>JAHSPW020000011.1:12608766-13226266 GCA_019985065.2 Arctostaphylos glauca | reverse complement strand
CGGGAACGTTGCCACGTGTCCCACGCCTAAGCGGATCGAAAGGATGTGCTTTGCACGTCTTCTACCACGTGTCCCACGCCCGAGTGGGTTGGAAAGGTGTGCCTGCACGTCCCTTAGAAAGCGGAGAACGTGTGTTCGTGCTCTAGAAACTGAAATACCGGGTGTCTCTGAGACGACCTGGTCAAGAAGCCGCCAAAGGGGATTCTGGCCGAAGATCGGTGCGGATTGTGATTTCACTGTTCGGCAAGGCCGAGCACCAAACTCGTTCGGAACGGACGAGTACAGGCTCCGGCCGATAGGTTGTTTGGCCCAATCCCAGGTAAGTTTGGGCTTCGCGGAGCCCCTGAATACGATGCGGCTGATCATGGGCCGGGGGCCCATTAATGATTATTCCGGCCTACTACAGATATCAATGTATTTTTTTTAAATTACAGGAGAAGTCCTTGCATTTGTTTGTAATTATGGAAAAATTGAAATGAGGGATTTTTTTGTGCATTGCACATAATAGGACGTATTATGCGTTAAAATAATGTATTTTAACATGTAAAATATTATTAAAAAATTTCGATTAATACCCAACTATTCAATTAGTGTTCCAAAATCCGAGTAGGTTGGTGCATTTTAGCCAAGCCTAAAATGTTTGAACTTATAGGATAGACTCATAAATATATTACTAGTAAAATTGAAGTTAGTATCGTATCATATCGGCCTCATTACGGTATCGGATTACTGGCTTATCGTCTCGGCCATCGTACTGGCATGTTTCGTCCTATTTCGATCTGTTATGAGCTATTTCAGTCAGTACAGTACCGTAGCAATTAGTTTTTTTAATTTTAAAAATCAACTAATTATTTTTTGAGTAATTGGATATAAATTAAGACTAAAATAATCTTTATCTTTGTTTTATGTTTTTTGATTTATTGTTGAGTTGTGAAGTTTTATTTATATGTAAATATTATTTTTTATTAAAAAATATTATTTGAGAAATATATATTAAATTTAGCGATAATTTAAAATAGTATATTGTACATAATGATATCGGTACATACCGTACCAGTAACAAAATCGATATGCTCACCGGTACAAGATTGATAACTTTGTGAGCCCTCAATAATTCAATAATTTCATATGCATTTAATAATTTTGGACACTTTTATATTTGATCGGTATCCGTAAAATTTATATACCAAGACTGTTCCTTTTCCCGTACATCATTGAAAACTGTGTTTTTGGAGGAGAGACTCTGTTACTGGTACAACCATATTAGTTATTTTCCAGTACATCATTGAGAAGTGTGCTCTTGGAATGGGATGAGTGGGGTGAGACAGAATTGGTGTGCGTTTAGAAACTCCCATGTCATTGGTCAGCTACTTGTTAGGTGGGGTTGTTTCTCAGAAGAGGAATTGACATTACTACCCCCGAATCTTCAACGATTTTTTACACCGTCTTGTTCTAAGGAATTTCAACGATTTTATGTCCAACTCATATTCCCCCAGAATGCATCTCCACTTTGTGGCAAAACTCACGCTATACATCCAATCTTCACACGTGAATTTACTGTTATACTCTCATGATTTACATTCAATAGTATCTCAACTTCTCCCGTAATCACGCGTTCATGCGATATTCGCACATTTAACCCTAAACTTCCTATATAATTATTTGGACAGTAGTGTTTATCAAATTATTGTCTTATTATTTTTGTTCTTATTTGAATTTTTTATAATTTTTTGTTTTGTATTAATTTTTAGTTGTTTATTAATTCATCTCAATAAAAAAATAGAAAATTATATCTAAAAACAAAAAAATTACGAAAAGATAAAAAATAAGCCAAAACATGATTTGTTTTGACTTATTTTCCGTCTTTAGCAAAATCTCTTTAATTTTTAGACATAATTTTGTATTTTTTAAATTATTTTCATTGAGGCGGACGGATAAACCCCCCAAAAAATTAAACAAAGACCAGAAATAAATATATTAAAATTATAGGCCAAATAGACTATAATGTGTTAGTAGTTTAAGATCAGTCAATAGTTTTTTGATTTTCATTATGTACAGTAATGTCTACAGAAAGCAAAGTTTTTTTTTTATATAGAAAATGATAGACATGCATAAAGCAACAATTGTGGGGTCCTAATTGTAAAAAAATGGTTAGGGTAGAAACTAGAAAGTCAAACACAAGCATGTTGCCCGTTGAGGGTTCTTGAAGGTAATTAAAGTCTGCCAAGTGCCAACCACAATACCCCACTTTTTCCAAAACAAAATTAAAAAATAGAATTACAGGACCCATCCAATAAATTAAAAATATATATATGAAAAGCAAAATGACTTAAGTGCACCCGATGCTGAAACAAAAAATTCTTATCTCTGCTTACCCAAAAAAGTATTAAATCTATATATGATAGCGCGTCTCAACATATATAATATAAATAATAATAATAATACTGACATTTTATTTTGTACTTGATGTTGATGTAGCAATTTGTAGAGAGATGTTGGGGGGAGGGGAGGTAGGGTTGTTGAAGAAATGAGAGTCACGTCAACGTACGGTAAAACACGAGGTACAAAATAAAATATCAATAACATTATTATAATATAAGACATTACTGATCATATATTTTTGTTCTACTTAAATTGATTATTCAGTAAGAATTTGAATTAAAAAAAGAATTTATGTACGAATTGGTCAAGGTATTCATAAACAATTGTAAATTTTCAACAATTGTAACCAAACTATTGTAAGCTAAACTAGACATACATAGCTATCTAGACATAAGCTATCTTCAAGGTAAGCTTAAAAAATACATAGCTAAACTATGTCTAGGTAAACTCTAGTGCAATTTGGTCTCTCTCGAATAAGCTATCTTCAAGGAGCCGGTTGTCAGTTTTCTTCATGTTGTCTTTGACACCTGACATGAAAAGACAAGGACAGAGAAATTGTACTATGAGCGATAAAGCTCAGTAAATAAATCCCACCCGCAAATCTAATTTTATGCAATAGGCAATATGATGCATGAATATGGTATGAGCAAATAAGTGGAAACAGTAGACAATTAACTATGAAAATTAAATCAGAGTATGACGCGTTGATAATTCCTCTGAGTCAACAATCTATATCCAGTTTTTAAGTTTCTAATACAAGCATTTGACAAAATCATATGTATCAAGATGAATTTCAATTTCCTAAATTTTGGGATGACATAAGCGTTGCATGTCCAAAATCTTAAATCAGTGTCATGTTATTTCTGTCTGATATGGTCCCAACCCTTAAGATAAACCGTGTTTCCAACTACTAGTGTTTCTAACATTGACTCTCGTACAATATGTTCCAAACCATTATGCTCTCGGTCGTTATGCTACCCGTAAGTCATGCCCAACATAAAAAGTTTTACTTCATTTTATAACACTACATTGTATTTTAAAATACACGACATTGCTTACGACATAACTTGGGCTATCAAAGAAGGAAAGATAAAAATGAGCTTGTTCTATGGACTTGGACTGGGCATTGGTCCAACATACGTGCACAAATCATATTTTTACATAAAATTATGCAAGTCCAATTAATTCGTGCATATAAAATTTTATTATTCATTCAATCTAAGTTATTTATGCATTAATATGTAAATTGAAATTGATAAAAAGAAAATTTATTGCATTACAAATTCGGGTCCTTATAATTTGGTCTGAGTTTCTTCTCCAAATTGAATTGGCTACACCTCTATTCCCACCAAGATTATTTCTCTCTCAAAACATGTCTTGTAAAAATATAAAATTTTACAAAAATCTTACTTTTACATTACTTTTTTCTACAATTAAATTATAAAATTTTATTTTCTTATAAATTCCTTTTATCAAATGAATACATGAAGGACAATACGTTTTATTTTTTTCATTTGCTTCATTTCACTAAAACTTTCTCAAAAATAATTTTTCTACATCAATTTCTTGATAAATAAATGGAGCGTTAGATTCTACAAGTTTTGAACTTAATTTTTCTCGCAAGGTTCTATATTTACAATTTTATTTATACATATATAATTATATATATGTGTATGTATGTATGTGCATATATATCACATTGTTTACAACAATATACATAATATAGTACAAGGGTAAAATATAAGGTCAATAATGTTAAATAACTCAACATTTGTTTAACAACCTCCCCTGTTACCCAGGTGACAACCCAAGAGGGGGAGTGAATTGGGTTTATGAAAAATATTGGCTAATAAAATTTATGCGGAAACAAACTAATATAAACTAAATTAAATGCTACAGCAAACAACATAATATGATAAACAATAAATAAAGGAGTAAGGGAGAGAGTATGCAAACGATGTATAGTGGTTCGGTCTGAGCGTGTCCACTACCCAGCCTAGTCCACTCCCTAGATGTCATGTGATCTACTAGAAACTTGAACAACTTTGGGTGTCGCACAAATCCTTACACCCTTTCCTTTTTGTCAGCTTTCCCGAAGAGCTAACTGAACCGCCAAATTTTATTCCCAAACTTGTTTCTTCAAGGCTTATACTTACAAGCCTTACAAACAACTGACTGATACAATTTGATGAAAAAAAACTACAACTGATTGTCTTCAACAGTGTAATAAAGAATAAGATGAATAGTGAAATCAAACAGTACAAAGCCTCACTTCTTCTTTCTCAATATCTCACTCAAAAATCAAATACAAATTTGAACAATGTGAGATGATTTTGAATTTTGCAGAAGATAGCTCTTGGTTTCTTGGGAATCAGAATAGTTCGAAGAAGAGAACTCTGTATTTCGTAGTCAGAGTATATATAAACCCTAGCCAATGCAATTCGAATCTTCAAGTGGTCTTAATCAATTCCAAAATTGATTTCGTCAATCTTCTCACTTTCCATTAGTATATAATCAAATGTTTGAATCTAAAAAAGAAATATTTGATCAATCAAATTCCTGCAAAAAATAAGTCAGAAGATTTTCGAACAAAACAGCGACCGGTCGACCGCATGATGGTCCCGGTCAACTGCACTTTGTTACATTTGATTCCTGTGTCTTGTAATTGTTCTAAACCATCATAAAACATTCCCCACAATATTCTTATTATATAATCTATCTAAAATATAATTGATAACATTGTTTAACTGTCATTATATGACAATGACGATCTAGACTATGATCCATAATTGAGAGTATAAGGATTATCTTTCAATCAAAACAACATCTTAATCTTGGCATCATCAAAATAATAATAATTAAATCGTATCGAGACAATATTTCTAACACACCCATACAACCTACCAAAACCAAATCAAGTCTAAGATAATTTCTTCACTCTTATTAAAAAATGAGGCACTTATTTTTTGGTCTTATCTGTAAGTGTTTCCTAGTTTTTCATCTCATCTACTTTTAAAAGTTATGTTTTCGTCATTTCTTTAAAAAATACCCAAATTACCCTTAATTTTTAAAATTGCCAATTCAAGCACTCAACTCCTAAAAAAAAGGATACTTAAATTTCATTACCATATTAATTCGAAACCCCTAAAACATGAGATTGCTGTTTATGGAGACAAATTACCATGTCTTAAATATAAACAATGTGACAAATTTTTATTATTCTAAATTAAATTATGGTACATTTATTGATGACAAGTAAATTTGCTACACTTTTCTACAGTTGATGATAAATTTGCAGGTCTGATGATTAATTTGGTAAGGTCGACAGTAAACTTGCAACTCCTTCCTATAGCTGATGATAAATTTACAAGTCTGATGGTTAATTTATAACCTTTTTTCTACATGTGAGTACATTTACTACCTTCTATAATTGTTATGGTAGATTTTGCTAACCCAATGGCTTGAATGGCTGCAATTTTTTTATTTTTTGCGGTAGTAAATTTCTGCAATTCCGTTGTATATTATTCAACTATTATCATCCTAAAATGGATACTACAAATAGAAACGACAAGAAAACATAATTCACTTATCGTGTAATCTGAATATCTTCAAAAAATATTCTTTAGGTTTGACAATAAAATCTTTCTTCTAACAACGCTCGGATTTCGGTGAACAAGAATATAAAATTAGCAGGTCTACATGATATAGGATGGGGAATATAAGAATAGAAGATTAGCAAGTTTATGTGATTTCATGCAAGGATAAACAAAAATCCGGTGATATTCTCAAGATTATAGTGAATCACTAAATCAGATTTCATGGAAGTGATTTCACTAAAACAGTTACTAAAACATATTTCAGGCATATTAACAGATTTTGGTGAATGTGTTTAAGATTTTGGTTAGTATCTTTTGAATTACGGTGATAATTTTTCAAGATCCACTGAAAAATATTTACCATGTTTGATTCCATATTTCAAGCATAATTTACTGCTATGATTTTAAACCTACAAAATCAGGAGTTATATGTTTTCACTTGAAAAATGATAAAAGGGTAAGCTAACACTTAAAAGCAATGATAAAAATATCAAACCATGTAAAAATAGGATAAAAACATAATTTCAAAAAGTGGATAAGATCAAACCTACACTGTCTGAACTAATAGAACCCTGATTTAAATTACCCTTAAAAAACCAACCAAATACCTTCGTATTCTTAAGCCCCCATTTACCATATCCACCATCTTACTTAAGTAACTCAAATTTAATACTCCATCCAAATAAACCCTTAAAACGTAATTTCATATTCTTTTGAGATGTGAGAGTTGGTGTCCTCCCTGTTTGAAAAAGCAACTGAAGTCTATTTCGAGTTCGAGTATTTTCTCGAGTTCAAACAGAATTATGTTATCGACTTATTTATGAACGTTGAAAATTTTAAAAAAGATACCAGAGATATAGTAAGAGAGAGACATGATAGAAATGAGAAATTTATTCTAGATATGTTAATAGTAATAAATAATTTGTTTGAGTATTTTTTTAAGAAAGGAGATGTAGGGATACGAATAGGTAGATCTCATTTTTATATCTATAATAATATTATTGCAATTAATATTGATTTTTAAAAAAATAAAAGAATAATGTAGAATGAGGGTAAGATATGAATATAAGAGTGAGTTGAATAATTTTATTCAAATCTAAAAGAATATAAAGTTTTCCGAATGATAGTATTGACCACTAACAAATTAAGGAAAATGACAGAGTCCACATCGGAGAGGGGTATAATCGTCAATTGAGAATGATTGTACTGCTTTCGTAATTTCGTGGAAATCCAGGACCATATAAGTAAAAAAAAATAAAAATGCATTTGCATTCTTGGTATCAGGGTTTCTGTATGTGTACGTTACATCACGTATATATAGGCGGCGCATCCAATTCTTATGCAAACTCGCTGCGTTTACGAGGAGTTCTTCGGCTACTCTCTCTCCATTTTTTCTTTGTTCAATTTTGGGAGGCGGAACTCTTAGATAGAACTAAGAAATGGGGGAGAAGCCTAAATCCGTTGGTGTGTGGCCCACCGTGAAGCCCTTCGTCAATGGCGGAGCCTCTGGCATGCTCGCTACCTGTGTCATCCAACCCATCGACATGATCAAGGTACTTCTACGCAAATATAGACTAGTTATGTTGTGTTATTGTGTAAAGTTGTTCTCGGAAAATTCATAAGAGAAAATGTTTGAAGTTTTGTGGTTTCTTTGAAAGGTTTCAGATCTCAGATCGAGGGGGACTTTTGTCAAGTCTCATTCTTTCTTCTTTTGGATTTTAATTCTGTTCATGTGTTTGAATGGTATCAGATCTAAGATCCATTGGTCTTGATTGAATCTTCAGTGCTGTTAATTCCTCTTCTTCAACTTTGTATCTTGTTAGGATCCGAAGATCAAGATGGCTAATATTCTTGTTCTTTTTTTTATTTTCACTTTTTAAATTTGTTTGAGTGAGATGGTGAGTGACTGTGGTTTCTTGGCAACTACAGGTCAGGATTCAATTGGGTCAGGGATCAGCGGCGAATGTGACAAAGAACATGCTAAAGAATGAGGGTGTTCGCGCCTTTTACAATGTTTGTTCTCACAGTTGATTTTTCTTCATGAGTTAATTGTTCTTTAATTCTTCAATAATTAGTGTGTGTTCTCACTTGTAACTATTGCCCTTGCTTTTATACATGCCCGTTTATAAGAGTATTGCTTGGCATTTTATGTAAACGTAAAAGTAATCCAGTAGGTGAAATATTTAAGTCATCCCACTTGACTCTGTGTCCTGTACTTTTATTAAGTTAAATGTCTATTTGAATGGCACAGCCGCATAGGAGGTGCCATGGCTAAATTTGAATTGAAGTGGACACCAAAAGACATTTTAAGCTTTTAATGTAGATTGCAGAATTTGTAGGCAATCAATAACAAGATATTCCCCACGGTATGAGTTTTAACCAAACGAAGTTGCACTTTTCGCTAAACTCTATACTGGTATTCTTGGTAGAGTTATTGTTTGTCATTCCTATATTTGACTGTCCAAACGTGCAAGCAAATTACTTATTAAATCTTTTTATTGTAAAAAAGTGACTGTTTCTAGTTGACACTTTTTCTCAATTGTAGCTGCTTTCTCTAGAGTTTTGGTTAAGCTTTCTGTTCAAATCTTCTGATGGGTCCAAGGGTTATAAGAAAGACAATCAAGAGATTACATCCTGCCCTTGAGCAACAAAGGGAAATTTTAAGAAGATATCATGCCTCTTATCTTAAAGAAGTGACGTCTTTTAATTTTTTTTCCCTACTACATACTATGAGTTCTCTCCGTTGAGGGATTAAATCATCATCAAGACCTCTTTGGTACTACATGCATTCTCTTGGGTTTGTTCACTTTTTATGCAAACTCTATTGTCTAAAAAAACCATTCATTATCTTGAGCAGGGGCTGTCTGCTGGGCTGCTTAGACAGGCTACCTATACAACTGCCCGACTTGGAACATTTAGGTGAGTGTTCTCAATGTTGACCACTGACAAATGTTGATTATTTGCTAATTATTTACTTCAAATGCGTGTAATCTGAAGAGTGAACATACATTGCATGTGTGCATATACAGTCCCACTCGCAGATTTTTGTATGACGCTAGTGGAATAAGGTAGTTTGGCTCATCATTTCTAGGGCTGGGTGTAATTTCAGTTTAGGATTTTTCAAACCAAAACTGAACCGAATTATTTCGGTTTGGTCTTTTTGGTTTCGGTCCAGTTCGGTCTGGTTTCCGGTTTGGTTGTATCAAGCCAAATTTTAAAAAAAGGAAGAGATTTTTTAGTTAAAAAATAATCATTTGAGCTAGCTATTAAAGATTTAAGCCAACGTAAAAAAATACATATTACAGAAAATTAAGAGAATACAAATTTAAAAAAATAATGATTACTAAAAAATATATATGACGTGACAAATACAAGTTACAAAAAATATTAATATTTTTTATTCCGGTCCGGTTCGGTTCGGTCTGGTTTGGTTTTTAAATCTTCAAAACTGAAACGAACCGAAATTTTCTACAAAAAATTGAACCGAACCGAACCGGACCGATCAAGCTCAAAAACCGAATCGAACCGCCGGTTCAATTTGGTTTTCCAATATGGTTTGGTTTACTGGTTTAGACTTACACCCGTATCTAGGGTTGTACACTTGTACTCCATCCGTTGTATGGTTGTCTGGGACATACAAATTTTTTTGTGCTTTCCCCCCACTTTTGTTATTATGATCTGGAAGCAAGAAATTCATTTGAGTCCAGAAATGTTGGACTAGGATAATTGGCTTTTATTAGGGTTTTAGAAAAAGCAATATACGATGCCATGCATTTTATTTGCGTTTACGGAATGCTGCCTTTTTTTTGGTTTCAAAGATGGTTATGCAATGTGAAAGGTTCGCATTTCTCCTGTTGGATTTTAATGCGGCATATTTGTATAATTAATGAACTGGTACTTCATTATACATACTTTGTTCTTCTCTTCTTTGTTGCGACTATGTCTTATCTTTCCTCTATTATTATATGGTTTGGGAATTGGGAAGAATCATATGCTTGGAAGTTTGCAAACATTTTTTGGATGAGAAATCAATCTTTGCAAAAGACAAATGTAGTATAGATCTCAGCCCCTCAAAGGACATGTGGTAGTGGAGAATACCTACTTAATTGCAAGGCGAATTGCAGATCTAAGTTGGAATTAATATTCCAAAGAGGACCTGCAACGTGCCACATATCCCCTGGCCAATAATTTTGCATCTAGTATTCTGTTTTTTCCATTTAGGAGGATACACTTGTTCAAGAACCGATTTGGATCAACCCTGTAATTACGTAATCTTTATGGAGGCTTAATACACCTTAGCCAAATGTTAGCGCATCACCTTGGTAGCCGTTTTGAGCTTCACTGTATTTAGATACCCATTGATCCCTTACTATAGTATCATTAGAATCAATAATGGTGGATGCAGATACTCTCTCCCATTTTGTCTCTGCATTTTGGACGATCTTGCCTTCAACGAATGATTTATTTTCTTGGATAATTTTTGGATTTTCTCCACCAATTGATTCAAATCATTTAATGGTGGAAAGAACGTTAGGTTTGTGAAGCTTAATTTGTTTCTGGTTTGCTACTTTGTTGACTATGTACATGTTCGACCTGCCCGGTCAGGTCATGGGGATCCTGGGGCAGTGTTCCTGAAACCTAAACAGGGTACTTGTGGTAATTTGTGATGGAATAACCCTAGAGTATATATTGTTCTATGCGCTGCTTATGCAACTAGCACTATTCTTTTTGATTCAGTACATAGTGGAAGTTGTTGTGAGCCATGGATGCACCCAACTATCCACTTGGGGAACCACGTAAAATCTTTGTGTCCTGCTTTTCATTTTGCATTCGTTACTTGCTTGTTCTTTGTGTGATTTTGCGCACGTGCTAGTTTGGGTCAAAGTCTCAACAAAGAATATGTGAATCGCGTTGATATTGGACTCATTTCAATTGCTTTTGCATGCAAATTGGAGGAGTATACCCAACTTTTTAGATTACCTTTAAAGTTAAAAGCCTATGCCGGAAGGTGTTCGGGTTGATCCTTGAACAAGTCAGGCCTGAACCAATAATAGTAAGTTCCTTGGATATCCACCAGGGCAATCTTAGTTCTCTTAAGTCTTATAAGCTGCCTTCATTTACCACTCATCCTGTGGTTAGGACATTATCTGTTAATGTGAAAGACACATGTTTGCTTTCCTTGAGGCATTGGATATTGTATTCGCATGCAGCAGGTTATATGCAATCGGATGTGGAAATGCTTTTGTGTTGTAAAATACTTGACTTTGTTCAAATGATGTTGAAAAATAAAAAATCTCTGATTTGTGTTTCGAACTTGTTTCTTCCTTCTGGAGTCAGGATTCTGACAAACAAGGCAATTGAGGCTAATGAGGGCAAGCCTCTACCTTTGTATCAGAAGGCTTTGTGTGGCTTAACTGCTGGAGCAATTGGAGCATGTGTTGGTAGTCCAGCAGATTTGGCACTCATTCGTATGCAGGCAGATGCTACTTTACCTGCTGCACAGCGCCGGAACTACACAAATGCCTTCCAGGCCCTCTATCGCATTGTTGCAGATGAAGGTGTTTTGGCTCTTTGGAAAGGTGCAGGCCCAACTGTAGTGAGAGCAATGGCACTGAATATGGGGATGCTGGCCTCATATGACCAAAGTGTAGAATTCTGCAAGGATAATCTCGGTTTTGGTGAAGCTGCTACAGTTGTAGGTAAGACTCTTTTTGTCAAACAGTGGTAAGTAATAGTTCCGAAATGCTCCAATTCGAACAATGTCTTGGTTTTCTGTAAGTAAAACTGCTCTCAAGGTTGACCCTGCTGTTGAGTTGTTTGTATTATGACCTTGTTAATGTATCACATTTTTATTTATTGGACTCGGCTTACAGTTTCTCATCTTCTTAGAATGCATCCGCAATAGAGTAATGACATTCGTTCTGCTACAAATACCAGCTTCATATAGGGTTTTGATAGGTTGTGCCTTCTGTTGTTTCTATTCAGGGGCCAGTACGGTTTCAGGATTCTTTGCGGCAGCCTGCAGTTTACCCTTTGATTATGTGAAAACCCAGATTCAGAAGATGCAACCTGATGCGGAGGGGAAATACCCATACACTGGTTCTTTAGATTGTACCATGAAAACCCTCAAAGCTGGAGGGCCATTCAAATTCTACACGGGATTTCCTGTATACTGTGTTAGGATTGCTCCCCATGTCATGGTAATCAATGATCTCTCTCTCTCTCTCTCCGCTCGTAGGTGTGTGTGCACAGCTAGTGAAAGGACAAGTGGGGTAGCTACTCTACTGAACTTTACATGCCTCCATTAATTTTATTTCCTAAAATTTTGTCCAGAAATTCGTGAGAGACCTAAGTTGTCCCCTTGGAGTTCCAATTTTGTGTCAGAGGCCTTTCTGCATGTATATATTACTGATAGTATGTTGGCATGCATTGAAAGACATCTTTGATAACATTAATAATGAAACATGCAAAGTTTCAAAACCATAAGTCCTCAGTGGGGTGGATTGTAAAATTTTTAGTTTTGTTCTTATTCTCAATGCAATTTTTTTTAGTATGGTATGACTGTTTATTATCGATGAAGATCTGTTGAGGTGGTCTTTCCCCACGAAAGGAAATTCCAAGCTCCAACACCGTTTGTGTGTGTGCTTGTGTCCCTGTTATTTATTGTAACCCCACCTGCTAATGAGTGGGACGCCAGAATCCACTTGTGTGTTCAGTTTTACATTACTGTTTGTTATTTTATTTTGCAGATGACATGGATATTCCTCAACCAAATCCAGAAGCTTGAGAAGTCTGCTGGGTTATAGTGTTTGCGGAGAGAGATTTCCAGCGGAGCTTAGCTCTACAACTATCAGAATAATACTCATGGTCATGTGTTGTACTTTCTTGCTGTTTTTGGTGGCTTTGCACCGTCTAAGTCCAAACCCTACAAAAACTTTTAGCTTTACATTTGAATTTAAGTTAGGAATTTTCTGGATGCGACTGGAGTAGAATCTTTTTGGATGCGACTGTTAGATGAATTTGGGAGAGTTATTATTTCTAAATGCTTGAGAAAAAATTGTTCAAGCAAAATAATCTCATGTACTCTTGATTGAGCTCTATACACACGGATGTTTTTTGATCATTTGTTTCGATTCGATTTGGGTCTGCTTGCGGATGTTTTATCACGTTTTCTCTGTTCTTCGACAAGTCTGTCTGGCTTGCCTCAAGTACCGTCGAGCGCACGACTCCATCCACTTGGATGATAGCATGTTTTATGTGAAAGGTAATGGTTGAACACGTTGATCTAAGTAATGTATAAATTACTTCGTGAGCCACGTGTTAATCATAAACTTGTTAACGTGATGTGATCATGCTACGACATGTCGTTCAAACGATGTTCTCAACCGCAAGAGCTTCGAATGTAGCGAGATGAAGGAATAAGAGAGGCAACCATAACTAATAGTAACAAATGACGTCATACCAACTAATAAATTATAGGGGGTTTGCACCTGCTGTGTATTAGTAAATCGTTGTATTGAACATTAGTGTTATGATTGATTGTATGTTGTTTTAAAAATAGAAAAAATCCACTTATCATAAAAGGCTTTAGTAGCATGTATTTAACTTTTAAAAGGAAAAGATCCCTTTGTAAGGAAAATTGAGAAATTCTTTGACATTTATCCTCAGATATGGCCTTGGATTCATATGCACATGATTTGAATATCGAAAACTTATAAGGCTTTCATATTTCAATCCATACTAGGTTTATACTAATGAATGTTGCTATGTAATTTTTGAAAAATCATTTATGTCGGTTTGTACATAGTACTTATGTTGAGTAGCTGTTAGGCCATGTTTGGACCGAGAACTCATGTCAATGTAAATATTCAGGATGTATGTTATAATTGATGCAAGTATATAACAAGTGCTAGTTCGCGTCTTTGAAATTTTATTATTGACTAAGATCATGTTTCTATAAATTATGATTACCTTGAAAGGTTTATTTGGGTGGGTACTGATAAATTCTGAAACTTTTTAAGGCCCCGTTTGATAAACCGGTTAGGGATTGGGATAAGATTAATAATCCCATAAGCATAGTTAGTGTGTGTTTATTTTGCAAAAACAAGGTGGGCAAAGCCATGGGATTGCTAAACCCCTCATTAGGGGGATTAGCAATACCATGTAAGGTGGCTGAAAATAGTGTCTAGAGAGTAACTTTGTTACCCTTCTATTTTATTTTTTGTTCAATTTTTTTTCACATTTGTCATTTTTGGCTTCAAATTTTTGTAGATTATTAGTCCATCTCGATGAGATAAATCCAAAAAGTATAAAATTATGTTCGAAAGCTAAAAAAAAATACTAAAAATGACGAATAAGTACAAAAAAATACTTTTTTTTATTATTCTTGTCTTTTCTGAATTTTTTTTAGATTTTGCCAAACATTTAATTTTTCTGAAACCTCTCGTCGAGACGAACCAATAATCTACAAAAAGTTGGCCAAAAACAAAAAATTACAAAAAATTTTGTACATAATAACAAAAAAATTATTCAAATAATCAAGTCAGACCAAACCCAACCTAACTGTAATTTTTACTTCATTTTTTTGTTACAGTATGTTTATACTACAATCTATTCATTCCGATCCTTATCATGACAAACAAGATTACCCATATTCTATTTTTATTTATTTCCAAGGAAATAAATATATAAATAAAATTAAGAAATTGCTCATTTTTCATTTTTTTATCACGAACTCTATTTTCTAATTTTTTTAGAATGACCAAGATAAATAATTAAACAATCTAGATGAGGGCAATTTTAAAAAATATGTAATTCAATTCCATCTCTCTTTTTTACAAACATACACTAACTTAGCACTATTAATCCTATCCCGAGTATAACCAAACATACAACACAGTTTTTAATAATCTCTTGGTATTATGAATCTCATCTTAATCTCACTACCTTACGGATCTCAACCTACGAAGAAGTTTATCAAACGAGGCCTGAGTTACAGATCTTAGTGAGTTCTATTCAAATCATTGATCCTTCTTATATCGGGATAGATCGTGACAATATATCAGTGAATTCACATAAAAAATAAGATTTATTAAAATTTTACATAATTTGATGATTAAAAAAAGGGTAAATTGCACTGACCTCCCCTGAGGTTTCTGACAATTGCAGCCACCTCCCCTGTGGTTTCGGAAAATGCACTGACCTCCCCTGCTTTAGAAACTATTATACATTTTCCCCCCTCCCGTTAGTTTCTGTTAAGGAGGAGTTAGTTTTTGCTGATGTCAGCACTGAACTTTTTCTTAATGCCAAAAGTACCCCTGCTGGTGGCTATATAAAGCAATAAAACCTCTCTTGAGCTTTCTTGGCACTGACCTCACTTACTACAGAGCAAAGGTAAGTATTTTTTTAAAAAGTTAATTTTTATTGCAAATACATTAGTTTAATTTTTATTATAAATACATTAGTTGTTTAATTTTTTGTGGTGATGTAATTTATTTATTTATTTATTTTTTTACAGTTATGGACATGTCGTCTAGTACTAGTAGCGTCATTAGGGCTCGGAACAAAATATGTCATTGCGGAGCAAATGCCATTCTTAGGGTGACAAATAATGAGAAAAACAAAGGAAAACTTTACTATGCATGCCCTTATAAAGAATGTGCGATGTGGGAATGGTGCAAAACAGAAAACGCTAGTGTTTGGACTTCTCAACCGATGAATGTGCCGCTAATCGAAGTTGAAAAACTAAAAAAATATTAACTAATTTGAAAAAAATTTAGAAAAGATAAAAGTAATTAAAAATAGTATCAATTTTGATTTTTTTTGTCTTTAATATTTTTTTTTAGTTTTTGGACATAATTTTACACTTTTTAAATTCGTTTCATCAAGACGAACTAATAATCTATAAAAATTAAGACAAAACTGGGATGCCAAATTTTTGTAAATTATTGATTTGTCTCGACAAGTAATTTGATAAAAGTAAAAGAATATGAATTAAATTTTAAAAAAATTGAGTTTTTTTAAACTTATTTTTCGTCTTTAGTGAACTTCTTAAACATAATTTTAAACTTTTTATATTCTTTTCGTTAAGACGAACCAATAATTTACAAAAAAACTAAGGCAAAATAGACAAATACAAAAAACCTAAACAAAGACAAAAAAAATTACAAATAAAAAAATTAGGTCGAATTAAGCGTAAAGAGTTGGTTTTATTTTTTTTGGTTTCTTTAAGATTTTTATGTGATATAAATTATACCAGAAACATTTTAAGAGTGAGACTTGCTACTTTCTCCAAAAAAAAGTATCAAAATTTAATTTTTTTAATTATTTTTTTCATTTCCTAACAATAGAATAGGAAAAAAATAATAATAAATTGGAGTTAAACATTACTCAGACTTGCTTTTGTAAAAAAAAAAAAAACTTATTCTAAAAAAATAATAAAATTCATGAGTTAAAAAATTCATCGGATGTATCTTTTAAAACCATAGGAGAAGTCTCTGCAATTATTAGAAATCTCAGGGGAGGTCAGTGCATTTTATCCCACAGTGACAAATACTCCTCAGAATAGTCAAAGGGTAAAATAGACATTTCAGGACCAAAATTAACACCGTAGGCTTTAATTTCACGGCAGGGGGAAAAGAGGATAATAGTTTCAAAAGTAAGGGAGGTCAGTGCATTTTCTCAAACCACAGGAGAGGTCCCTGAAATTGTCAGAAACCTCAGGGGAGGTCAGTGCATTTTACCCTTAAAAAAAATGAAGAAACAGGAGTATAATAAATGTAAATTCCGAAACGGACCATTTTTCTTCTTTCTTTTTTTGTTCTGCTTTTCGTCCGAAGAGGCGAGGGGCTCTCTCGTGCTCCAGCAACGAGGTCAGTTGGAGGGAAGTCCATCTGGCCGTTCATTCAACACCCGACGGCCTCGATTGTTTTCACTTTAATCTAACAATATTGAACACAAACCCCACAACAAAAAATAGGGTGAAAAAGAAAACAAAGAGGCAACAACTGCTGATGAGAAGATACAAAGAAAAGAGAAGTTTTGTATCTTAAGAGAGAGAGAGAGTAAGAGAGAGAGAGACTGGGCTGAAGAAGAAGAAGAAGAAGAAGAAGAAGAAGAGAAAGCGCCGATTTTGATTTTAGAGGGAGAAATTATCTTAATTTGAGAGACCCAGAAGGTTTTGGGGAGGCTAGCCTTGAATTCATTCCCTTTATGTTCTCTGAATAAGATTATCTTTCTCACACAAAAGATCTCATCTCTCCATCTTTTTGATTGCTCTGTTTGCAGAGTACTCACCTTGTATGTGCTCTCTCTCTCTCTCTCTCTCCAATTTATCATTTCTGGCTGGGATTATGTGATGTGCTAATGGGTCCTCGTGAATCTGTTTAAATGCAGGCTATTTTTCGTCTTTGTTGAAGAAGTGGGCTTTGTAGTTCTCATAGATCTTGAGGTGGGTAATTTTTTTCTGCCTCACATATGGTTCTTCTTTTATAGCAATTTATAATTTCCATCTTCTTCTAGGTCTCTGAATATTTGGATTTGAATTGCTGGTGCAGCAGAGGGTAGAGAGAATGGATAAGTTACAGTGGGGAAAAAGAAAGCGTCTCCGTTGCGTAAAGGTTGTCAAAGATTCTTCAGTTTTGGGGGACAAATCAGCCGTTGCCGCCGCAGCCGCCGGCGGAGGTGATGGTGCTGTGAGGAAGAAAATCACATCTCGTGTCGTTGGCAGTGCTCCTGGAGATAATAATAGACAAATCTACCCTCCTCTTCCTCCTCTTCAGTCGCCTCATCGTCTCAGCAGGTAACCCAACAAGAAACGCCTAACAAGTTAGGATGAGAGATAATATACTCTGTTTACTGCAAAAAGATAAAGAGAAAAAAAAAGTAAGGCGATAAAAGTAAAAAAAATTGGACTCTTTTAAATTCGGTAATTGGTTGAATTTCTTCTTGTTAGTAGAAAAAAAATAGAGAGTTGAAAGATATGTATGAAGATTAGGTTTTAGTTTTCCTGTTTGGTTTCTGAGAAAAGGGTGGAAAAAAGCTATTGAGATTGATACTTATAGGGTCATGGTAAGCCTGGTTATTGGATTTAAATCCACTGTACGTTGTATTAATGCTGTTTGATTTGCTGGGAAAATTATTATAAAAAAAAAAAAGAGAGGAAAGTTTAGAGCTTTTGTTAGGGTTGGATTTCTGGAATTGTGAGATTCCTTCAAGTTCTCTCAGCCACCAAACTGACTTTTTTTTTTCGGGTTGGGTTACTACAGGGATTTGGGGATGATGAACAAATCGAGTTTGAATGAGAATACAAAGATGCCAACTATTTCATCATCACCGGAGAAGGAAGATCGATACTATACGACTAGAGGGTCAATAGGATTGGATCATGACAATAGGAAGTTGTTTACAGAGCCAAGGAGGGAGGAAAATAGAGGAGGGGGTGTGTGGCCAAAACTATATGTTACGTTGTCAAGCAAAGAAAAGGAGGAAGATTTTATGGCCATGAAAGGCTGTAAACTACCTCAGAGGCCTAAAAAGAGGGCCAAGTTGATCCAAAGAACCTTACTTGTTAGTCTCTCTCTCTCTCTCTCTCTCTCTCTCTCTCTCTCTCTCATAAGAGTATTTCTTGTTATGTGGATTGGTATTATCTTGATTTCTCTGAAAATAAACTCCAATGCCCATAATGATTGTTCCTCTTCTGAAAATTGTGCAGTTGGTGAGTCCAGGAGCATGGTTATCAGACCTTTGCCAAGAGAGGTATGAAGTGAGGGAGAAGAAGGCTTCCAAGAAGGTAATTACTTACACTTTTCCTTAATACTACTGGAAGGATAATGATTCATTCTGTATGAAAATTCTATACAGATTCTTTGTTTGTATTGTGTTACCTATATTGAGGTAGTGCGTTTTGATCTTGTCTCTACTCATTTTTAATAATCTATCTATCTATCAAAGTGTATACTAAGCACGCGTATGACACACAAGAAAACCATTTAAAAAATGTAAATTAAAAATCATACAAAAATCCACATCAACACTAAAATTTCTTTTTCCTTTTTTTATTCCGTCTTTAACACACAAACAAAGCTGCAAACTTATTCTAATGTTCAAACTCTCTTTAGTATTATTTTGTTTTCAATTTTAGATTATGATTTGATTAGGAGTTCTTGTGCTCTTGTACATAGTAGGAATAGCACACTTTGTTACACTATGTATAGGTGTCCAGTGACCTAGTTTGAAATGTGAGGATTGTAAAAATTGACATTGTGTATGCAAATTCTGTGTGTGGGGGATTTTTATTTTGTCTAGACATAAATTTGTTACATTTTGTTAAAAGGGTTATTGATTTGAATGTTATGGGATGATAATGCAGAGACCTAGAGGATTGAAGGCTATGGGAAGTATGGAAAGCGATTCGGAATGAGAAAAACTTAGTGAACACGGAGATGAAGATAAGCAGGGGCTGGGGGGGCTAGGGCTAGCTGTACTAAATATCATTTTTTCTTGTTTGTTAGGTAGGAAAGTGACAAAGAAAGAAGAAATTGAGGTGGTCTCTGGTTATTCCTTTTTTCTTTTTTTCTTTTTTTTTTGGGTTTAAGAAAAATTCTCTGTTATCTGTTCGATTCTAATCTAATTTCAATTTTTGGAGAAATTTCCACATATTCTGCAGGGCTTTCATCTTATCTATTCGTCACGTAGATTAATGGGAAATCTTATTTTTGGTGGGCGTTGGGTGGCCTAGACTTGTGCTGGCTCTCTCTTTGTCTCTCTCTCACACACACACACACACACAAAGGGTGCTTAACTGGTGGGGTCATCACTCTTGTTGGATGGATCTTTCACGAGGAGCAATCCTTCTATTATCATAATTAGAGTAATCAACCAAGGAAAAAAGAGGGCGATATTGGGATTTCGGAGGGCTTTTTTTGGTTGGTGTCATGCTTTTACATTATCATGACGACAATTTTTTTGCATTCCCCTTTTCCTTTTCCAAAATTTTCATAGGCCAAATGGCCAGCCAAATCCAAAAAATATTTCTCGACACACTAAAATTCAAACATAGTAGTAAGAAATCTATACAAGAGGAGGCCATCTCCAGACTCCCACATCCCACATTAGCAGCCCTTCTTCCTTTTTTTTCTTTCTTTTCTCTTTTTTTGTTGTTGTTGTTGCTGCTACCATACCTTTTTTTTTCTCATTTTCATAGTCTGTACGAATTCCTATTGAGAGCACTGAAAAAAGGCAACAATACAAGTGGGGATTATATTGCAAAAGAGAAATACTTTTACAAGTAAAGTCATCAGTCAGAACACATCAAAACTGCAGCTGCAACTTTGCATCCAGTTCCAGCCACCGCGATGGTTTTTTATACCTTTGTTCCGTTCGAAACAAGGTGTACATCTCAATAAATACCCTATCCCATCTTTATAACCTATTTCTTTTCCACCCCCTCATTTACAGGATCCAATCCTATGTTGTTACATATAATCTACTCATGTACACTTCCAACAACCACTTCTTCTTGTCGGAAGACGCATGTGGCTCAAGCTGATAAAAAATTGCTGAGTCAAAAACTTGGAGATTTCACCCAAAACCGCATCATTACACAATTGTACCTCTGTATAGATAGAAACATTTCCAGCTCATGGAGGAATTGTATTTTGCATGCCCTGAGCTTGCAATAGAATTGAAAAAATAGAGGCACAAAGGTCATCAACCTTACAATTCTGATCGGCATCGCACTGCATACCCCTGTCAAAATTAAACATCCAATGAGTCTTCTTGAAGCACCTCAACCTTTCTAAGATTAGACATATAAGGTATTGCTTGACATACAACTAGACCAATAATGCAAAAGTTAGGAAGACTGACACGATTCCTAGGGGGAGGGGAAGGCCTAAATAAACATGATGTTATTGGAAAAAGAATATGTGTGTAGTACATTTAAGGGATTACAGGGCACTTAACAAAGCATAAAGGCTGATAAGGATTCATGTAGTTGATCCCAATAGATTGGGACAAAGGATTAGTTTGGTTTGCTTTCAGTATATCCTGCTTACGGTGAAAAGGCTATGTTCTGACGAACAAATATTGAAGATACGGATGGAAAACTTATAAATAAAAGCTAACATGTAACTAACTACACTAAAACAAACACGACCCCTACTCAATCAGAGAGACTCAGAAGCAAAAACGTAACATGAGGGTGCGGTGTTTTCTCAAACAAGTATATCTGACCTGCCTTCACAACATACAGCAGATTGAACAATAGCACAAGACAAGACGGACTAGCATACAAGAATAAAAAATTCCTTGCCAGATATTCACTTTCCAAATGGAACTCCAAATTTTCAGTCGATACAAATTGGTAATGATTTCGTTTTGCTAGTCACCATTATCGGTTTTTTCTCGTAGGTTCCTTTATTGTGTTCTTCAATGACCCTCAACTTTCGGTTCAGGGAAGAATCAAAAGACACAGAGAGATGTAGAAATGCCCGGTACAGCAGAATAGGGAACCTGTATCTCTACAAAATCAGGGTGTCAATACTTTAGATGCATTTTTCAAATTAGCATGCAAGACCTTTCTTCGGCATTTGGCAGAGCAGCTGAGCATTCTATAAGATAGAGCAAGCAGGAGCATGAAGCAAAGCAGGATAAACATTACTCAAGGCACAGATAACTTTATTAGAGAATTACCATAATGTCCTCTCAACTCATTAGAGTTCATTCCACCAGCTTTCAGGCATGCATGACCCAGGCACAATTCAAGCAATCCAAAATTTGGCAGACGTGCTTTGAGCCATAATAAAAACAAAACCAACCGATGAGCCATCGCGGTGCACTATAAAGCTTCAAGAGATATGGATGCTTTAGTGAACACAGACAGAACAAATGGTGCTTCTTCTCCAGGGTGGATAGTTGTAGGCACAATTGTGTAACCTCTTGGATCTGGCTCTAGAACCATTTCACATGATATTTCTCGAGAATTAACATAATCCGTACCACCTACTGATTCGTGCATGTAAATATTGTAAGCAGCACGACGACCACGAGTTTTGAGTATCCGCATCCCAATGTAGAACATCAACGAGTCATGACTCGATTGATAATTCCTGAAACCAGCTGAAGTCCTCGAAAAGCTCACGCCCTAGCATACATATAAAAGACAAATTCTCAGTGTTCGATGGATTTGCAAATTGATCAATATTTGATTGCTGTCCACTTTTTGGATCGAAACGAATTGGAAATCTCAATTCGCTACATCTAGATGATAAAACAAAATTTCTACCGATCGGTCAAGATTGAGGGAAGAAGTAAACAGTAGCATGCTTCTAAGGAATACAAATCCGCCCGAATGCATGAGGTTATACATACCTGAGTCAAGGTAATGAAAACATGAATTGGAAATGATGCGTGGGGCCCAGAAGCCCTGATTCGGAACTGCGGATTTTGGTGCCATGTGTCATAATCTTGGCAGCCACCAGCACTGTAACCTCGCCACTGACCGTGCACAGAATAGCGCATCTCCGGGGGATAGACACGACAAACATATATTGACCGGAAATGAATTTGGAAGTCTTGCCAAGACATCCAGAATATACCATCTTTTGACTGTTCACAACAAAACAATTGGGCACAAAGCAAGAAACTTACATCCCCAGATTAACGGTTTTCCCCAAAAAGACACTGCTAAATAACAAGAATCAGATTAACGCAATGTCAACCAAACATGCAAAGGAAAAAATGTTGGAGGTCATCCCACTTTTTTCCCTTTAAAAGTACCTGTGGGACATGCTTGAGCTTGTGCCTCATCCTATCAGACCATTCGGGTGATGAATCAGACCAAGGGCCATTCCACTCCACTTCGTTTGCCCATGGATTACGAATCTGAACGAGTTTGTGGCCATCTACTTCTCTTACCTGATCAAGGATTGGAAAATACGGATCACTTGAAGCAAAATTCTGTGAGCTACGATAAAAAAACAATTGAGCTAAAAGGTTACAAACGAACAAAGCACCTGCAATAAAGAGTAAGCATGGCCTTGCACAATTCCACTGGAAGAAATATGTACATCGGAACCTGAAGGACTCCCAGCACCTAGAAGAAACCCCTCCTGTTTGAAGCGTAGCAATTGAGACCAAAGTCTTCCACTCGCTAGATCAATCTGGGCCTGGGAACTTCTCATGTCAATCTCCTCACCAGCACCTCCAGTGAGGTCCACAAGAGCATCTTGGACAAGCCCACCTTCTAATGCCTCGTAAGAGCCATGCAGTTTGGCATATGCCTTCTCCAATATAGAAACCCAGAGTTCATTCCCTTTCCTACTGGTAGCAAATGCAGGTTTACCAGGGGATTCACATGGAATCCAGTCATCAATTACCACAGGAACCCATTCACCCTGAAATTGAAGGACATCAAAGTACAAATTCATTCAGCTTCTTCCCTGAAGTGGTTAATGACAACAAAAACGCATTATCAAAAAGGAAACCTTACATAGAAGTTTCAGGAGAGCACTAAAAAAATCTCATAAACTCAAATAGAGCTTCCTATCTTAAATCCACAAAGTGCTTGTGGACTTCTGGGCTCTTTCAGTAGCATGTTTCATAAAACTTTTTCATAGTACAACAATATCACTAGGTTTCCAAAACAGTTAAGATGTCAGTACTTTGAGAACTGGGCAATAAATTCTTCAGAAAGGTACATTCGCTAATGAAAAGTAAGCTTTCCGTGAGGCAAACTGAAGCATATCTATACCTCAAGTATAATACGCAAACAAAGATGTTACTGATTTAAGCACTGAAGGTAAATTTTATTATAATCAACCTAGGCACCATAAGGCATAGCTGTTTGGCATTTACAAATTGAATTTTTACCTGAATACAAAATCGTACAGTATAAATTCCTTCCTCATTATACTCTGGTGTAATTATAACTTCTGATACTCCAGAAACCTCAGATAAAACAGCAACGGCACTCAAAAACCAACAATCACCAAGCCGGCCCTGCGCACAAAAAGAATTGAGCTACTTGACCGAAACATCAAGCAATTAAAATAGGATTCCAAATACAAATCGAAACGAAATCCTGGTGAAATAACTAGATGGACAAACATCAAATGTATGCCCTTTATGAAGGAGACCAAACCTGACAAACATCGGAAGGATTTGCAGACCCAGAAAATAAGCATGGGCGACAATCCAAATTGTTTTCTTTCACTATTTCAGTGGGCCTCATCCATTCAGAAACAACCTAAACCAAAAGGGATAAGATCAGGGCACCCGTAAAGCTGACGCTGAAAACGTAAAAGAAACTGAATGATCGGACATGAACAAGTAGTTCACCTGCAATTTTGAAGGGGGGTGCTCTAGATCTAGGAACAATGATCGATCATTCGGAGGAAACTCCAGATCTGTGAAATGGATGTCTCCTCTTGCACAAAGGGCTTCTTTGACAGCCAATTCAACAGAAAGCATCCGCTGATTTATTTCTTCCCTTGTTTCTATTCTAGGTTTCCTCAACTTTCTGGCAAACGAATCCACATCTACAAATACGCCCTCACGATCAGATCTTCTTTTCCTCCCACTTGAATATTGCCCATCCCAATCCACATCATCCCTGTCATAAAGATCCACATCTGCAGGATCACTGTCCCACTCATCCACCTGATTAGAACAAGCAAAGTAGCAACAGGCAAAAGAATTCAACCAAAAATGTCACCGTAATAAAAGGAAGAAGATAAACCCATGGATTGTTACAAAAAAAAAAAAAACTTCTTTAGCATATCAAAGGCAATAACCTGGGGAGGGGATCTTTCCTATGACAAGACTCAAAACACTTGACCTCCTAGTGAGGAACAGAGAATTTTGGCCACCTGAGCTAGCCCCAGTTGGTTTGATTATTACGACTTTTAATTTCAAAAGGGTAAACGGAAACCCAGAATGAATCACCCCTATCTCAGGATAGAAATATAGACACAGACCCGAGAAGGAGACTCTGCCCACTGCCAATTATCTTCTTGGAGATCAATCATATTGTATTCAGCAGAAAGCATGGCAGCATGAAGAGCAGCAATCTCATCTTCAGTTAAGCACCTTCCCCAAAGAAAAACATCCATTAAATGCATCTTAGACTCAGCTCCTTCGCTGTCTGACCTTCCGAATGCATCCACATCAGTAGGGGGTCTAACGCCCACCCAAACTTCTGTTCCAGGCTCCCAAATGCTGTTACCAACACGTAACGGCAGGCCAGTCTGATGACCATCGTAGCCACCATCTAGATAGCAAGTGGCCTCACCCAAATCAGCATCAAGAGTCAGAGTTACCATATGCCACCTGCAAAACAATTCATCACTTGTAAGAGTGGAAAGCAAAGGGCGAAATGGATGAGAGAATATGTTGAATAAAGGAGAGAATTGTTTACGACAATATCAAAGATACTACTAAGTATACAATAACACAGTTTGAAGGCAACAGATGAGCAAAAAACTCAAGGCAAGCCAGAGAAGCAAAACCCTAGAAGTTAAAATCCCAGAACAAACAAATTCGTTTGAAGGAAAAAAGCACACCTGCCATCGGCGATACTAGTAGCACTGATACTCCATTCCTTTGCTACAGTAGTTTGTCTATCACCTTTAGTAATTAATCTCAGCCCAACTTGTCCGGCCTCAATACCTTGTTCAGAACCAGCCACAAGGATTTCCCAGCACACTCTCTTCTGAAGTTCAGTACCTATAAGGCAAACTGGCCCAGACTCGGGCTGGATTGTCACTGCAATGGAGAAGCTGACCTTCTGGCTTTCACACATACTGGGATCAACCGGGCCACAATGTCTCCCCATTGTAGTTGGTTCATCATCAAGTACACAAATAGCACCCGGAATTCCCGTCTGTGAATAAGAACCCCAGTTAAGACTTGAAAAACAAACTGGTGTTGGTTGGCCATTTCTACCATATTAGATGATCTCCATACACTCAATGAAAATTAAATGAAACCAAACTTCAATGGGCAACAAAGAAATACCACCAATAAGGAGGCATTAAAAGAATAAAAGAGCACCATCAAACGCAACACAAGAAGAAAAAAAATAGAACTACAAATCTTACACTGTTCCAATTACTACTAGTTAAAAACGGAAACCTCCGAAAAGAGGAGGCACTGAAACCACAATAAGAAGTCAAAGCACGAACAATCTCAAAGATTCTAGCATCCCTCTCCAGGTCAAATTACCCACATCAGCACTGAGAATAGGAGACCCAGCGTAGGTGCCAGATCTACAAGCTAAGTAGTGTTTGGTGAACAACTGACACGTGATTGACAGTAGTTAAGTATTCACATAGAAATGCAGTAGTTTGTAAACATTATTGGATATCAGCCAAGTTATGGCTGTGTGCAATATATGCATTAGGGAAATCGACAGAAGCAAAACCTGTTTTGTATGTATGTACTGTCAATTTTGATTCCAATTTGCCTTTATCAAGATAAAAAGATTAAAAAGAAAAACACAAGTAGAAAAACTCACCTGGAGTGCTCGACGAGATAACTGAGCCGCTCGTATGCGACGCGCAATGCTTGAAACTCTGTCACGTGCAAAAGAGTCATCAAGAACAGAATCACCTCCTACAGCACGCACCGCAGCTGCCACGGCTGCTGCCTCCCTATTGCCAGCATTTGGAATGGATGATATGAGAGAAGCTTCAATTTCCTTCCATTTACGCTCTTCCCTCTCCAGAAGAGCCTTTCTTCTTTCTTTACCCTTACCCTCCTCTTCCCGTCTCTGCATTAAGATTTCCTCTTCCATCTCTTTCTCCCTTATATAACTGTAGTATTCACACAAAATCAAATTCAGAAACACAAGGAAAACGATCTTGCACAAAGCATAAAAGGACTTGAATTGCTTGAAAGGATATTCAACCTCTCCTGTATGATTTCAAATTGTCTGCGGTCTTCAGGCATCCACTTCTTAATTTTCTTGGCACTTAGATCTGAAAATCCTATGCTATCAAGGAAAAGTCTCAAACGAACCTCATCCTGCCTCACCAAGAATGCAAGGAAAAACATCATTAACAACCACAACCACATATAAGGAATGCCTGGCATCTAGAAGGATTCATTTTCACCTGTACACGCTCTGCTGTAGCAGTCAAACCAAGCAAAAGAAGTAGATAACCGCCAAACTTATCCCACATGTAGACCCATTCTGTATCAATTGCCTCTTCTAAGGCTAAAATTCGAGCATGCGCACACATTTCTCTTCTGTGGCCTATATCACTGCTCGATTCCATTCGCAACAACCTTCCTTTTCTTATTCTGTATAAGAATGACCCAGCAGCTAGTTCTTCATTTCTTAGACGATCTCTTAACTTCGTCACATCTGCTCTGGGTAGCACAAAATTTCCAGCCCTATCACGCATAGCAGTGGGGTCTCCAACCAAAAGAGCAGCTGAACTAGCAGACCTCTGTGGTGCTGAATAAGTTCCAGATATTGCATTTCTTGTCTGCACGGTAACAAAGTATGCATGACAAATCCACACGAGTACAAAAATACTGGTCAGACTTTCCAAAGGGGTTCTGTAGTTTTAACCTTTAGGAAATGACTAATTGAGAAAAAGGAGATGAAAGTTTGCCACTATTCAAAAGATAACTCAGAAGCCCTTCAAAAACAGTGTGCATTAGGGGATATTCACTAAATTAGGAACATCTAAAATATTCACTTAATTTGGAAACTAACTTCAGTCAAATATTAGGTAATCCAACACTAGATATTTAAAGAGGTACACAGCACAATGTAAGCAGACATCAGAAACCACAGAATACCCCCAAAATAGTCAAAACTTCATTACATATATGACAAAATAGTCAAAACTTCATTATATATATGTTTTGTCAATAAAAATCAAGCTGCAGAAAAGCCTTCCTAAAAGCCAAAGAAACACGGAGACAACTGACAACCTCATCACTGACTTGCTCAGAAAATTACAGATTACTTAATCAAGTTAATGGAATCTTTCTTTCCATCACTTTTTTGGCTATAACATCCAAATCCTTACTGCTGAAGAAAGTTACACAATAGTTAATGATTAATCAGCTCTTTCCTCCCATCACTTATATATATATATATATACACATCCATACTCCTGTGTCATGCCGTAGTCATTCTTTAGAGATTCAGGGAAAACAATATTGTACACTTTGATTCAGCAAATATGAAACCTGTGTCGACATAAACCTGATCAAACTACGTTACAAATTCAATGTAGGTAATATTATTACGAGAAGCCAAAAGCCAACATGAGCCAATCTAGCACAATACAGTCCCTATGGGAAGTTGGGCCTCCAAATATTGTCATAACGATAAATATCTGCCCAAGAAAAATGCTATGCCAGATTATCTCTACACAACTATAAACTGGCTCATTTTAAAACTTTCAGAGAGAGAAACTCTAGCTATTTCATCTTCCTACGAGTATTAACAGTAACAAGCAACTCAAGTGCTAACGAAGTTCAACTTGCACATTGACAACAGCTTTTTTCCCCAGAATCTGTTTTGTGGACATGTTTCACATCTGCAGCTAAAAGGTATCGCCGACGTAGTCACTCCATTAACACTTGGGTCACTTTATACTAAATCTTTCATTAATCAATTTTTAGTAGTTGCAGATAGTAGTTGATAACAACAGAAGTGGACATTCAGTTCTACTGTTGGTTTGTTTACATTAGAACTTTTAATCCTTGATCTATTTATCTCAATTTTTTCTCTCTTCTATGGCTAATAAGCACATTTTGCTGTGACGTGTCTGTGACTTCACTTTCGCTGCTGATGGGAATAAAGGAAAAACCACTGCTTTTGGAACAAGTTCATTAAATTTCATTCCTAGCAAGAACAATAGATGTAAAAAGCGAAATTCATCCCATATTGGAACACCTTTGAACACATTCAGGTCATAACAGTGCGCATCTACACAAAAAGCCTCATGTCCAAGATAAATGCAAATAGATTTGAATACAAATGACAAGCTAGAAAATTTTCCCAATAAGAAAAGGCATAAAGGTCATTACCATTATTCTGAGTAAAACAATGACACTATAACCTGTCATAATCGGGATATTCTGGAACAACACAGCTGAAATGAATAAAGGATCGAGCACCATAAAAGACCAAACACACCTTAGTGGCTGATCTAGCAATAGCTTGAACAACAGTTTCCTTACTGAGGAAGTGAACAGCATCTTCCATCATCTGTATACAAAGTGGGCAACCATTGGCTTGAGAGGGAAAAGATCACTAGAATAACTACAAGCGGAAATAAGTGTTCTACTAAAGACAATGAAAAAGTTCATCTAGTGAACAAAAGGCTTATTCACGAAAGAGGAGCGGGCAAACCTTAAGAGTCAGGCACGGGCGAGAGACAGCAAACCCAAAAGCAGCAACAAGAGTAATGGCCGATACAGCAGCACCAGCAAATGGCGGATAGATATTCAAACTGGCAACAACACCCCAGCCCTCTATTGCCAATGCAATCCCATAAAGAACAAGGAAAGCCGCACTGCTCCAAAATTAATTTCCAGTTTTTAGATGAATAAAGATTTTAAGTACTTTGTTCATAGAGGACTGAGTAATGCTATGCTACAGCTTCATTACTGTAATCAACAATGGATCATTGTTCATTAACAGCAATGACGGTGTGCAAATAATAAGTTAAAAGTTCCCAACAAACCTGACATTTGTCCCACAATCAGCATGTGCATCATACACATATACAGGTAGCACCCTTGGAGAATACACTACAATAGGAGGTGAAAGGAGCACCTGCAGAGGAAGGAGCATTCTGTAACTTCCAACTAATATCAACTTAAGCAACTAAAACACGCGCGCGCGCGCGCACAGAACTATGTACACCCTAGCAAGATGATAAAAGAATTAAGGATCAACAATATTCAAAGCTTGATGCCAGATAGTCAAACTCCACTCACAGTCAATGCTCGGCCAGCCAAAAGAAACAGAAATGAAAAGTAACCAACAGACGCTCCAATAAATGGTTTTTCTGAAATGCAACAGAAAAATATTAGACATCACTGTCAGATTAAACACAAAATAGAAAATGTAATTCTAACACGGAAAAGAGTCCTCCAATATTAACAAATATGAGATAAAGCTAGGGTTGAAGTTTGTTCATGAAAATGAACAAGCACAGAGAAAAAACAGTCCCTTTATTTACCTTCAAACCATCCAACAAGAAACCCTGCCAAAGCCAAAAGAAAAGCAAGGAAACAAACAAAGAACATCTGCATCCTGGTCAAATAAAAATTGTTCGAAGCCCAGTAGTGGATTACACCAATAGCCAAAACAATGAGAAGAAGAACGAGAAGAAAAGCAGCCCCAATCTGTACAATCAAACAGAAAGCCGAATCAGCCATTGCAACGGGAACAAAAGCTAATATAGAAACAAGGGCGTTGTATAAATCTTTGCTCACCGTCCAAGGTTTAACTATAATAATAACAGCCGATATTGCAGAAAGCAGAAGAAGAAGACCCATGATAAGGAATACACTAACACCTCGAGAAAGCTTCCAATTGTCATCTTTCCTGAGAAAGTTTTGACAGCACATCTAATGTGAAAATGCCCTCAAAAACATTCCAGAAAAAAATAAAGAAACGAGAAGGTCAAGATTTATGCCATGAAGATCTTGTCGGAACTCATGTGCTTTCACTTACCATTTAAGCAAACCAGAACATAGTGACAGCAATGCGGGGATGCACACTAAAGGAAGTAAAGCAGCAAGGAAATCAGATTTCGTGGCAGCCTTGTCATCCCTAGAACTGACAACCTCCAAGTAGGATGCACCACAAAATGCCACCAGGACAACTAAAAAAAGCCCGGAAGACAAAAACAACTCCACATCAAAACAACGGACCCAGCAAGCCCAATAAAAAATTGAGTAACAAAATATGGTTACAAAAGCACTATTGAAGGTCAGCACTTGAAACAAAAGCAAATTGTACGAGGGAAATCTACCTGCAAATATTCCAACACATATGGCAGAAGACACAGAAAAACGGTATGTTGCGAACCAGGATACAACTGGCAGAACACCAGTTACAACTAAGGCAATTGCAGAAGCCATAGCCCAGCCAAGGTACATTGATGACGCATAAGGAGATGCAACGCTGGTGTCGTCACCCGTCCATCCCTTGTAGGCTAAATCATCTAAAGGCGTGGCAGATACTATTGCACCAAGAGCCACCACAGATCCAGCAAATAATGACATGCAGACAAAAAGAACAACACCCTGACAATGCAAGGTAACAAAGGAATCAGTAGCAGACCCTGAAAGTTATAGATCACAAGACTATGGGAGAAATCAACAAAAGACTTGCTGCAAAGAAAATGAACCCATTGCACAAGTTGTCATAAAAAACCTGCAACTACAAAAACAAGGGAGTAACAGACCAAAAAAGAAAAAGCATGCAACTTGGGGTGATTAAAGCCACATATGCAAGTCGGAAAAAGTAATATTTACCTTAATTACTGTTCATAAGAACAATCCTGTTAGAGTTTGAACCACATTGACTAATTAGTAGTTCCAAAACTAGTATATGAGCCTAGGTGGCCCCTCCACATTTAACAAATCCATCATATAACCTAAACTATATTTTTAATGGAGAAATACATGAGAAAACTTCTCCTGCTGTACTCCCACTGCCTGATATAGCAGAAATATGTACCTTAGATTATGCTTCACAACATTGGGCCAATTTGCGATCTAAGCTCTAATTCAGGAGTTCCTAGGATCAAATCTCATTTATTTTGTTTTCCTACTTTGTCTGCTGTTGTGCACTTGGTTTTGTGTGTCTGTGCACCCTGTTTAGAGCAGTTTGCGTGTTCTTATGTTTCCGTTTTTATATACAGACAATGTGAGAGAGGAGAAGAGGAACTCAAAATCTATAACTGATTGAGCCCTTTACTAAAAACTTAAGATTCTGTTATTATTGGTCATAATTGGGTCATGGTTCAAATTGTTGAACTGTGATTGGTGATAATTGACTTGTAATTCAAAGTCATTCAATATTAAATTTGTAACTCTTAATCAAGAGGTACCTGTTACAACAGTGTGCCTTCGTAGCAACTACATGTGCACCTAGTTATGATTCGCATGGTGCACCTTTTGGCAGGAGAGCACCAACCCATACAATTACAGGGGAGAGTTACCTAAGGCAAGACAAGTTGAACCCAACGTGCAAATAACAATGTTTTCATGTCCACCGTGGCAATGGAGCACATTTCTTTCTGTACACATTCAAACAAGCCACTGACCGCCAGCAAAAAGAAAGGGGAAACAGGGGTAACTAACAAACCTCCTTCATTCCCAGAGTCTGATGATTTCCTTCATGACATGCACCATCAATTCGGGACACCCAGAACTGGTAACCATTACGAATCCAAATTGGAATAGCAATAGACAAACAAGCCACCATGAGAGGGACAGTCAAAGATAATCCAAGAAGCAGCGACGACTTGCTGCAGAAAGAAAGACAAATGCATAACAGGATAAGAGGGTACATAGAGAAACAAAAAAATATAATAAATGACAGGTCAAATCAATTTCCATGCACCTTCATACATGTGCTTAACAATACAAGTAGCAGTGTAAGAGGACACGTGTGGATTCAAATAATGTAAAATATATCCAGGGGATACCTCGAGAAGGAAAGCAGCAAACCAACACAAGTGCTCAGCAGCCAAGCAACGAAGCCGTACTGGAAAAGAACATGGGAAATTAGGATCACCCAAACCCCATACCAATTATAATTGTACAGATTTACAGCTGAAAAAACTACTAGGCACAATAAAGGGGCACAGTTTCAAATTTCATTAGAAATAGAGGATCCAACTCAAAACCATTTGACATTTAGTACAGTGGCCCTTCGGCTCAAATACTAACTCGGGTGTTTTTCAAAATCGACGAGGACAAGTTCTACCGTTGTAGGATTCTCCAAGCACCCACCCCCGAACCTCGCTCCTACGCTCCCAAGACAGATTCTCCTAGAAACCTCACCCCCAACAAGAAAGGAGCACGATCCCAACTAGAATAAGACTTTTCAAGCATTCAAATCCCACAAGAAACAAAAGATGAGCTACCAAACAAGAGAAAATATGAACTACCAATAAGATACTAGAAAAATATTAACTCAAATTTGCTCAAGTACTTAGTATAAACAAATACTTGTGTACAAAAAAAAAAAAAGAAATATTTTCATAGTGTCTCTTTTAAGGAATAGCGACACCAAGTGCAAATTACAATGTTTATTAACACTACCAAAATAACAACATTCTCAGAGCATCCATATTATTGACTTGCTTATAACATCCATACACACACTCTCTCTCTTCTCTAGAAGCTCCAAACCCTAGATCCTTCTATATCCTCTTGCTTCCCTGCAATTGCTCCCGATATATGCAACTAAGCTCTCACTCTCTCCCACACTTGGAGAGTTAGAAAGAAGAATCAGAGACAACATAATCACAGACTAATAAGGTGCACCTGTAGCACTACCAAATGGAGAACAAATTATTGAAGCTTGCCTAAAGATTTGTCCAAATCCTCCCAAAATGCAGCTTCCATACCAAGTTAAGCCGTTGAACTTAAAACTACTTGTCAATACATGGAGAGTCTGACATCGCTCGAAAAATAAATTAGGAGGTGTTATGATATTGTTGTGATGCAAGCTCTAACAATAAGTAACACAAGTCCAGATGAAGAAGGGGGGTTAGATGGGGAGAATAGATAAATTATGTCAGTACCAATAGAATTAGGAACAAACACAAAACAAGAAAGATAGATCACGTCAGAGACTCGTTAACAAAGCTTTTGATAAGATACATTTATGTTTCTCATTTTTTTAAGGACATCAATAAACCTCATCATTCAAACAATTTTTTGTACAAGTAAAAATCCTAATCAATAGAACCTAATTTTCATATCAGTTATATATGTTAGGCTATTTAAATTGAATATCCCCCTTTCTCCAAGCCTCGCTATTCAATAGTACAACTGTAGGAATACCGAAATGGGTTTTTTTAAATCAGCCATGAATATGTAGACACTAGAAGTTTAACAGTTTCAAGAAAGAAAGCTCCTCCATGTGATACTATTTCCTGATAACCCACAAGTTTATGGAAGAGAAACTTAAGAACAAGGGATCAATCACAAAGGGACAAAAATGTGGAGTACATTGGCTGCACCTGAAAAAGATAGACAAGCAAAGAACAGACTGAAGAATACGAGACCCAAGCTCTTGAAGAATTCAAGCTCCTCTTCCCGTGAATCCAACAGAAATACAGTCTTGGAAGAGATGGCTAGATGTGAAATCTCCCACATGAAATAGGTATGGCACCAATTAAAGTACTTAACGATAAGCTTAGTGCAGGCCCTCAAGCGAAAACTCAAATTCTGTCTGGCTTGGTGTAAGAGCACGGTGCTCTTGCAGTAAAAGCATATAAAGTCAGCTTTTACTTATCAAATAACTAAAACAATCTGAGCCTTTTAATAACATCAACGAACTCAAGGACCCATCAAATGACTGTCCTTCAGGTTTTTTGTAAATAAAAGAGTCCATACCTAGCTCTTGTACAATATAGTAATAGGATAGTAGGCAATTGAAGGAAAAGATACATGGCCATAACTTGTGCGGTAACAATATGAACAGTCTGACGCAATTACAATAAGACGTCAGTTCTTTTTTATGAGATGGGATAGAAAAATCAATCTAAAAGGAAAGGCACTAACTCCTCATTATGGTCGAGGATGACACGAGAAGGTGTAGCTGTGTTAGGCAGACTGTTTCAAGCCAAAATAAAAACAAATATTGCTTTCCACGTAAAATATCAAAAGAAAGCCTCTTTACTTCTTAAAATACAAAGCAATATATTTTATAACACCAAAAAAAGGTCAAATCCAAGATTAAATAAGTGAAATATAACATCAGAAAAGCAAGTGGATGATAACTGTCCCAAGTAACAGATTTGGTCCTAGAAGAGGATGAGGAGCTTAAAGATGACTTATACAGAGAAATAAATGGATAATGCTTAAGGGTACTGAATTGTAGGTTGAATCTGAAAACCAACAGTAGAATATAACGTCTAGACAAGCAGAATGATTAGAAGATATATGCTAAGAATGGCTTTAAAGGAAGCCAGAAGCTGAATTAGCACACCATATCTCGTCCATAGCCCAATAATCTAGGGCAGCGTGACAACCTAGACCTGGTCTTACATAATTCATCTTGGAAGGAAACTTCTGACAATATTCTTGAGAATTGAGATTGCCTGACCCAGTAATGAAGCATTTCAACAAGTCACAACAAATAGCATAAAAGCGCTACACATTACGGCAGAACTGTCAAGTACAGAAAAAGGAAACAAGCGAAAAGGGATAAGGAAAATTACATCCAAAACATGAAAACAAAATGCAACAAAATTACAAGTAGGAATTTTTTACATCACTTGGTTTACACATTCAATATTCTTCAATGCATCCTTCGCAATAGGAAAATGGACGAACAAGTGAATGACAGAGGTCCCGTCAAACCAAAGCAATGGCAATCCCTTATGCAGAAAAATTATACCATCATCCAGATACATCCAAGGAAAAGTGTCCCGTCAACCTCAAAAGTTGAAAGTCTGATTGTAGTATAAGTACAATTCAAACAAAACTTCAAGTACTTCCACAACAAAACTGGTAACTTCAACAACCATATTGCCCACACATATATTACTAGTGTCAATACACTTAATGGCAATCATAATTTACCCCCACACATTTGAAGTTCTACCTTCTCGACAGATGCTCAAGTGAGTAAACACAGAAACTGAGATTGCCATATTGGCAAAAGAAATTTGAATTCTTATGATTTCAACTCAAATGGCTCTAATTACCTTGCGGGGTTTCGAAGTCATAACCATTTCTTCAGCTCGAAGTGATAGAAGGAAAGCGTTGATAGAACAGACAACAGGACATAGAAGTAACACTGCTAAGCCAAATTCAAACTGCAGAACAAAAAAATATGTATAAAAATGCCTTACACCACCAATATAGACTAGAAACTATACATGAGCAAAAACCAGAAAAAGAATAACATCCACATCAGAAAGCCCCTCATTACCTGTTGGTGTGTAGCACTTAGAACTTTAATGGTCTTTGGGCGGAAAACGGCTACGATTACAGTCTCGACAATGAAACTAAAACTGAAGAGAACCCATGCTCGCTCTGGAGTGCCTGCTACGTGGTGCAATACCAATCTTGAAAATTGAAGCCATTTTTCTAGCCCCCGAAGTCTAAGCTCTTCTGACAGGGAAATTTGATTGGGCAGAGCATTATCCACACTATTGGAATCGATGATGGTTATGTCAGTATCATCACGATGATCTCTATCTGCATCCAAACTACTTCTCTGCAGCAATGCAAGGATAGTTGGATCCAATCCCTTCTCCTTCAACATCATAGCAAAATTAGGATCTAGTCCTTTATCCTGCAACATTGTAGTCAGTTCTAGATCTCCTTGTCCGGCTCTCTTTTTCAACAAAGATGTTATTCTCGGATCATTCAACTTTTCTTGGAACGCAAGAGCTAAATTTTCTAACACCTGTTGATTTACAGAAGTTGATGCACTCGACTCGTAGCCTTGACTTTCAAGACCACTACTAGAACAAACAACCAGAGAACTATTGCGTTCCAAATTTCTATCAAAATCCGATGTTCCTGTTTCAGCTTCATGAACAATTGAGTGGCAGGAACTACTGTGCAATGCCAAACTCGGCCTTCCACTATCTATGCTCTTATCACTATTAACCCCCTCGACATTATTCGAGCTATTTGCCTCACCTGTGCAATGCACTGCAGCATTACCCAGGTGACCCACCTCAGCACTACTACTGCGTTTCACACTTGAGGCACAACCTTCAGAAGAGCTAGATGAGCTGTTCTGTTCTTTCCTACGAAAACCCTCCCTCAGGCGAATCACTGTACTCTTTAAGGCATCTCTCCTCGCGGCTAAAGGATTTGTTACTGATAAGTGACGGGAAACAGCAGCACCTAAAAGCACAGATGCTACAACTGCATAACTAACACAATGTCCAAGATACCTGTATGAAGAAATAATAACACCTGTTGAGACAACGGAAGTACAAACAAAACATGCAATAAAAATTGGTGTTGAAGTTTTAATATTAAGGAACAAACCAGTAATGAACTCCGAAGCAAATCAGAAAGACTCGAGAGGCACCCGCAACAAAAAGTGCTGCAATGCGACTTTTAAGAAGCTGATACCCATATAAGCATGCCCCCATGTTCCAGTCTATAAAAACAGTATACCATAACCAAGTGAATAAATCACATTAGCAGCATTGCAATAATCTTGAATATGTATAAGCAACATGAATGGCCACATAGATAGCCACCATGTAATGACATACCAAGAATTATGACAGCAGCTGAGGTAATAGTCCCCAGCCAACGTCCCTCCTTTGCAGTCAGACCATATAAGACAGAATATACAAGGAGTACGACAAGTGAGCCAAGATAGAGAAGTCCAAGATGTGAAGCCCTACAAAAAACAAAGCTACATCAGGAAATCATACAGAAAATGATAGTTAATCATTGAGCCAAAAGAGCATAATATCTGAAAAGGAAACGCACAATGATTCCTCAGGGAGGACATACGAACATTCAACATCATTCACGTAAAATATAAAAGAGAAAGAAGAAATGTTCGTAAGAAAAGTTCATAGTAGAAGCTACAAAATTCTAGCCGAATAAAACCTACATGCATCTAATAATCCACAAGAGAAGTCAAGAAGTCTTATGAAAAAGATATAATTTTGAAGACCATAAATGGAGGAGGCTTGCCTTTTTGACTGTCGAAGGTATAACTCATTAGGATCAGGTGGTTCAGGTAAACAAGCCAACGGACCCATTTCAATACAATCAGAATACGCATATCTGTATGCCCTTCGTACATATTCATCAACATCTAAGCCATTTCCTGTTCAAATTGGAACAGTAGGAAATGCCTAGTCAAAAAGTAACCATAACAAAATAGAAGCAACTTGTTACACCACAAAAAACTGTTTCCATCAACAAGACGCATGTTGATTGCCCAATTTTGTCGAGAATGTATCATTTGTATAATTCCAATCAGTCAGCATTGGCCAGGAGGGGCAGGGAGGATTTGAAAGGAAAGAAGTATCAAAATCAAGATTTAGCGAGGCCTACCATTAAAGACCATTCTGCAAATAAAAAGCATGTTTATCGCTAGGGCAATTGCTGATACACCAAAGAAGAATCCAGAAGGTGAATATCGCTCGGATGCACTTGAACCTGCTGTAACATACACGGCACATAGTTCGTACGCGCAGAGCAGGGCAACAGCCAGAAGAAGAAGAACAGCAACAGCCCCTGTTAGAAAAGTGATCAGGTGAAAAGTATTAGGTTAAGTGAAGATAATGTTTCTAACTTTTAAAAGCACGTTCTGAACCAAAAATAAAGAGAGCCACTTCCATTCACAATTCAAATAGCGAAAAAGCTCAACCAGGATTCCACTATGAAAACAGAGAGTTGCAAAGTAGAATGGATGGCTATTTCATGTGGAACATCAATCCTCTCGAGTTGCAAAGCACGTTCTGAGCCAAAAATCCTATTGAATTCCATTTTTGTATTGGAAAATGAAAAGAGTTTCAGCAACATTAAGGACAAAGCAAAAAAGATGGAAAGATATTGAATTGTTTGGAAACAGAAAACTAAAGCCTAGAATAAATGGTTTATAAAATTTTGCATAAGCTCAGACAACTTTTTTAAGGCAAAAACCAAACAGAGGCGAGAAGGCCTCCTGAGGCCTAAGCGCAAGACGGAGAGGTGCAGCCTGATGTCAAAAAATTGTTAGATGAGACGACAAATGGTAGTAGACGAAACAGCCTCGAGTGCCTCAGGCACCACGGCCTCAGTTAAGCCTTCGGCTCCTTAAGACTAGTTGGGCTGCACATTGCCTCCTCACTTGTTATCTGAGCAAAAAATTTATAGAACTTAAGTATGAAAGGATTCATGTCGTCACTGCAAACTGATGGCTTAATGTTTGGTTTGGTGAAATCCAAACTTTCAATTAAGGTCAACAAAACTAAAAGCTGCAAAAAAAAGGTTCTTTTTCAAAGTATGGGAACATAGCAACAGGGTACGCCAGCATAAGAGCAAGCATAGAAAATGTAATCTTGTAGTGGGGATGAGAAGAAAATGCAAAAAGAGAGTAACCTCGATAGTGTATTATAAGAAAAGGTACCTTAAACAACACAAAGAAAACAGGTGACCTAAACAGTTAAACATCATCCTCTCTCTTCTCCACCCTATCGCTTCTGTTTTCGTTTCTATTCTCTAAGGTAGACTAATAAAATTTTAAGATTTTCTGCTGTTCTTAAATCATATCCTACAACAAATAGATATGATTTTCAATAGATACTATGAAAAAAAACAGATTGTTTCAGTACATTCAGTAGCGTTCCAAAACTGATCTAATCTTGCAAAAATGGAGTGTAGATATTGAAGAGAAAGTTCAGTACACGGGCAGACATCACTCGACAGAAAAATTCTAATATGGAACTTGACTTTGTAATAAGTCAAAAGTGTATCAGTATGGAGTTCTCCTCTAAAGCTTTTGAACTGTAGTTCAAAATAAAAGTTTAAACTTACAATAAGTTAAAAGTGTATCAGTATTGAGTTCTCCTCTAAAGCTTACTGTAGTACAAAATAAAAGTTTAACACTTTAAAAATAAGAACAAAAATACACCCATAGTCAAGGTTGAATTTACGAAACCTAATATCAAATAGAATGAGACAGTACATACTTGAGCTTTGCCATTGCGTTCTCCACCAAAGCATGATTGAATAGAATGCCAGAAGAAGAGCAGTGCCAGCCATTATCACAGCCAAACCAATTATATCTCGACCCAATATTAAGATTAACCAGCATCCCCAAGCAATGAGTACTACAACTGGAGAGATAACAACCATCCATGCTGACGTAGACAGCAAGCCACATACTATTCCCAGCTGAGGCCCTTGCAAGATATTCGGCCATTTTCGAGCAAAAATCCAACTGAACAATCATATGAAAAAGATGCATAAAATGGCATGATCAATAGTATTACCATTACCACAATTGAAACTAACTACAGGCTACGGAAGGATTACGGCGTGCGACAGACTACTTTTAGGAGAAACAACCATTCTATCCAAATGGCTCCACATAAAAGAATTCCAAAAATAAGCACTTGGCAGGCCAAGGAAACGATGCATTCATACAGGGAAATGGTATAACTTTTATGGGGGAGGAGAAGGAATGACACACCTCGGCCTGAACTTAAGCCTTCAAACAAAACAACAATACGAAACACAAACAATAATAACCCTAATATAGTACGGTTTCCATGTGGAAGCATAATCAGAAAAGGTCGTATAGGAAGGTACATTTTACTTTTTGCAGAATCTCAAACTTCCGAACACTAATTTACTTCTTAAGCTATCATGGAGATACAACCAGTTGTACACAACACCAAAGATTATTGATATATGGTCAGGACTGTACGATTACAAAAACATTCCCACCATCTCACACCTGCAACGAAAAAACATGTATTCGCACCGCAAGTAACATGTTGATCCTTTTTTAAGGATAATTAGAGTGTCTAGTCCAGTTTACACACATCTTGACTAATTCCTTAGGACCAACCTACCATTCACTAGCGGAACTAGAATAACTGAGCCAAGAGAAGAAAGTTGAAACCACCGAAAGAATACCATATAGGCCTATTCAACAATGTGTTCAAGACTAAGCCAGAAGAAACAAAAAACCCAAGGAATCAGCAGTTAACGCATGGTTCATAAAATGGGAAAATTAGTAACAATAAATGATATAATCACCTATAGATTCTCCATGGCCGCCAATTTACTGCCCAGAGAATGGAAAAAGAAGCCGAGCCCAAAGCAGAGAAAAGGGTACCGGAAATCACGCATGCCAGCATTATATCACGCTCCTCTCCTTCCATGACTTGGTTCCTTTATCTCACGACTACACCATACAACGCATCCAATGGGCAAACAAATTAAGACCCAAACGAAGTTTTTTTAAAGACAGCGTAAACGACAATAGATAAATCACCCTACCACACAACAGGGGTAGAATTTCCTTACCAAAAAGGGAAAATAGCACAATTCACAATTCAATTCACAAAAATGATGAGTTTCCACAACAATGAAGGCCTTTAGTTGTTCTATAGGATTGGTTGCTCAAGATCTTTGGGAACCCAAGGAAAAAAAGGGGATCCCTAATGGTGATAAACTCATTGAGAATGATTCTGAGCTAGTCATTAAATGAGGCAGGCAATAAGAAAAGCAAGATTAAAAGCAAACAAATTTAAGGCCCACAATATGTTTTTTTACAAGAAATAAGTAACACCCTAACACAAGCAGACAGAATTTACTTGCCATAAAGGAAAAATAACACAATTCAATTCAAGCATTGATGAGTTTCCAAAACAACAAAGACCCGAAACTTAAGTGAGTTGGGCTAAAAGAAGCATGATAAATAAAAAACAATTCTAAACAAATTAAGACCCACACTTTGTTTTTTTCAAGAAAAAACATGTAAAATGTACAAATAACAGCCTTACAAACGACACATATAATTTACAAACTAAAAAGAAAGAAAAAATTAATTTAATGAACACATTGAATTTCCACAACAATCAAGACCAAAATAATAATAATAATTGAGGCGAGCTAAAAGAAAAGCATGTTAAATAGCAAATATTCCCAAACAAATTAACCTACGCTACGTTGTTGTCATTACTACAATATAACACCCTAACAGACGACAGATACATAATTTAGATACCAAAAAGGAAAAAAACTTAATTCAATTCACACATTGGGTTTCCACAGCAACGAAGACTAGAAAAAAATTAACAGCTTTACCTACTTCACTCAAGTGCTCTCCACTTCCAGTGCCAAAATTGAGCCATCCACCTCAGATTTCCAGCTCTGCGAACTAGGTTAGGTTTTCAGCTGGGAGCAGAACCACTATCGGCTGAAGATAGGGTTTGGAGGGGTTTCAGCAATTGAGAGAGAACAAGAGGAGGAAATCGTGGTTTTGTCTTCTTTCAGCTCCTTCCAACTGGTTGCAGGTGTAGAGACACTGGAAGATAAAACCCTAGAATACTGTGAGAAGTTGAGAGGAATGGTAAGGGGGGTGTTACAGAGAGAAGAGAGAGAAAGTCACTAGAAAATGAGTAAAGATAAGAGTACGAAGAAAAAGCGATCAAAATTCAGAAAACAATAAAATAACAGCTGTGTTTACATGCCATGCGTATATTGTCCGACGGAAGCTATACCCACGCTTGATGTAAGACCGTGCAAACCACCGCGAAACGGCATTGGTTAACGCATTCGAAGTGGAACAATTTTAATTTGAAATTAAATTAATTCATTTTTTTTATGGGGGAATTTCACCAACCACCACGAGCTTTCTACAAAAGCATAAACTTTTTATATTTTAAAAAGTATTTTTGTATTTCTTTTTTATTTTTATTGACATGATAAATAAATACCTAGATCTTTGCTCAGCCCATGTTTTAAGGTGTGTTCGTTTTGAGTGTTTTTGAAATAATTTTTAGAAACAAAACTCTAAGACGTTGTTTGGTTATAAGTGTCTCAGAAATTTGTCTGGGAGAAAAATATTTCAGAGACACTTTTTATAGAGAGAAAAAATTATCTGGAAAAATGTTTGAGAAAATGTTTGAGAAACTTGCTCCAAAAACTTGTTTGGGAGAAAATCTTCCAAACACCTAACCAAACATAGCCTAGTTTCGTAGCATCAATCTTGAAAAATGGATATTTTCTTTGTTTTAACAGTCTATAGGTTATCGACAAGTCATTATTTTTCACATTATTTATGGGAGGATGTTGAAGAAGGAGTGTGAAAAAGTTCTATAAAGAAAAAAGAGATTAAGGGAAATCAAATTTTTTTGAAAAGACTTGAGGAGACAGCAACGGATCAAGATATAGAGTTTCGTGTGGGGATATCAAACAACAATTTATTTGCATTAATTAGGGTTCATGTCGTGAAAAATTTAACAATACAATTAGAAGTGAATTTTTTATATGTGTTCAAAAACAAGCTTAATTTCACTTAATGTTTTTTCCAGTATTTAATTATTATGGGGGCGTTAACACAAAAAAAGAAATGAGAAAGAATAAAAGAGGGTGAAAGAATAGGGGAGAGAGCATTTGTATTGATTAGGGATTAGTTTTAAGGGAGACTTGGTAAAAAAATCTATTTTGATGGAGTTTTAATCTATTAATAAATCTTAAGCTAAATTATGGGCGGAAGTCTTTTTAGTTCATAAGTTTCAAAAATATCCTTATAGTAAAACACGCAATAACGTTATCTGTTTATTAAATATCTTTTTAGTAAAATATGCGATAACATTATCTGTTCGTTAAATATAAAAACAATAATTTCATTATATAAAGTTACCTGTTAATATTTATCAGTTAATATTATCTATCGCTTTTAACAAATAACTTTATCTGTTTTATTAGATCATTATATCTGTTAGTGTTTATCAACTAACATTTATGTTGATTTAAATAGATACCTTAACAAACAACGTTATTTGTTAATTTTTAAATTAATAATGTTATCAGATAAAATTACTTGTTTTATATTTTCTAATTTGACTAATACATATATCAAACCAACATATAATGTTATCTGACTCATTTATTAAAAAAATAATTTTATCTTTTAATTTTGAAATAAATTAAATAAATTTATTTATTAATATTTATCAATTAAAATCATATATTACTTTTAACAAATATCTTAACAAACAATATTATTTATTAGTTTTGAAGTAATAATATTATCACATAAAATTATCTCTTTGCATTTAAGAACAAATCTGTCTGTAAAAGAACCTCCTGCATTAAAACTTCTCAAAACATAGACCCTGCTTTATAAATTAAATTAACACGTCCTTAATAAGCCAAATTTGTCATTTTGACTAATTTTCTGTAATTTTTATGATTTGTCTTTAAAATTGTTGTACAAGTCTCCATGCTCCACTTGACCACTATGATATTTCCTTGTTAGTTTGCCAGGAGAAAATCGCCATGAACTATTTCAAAGGCACTAACCCATTTTGCTTCTGGCATAAAATCAACAATATCTTTATCTTGATAAAACATTTTAATAGGAAACCATTCCCTAATAAAAAGTCTACACCTTAATCATTTTTCAATAATGTTATTTAAAAGTGTGATCTCGCAATTTTAAATTGTAACTTAGGAGTGTTATCTATAAAAGTAACAATACCAATGAAAAGTAAGTAGCCAACCAAAGGGTATAAAAGAAAACACTGAAACAACTCCAACAGCAAGAGCCAAGGAAGGCTAAACTATGGCCTGCAACAAGGCTGTATTACAACAAATAACAAAAAGGAGGAAGCCATCCTAAACATTGACAACCAAATCCAAATCAGCAGCAATAGATAACATTCAGTGACCAGCAGCATCAAAACGGGGATCAGAACACCAACCAACAGCAGAAGAGGAGGGGCATAATATAAGCCGCCCTGACAAATAGCAATAGCCCAAAACAATATTGTTTAAAATCGACAAACCAAAACTAAGCATATAATTTGAGCAGGGAACCAGGGAAGGGAAGAGCAGAAAATGGGGCAACTAAACTCATGCAAGAAAACAATAGGGGTAAAATACACCAATCACGCCAGCCACAACAAGCAGCAGAACATAGGAAATAATCAATCAACAATAGCAGCAAGCATCAAAGCAGCAATCTTTGTTGAAATGGACTTTGATGAAGTCATGCCTATGAACAAGGAGGGACTAATAGGGGCGATCACTTCTGCAAGAACGAAAAAAATATCTATTATTATATAGAAAAAAAAAATTTCTATAAAGTATATAAGCTCACTCCTACTAAATGTTTTGAAAAAAAATTAAAATAATAGTGAATACATATTCGCCCCCGCGTAGTAAATTTTCTAGCTCCACCCTTGCCTATGAATTGGCTGGATTTCAATCTCAGACAGCTGCATAGTGCACAAAGAGCCCAACAGCCATTGAGCTTGATTTTGTGATCTGAAAACAATAGTAGACATACAACCGTCATCAGCAGGAAACCATCAATTGGATCATGCAAGCCAAACCCAAAAACTGGACTCGAGAGAGGGAAATTCTGATATGCCCAACACTCCTAATTTGCAGAAGAGACCCACAAACCAAAAGGAGTCCAAACACTGTTATTATGAAATTTTTCTAAAACTATTAACACTCTTATTGTTTTTTTGTACCCACTAAATCATTTCAATCAAAATTTTAAAAAATAAAATAAGCCATGTGTGTATTGTCTAGATGAAAACTATACCAAGCTTGATGCAAGAGCGTGTAAATTGTAAATCACCGTGAAACATCATTGGTTAACAAAGTGGCAATTTTAATTTTAATTTGAAATTAAATTAATTCATTTTTTTATGAATAAATTCCAACCACCATGAGCTTCACCATCTAAAGGCCTCCTCCTCCTCCTCCTCCTCCTCCTCCTCCTTCTTCTCAAGTAATCAAAAGAAAATTCATTTGGATTGAAAAGAGAAATAATGCCTCCTAAATTTTTGTTTTTTATTTTTTATTTCAAGACTATAGCGTATTTATCCACCCCAGATTCTTTGTTCCAAAATAACCGTAACCCCATGCTCATATTCGTAATCATACACAAGGTCTTTTCGATCAAGCTACGGCTCCATCGACAGCTGCTCGAGCGAGCTCAATACTATTCAAGGTATTTTTTCTATTTTAAAAAGTGTCTCTGTTTTTTTTTTTTTTTTTGCATGCCAAAATAAATACCAACCTACATACCAAAAAAATTAGTACTCAAGTTCCTTTTTATGTATTAGTTTGCTAGCATCAATTTTGAAAATGTTTTCAGGAATTTATTTATTTTTGCAGTCTATTAGTTATCTGTTTTTCATTGTTTTGAGCCATTATATGTAGGGGTATGTTAAGGACAAAGTGTGCAAGAGTTCAGTAGATAAGAGATGAAGTGAGATTTGTGGGAAATTAGGTTTGAGGAGGTAGTAGAGCTTGGCCTTGGGGTATCAAATAACAAGTCATTTTGATTCTGTTAAATTATTTTTAAACTTAAATTTTTTGAGAAATTTAGGCGTTACATTAACATTAATCACATGATAAATGCGTGTGAACACGAGCAAATCAGAAACTAGAGTGTGTAAGCATTTTTCAACATCTCAAATTGTTGAAATTGACAAAAATGAAGATTGAAACATGAGCGCAAAGCAATAATTAGGAGCGGCAGTAGACAGAGCTTGAATCACTGATTCAATTTTTTATTTCACTTTCCATAGTTGGAAATTTGACTTATTCTCCTCAAATTTATGTTGTTCTATCGGAAGGAATCTTTTTTTACCCTCATTTCATTCGCTCTCAACAAGATCATGCTTGTTTTCTCACTTTAATTATCAGAATAGTATATTTTGTTAATATACGTGCAAGAAGTCTTATTCAAATTATTGTTAATTGATGTGCTAATTTTAGTGTGTCGTCTTGGTTTATCTTTTTTTCACTTTAAGCGTTAGTCTTCAATATTTTCCAAGCGCTGCAATATTCACTCTTTTTGTAATTTCTTCTAAGTTCTAGATTTATAAATCTTAAAAAATACTATTAATTTTTACAATTTGTCTTTAAAATTGTTGTGCATGTCTCCATGCTCATTACTCCACTTGACCACTATGATATTTCCTAGTTAGTTTGCTCGGAGGAAATCGCCGTGAACTATTTCAAAGGCATTAACCCATTTTGCTTCTGACATAAAATTGACAATGTCGTTACATGAATCATTTTTCAATGATGTTATTTGAAAGTGTGACCCTGAAATCTTAATTGTAACTTAGGAGTCTGATTTATAAAAATAACGATGCTTGTATCTTCAATGGTTCCAATTGTTGAGTACTAGCATTTTTCCATTCCTCTTTTCGTATAGCACTAAGCATCTAAATGGTATGCCTCCTAACTTTTAAATTTATATTTCCTTGTTTTTTGAACGACAAAAAAGAATACATTGAGAGAAAATGAATGTACAAAGAACCAATGAAAAGTAAAGAGTCAACCAAAAGGAATAAAGGAAAACACCAAAACATGCAAGAAAACAATATGGGCAACATCCACCAATCACACCGGCCACAACAAGCAGCAGAAACAGAGAAAATATTTCAACAATAGCAGCATCAAAGTAGCAATCTTTGTTGGAATGGACTTTGATGAAGTCATGCCCATGAATTGGCTGGATTTCAATCTTAGGCAGTTGCATAGTGCACAAAGAGCCCAACAACCGTCGAGCTTGATTTTGCAAATCCTCATCGAGCAGGAAACCAGATGAACCATTCTAGTTGAGCCATCAATTGGATCATGCAAGCTGAACCCAAAAACTGGACTCGAGAGAGGAAAGTTCTGATATGCCTAACACTCCTAATTTGCAGAAGAGACCCACAAACAAAAGGAGTTCAACAGGAGCATCGTAGGACTAGAAACAACAGCAACAACAAAGACCCTAACAATCAAAACCCCCAACCCAACCCCCCAACACAAAGAACCTGACCTACCCCCTTCCCTCCGCACCAGCACACATCCCTGTTATTACCTCTCTGGTGTTCAATGATAGATTAGAAATGGAATAACCACACCTTGGATATAAGGATTTGACCCACACTGCTCCCCTAAATAGAATTAACTTCCTTAACTTATTTCGCCATTAAACAAACCACCATTCCTAGCAACACATAGAGACGAGATAGTACTAGATGGAAGAGCAAACATAAGTGTACGATGAAATTTCAGTTTGCTTTGAGAACTTCCAGCCCGACCACCAATCCTGTAGTTCTTTAATGGTCCCTGCAGATCCCCAAAAAGCACCCACCAGTTGATGACCAAAGACCAAGTAGCCCACTTCTTGCTACAGCGGAGGAACATGTGGTCCAATGTCTCCACTATTGGGTTGGAACTATTTTCTCTTGGAAATATGTTAACCCACCCAACACTCCAACCCCCTGAAGCATGCCTTCCCTCTTGGAAGGATGGTTCCGTAGGTTGGCACCTTGCCACCCTCTTTTTTCTTAGGCCTCGTTTGATTAGTTCTTTTAGAGTGCTGATTTGGATATTTATTTCAAGAAAAAATTAGTTAAAACTCCAAATCTATGGTTAATTAACTCATTAAGTTCTGTCTAATTTATTTGTTGAGTTAGGATCCACTATTTTAAAAGTACAAGTAGTTAGGGTCGCTCTTTTAAAAGTGTTAATAGGTTAGATCCTTTGGTTGCTAAAATTACCCTTATTACAAATTTATTAAATTTTAACAAATCTTAAAGTCCTCACCACCATTTGGTACACTAATTTTTTTTTTGTAACCTTTTATTTTGTATTTATTTTGTATTGATTATTGGTTCATCTTGATAAGAAATTTCAAAAAAAATTAAAAATTGTGTTCAAAAATTAACAAAATAACTCAACACATTATTTGTGCCCTCACAAACTTTTAGTACACTAATTTTTTTATGACTTTTTATTTTGCATATACTTTTTATTGATTATTAGTTCCTCTCGATAAGAATTTAAAAAAATTAAAAAAATCAAAAAATATGAAAAAAATCCAAAGATGATTTGTGCCCTCATGACCTTTTAGTACACCAATTTTTTGTAATTTTTTATTTTGCATCTATTTTTTTATTGATTATTGGTTCATCTCGACAAAATATTTCAAAAAAATTATGTTTAAAAATTTAAAGAAATCAAAAAATATTAAAACAAATCAAAACACGATTTGTACCCTCACAACTTTTTGGTATACTAATTTTTTTAAACTTTTTGTTTTTTTATTGAATATTGATTTGACTCGATAAGAAATTTCAAAAAAATAAAAAATTATGTTAAAAAATAAGTCAAAAATAATTTGTGCCCTCACGACCTATGTATCTTTACATAAAATACAATAATAAAAAGATAATGTTAACTGTTATAGTTTCATCTCTGTATCTCTGCATGATAGTAAAAACACAATAATAAATCAAAACAGATAAGGTTATCTGCTGTAATTTATTTTTTGGATCATGCATAAGATAACATCAAATAAGATTATTTGTTCTAATAATAAATCAAAACAGATAAGGTTATCTGCTGTAATTTATTTTTTGGATCATGCATAAGATAACATCAAATAAGATTATTTGTTCTAATTTGTATTATGTATTTTGACATAATATAAAAATGGATAATGTTATCTGTTATAAATTGGCCTATGTATTTATACACAATATATCAACAGATAATGTTATTTATTATAGTTTTATTTATGTATCTCTGCATGATAGTGAAAACACAATAATAAACTAAAACAGATAAGGTTATTTGTTTTAATTTGTACTTTGTATTATAAAAATAGATAATGTTATCTGTTATAAATTGACCTCTGTATTTATGCATAACATATAAACAGATAATGTTATCTTTTGTATTTTCATCTATATCTCTACATAATAACGAAAACACACTAATAACTTTGGTATGAATGGAGTACGGACTGCACCCATAATGAATCTGGATAACATATTTTAGATTTTGAATACCCTTTTAATTAGATATTTTTTCTAAGTACACGTAGTATTATTTTTTAGTAACTCCAAGTGTCCATGTCAGTTTATGTGCACTTCAATTAATCTTTAGGGGACTATTTTCACTATTTACTAATCGGAGCCCCAATTAAAACTATAGCAAACGTCAGTATGAGCTGAGTACGCATCATTCTTGTTTAGCTTTCGTTATAGTTACGAGACATTATTGAATTTTTTCAATTCGTTTTATTTTCGTCCCCTCAATTTTCTTAGAATAGATATTGCAATTTTTTTATAACTCAAATTATCCGAGTCAGTTTATGGCACCTCGACTAATCTGTGGATGAGCAATACTACCGTCTACTAGCGAGAGTCTAATTAAAATCAAGATAAAATACTGTATGAACTAAAACCGATATTGCATTTCAGAACACAAGGGGCTAAAATCAAAATTACTTTTCTCTGAATCATAAAACCATAAACCTTTTGCAACTAATAAAGCATAGCTTGTTTTTCATATACATTTTTTTTCTTGAAAAGACTTCAGTATTTGTGATGCTTAGAATATCACAAACATCTATTTCCAATTGTATTATCAAATATTTAGTACCATTTTTTCCCTCACCGAGGATGACGTCAAGTCATCATGCCCCTTATGCCCTGGGCGACACACGTAGTTTAAACAGCTTATAAGTTTTCAAATCCAGTAGAACACCGGCTACCGAGCCGATTGCGGCGGCTATAGAAACAATTAGACAAGTCAAGCTCAATATCTGAAGCGATTCACCGACTTGTCCACCGTCTGATCTTCTTCGCCAAAATGTACATTTTGACAAGAAAGTAGACCGTTAGCAGCCAAAATCAAAAGCTCCAAGTATTCCCACGACGTCATCGAAGAAAGGCATGGGCATTGCGATGACGGTTGTCACCATAACGAATGCGGTCCTCCATGTTAGCCGGAAGAAGTTGAGCTAGTAAACTCCTCCGTAGCAAGGGATAGGGATGTTGTATTCTGCCGTTATGAACTCATTTTTTGACCATTTTTTTGCGCTCCATTTTTCCACGAATGCATATAACGGTTGGCAATAAACTTGCATTTTCCGATGTCGCAAACAAATCACGTAGTGACAAACAAAAATCGTGATATATCTTGTTCATCAAATTATGGTTACCAGAATAATTGTACGGGAAATTTCAAACCAATGTGAGGCAAATAGTACCAAATTATGGTTGCAATAATGCTAACATAACACTTTAAATTTCTTTCAAAAATAAGTTATGATTCTGGTTTAGTTCATCCAATTACTTATACATGCTATTTACCAGAAATTTAAACTTTTTTTAATGAAAAAAATAATGTTTTAGAAAAATCTACACAAATTATATGAACAGATTCGGACACAGATGTATCCGGAACTGTCTAAAGCGCGTGGGATCTTCCAAAATAATGTGGGCTCCAAGTGCAACGGATAGTTCCGAACATATCTGTATCCGGATTTGCGCATATAATTTGTGGGCGTTGTCTTGCTCTAGTCGTTTTAGTGTAAGAAAGTGGTTTGAGAAAGTTTAGGAACACAATCTCGTATACAGGTCTGCACACATATGTATTCGAAATCATTCGATGCATGTGAAATCCTCTAAAATAATATGAATCTCACATGTAACGGATGATTCCAAAAAGATCATTTAATTTTGCAGTTAAATCGATTCAATCAGTCCAATTTGGAATTTTTTTTTTAAAAAATGGTTTGATTTTCAGTTTTAATCGCCTAAAACCAAATGAAACGGACCAAAATAGTTCGTATACTAAACCCTAAAAATTAAAAAAAATTCTCAGTTCATTTTATATTTTTTTAAATCTCAAACTATTTTTCTTTTGACTTTTGTTTTTTGCTAGACTTTAATTTTACTATAGTTAAGAGTTTTGTATATCAATTCTATTGGACTTTTAGTTTTTAGAAAAAAAAATAATTTGAACTTAGGCAAATCAAATCGAAAATCGATTTTAAAATAAAAATCAATCTGGATTGAATTCATTTGACATGAGCCTGTTAATGTTTTAAAAGTTTTTAAATTTTGGATCCAAATCTAATCAAATAGAAAGCAAACCAAAACCAAATTGAAATAAAAAAATCGAACTTCAATTCAATTTATCCAATTCATTTGGTAGACACTGATACGCATAATGAAAATATGTGAAAGATATTTGTCATTTTTTCTCTCTTTTTTCATCAGAGAAGATAAAAACCTAGATACTAATACGAACAAATAGTAAACTAGAGGACTACAACCGTCACTACAACTATCCTCGATTACACACGCTCGCCTTTAACACTTGGTCCGAGACAATTAAGGCTCTAAATATCTCGGGGCTGGCCCTGATCCTAGTGTAGCTTCGGAGTGTGTATTACGAAACTATCAAATCACCCATTTTCACTTTCAGGATTATCTTGAGAGTGCGGCTTTATGGAGTGCATCGAAAAGCTTCCCTTCGTCAAGCCATAAGCAACGTGTAGTGATTTTTATTTTCCCTTTTATTGTCTTTTCGCCAAAATCATCAGCATCTTGAGGGCGTAAAAGGTCCATGCTGCAACGAAAGAGAGGAAATTCATGTTATAGAGATGAGTGCAAGGAAATGCTTGATTTCAACAGTGTGAAGATTTACCTGATCGCTATAATTCCATCTGATGCAATTCTTTGTCTCTCGTCAATGCAAAGTTCAGTGGATGTACCAAATGCTTTATCACCATCATTGTACATCAACTGCAATTAAAAACTACTACTGATGGAACTTTTCTCAAACCGAGAGTAACATATGGTAGTGAGAATTAATGAAAAGAAGAAAAGGGGGAGGAAGAGGTAGGGCAGGGACCATTTTCATGAAAACAAACCTGCAGATTCTCCTTCCCTAGTGATATAAAGCCATTCGACAGCACTCTTCTGTTCCTCAAATGTGAAACCCCAAGCATCTCTCCATTCTTTATAACCTGTTTCATTAACCATCCAATTCATAGCGTGAGAAAGAAGTACAAGCAGCTCCTTACACAAAGAGACTAAGAGAGCCCTTATATTGCAATATGCGTTACGTATTTAGAACTTGAATAGTTAGCATATGGCATATAAGTTAATCATTTGTCCAGAATCGTAGGCAGTTCTTTAAAAATATGCCCATAAGAACAAAAGGCAATCAGAAGGCACTACTGCTTTCCCTACACATCCTTGATGCTAGAAATGGAAGTTGGATATTCCTTTTCTGCATAAGGTTCTCATTCAGATTACATCCCCTCACTTAACAGGATGCCTTCTAGAGAACACAAAGAGAACAATGATAGTTTGCCACTGGAAAGTGCTAATGTATTTTAACTGAACTATGGACCCAATAAATTCATTTTGAAGACTTAATTTCCTTCTAGCTTTACCTCCAGATGTTCTATTTCCTGCAGACAAAAAGTAAGAGACAGCCACATGGTGTAGACAAAACCAAAGGCTCTCTTTACTCAGTCAAACGGTAGCACTCTAAACTAGAATAATCCCTAGGTCATTGCCCTTTTTCGCAAGACAAATACGCGCACAAAAATAAATGTAATCCCAACTTGAAACAAAAGAGTAACTTGTAGGATGTCACAAGTCTCAACATTAAGAAGCTCATTGCCACGAAAACAAGAACATTGATTATTTATGCTGAATAGTTTTATGAATATTAACTGTTGATCAACAATAGTGACTTCAATCTACAGCTAATCTTGGCTGTCAAAGCTAGAGCCCCACACGAAACACTTGCTTGCACAAAAACTCAATTCACATAAAAGCTGAAAAAGGGACATAGCCAGTACTTTTTTTACCCCAAAAATAGAAGAGCTGTGACAATTGTTTCATTAGCAAAAAAGATAAACAGAATTGTATCACCTGCACGTGATTTCAAGATTGAACATCTGATTATCTTCAGATTTGAATTCCCACAAACCTATATTAAACCTTCTCAATCACATATCATTGTCAGGCCTGTTATTAAACTGTACGTTTCGGGGTGCTTGATAAGTTTGCTCCAGGTAGCTTCTTAGTATTTTTTATGGTAATATTCCAGACTGATGAATGGTACAATCACGTTTCGGGGTGCTTGATAAATTTGCTCCAGGTAGCTTCTTAGTATTTTTTATGGTAATATTCTAGACTGATGCATGGTACAATCACCCTGTTTCACTTTTTCTACTTTGTTCTTGTTTTAGACCTCCAAAAATGGACCCAATGCATTCATGTACAAAAATCTTGCATAAAATGGTATGCACGTGATTACAACACAAACTGCCAACAGTTACCAAGACCAAAGAGACGAGTATTCTACACTGTAAGCTAGTTTACTTTTTCCAGAAAGCAATATCCAACAGAAGATACTTAAAAATACTCATCAAATTATCGGTAAGCTAGTTTAAGACGCGAGTCAAATTGTTTAAAGAGAAGTTCTGTAGAAGTACAATATGGAAATGCGATATGAAATTTCCAATATCGCATTTAGATAATGACCCCTCGCCAAACAACCAGACAGTACACGGTCAATTGATATAAAGCTTATTTCAGCCAGAAATTAATATGATCTTGCACAAAGGAACACTAACTTACAGTAGTGTGCCAAACCCCGGTAGATTTCCCCAGTAATTCATGCCCTTTCAGGAATAACAGCTCTCCATGGATAGGCAGAAAATATGGTGGCTTCACGATTTTAAGTTCTTCCTCCTTCAAAAATGCACTTAATAGTTAGATTGTTTCTTCTAAACCGAATCAGCATATCTGATAGTGATTAGAAACGGGAGCATGGGACAATTCAAATTTGCACATCTAATCATAATTGACATTCCAAAAAAATGACATAAGAAGATTTCACTAACACAAGCATGTACGTTAGTCATTATTTACTTATCTGATTCAACCAGGAACCAGTCAACCACTCATTAGCATTCATTTTTATTTCGCTCATTCAAAAGAAAAATGATCTAAGGAGAAAAAAAGGACAAAAATTTCATTGTACTTCGTCCTCGTCACATCTACAGGCGCTGCGGAAAAGCATGAAATACAAAAGGGATCATAAAGTAAGGTGGCGGACGAAACGAGAGTATCCTGAATGGTAACAAAATCTCACCAATTCCTGATGACAACCATCGCCGGATGTATGTAGTTGCTCATCCTTGCACATCACTACTGCTGATCCAACATCTGATATATGGTTTAGCATTTTCATCACCTGCGTCTCATTGCCTGGAATCACCTGAAAATATAAACAATCAATGTTCACCAAAGAATTGGCTCAAGAAAATTGATAAAGTTAAGCTGAACTGAAAAATTCTTCGCAAAATCAAGCAGGCATCACCAAAATAAAATAGAATAAAACACAAATAAACTAGAAACATGAAACCAACTTATTAAATGAATTACTGAAGTTTTGGAATAAAGACATCACATCCATAGGAAAACTAGTATTACTATGGGACTATGGGAGAGTTACCTTGGAGATTTATCTTGCATTCTCGAAAGTGAAAATTAAATAGTCATCAAAACATGGTACATTATTTAACATAAGGTAGTCTCCAAGCTCTTCTGGCTTCATAAATACAAGTCATGACATGCAAATTTTCACCTCAAGGAGCTCTAAATTACACAACCCACCACATAGGAGGAGTGAAACAACAAAAATCGCCATCAACTTAATTTTTAAAGAAATGCTTGCAAAAAGAATCAGAAAAGAATTTCTTAGTCACAATTACTGTAGCATGTCGTTGAGCAAAACTTAATTTTTCCATTCAAAACAATTATTAGGAGCCATGTGTTATTAGATTAGCACATACAGTGTTAGATAACAAGCGCGCCTCTTTCTTAAAGAACAAAAGATCCTTTATATCCAGTAATTTGATTTCATTACCTTGGCAGAGTACAAGATTATGTCTTCCTTGCTCAATTTGAGAGAATGACTACTTCCATAAGATGCAAGATTTAGTGCAGCACGTGGTTCTGCCGACACAACAGCAAATATAGTCATATGCAAGCCACATCAACAGAATTAAAAAATGTGGCCCACATGAAAATCATATAAATTGACTCACGTGCGATCCGGTGGTAACAATTAGTAAATTCTTTGGGGCATAACCATCAATATCTTCCACTTTCACGTATGCAGTCATCATATGCAATGTCAGGAAGAGCCAAGAAAACAGAGAATCATTACGATGTAGTTAAATTTTGTATAGGGGCATGGGATTGGAGTAATATTTGATGGTAAATTAAAATTAAAAAGCATTCTTCACCATACTGGACCAGCTGTCATGGGCTAGAAAGTAAATACAAGGGACTAGAGGGGTGCATGTGTTTGGAAGTGAAATTGAAACGGTGGCGCTATTTGAATCACCACTTTTGGATGGAGCAAAGCCCTCTTTCCTTCAAAACCCTTTCTTTTCGTTTTGGCGGTTGAAACTTCTCCCGTTGTCCCCAATTCGAATTAGGGTTTTAGATCGTCGCCCCTTTTGAAGATCCGGTCATGGCCAGCGTTGCTCCTCCCGCAGATCGTATCCTCACCAACTGTAACCTTTTTGGTGCACTTTGATCTTTGGGATATTTTTTCCATTTGCTTTACCAATCTACTATTTCTGCTTATCACTTCAGATCTAGTCTGATTTTATGGTTGGTCGTGTATGGGTTTTTGGGTACCGTTTCTGTGTGCCTATTGTTGCTTGACGCTTCGCTCAATCGCGGGGAGTTTACTTGGTTATTTTTATTTTTATTTTTTCTGTTGCTCATATGGCTGTTTTTGATTTTTTGTAATATCTTTTATACGTATTGGCTCAATGGATTGACTAATTCGAGAGCAATCCACTGTCTACTAGCAAGGTTTTGGTGTAAGATGTTGCTTATTACAGTACTAGAATAGTTAGTGAGTGGAAAATATTGGAATTTGGAACAAGGGTTGATGTTTTTGTTGTTTTCCCCTCATATTCCGGACCCTTGAGAATTCAAAATTACGCTCATATTCATTTTTGACTGTCTTGGTTATCCCATTGGTTGAGCAACGTTCTTTGGGATTCTCTTACGTATGAGTTATTATTTACCAAAGGGGAGTATTCCTTTACTTTAATTCCCTAGAAGCAGCAGATTTTCTGCAAAATTTGGCACTGGATTCACATACCAAGGCCCTAGAAGTTCCTGCTGAGGCCGTGAAGAAGGTGATTTGTTGCTCTACACTGTAATTTGGTATAGTTATTTTCCTCTCAGAATATGTTGGTGAATAATTTGAAAAAATAATGTGATATGGTTGTATTAGAAATTAACATCAAAAGATAAAAAGTATAGAATTGGAATTTTAGAAGTGCCAAAAAGTGAGTAGTACAGACTACAGAGTACAGATAGAGACGAGTCTGTATTTTGTAGGTGTGGCCCCAGATATGAACACCCAAAATTGGGGAGCCAAAGTATACACCCAATATAAAGCTTTGATTGAAGAGCTTTGCGTCTCTATTTTGGAGATATAGAACTTGATTGGAGATGATCTTAAGTTGTTTTTGCTATCATGTGCGCAGCCTGCTGTTGATTCAATTAAAGCTGCAAATGGTCAGATCCAATCGTACGAGCGACCTATGACCCCATTACTGCAGGATTTCGTGGATCCGGCAACGTGCTATCTCTCCAACGGTTATCCTTCCAATCCATATTACTATGGAGGTAATTTGACATTTTAAGAGTCTTCCAATACTATTTTAGACTTTTGTTATACTTAACAAGGAAAGTCCAATGTAATTGGTTGGGTATGTTGTGACAGCTGGTATTGTTGCATTACTAAGAGTGCGTTCTCTGAGAGGGGATAGATAGCTATGCTGCATGCTTTATGTTGCTTTCTATGTCAAGAAGGGTAGTGATGATTATTGGTGAATCTATTGGACATTCATTTCTAGGTTATGACGGGACTGGTAATGAATGGGAGGACTACTTAAGATACATAAACCCAGACGGAGTTGAAATGCTTCCTGTAAGTATTTTTTGTTTTATGTTTTTCAATGTTACACTTGGATGTAATTTGTATTTTAGACGTGTGATGAAATGCTATTGGTTGTATGCGTAAAAGACAATTGCTTTGGGATTGCAGATTTGTTGATTTTTATACTCTCTTGTTCATTTTGCTCTTATGTTGTTTGTTACGCTTGCATTTTCAGGGAGTATACGGGGACAACGGGTCATTTATGTACCATGCTTATGGGTATACCCCCTATGGCCCATATTCACCTGCTAGCTCCCCAGTTCCAACTATGGGACATGATGGGCAGCTTTTTGGGGCTCAGCATTACCAATATCCTACTCCATATTTACAGCCCCTCACCCCTAATAGTGTGCCATACAACCCTACTACAGCTGCCCTTCCCAAAGGAAAAATTCCTACTCCTGCAGGTGCTGACCAAGCACCTCTGTCTGTGGAGAACACTAAGGGAAACTCAAACAGCTTTACTACCAATAGTGGAGGAGTAAAGGGAAAGGTTGGTTCGGTACCCGCGAAACAAAAGTATCAGAACTCATCATATAGTTCAAATGGTTCCTCTGAACGGGGTGGTTTTCCTGCATCAGGTTTTCAAGATCCAAGATCTTGCTTTGACAGTTTGAAGTCTCCTAACCCTTGGTTGGATGGCCCGATGTTTTCAGATGGGCACTCTTGGCCTGTGACCAGCACATCGATGGCTTCATCAGTATCATGTGGTAATAATGCGCCAGTAGCAAGGAATCAGAATTTTCGTCCCCATTCTCATCTCACTGTATGTGAGTCATCTCATGTTGATTTATTTTTTTTCTGCATTGGCACATACCAATTGTGCTTCAAGTATAATCTGATCAAGTCTTGGGGGAAATGTTGAAACATTAAGGACCTAGAGATTAAAATTGTAAGTTAAGTACCAGAAATTTTTAATATGAAACTTCTATTGCCGTCAGGTGATGATTTTTTGAATTCTGAAAGTTAATGATAATTTGGTGATTCCGGTGAACATGAAAACTAAGTTTCACCAAATTTGTTCAGAATTTAGTTGTAACCTTTTAAGTCAGTTCACACTTTTCAGATTGAAGTTTACAATATCACCATATTGCCGTGCTACAGTAAGCGTTCAGTTGTAAGTTCTTTATTACGCTTTTTATCGTTCTTGTTTCTGTCTAGCAGTGCCCCAGAAAGTTCTGGCCACTGGGTCCCAAGTTTGCAACTTCCCCTTCTATTGTTGGTAACTTGGTATGGGGAGTTAACAGATGGAAGTCTAATGAGACATCGTTAGTCAAACTGGATTTTATGATTCTTTTCTAGTCAATGGTGGAAAAACTCCTTCCAAAACTTTTGATGATTTAAGCTTATTATCACACTACATGTGCGCAATATTGACTCTTCGGCTTCTTTGGTCATATATGCAGGGTTTGCACCAGCAGAGAACTGCGTCTAGCATGGGCACAACCAATGGATATATGAATAGGATATACTCCAACAAGTTATATGGCCAATATGGAAGCACCTTCGGAGCTGGTCTTGGTTTTGGATCTAATGCTTATGAATCACGGAGTGATGGATGTGGATGGTTGTCTTTTGATAACAAGTACAAACCTCGGGGGCAAAACAGTGGTTTCTTTGGTTACGGAAATGAGAACATAGATGGTATGAATGAGCTGAACAGGGGACCAAGAGCAAAGAGCTCTAAGGACCAAAAGGGTCTTCTAACAACTGTGCCTGTGGCAGTGAAGGGACAGAACATCCCAGTGAATAGAACAGATGTGGACGAGAAGGACAAGTCGAGCCTGGTTGTGATTCCAGGCCACGAGCAGTACAACAAAGTAGAATTCCCTGAGAGTTACAATGATGCTAAGTTTTTTATCATTAAGTCATACAGCGAGGATGATATACACAAGAGCATCAAGTATAATGTGTGGGCCAGTACACCAAATGGTAACAAAAAGCTTGATGGAGCATACCAGGAGGCTCTGCAGAAGCCTGGTGGCTGCCCTGTTTTTCTGTTCTTTTCTGTAAGCAACGTACTTCATGAGGATTATCTATTTATCTTGTTCATACTACCTCCGTCCTATTTTGTTTGTCTTTTTCCCCCTATTTTGGACATCTTAGAGAATTGCATATACTATTCATCCTTTTCCTGCAAGAACTATTTTAAATCTTTTCTTTAGTGGAAAAAGTCACGAAAATGTATTATCCACCTGATCTTTAGTTTATTTAATTGAGATCTTTCCGTGAGATCATTTCCACGTAAATACATTAGGGCACCACTTCTGAAAAATGAACAAGTATATGGTACATAGTGAATAGTTTTCTCTGATTCTGCCACTCATTGTGGATTGTTGTGTATAGGTCAATACCAGTGGGCAATTTGTTGGTGTTGCAGAGATGATGGGACCAGTTGATTTTGAAAACAATTTTGAGTATTGGCAACAAGACAAGTGGAATGGTTGTTTCCCTGTTAAGTGGCACATTGTAAAGGATGTGTCCAACAGTCTATTGAAGCACATAATCCTTGAAAATAATGAGAACAAGCCTGTCACTAACAGTAGGGACACCCAAGAGGTATATGGTATTCTGGGTTTTTCTTCCCATGGATCTGTCTTGGTCACTTGTTGTGTTCATTCTGCTTTTTAATCCTAATTCCATTGTCTTGTGCGCAGGTCATATTACAGCAGGGTCTTCAAATACTCAAAATTTTCAAGGATCATTCCAGCAAGACATGCATCTTAAATGATTTTAGTTTTTACGAGGGTCGCCAGAGGACAATTCAGGAGAAGAAGGCCAAGCAACAGCAGTCCCAGATGCAGGCAAGACATAAATTTCTTTGCCTAGATTTATTACCACTTTTTACGATATCCTTAGCAAAATATTTTGTCTATTTATCCGTAGAAGCTGGCAATATCACATCGGTCAACTTCTTTCCTCTGTTATCAGTCAGGTAGGTTATAAGCTAAGCAGAACTTACTCTGTGCTTCACTGATACCATACAGGTATGGGAAGGAAAGCCTTCTGGTGAAAATGGGGACCTGAAATCACAGAAGTCTTCAGAGGCTGCATCTGATTTAATTAAGGATCCTAATCCGGATGTTCAAACGAATGGAGATGTTGAAAATGGATTGGTTACAAATATTGGGGATGGACGAAAGGGTGCTAAATTGGCTGCTGTGTCAGACAAAAGGGTTGTTGGAAATGGTTGCTAGCTTTTGTGTTCCACTCAGGGAAGTCTGCGATCATTTACTGAGGCAAATTATTCAAGAGTTGCTGGTTTCAATTGGCATAAACAGTCTAATTGTTGGCTTGAACTGCCCTTCGGAAGCAGCTTACATTTCTCTCCCTCATGGCAAGGCAGGATCGGCTTCTCTTAAGAATGGCGTCAACATGCGGAGCCCCTTTTTTTTTTGGATGGGTTGGGTTCTATTTCCTTTCAGTTCTTAACAGGCCTCCGTACCCCATAGGGGGGTTCGGGTTTAGAGCCTTTTTAAAGCTTATTTTGTTGGTCTATTTCTTGTTTGGTTGTTTTTCCCCCTTCTGTGAGTCGCGGATCTCATCTTGTAAATTTTAGTATCTACTTTGTTGCTAAAGCAGCTAGCTTATTCCTTTGGTGTAATATTGAGTGCTAGTGGGGAAAGCATTTCCAATGCCTTTTGCATGCTTTTTGTGTGCTATTTATCCGAAGTATGTAGTTGTTTGCTATTTATTATTAATATTATTTGGGAAAATCTCATATTCATTTCCGAGTGAACAAATAAAAACACCAAACTAGTAGAGGAGTGTTAAAATGCTACAAACATGGAGACATCTAAAATAATTGACCCGTTTCTTTAAGTTACAAAACTTGTATTAACAATGAAAATAATTTGATAAAATGATTTGTTTCTTGTAAGTAGAAAATTTGCTAATTCTTCTTAAAGTGACTTGCTTCGTTCTTTTATGAGATTTGCATCAACAATACAATATTATTTGTTCATTTAATTTCATCAACAATACAATATTAATAGGCAGTTGAGCGAATTTCTAATAGTTAGCCTTCACAGCTATATATGTGTACATATATATAGAGAGAGGTAAAAGTTCTATGGACTAATACTTTCTTAGATCGATATTAGATTAACATCTAAATGTTTCATTCCTCATTAAATTTCAATGATCTGAACCGTTCAATGTGTTTAAAATATATTTTTAAAAATACCCATGAGAAATCAGGTCAAAATATTATAAAAAAGAACAAAAATGCTACACACACAATACACTTGCACAACACATTACACAACACAGCCAAAACGACGTCGTTTTGGCTGTGTTTTTCAAAAAAAAAAAAATTAAAAATCAAACCCTTCTTCCCAAACCCCACCCCTCTCCCTCCTCCTGTTGCGTCGCCGCCCACCCCCCCCCCCCCCTCCCTCCCAACTCTAGATCGCGCCACCGCACCACCAAATCGTTCGACGTCTTCTTCCCCAACAGCCGCTCCCCGTCCACCAGTCGAAGAGAGCAAGCGAGAGAGAGAGAGAGACTTCGCGACCACCAAACCCCACCACCCACCCCCCACCGCTGCTCCAGATCGCCACCGCCTTCGCGCCACAACACCACAAGGTCTCTCTCTCTCTTAGTGGTGGTCGCCGCCGTCTGGTTGTGGCCGTGGAGTGGTGGTCCCGAACTCTCTCTCTCTTCGACTATCGCGAACTCTCTTTCTCTCTCTTCGACTGTCGCGAACGCTCTTTCTCTCTGTTCGACTGTCGCGAACGCTCTCTCTCTCTCTCTCTTCGACTGGTTGCCATTGTGTGTTTGTGGCCGGGGAGTGGTGGTCGCGGACTCTCTCTCTCTTCGACTGGTCGCCGTCGTGTCTTTGTGGCCGTGGAGTGGTGGTCGCGAAATCTCTCTCTCTCTCTCGCTTGCTCTCTTCGACTGGTGGTGCGGTGGGGCGATCTGGAGTTTGGGGGGGGGGGGCGGGTGGGCGGCGGCGCAACAGGAGGAGGGAGGGGGGTGGGGTTTGGGGAAGAAGGGTTTGATTTTTATTTTTATTTTTTTTGAAAAACACAGTCAAAACGAAGTCGTTTTGACTGTGTTGTGTAATGTGTTATGCAAGTTTGTTGTGCGTGTAGCATTTCTGAAAAAAGAATTTGATCCAAATAGTAATTCATAAAACAATTTCTGTCAGCATTTTGAACTACTGCTTAGATTAAATTTTTTTCGATAATATTTTGAGCTAATTTCTTACGAGTTTCCTTAAAAATATATTTTAAACACATTGAACGGTTCAAATTATTAAAATTTAATAAAAAATAAAAAATTTAAATACTAATCTAATATTGGTCTCAAAAAATATTAGTTCATGAAATCAACCCCATATGTATATATATATATAATAATACTTTATATGCATCAAGTGTATTTTGGATTCTTCTCCTTTTTTTTCGTTCTTTCAGTACCAAATCATATTGGTGAGGAAAGGGGCGTGTAGAGGTTTCAAAGGGAACGGCTAGATAAGAGTTTAAACAGAAAGTTACATGAGTTCGGGATGTTGTAATCAAATCAAAGTCATCTGTCTTGTATGAGTCTTCTAACAGTATCGATGTACCGTACCCCTGTGTTAAATTTGTAAAGTTTATCAGAGGAACAATGCTAAAGTGTACTAATTTATTGCAGAATTGTAGACCTCTGGGTAGAAAGAAATTTTAAATTGAGTATCATGATTTGAATTTGGTTTTTATTTACTTTCCCAAGCAAATCTATATTACAAAATGCAATCAGGTTGATAAGTAAGTTACTAAGTTATCCGAAAACATGGAATTTTGTTCCAATCTTCCATACCATTTCTTTCACATATCAAAATTTAAAAGTTATTTTGTATGTACTTTTTTAGTTTTATCTTATACATAAATAGATCTCTTTGTTGTTCATAGAGTTCTATTAAAAATTGACTATGAAAGAAGTTTATGAACCAATGAAAATAAATTAACCACATACTTTTCTAAGGTAATTATATTCAATTGTTTTATAAAGTCACGTATTCTTTGCACAGTTACAATGGGTCCTTGGAATAGATGTTGAAGCCAGGTCATCTGTCGAGCTCTCCTAAGAGCTTTTACAGAAGTTCTCAACACCGACCAATCCTTCCCCTGCCTCTCTACATTAAAATGGACATGGCTCATCTTCAATTTCATCAATTTACAGCATAGTTATCTGCAACATACTAGCACGTTTACAAACACATTTACATATGAATATGTGCACGAACTTTTCTGCTTCTCAAAGTGCAGGTAAGCCATTTCCATTAGAATCAATGTCAAATTTTTCCTTAACGAAAAGAGAAAGCAAAGAAAATTGTAAAAATGGAAAACAAAAATAAAAAACAACAGAAAAAAGGCCTCAGAGATCTTGGTGGATAAGATTCATCAGGTAGGATTCATGTAGAAATCCAATCAAGAGTAGCAAATATTTAATCACATCACCGGCCTTTCCTTTCTTCTTTTTTTCTCAATATGAAAACTAATTCGAAATATTTAAAGTAGTATGAAAAACAAACTTACCAGAAAACAAAAGAGGACTGATATTATTGGGGGATGGAGCATGATGATGAGTCAGAAGTAGCTGGTTGTATAATCATCTCTTAGAAAAATATAAGAGTAAATCATAGGGAATCCGTCTGATTTTTTCATCATCCAAACATCATGGCCTTATTCCCGCAAAAAAACACTTTCAGAATGAAATCATATATGAAAAAACAAAGTAAAAATTTGCAAAATTAACAGAGAGACTAGTTTGAGGAGATACATAGAGAACTGTATCTACCTTGTCACCAATAAATCATATTTTATAGAAAAAATATGATAATCGGAGCTAAATGGAGATGGATATACAGTTATATGTATATGCATGTCATTCAATGTAGCCTAACGATAGATCCTTGATTCAATCAGTTGTTCATTGGAACACAATCAAGGAATTGCAATATTAGGCGTCGCAGATTAAAATTATACCTTCGCAGCCAAAACTCTAAATGCAGAATCTTAAGAGGTAAGGCAGTCGGGACTAGCAACTGGATCTATTCATCATACAGAGAGAGAGAGAGAGAGAGAGAGAGAGACGACTAACATATACTCTACTAAAACCCTAGCGCCTAAATCATGTGGAGCACAATGTGGTATATATATACGGAGGAGGTTTCAGCAGGTTACATGAAACCCTAATACTAACGGACTTGGGCCGTGGAGTCTAATTTTCCTTTTACCATCCTATTCGTTGGTGGGATGGCCGTTTGATAAACTTCTTAGTAGGTTGGGATTCGTAAGACGGTGGGATTAGGATGAGATTCGTAATACCAAGGGATTATTAAAAACTGTTTTGTATGTTTGTTTATACTCGGGATAGAATTAATAATGCTGGGTTGGTGTTTGTTTGCAAAAGGAAGGGATGAGATTAAATTACATAATTTTCCAAATTGCCCTCATCTAAATTGTTTAATTATTTATGTTACTCATTCCAAAAGAATTAAAAAATAAAGTTCATAGTCCAAATAATAAAAATTGAGTAATCTCTTAGTTTTATTTATATATTTATCTCTTAGGAAATAAATAAAATTTATGAACTTATGAACAAAACTCAAGATCAGTGGTTAAACTTAGGCTACAAGGCCCATGTTAAACTTATGAACTGATACCAAAGATTATATCAGTGGTTAAACAACTCAAGATCAGTGGTTAAACATTGCAGATTAGGCTAAACCAGCAGTTCATTCCATGCATTGCCAGGAGCAAAAAAGGAAAACCCAGGAGCAAAAACATAGGCTAAACCCAGGAGCAAAAAACATGAGCAAAGCAAAAACATAATTCGGCATTCCACCTGGAGTTAAAATTGCATTGCCACATATGAACATTCGACATTCCGCATGAACATATGAACATATGAACATTCTGTCACTTAAGGTAAACCATGAAGATGCAGCAGAAGCAGGTCGCATAAACAGAATGAACCCACATATGTTAAAATTGTATGTTTAAAGCCAGGAGTTAAAATTGCATGTTTAAAGCCAGGAGTTAAAATTGCATGTTTAAAGCCTTGATTAGTTCTCCTGTTATATAGTTCACATGATCCTTACTCAAAATCGAAAATTAAGTGTCCAAAGAAGAACAAACAGAAGCATAAGTGTATGTAGATCAGAACATGAGTATGAAGCATAAGTGTATAGTTCACCAAAGAAGAACAAACAGAAGGGAGACCTAATACGCCCACAGCGAGGGCCAAATGGTCACTACCACAGCGAGGGCTTGCTTATACCGGGTGTAACATGGGAGACCTAATACGCCCTAAGGAGGGGACTGTTAGTCCTATGAGATTAGTTATCCCAGCCAAAATGACCAAAACAAACACCTGATATGTATCCCATGGGATACATAATCCCATCCCAGGTCTCTTGTACGTTTATCAAACGAGGCCTAAGATTATAACTCGGTAATTGTAATTGTTTATTTTATTTAAATTAATTTTATAAAAAAAATTATTTTTATTTTTAAATTTTTAGTTAGACTTTCAGGTTAAATACTTATACCTATTTGATTGAGCTGTTTTTTTTAAATAGTCTAAGAAATTAATAAGAATTAAATATATAATTTTAATCATCGAAGTGAAAAAATGATCTCAAGGTGAACAATGTTTTTTTCATGAAAAAAATTAAAGTAACATTATTCATTTTATTGAATTTACTTTGAATGCTATTTTGATGATTCGATTTGTGTAATTTGTAGGATGTTTGTGTAATAAATAATTGATATAAAAATTTAACGTAATTCGATAGATGTTTAATGCACTCTTGCTTTAGAATTTCTGTCTAGAAATTTAAAACAAAAATTGTTTGACTTCATACTTATTAATATTCAATTGAGATGACTGACTTTTTTATGAAAAAATTTAATAAATGAGGTAATTTTCATCCACTTTTTAAGTTCCGAACAATTCCATGGTCTTACATATATCGAGCACATTTTTGGTCAACTTGTTTTGGTATTATTGCCACTATTTTTTTGGTAATTGTTTTTTTTTTTGAATTTTTGTAAATAGGCGTCAAATTCATTAAATTAATTATTCATCTTGACAAAAAAAAAATTAGAAAGAAAAAATTATGAACAAAAATCTATGATCCCTGTGTTTAGCGTTTTACTTGAAATTTTTTTAGTTTCGATCCATGTTTTATACTTTTCCAAATGCTCAAAATTGATATAAAAAAATATATACAAAAAATTATGAAGCATCAAATAATAATCACTATACTTAACAAAAAATAATTTAGTCTAAAATTTGCCAAAAAATCATTTGAGTTTTTATTTTATAATCCAAACTATTTGTAGGGGCTTATTTTTTTAAAAATAAAGTTAATACCTCTGAATGGCAGAACATATATTCTCTTTTTCCTCTCTATTGAAACCTAAGATCTGCAAAACAAGAAATCAGTAAAAAAAAAACCTGACCCTCTGCTTCTGTGGTGGGAAAACACTCCTATGATTTAGTTAGAACTTGAATCAGAGACAACTCTTAATATTTGTTGACTCCCTAATTTATTTGCCAATAAGAATATAATAACATGTAGCACTACATATAGAGTTGCGCACACCTGATTAAAAAGCATGAGGAGTCCAATTGGTGCTGTTTGACTTTCTAGGGCAATTAATTAACTACTAGAGGGTTGACGTCTACATAATGCAAAGTGACGACGTTTCATGTTTTATCCAACTGTTATGCATGCCCACGTATGAAGAATAAGAATACAAGGAGACGTGAATCATGGATGCAGGAAGAGAAAGAGAATATGTCTGAGTGCGAATATCATGGTTTGAATCCTACATCGAAGGAGAATATCATTTAAAGATTCAAGCGAAAAATTCAAAAGAAAAAAAGGCGCCAAGTACTTGAGTCGTCTATAAATAGGAGCAATGGTTTAGAGGAAAAATGAGGACAATCCTCAAGAACACTTACTTATTTTTCATACTTGTTTTTTCTTTCCTTTCTTGTATTTAGTGTAGTCATAGCAATAGCAGTAGTTGTATCCACAGTTGTATGTAGTTTTGGCTATAGTTGTAACAGTAGGAGTAGTTCAATTATAAATTAGCTCGAAGCAGATTGGATCCCTTGTAATTCTGGAATGTAAGTTTGTTTTTAAATTTATTATTTAAAGTTAGTTCGTTTCACATTCATTGTGACTATTCATCTTTTGTTTCTAGTTTTGGGCCTCCACGTGTCAATACTTGAGAAAAATTATCATTATTAAGGTAAAAGAACAGATAACACAAACATTTGGTAATTGTTGAATTCAACTATCACATTTAGCCTTTTTTTATGAAAAAGATAACTACAAGCCATTTTTGGCACGCTCGCGCATGAATTTAGTTCTAGGGAATATTTGAGCCAACTTATTTTTTGGTATGCTCGGTGGGACATAAGTGTTGAGTATGGTAAAAATTAAAAACCAAGGCATTGCACTTCCCTTTGATGTCGAGGTCAAATGGAATAGATAGGTAAGTCTAGTAGATGATACCTCTAATGACCACATAGAAATAGACCAGCATGATGTTCAGAATGAACATACTGGACAAGTCCAAACAGCGGGTTATGACCATCTTACGAGAGTTCAATATAACCCAGAAAGTATAATATGCAAGGTGGCTAGCCTAGTGTTGTTCGTTGAAGCGCATCCGTGAGTAATATTGTGCTAAGTGATCTGCTAGATGTTGGATCCCTATAATTAAATAACCAATTTTTGAACTCACTGAAAGAGATTGCTACATCTCAACATGTTTTGTTGTGACATATTGAAGAATGAGTACCAACTATGAGACATATTACTTCTAGTGGGTCATTCTCCAGAACTCAGAACAGTGAGAGCCAAGGTTATCGAAGAGAGATCCCATGAATGAGGTTGATTCACGAAGGGACATGCCAAATATATGACATGAATTACCTAAGTCTAGACGAATTCCTCAGTCTTTGTATGAGCCTGTTAAACCTCGAACTGTAGTGGGAATGCCTATTAATGAATATGCAGTGGGAATGCCTATTAATGAGTATGCAATAATTCATTATGTCCATACGACTTTCCCAAATATTAATGACCTACCTAGGGCCCAAGGAATGGGTTGGAATAGAACTTCTCAAAAACTCCTATTTGAATCAACACTCGAGGGATTGGAAGAAGACCTTGGGCTAAATTTCTAATCACAAAAGGTTGAGACATGTTATGAGATGATTACTAAAATACTACCCAGTGTTTCACATGTGGTATCAGCCATACCACCCCACAAGCATATTTTGGGGTGTCATCTCCAGCACCGTACTAGCCTTTTCAAGGCATGACTAAAGCCCCAAATTTTAGGGAGTCCATCTATGGCAGTCCTTACCAAAGTTCTAAATACCGGATCGGTTTGGGTACCGATTTTCCTACTGGTACGGTATGTATCGGTACCGGTCATGTACCGGGTACCGTATCGAATTTATCGCAACTATCAATATATATACAAATTATAGAGAGAAAGTCTAAAAAAATTAATTTTTTCCGCAATTCTTAAAAAAAAAAAAAAAAACAAATCCGGTACCGGCCGGTATTAGCCGGTACCGACCGGTATTGAAGGCGGTACGGTACTAGGAGTACTTGGTACCATTTTTATGTCAAAACAGTACGTACCGGCTGGTACCGACCGATACGGTACAGTATTAACAACCTTGGTCCTTACACTTCCCTTATGCTTGCCCTGCGACAACACCCATGGCTGCAGCTAATTAGAGAAACTCTAGTAATGCCCCTTTAGGGCAAGACCCCCCAATTCAACCTATTAATCGTTTGTTTTTAAACTTCTCGTTTAAGTTAAATTGGCCTAAGATTCATTGCCCTTATCGATTCTGAACCTGTCTCGAGATACTCAATTTTCATTCTTATTCTCAATTTAACCTGTTAACCGTTTTTCTCAGGCCGACTAACACATTTCTCGTCTCGACAATGTGCACGTGCACAAAAGTATTTCTTTGCAAGCTAATCTTTTATTTATTTAAATAAAAAAACTTATTTCAATATAATTAAGTTTTACCTCCTTCAGTATTTATATTTTGAATTTCAATGTATAAATTACTTATTCATAACCTCAGCTAGTTGAGTATGGTCATTTCTTCGTTTAAAAAAAAAACAAAAAAGAAGGTACTGCCAATTTCTTCTGAAATACATCAATTTTGGAATAGAAGGTATGGAAAACACTTGCATCCCTACCTACTTTTTAAAACAACAGTACAGATAGATACATTGATAAAGCTTACTGACAAATGCAAGAGAAACAGTGTATTTAACATTTGGAAAAGTCTCCAGTCCATGGAAAGTTTTTAAGAAATTTTTCCATAATTCAAAATGAGCCCAGTAGATTTACTTAACTACATAACATTTCAAATCCAAATAAATCATAACCTTTGATTTTAAATTCAGGAATGTTTTTGAATTGTTTTTCTTGGAACCGTAACACTACTCTTTTAACATTTTCGTTACAGTTAAATCGACAAATTATATGGTAAGGCAGAATGTGGCTAGATGCATAAACGTTCTCCCATATCACTGTCAAAACACAAAAATCTTTATCTATCCATATCAATATCTATTTGCTATATCATCTACTAAATACAAATATCACACACAATATTTTCTCTTTTCTTTAATAGATTTTTTTAGAACACACAAATCTACATCACTATAAATAATTTTTTCTGGAAAAAACATGCAATTTTTTTCCAGCTTTTATGCTGCCATAGTACAGATATACAGCGATTGTTCTTCCATATCAGACGCTTATCACAATAATCTTCAAACCAAAGCTAAATTAGGCAGCAAGCACATGTGGATAAAGTCTCAGTCAATTGCAGCAGCACCTTCACAAGCATACAATTTTACAGCTCCCAGTTCTCATCAACCCCCCCATAAAATGTGAAAGAAAGGGCCTTTTCTCTAAACAATTTTTGATAACAATACCACGAAACTTGAGCAGAACGGTGACATATCGACACCATATCAAGAAAATCAAAGGATTAAGACCTAGGAAACAATGCCGAATCACATTATCGCCAAATGCAGGGAGAACTTTGATATCATTTTTCGTCGCCGTTACAAGTAAAAGGGACATCTGACTAATTCTACTTTACCAGAATGGGACCACAGTCAATCCCAGTCTTTTGTCCTGAAAAAGAATGCTATAACTGGGGTAACTGTACAAAACTCCCTTTCATACATAACTTGCGGCTGAATTGAGTGTTTATCGAAATGATGTTTGGATCAAATAAATAGATAATCAAAAAGGTGGGGAGTAAGATGCTAAGCTAAAGGACTTCATTGAATGCTTGATCCAATTCAAAAGCTCTGAAACTTGGTTACTGCATTCTCATCCTGCAAAAGGAGAAATATATTAGGAAAACGAAATATTCAGAACTAATAGTCCATAATATGTTAGGCAACCTCAGTAATTCCGAGGGCTAAAATTCATCTTGCTCAAAAATAAAGTTCTCCAAGTATTAATCATCAAAGTTCAAACTTGTTAAATAACCAAAACAACTATTTCAAGCCATAATGCTAAGGCGTGAAGGCCTTGAGACAGAACATACTCCTCTTCTACCTTTCATGCTTCACATAATTTAGAGGGATCGGAGACCAAGAGCCATTCCCTCTGAAAAGCTCCCGTAAACAGATATATTTCATTGAAGACATAGGTGGGAAAAAAAAAATTAATGGTCGCCCTCTACAAAATGATTTACCATGCAAAGGCCATGGCGCTCATAGAAAAGAGAGAGAAAGAGGATACAGAGAGAGGCCACGTGTGTTATGGAGGAGCGAGTAATGCTGGTGCTGGGAGGGTCTTCCATTAATGGGTTTCTTTCCCCGCCAAATTGTTTCAAATAGCTCCATACAACTACAGCTCCTCCGCTAACATGGACAACCGCCCTACCCTGATCATGGCCTCCCCTCCACTTCCCTCTGTTTTTCTTTTCCATTTTTTCCTCCCTTTGATCAGCCCTTCCACTTCCCTCTCTCCAGCTCACAAGGCCCAGTCCCCTCCCCTCGTTCCCCACCATCTTAAACGACCATCTGCTTTGTGGGGGTGGAATCAAATGGCCGGAGAGATATAAAGTAAGGAGTGAAGGTGGAGAAGGAATATGTTTCCGAAAGGGAAACATGAATGCAGGAAAACCATAATAGAGCTACGGTGTAGGGGCAAATAGGTTATTTCGTCATGTTTTTCATCATAACAAAGATATCCTCAATTTCAAACTTAAACCTTGTCTCGGGTACTGGTCCACAAAGAGATGTTTGAGAACACAGTTTTTTTTTTCTACATAAGCCTGTGCTGTGTCTACGAACAAGAGGTAGTTACTGGACCAAAATATGGCTTGGAAAGCAACAGAGACAAGCATAACCTTCCAAGAGGAGTCCAAGAACTCTAGAGAGAAGCAACATCTCTCTTTTTCGGAAAAGCGGTAGTTCATCTACTCTTTCGAAGCAATGAAAAAAAGACAACCTTGGAATTTGTCCTTTGAAGACGACCCTACAGTTCACTGCATAGAGAACAAGAAGCAGATTGTTTAAGGAAGTACTTGCTCTTAATTCACGAGAGCAACAGTTGTATCTCCATAAAGGGAGAAAAGATGCCTTTCTAGTCAAGAACCAGTTGCTTCAGGGATTCAGATACTAACAAGGTTAGTAGAATATAAGAGTAGTGAGATTCAAATTCCAGAAAATACTAATGTTAAGATTCGGAGTGCAATTTGTCAATGAACACCTTCACCAAGCAAATTTCCTTGACTCTGTATTAATTCTCAACTACAAAATAACACAAACTGACTAATTTTCTACAAAAACATTAGTGTACCATAAAGCCAAATTGTTACTTATCCTCCATTGTAAAGGGCCATCCATATTCCATCAAAAAACAAAGTCGGCCAATTTTATCATGCATAACAGCAGAAACTCTTAATTGACGTCTTCATTCTAACCATTGAGCTTTGCCAGCTAAATAGCCCCTCCCGCACCAAAAGGGGCATTCAATTTCTGTTCAACAGATTGACCACATCATGTTCTCAAAGAATTATTACAAATTACTCCACACTTGCCCATGATATTTGCTGGAGTTACTTCTGACACAAGTTTCTCAGTAAGAATGAAAAGTTGTAACATTAACAATTAAAAATTAAGAAAAGAAAATCAGTGCATAATACTACAACCATGATACAATTCATAGAAATAAGAGGACAACGTCATCAGAAAGTTCACCTTTATAACTTGAGAAGATCTGCCTATGGATAGCTTGCGTTCAGAAGCTTCACTTGTAGATGTAGACCCACCAGAACCAATGCCATGGTTGCGACCCTACAAACAGATCACAAGCATGCCGTGAAACAGAAATACAAGTAAACCTACCTTTGGAAAAGAGTAGATATTCCACAAAGAGCCTCAAAACTGAAAGCGCCACATGAAAGCTCAATTACTATAGGTCTTAGAGACACACACCTATACCAAAATATTACGCACTGGGACTGAACAGAAGTGTTATTATCATGTTTTCATTCAGATTTTCGCGAAAAGCTCTGAAGCAGAAAATCCCACTAACCGAAAAGAATTTTGAGAGATAAAGCAAAGAAAACCCTACTCCACAAGGGCTTGCTTAGCTCCCAACCCAAACATAACTAAAAGTTCGTCATTCTCTCATGCCAAGAAGAAAATTCCAATCAGTCGTGATCCCATTCTAAAAAAAGGGCCATACTTGTAGATACTCTAAACACCTAAAGACTCATATTAAACCTTCTCAAACTTAGCCCACACAACCATAGTCAATGAGAAATAGTTTATCAGCAAATAAAGAGAAATAGTTTATCAGCTACTAATGGGTTGGATTGCCACCCAACGGGAAAAATAGCACTCATAGATTAGGGTCTAGAAATACAGAAAATTCCTAAAACTACAAGCGTGTAGCAAGTGAAACTTGCTGAACTCTAGAAAACACAACTAACACAAACTGTAATTGACTTCCTATCCTCTTTTGTTGCTTGGCGCATTTGTGTGACACAAGAAACTGTCAAAGACTCATCTATCCTCTCCCGTTGCTCTGCAACTGTGTCAATGCTCATGCGCATGGTTGTGTGTGTGAGAGAGAGAGCATGTAGTCTACCACATTAACCGTTCCAAGGGTTGAGATCATATTATAATATGGGCTAGATACACAAACAAGAGTATCCAACTACAAATTGAAGATTGCACATAAATCAACAGCATGAAACAAGGCACATGCTGCCAAAAGTCATCCGAGACAGCCCTCTAAGAAAGTTCTTCCTCTACTTTAAAATTCAAATTTCCTTAAGCCCTCGACAAAATTAACACCAACGGTTTGGCCATTTCAAAGTAAAATATCATACATCGAGTATTAAATTCATTCAGCCATAAAACCTCCATAGATATTATCCAAAGGAATATGAAATTCGGTGAGTTGCTTGAACAGGTGCTGCTGGAAAACTTGAAGATCAAAGCACTATATCTCGAAAGACAAACAGATCATAAAGCAACATTGGTCCATATAGTGCATCATAAAACCAGTTAAATTCCATCTTTTTCTTAAGAAACTTTGATTCAGCCTGTCTTGCTGGCTATCATTGTGGATAATTCAACTAAAAATCTTGTGAAGTCCACGGATTTCATGACAACCTTGAAGAACTTTAGCAAAAGGACAAATCTTGGAAAGCCTATCAGTAGCATAATTAGTAATTTTCCAGAAATAATCTCAGTAGCTTAGTTTATTAGGTTGTGGAAGAAAACCAATTTCTACACTACCCAGAACTGCTCAAATCAAAAGTGACATTGGAGTTGGATTGTCCAGACACAAGGGACATTATCAAGTTATTTCTAATCCTTCAATTTTTTCCTGGTAGAAAACAAACAACTTATTCAAGAGATAAGAAGCAGGGCGTGATCCCCAAAACACCTTCCTGAAAGTCAAAACACATTGATTCTCCAACTAATGTTTCCTCAAAATCATAGGCTTACCAAATTGTCTCGCTAACTGAAGCATTAAATAAGTCAAGTAAACCATGCTTCATATTATTAAAATGCCAAATGTCACTATGAGAGTTAATGAAGAAAAAATCAAGTTTCAATTGAATAAGCAGTATATGTTAATGGAAAAGGTTTATTACACAGCATGCTGAATAAAATTGAGGACAAAAAAATCCTTTAATTAAAATAATGACAAACCATTCATTTCTGATTGTTATGTGTTGGAAAAAAAAAAGTGAGGACCGAATGCCCGAAAAAGAAGTGGATATTGAATGCCCGAAAGAAACAAGGCCTTTATAAACTCAAAAATCAAAGGAGGGATTAGTTTGTAGAAGTCTATTTGTGTTTCTTCAAGCTTGCGCTAAGACTGTAGAATAATTGTGTTCGTCCATGTGGTAGGAAGGTGTCTCATGTGGGCCCAAAGCAAGCTGTTCCAACACTAAGAAAAAGAGATAAGATAGGGCAGAGTCTGTACGTATGTCTGACAAAGTGCCGACAGAGGAGGCGCATCTGTGCGTTCTAGCGGTATACAACTCCCATTAAGAAAGAACATGTAGGAGTAACACAAAATTTCAAACCGTCTGCTGGTTTGCTAAAACTTAGCACCTGTTGAATAGTACTTCATCCGTTCTTGTCTTTACTGATTTCTCTTTCTTTTTTCTTTCACCTTGACTTCATGTCAAAATTTTCGAACAATAAAGAAGGCTAACATTTATTTTGATCAAAGGGGAAACAAACACAAGTTATATTTACGCTTAATGTTGTCGTAACATTTTATAAACATTTTCTTTAGACAAAAGGAGAACACAAGATATAGAATCACAAGGTTCTCTTCAAAGAGAGCATCACAACATGGACAACATCGACCGAGCAAAAAAATAACAAAGCCACGCTTTAGATGGTGGATTCTTAAAGGTGAGAAACTCAAATGATTAAGGACAAAATGTTCAAAGAAACACTAGAAACTATTGAAGATGTAACTGACGATGTGTGGATTATGAAAAAGGCCTTGAAGAATGAAGGCAAAGGGTCACCTATACATAGGCATAATCAGAGGGAGAATGACAAGGTACAAGCCATAGTAAAAACCAAAAGAAAAAAAGAAGAAGAATGCTTCATAAGTGGCATAAATATAGAAATGAGAAAAGTAAGACTTACAAACAGGCTTGAACAGAGGTTAAGAGCACTATTAGAGATGATAAATGCAAAGCTTATGACAATTTTTATACTAGATTATATAGTAAAGATAGAAAAATAACATTTATAAACTTGCATGAGATACAGAAAAACACGAGACTTCAATTTAAATGCATACAAAGTACAGCTTCGAGAGTTTTAGTGAAGGATCATGACACAACGCAAAGGTGGAAACTTATTATAAGAAACTTTTAGGAAAAAATGTAGAAAAAGTAAGAGGATGAAACTACAGAATATACATTTTGGCATTGAATAAGAATGATCTAGGCAGGATTGCACTAAAGAGAATGAAATCAAGTAATGCCCAAAGACCAGATGGTATCCTACTGTGATGTGACCTACGTAGGTGAGGACGAGTGTGCTGGTTAACAAAGTTATCTCATAACATCATTACGACAAGAAAAATGCCTAAAGAGTGGAGAAAAAGGCATTTTTTCCCTATAAAATAGTGAAGAATATATCCAAAGTTAAAACAGTTATAGAAGTGTTGTTGATGTGACACAAAATAATATTTTGAGAGATTAAGATTGAGCATCACTTAAGAATGGTGATAAGAGAGTTGGTTTAAATTTGTCTCTGGTAAATCAACTATGGATGAGCCTAACTTACGAAGAAGACTAATCGAAAAATAAGACAAGAAGCAAAATCATTATACGAGTTTTATCGAGCCGAAGGGGTCTAATCCGTGATTTTGCTTTATTGGATTTAAAGAAACATAGTCGCACAAGACAGAAATGGAGCATAGCGGGATCAAGGTTAAAGATTGATGTCTATTGCAGATTGTTTTTAAGAAATATAGACAATGTGATTAAAATACAAACTACTATAATCTAGACAGCTATTACACATTTTCTCCTACTTTGTAACTTTCCTTTTGTTGCTTTTGGGTTCCTATATTTGAGAGGTTCTACCTCGGTCAGGAAAATGATTCCTTCTCGATGAGACGAGGTTCTTACTAATTGCAGTATTGAGGCTCCACAGCGTATCCATTACCTCAACCAGGAGGTTCCAGCAACTAAGAAACTAAATTTAGGAGCAACCCTCTCATCTGATAATTGTTGTCTGTAGATACACGTACTAAAGGTGATCAGATGGTCTTATAGATTGCGACAAAGACATTGGTACGAAAAGCAGCAAAACCAATACTACATGTGACCAAAGGAAACCATACCCCACATGAATCACTGTTGTCCTGACCATCTTCAAAAAGTGTTGAGTAATATGCGGGATCATAAATAGAGCCTCCTAACACATCGTCACAACCAGGTTGTCTAACTACAGCAGGAGTTGCAGGACTCAGAAAACTAGTTCTCAAATCAAAATCTGCTTCTCGAGGAGCTGAACTGTCTACATAGGAAACGCCCAATCTGTACATCTGAACCCATAATGATGAGGACAATAACCTTATGCCGAACCCAATGATTTGCATGGACAAGGTGAGTTTTACTGAAAATATAACAAAGGTTCCATAAATCTCAGAAGAAATATTCCTGCATACACAAATAAAGTTTTCTAAGAAACGAAAATTGCAATAACAATCATCAATAATCAGATAATGACTAACTAAATACATCTGTATACTCAACTGCATCATCATAGGGCATCATAGTTGGTTAGAGCTAAATAAGTGAAGGTGCATATGCAAAAAATGTTTCCATGATCATTAGCATCAACGAATAAATTCAAATCAAAGTTTTTCCAAATGGATGGTGGTTTGTTTTCTTTTCTTCTTTCTTGTTTTAATTATTTACTAGGAATTGCCTACCTCACTCTGTCTAATGAAGGCAGGGTTTTCCCACACTTCCTTTCTAGTTACGTCCATGCAGCACAACAATGTAGAGCAATCCAAAACGCCCAAAGCCAAGATTCTTTGTTTTGATAAGTCTGAATGTCAGGCCTCTGTTAAGATCTGTGAAATAAATAATTCTTTACAAACTAATTTGCCTGCACACATGCGCAAAAGAGAGGCTTCAAGGCCCATACTGCAACGCATACGTCTTCTACCAATCATTACAGTTACAAAGAATTACAGGCAGCAGTAACTTACAGGTAACTTTTATAACTTACATGTACTCCTACATGTCTCATTAAGTCTTCATTTATTTGCAAAAACACCAGCTAGTTGTGAGGTCAAAAAGCTCATTCAGGTTGCGATTTTGATTGCTGATGGGGAGGCGATGATCGAAATTCGTGTACTCGTGTTAGTTGGCACTTTGCAAACATAAGTAGTTGTCCAAGACCATCAAAATAACTTGATCCAAGACTATGAATAGAAATCTGAACATTAAGTGAAAAGCACAACAAAGCCCTAAACTATGGTGTTCTTCGAACAAAATGGAGAAAGAACCAACAATCACCACAAACCCTTGCTATGAAACAAGGAAGACAAACAGTGAATTACAACTTAGGAATTTAGTTTTTAACATGAATATGTCAGTGAATATTTAACTAACAAGAGTCTTCTTCATGGAAATCTATGTTGAGGGGGCATAAATGTCTATGTTGAAGATGAAATGCTATGGAGGATGATCAACTTGCAAAATTCATTAAGTGTTATTATGTATTGACTTTCACGGCAGTGCATATCTAAAGGGGAATCCTGGGAAATCCTGGGAGGGTTTTTGACAAGGAGACTCGAAACCTCTAGCAAAGCTTTGTCGAGAAATTGGATTTCAAAGTTTGCACGTGCGGGGGAAAGGTGGTGGCGTTTAATTATGGCATGATTTCGGTCAAGTTGACCGCCATAGGGATATCTTCGCTATAGGGAGTTCATCTTTGGAATCATGTCAAATGGATGTAATGATTTACTAAATTTGTTGGATGAAGATGGAAGATACAGGGGAAGATTCTAGAAACATAGATGGCGGGGAAAGCAGAGCACACCCATGTCTTCATGGGATATGGTGGATATGGATGCAAAAGGGGCAGGCTAATTGCCTTGTCAATTTTGTACGTCATGGATTCAAGTATTTGAGGAGTGACCCTACCAAAACCTGTTAGAATCCAAACTGCCTAAATTCACAGTTTCCAATCACGTTTAGAGCAAGTAAAACATTCTGAAACTTTCTCAAATTTAATACTTGGCCATTAGCAAACCGTAGAAGGAGAGAGAGAATAGTAGATAAAAAGAAGATGGAAAATGCAAACGGTTCTTCTCTGGCTAGCTTTCTCAATGCTCTGGCTTACAAACCCGACAACATAAAGAACAAAAATATTCAAATGCAAGAGGTGTTTGTCTTGAGAAATAGAAATCAAAAGTTAATAAATAAGCAAACGCACCATATTTCATGGGTAAAGAGAATGAACCAGAAAACGTCGAGCAAAACAGCGCAGAGGAGAAGAACAGCATAGGTTCGGGCAAGTCTCTGACTGCTACTCTCAATTGCTACTAAAGCAAACAATGCAATTGCCAAATTAATCAGCAGCACTCCGTTGTACAGCGCACCCAGAGATCCGACCAAAGCGCAACCAATCTTAACACCAGCATACAAAAATAATGTCAGTTAAAAGCTGCACAAATAAAGAGAACGAGGAAATTCATATCAAATCAATCCGTTTGACCTTTTTTTTTCCTTTTCCTCTTCATTTCTAGCAAATAGAAGGCAGCAAATGGTAAGTTGAGCAATGTGAAAACATTAAAAAAATCCAAATTAAGATCTAAAATCAAGGTAGGAAATCAAAATCTCATCTACCCAAACATCCATAGTGGAAACCCTAATATGGAATCAAGGACAAGTGGACAATGACGGATACATACACACAAATATGTGCATATTGCGTTCGCCGACAAGGTCCACACCATATAACCCCACCACAAACAAGCATAAATACAAAAATCATGGCGTATTACTTAGATATATAAGTGGGTGTTTGCATAAACACCAATTCAAGTGGGTGGAAAGATAGATATACAATGATGGAAATGAGGAGGAAGGGAGGACGTAAGTACCTGGATGTAAATGAGAATAACAGCAAGGGATTGAATCCTATCGTAATCACGAAGCCACGACTGTATCTGACTTCTTAATGCAGAACAAAGCATCATATGCCGAAATGTCCAAATGCAAATCACTCAGATTCTGAACCAATCACAGGAATTAAGAAGCAAAAATACAAAAAGTAAGAAATTATCGAGCGATAGACAAGGGGTTAGAGAGAAAGAGAGACAGGGGGGAGGCGTGTCTACATTGAAATAGACAAGTAGACGAAGGAATTCACAACGGTTCTCTCATCTTCGGATTCGTCCTTTCTTAGTCCGCTCTATCTATCTATATAACTATAGATTCATATATGTAAAGAACAAACATGGATCAGAGCAGCGGAAAATAGACACGAGAAGAGCCTCCCTAGTCTCTCCCTCCTCACTCCCACCTCAAGGCGGTGTTTGGACCCAGGGAAAGGCCAAGGGGTGCTCCCCCTCCTTTTACCGTATGTTTACTTGCTTAAATGCCAGTATATGTTTTTTTTTTTTTTTAAGTTTTTCCCTTATTTTGCTTTTTCCTGAACTAAATTGAATTTGACCTAATTTTTTGAAATTTTAAAAAAATATATAAAGTTTGATAATTTTACGTTATTTTTTATAAATTATTAATTTGTCTCAACAAATATTTTTTAGAAAGTAAAAAATATAAATAAAATTTCAAAAAAGTTTAAGAAAGACAAAAATATTTTTCAACTTTAATATTTTTTTTAAAATTTTGATCATAAAATTTTTTCTCATCAAACGAATTAATAATTTATAAAAATTTAATACGAAATTAACGAACGATAGTTTTTTTGTAAACAAAGATAAAAAATGATACCCTGATATTTTGTACGTTTTGTTTGGAAGTTAGAGAAATGAAAAGAAAGAAAAGGAAAATATAAGATTTTCTTACTTGTTTAGTTTTTAGTGTAGAAGGGAAAGAAAAGTACAAGAGAAAAAGAATTGGAATCCTTTAGAAATAACAAAAGAAACACGGAGAGAAAAAATTATCTTCTAAGGTATCTGGTTAATTTTATCTATTTATTCTCTACTTTTTTAATTCAAATAAAAGAAAGCCTTTTTCTCGTATACTTTCTTTTATTTTCCTTTGAATCGAACAAGATAAATTAGTTAATTTTCTTCACAATTTTATCCTTAAATACTTTCCATTCTTTTCCTTTCTTAAGTTCCAAACAAATTGTTAGTCTTTCCTCTTTTTCTTTGCATATTATTTTCTTCTCTTTTTTTTTTGGGCACTTAGTTTTTAGTTTTTATCTACCAGTGTCAACTAGTTTTTCATCGCATCGTCTTTTTAGGATTATATTTTGGTCCCAAATTTTAAACAATAGCAACACTACTCTCGATTCTAATTTTCCACTCATTAAGCTTGATTCCCATAAATCGTAGGAATTCAGCTTTGAAAAATTTTGAGATTTCATTTCCGTAGAAGATTTAGATATCAAAAATTGAGATCTCTGGTTGAAACCCTAAACTAGGTTTAGGAACAATTCAAAATAGTAGAACACGACTACTGACGATTGCCGCCCGGGGTACGACGGACGACAGACGTTGGTTGATGAATGAGGGTCTACGACAATGGTGAAGGCTACGGGAGATTGGAAAACCGCTCTGTTTTCTGCTTTAATAAGAACTTATTTTTAAGTTAATTTGTCTTTGCTTTTGAGTTGGATTCTCTATTTATTTTTGCATGCTGTTTATTTTTTATGCTGTGCGGGCTGAATGGGTCTATGACTATACTTTTGTTTGTGATTTGATTTTTGATGTCTGAATATGTTTGTGGGTGCTCCAACGTTAGCCAATTACTAAGATTGTGTAATTACCCTAATAAATTTAATACAATTAAATATTATTTAATATTATTTAAATTCAATATCCATTGATTAAATTTTTAATTTATATTATAATATGTGTGCATTATACCTTGTTTGTATTTATACTATATATTATTGCAGGGCGACTTTTCGTGAGAGTCGCTCTGAGCGCGACACGTGTCACCACCAAAAAAATGTATTAATAACAAATTAATATCAAATCAAATTAAATTTGTAATTGGAAGTAAATGTAATTATTATGGTATTATTTCTAAAATAAAAAATATACACGATCAAGATATCCTTTCCTTTCTTGGAGGGATTTAGTATCCTTTTGGGGAGAAAATCAGAGATTTAAAATAAAAGTGGTGTAAAGAAAACTTATATTCAAAAGAAAATCTAATGCAGGGATTTAGTATTCTTTTGTTCCTATATAACTTATTTTCTATATATACTAAATCAAGGAGAAAATTGAATAAATTAGGAATTAAATGAATTCCAAGAGACAAAGTGAATAAGTGAACTTGACGTAAAGGAATTAAACCCGTACTATTTTCAGTAAGGAGAAAATATTGATTTGCGCATCTATATCAATATTTTTCTTTACGTCAATATTTTCTATTTAAAGGAATTAAATCAATATTTTCTCTTTAATTTAATAAAAAAATAAATTAAAGAGAAACTATTGATTCAATTAAATTAGGGTGAATATTCAGTTCATAACTTTATGGCAAATTTTTTTTAGCACATAGAAGCATAGAAGTTAAGTGGCGTCGTATGATATTTTTGAAAAAAAAAAAAGTTATCTAACTATTTTTCACACCATCAATGGTGGATGGTGTGAAAAATATACATATTTTTGTTGTTTAACGTACTGAACTTATGTTTAGTTTTGTATTTGTATCAATAAAATATATATCCTTCTATGCGTCCCGTGCATAGCACGGGATTTTTGCTAGTAAATGTGTAATATAGGTGTATATGTGATATATATACACTACATGTATATATACCACCATATATATTTCACATATGTACACATATATGATACGTATATGACACATGCATGTATATCATGAATGAATATAAATACATGTATTTATACATGTCATCATACCACTCGCCACCCTAAAACCGTAACTTCTACCAAATCTCTCATTTCCATCATCACCACCACCATCTCCTTTTGCTTTTTGCAGAATGTGGACACACACACACCCCATCTGTTACACACGCACATGCACAAAATCCATGCAAATCAAGATTTGTCTTGAAAACTCACCAAATTCCAAATCCCTCTAACCCATCACTTCTCTTCACCTCTACCACCTCCAGAACAACAAACATCTGAGAAAGTTGAAGCTTTTACTTCATTGATAAACTCATTCTTACTCAAAATCTCTCTCTTGTCAAATCAATCTTTATGCATCAAATTGTATACAAATATCACATTGAATCCCGCCTTATACAAACCTCTGAACGTGGGAGAAGTGAGAAAAAATATATATATATATATATATATATATATATATGTACATATATATATATAGAGAGAGAGAGAGACCCATTTCATCAAACCACCCCAAATTTTTTGAATAAAGCTCCAAGTCTTAGCAAAAGTAAGTTTCTTACTTTTGCTTGTCCCCTTGAATGCCCATAAATCAACCCCGAAGCCCTTTTAAAAAGTTACGAAGGTTGGCCAAAGGTTAAAGATGAACCAGTGTTGTCTAGACCTATTGTCGAGCTGACTTTAGGCTGAGCAGAACCTGTTGCCGAGTTGACCTTAGGTTGAGCAGAACCTTTATGTTGAGTTGAACCCTTAGTTGAGCTAACCTAAGGCTGAGCAAAATCTATATGCCGAGCTGAGCCTTAACCAAGCCAACCTTAGGCTACGCCGAACCTATTGCCAAGCTGACCTTAGGCCGATCAGAATTGACCTTGCCTAGCTGAAACCTACTTTGCCTAGCTGACTTTGTCTATAAGTCCTATTTTATCCAAGTCCACAAGGAAACCCTAAATATGACCGCTCACATCAAAATTTAGAATTAAGAAAAATATGTTTGTTTACTTTACCTGTCATTTCATTTATTGTATTTTCGTTATCATATTATACTTAATGTTTTGTGTTATTCTATAGAATAATGTTGAGTATGATGTTACATTAGTTTTAGGACATATTGAGGAATCACTGAAATAAAATTACAAATGAATAATTGGTATTTAGGATATCCCATAGGTATCCATCCGCCCATGAAATTGTAAAATCTTAGTAAGTGGAACTAGTGTTGTATATTTATATTCTCTGTGAGAATACTTATGACTGTAATTAGTCGTGATGCAACTTGAGCCGAACTATGACTTGAATCTAAGGTGTATTAACCTAAGTGATGTATTTAGCCAAGCGTTAGTTGTTGTCATGTTATATGATGTACTTTGGAGTCGGCACGGTATTGGAAAATATAATGTCTTGGGATAGCATAATGATTAAAATTAAGAATGAAATTCGTTCAGAACGTTATCCTAAAATTCTGCATTCAATTATTCTTGATTCTATACTTGTTGTACTTTTATACACTCTAATTTTATTGATTCATTTAAATAAATCTTTGAAAGATAAATTTAAGAATAGGGTAACTTACTGGGCTTTTCAGCTCATGGTATGTATTTTTTTTCCCACGCCCTTGGCGTTTTCTACTACGTACTGATGCAGATGGGCTTAATCAAAATTACGTGCCTTTAGAAGATGTTTTCCCAAAAGAGGACACTGTAGAACCATGGTTGAGTTAGTTTGTGTAACGCCCCGATTTCTCAGAACATTAATTAAAATATTTTAATTCCGTTACTTTGAATAAAACACAATTAAAATATTAATTCATAAATGTGAATTTTAAAATAAAATATTATTTGTAAAAGTTTGACAAAATTACTAAAATACCCCTTATGTGTTTACATTGTGAATTGAAAATAATATAACAGGGCCTCTAAGGGTAAAGTCTCCATGTATTGTTATGGTCTTCAACTCCAAAGCCCAGCTCTTTCAGCTCGGATTGTTTTTGTTCCTGCACTTCTTCATATGGCATGAATAACAGAGGCAAAGAAATTGCTCCATAAATACAGAATACTCAGCGAAAACATACCCGAAACACTAACCCAAGAAGCATACAATTTGACAAATATAATAATCACACTAAAGAACATAGTATTAAGCATTGGAAATAAATACATACATTCGTTATGAATCTTGTATTTACGTGTCTAGGATTCATCACCTAGAAAATTCAATCCTACCCTTTTAAACATTAGCATAGACAATTGGTTGATATTGACCAGTCTTTACCTACAAAGGGCCAATAGTATGAGGTTATGTACTCGACTGTTCTTGACCAGTCTTTACCTACAAAGGGCCAATAGTCTGATATTGACCAGTCTTTACTGTTCACTCAGGTCAATACCTATATTCACCCTAGATCCCAAGAGCGTGACTTCACTAGACCTAGTCACAACGAACCTTAACCGCTTCTCCTTATCGGTTCAAGGACACACAAGACATTGGTTGCCACTCCCCCGTGTCCGGAGTTGCCATCGCAGACGTCTCGAAATTACCTCCAATCGTGTTTAGCTACTCCTAGTTGGAGTTCTTAATTATAAACAAATCATAATCAACTTGGCATAATTACGCCTTAAACACATAGATCAAAACTCAAATAACGACATTACCACGACGGGTCATCCAAACTGATTTTCATTCTTTCATTTAGCAAATCACTTACTTGTCTTTACACATGAACTACTTTTATGGTGTACGCTTGACATCCTCCGTTGCCACGTCACAGCGCCATCGATCCAGTGTCATTAACGCATGACTCTAGGTTTTTCCACATTCAAATACACTATATTTCGGAAATAAAATCGGCAGCATAACGATCATAAAATAAACTAATCAGAATTTCATTATGATCTCATTACGTCATAAATTCTATCAACAACACATTCCTTTCCTTCAGAGTCTCAAAAACACTGCTAATATTATTTAAACAGCAAAATAACTAAGCATAATATAGTCGGGTTAGCACTCATACTCTCACGAGATCCCATGGGGATTTGTGGACATCATAATATATTAAAAAGTGTATGCATGTACAAGTGTTGTGTAATCTAATAATTAATTTGGGCCGAGATTAGATAAAAAAATATGCAATTCCTCTAAGAAAATTACACATAATATCTACAAATTACATGAAACTAGAATTACAAGGTATGTGTTTCTACCCAAATGTGTGATTTCAACGAAGAAACGGGGATCATCCGATGAGAAATGGCCTCGGCAGTGATTTCTTTCTCTCTAACACCCACTTTCTCTTCCTCTAAACTTCACTTCTTTTTCTGGTTTCTTTTTGAACGTGAATTGCATGCAGTGCCGGCCCCGACATTTGGGTTGCCCAAGCCCGGACTTAAATTGGTTGCCCACTTAATATTATTATGTCATAATAAAATTAAAAAACATATAATCAAACAACGAAATAAAAATAAAAATAAAGTTACATTAGACTTTTAGGTTGAATTACATAAAAAATTTAAAATCAAAATACAACTCCGCTCATAGTGCTTTATAATTAGCACGATTTGATTAAAAAAATAACTCATTGTTGCATTTTTTGAAACAAATTTTTCAACTAAATCATTATAGTTTAACTTATTCAAGTATTCATTGTCAATTAAAATCATAGACAATTCACTTAATATCTCATGTGATATGGTAGTCCGAATATAAGTTTTTATCAATTTTAGCTTCGAAAACCCTTTTCCGTCGAAGCATGACAATCCATAATTTTTGTTTTTATCTATTTTTGTTGGGTTGTCAACAAGAGATTTAAAAATATATAAAATTATGGTTAAAAATAAGAAAACTTAGAAAATACGAAAAATAATATGTTTTAGTTTGTTATTCATATTTAGTTAAAAAAAAATAACTTTCAGATATAATTTTATATTTTTTATATTTTTTTTGGAGACGAACTAATATTTTACAAAATATTAATAAAAAATAACAAATACAAAACAAATTGGATAAAAAGGTAATTAATCTATTTAAATACAACGTTACACTAAGTGATACAATAACTATAAATATATTTTAGGATATATTCTATTTAGGATATCTTGTTTTTTCTTTTTACACAGTAGAATATATATCAAAACTACAGTGATACATATGTTATACATATTTAATATAGTGATGGTTGAAAGGAAATTTTCTAAAAATATATGCTCTCAAAATTAATTTTGTTCACAACTAACCATTGAATTAAAAAAAATATTCCTGGTGTTTTTTTGACAAATGAACAAGTGAATTTTTATTTTTGTACAAGATTTTTTTGGTAAATAAACACACACAAGAATATAGATTTTTTTTATTTTACTTCACTTCACTTTAATTTTTTTAGAACAATTTTCTCGTACAACTTTTTCAACAACTGAACGAAACCTAAGTAATGTAAGGGCTTGATCGATGATGTAAAGGAAATAGGCAACTCTAAAATAATTTTTTTACAAAATAATTAAAATATATTTTCTTTTTTTTGCAAATTTTTATTTTTTTTGGTTGCCCTGCGCCGGGGGGTTGCCCGAGCCCCGGGGCTTACCCCGGGGCCGGCTCTGATTGCATGAAAATCAGAATGGGTTATATATAGGGTTTTAGGGATAAGATCACATTGGAATCTAGAAGGGAAAGAGGGTATGCTAGCCTAGTACTTAGTTTCCAAGTCACAAAAGTTCAACAGACTTGTCTTGTTCAATGAATGGCTGAAAGATTTTCTTGAATTAAGGGGAAGCAATGGAAAATATAGTCTAGTGTTATGCGCTCCAACCTCTCACTCGTACACTCAAAACATGAACTTCTCGTTTGGAAAAATTAATTTAATAGGAATTACATTATTAACTTAATATTATACAATAACACTAAATGCCAATTAATGAAACAAAAAATCTTACTTTTACTAATTAGAAGTGAAGTGCCATAAATGATTCTATTCTATTTTCAATAAAAATAACAGTAAACAAATCGGATCGTTATATCATGGGTTTTAGTTAGCTCTGAAATTTCAAAATAAAGCATTCTTGTTAAACCTTCTTTTGAGAAACTTTACTCGGTATTTCTCATTGTATAAACGAAACACCTATACTACTTTATCTATCAATGAAATGATGTATCTTTGTTTCTTTTATTTTCTTATTCACTGTTATCAAAATTCAGGGAGTTATAGATTGAACCCATCCCGTGAAGCTGTTCCATGCAAATTGGGTACTTCTGTTTGTAAGTAGGAGAGTTTTTGGGTACTCCAACGTGAGGTTCGATGCAAATTTTCATATTCTACAGGAACCAAGCAGGGGCGGAACCAGGATTGTAATTTTGGGAGGGTGAATTTTTTTTTTTGAAAATAAAGGGTTGAATATAATTTTGGGTGGGCCAAAATATAATTTTTTATATAATTTTTAATTTTTCTAATACCTAGATTATAAAAAATTTTGAAAATTTTGGGAGGGCCCCCGACATGAGGTTCGATGCAAATTTCCATATTCTACCGGAACCAAGCAGGGGCGGAACCAAGATTGTAATTTTGGGAGGGTGAAAATTTTTTTTTTTGAAAATAAAGGGTTGAATATTATTTTGGGGAGGGTCAAAATATAATTTTTAATTTTTAATTTTTTAGTACCTAGATTATAAAAAATTTTGAAAATTTTGGGAGCCCCCACCCACCACCACCCAAAAAAAAAAAAAGCCCCCATGTGGTTCCGCCCCCGGAATCAAGACAAGTTCATAGAAAATTTACCATGTTTACAAAAAACCAATTAACAAGTTCCTAACAAATTTTCAAATTTACCATGTTCTAAATAAAACCAATGCAAGTTTATAGCAAATTTAGCATGTTTGATTCAAATTTTGTGATTTGAAGTTTTTTGTGTGGCTTTTGTTCTTTTGTTTGGGAAAAAAGTGTTTCAGAAACACTTTTTATAGAGAGATAAAATTGTTGGGGAAAAAAGTAAAAATATTTGAGAAACTTGTTCCAAAAACTTGTTTGGGAAAAAATCTCCCAAACACCTTAAACGAACATTGACAATGTTCTACAGGAAACCAAACCAATGTCGTAACAAATTACCATGTTCTATCCAAGTTTACCATGTTCAATAAGAAACCAATCAATTTCGTAACACATGTACCATGTTTCATCAAATCTTAAATTGTTTGTGCATTCCATTTGGTTAATTAACTGTTACTAATGAGCAGGATAAAAGCACTTATTCTAGGGTTCACCAATCTCAGAAGCCTCAACTAAGAAAAAGATAGTTCTTTGTTTTAATTTCTTTGTTTTTTACCTTACTTTTTCCAAGCTTTATGACCATATTAATTACCTTGGTTATGAATGAATGATTGAAGTCTTTCCTGCAGATATATGGTGTGCATTAGTGCCATTTCTAGTGGGTACGTATGTTTTTGTTTCTGCTCTTTTTGTCAAATGCTTAGGCCTTGTTTGTTAACCATTTTATTTTCTGTTTTTTGTTTTTGTTTTCAGTTTTTTCGAATTTTTGGAAAAAAAACATGTTTGTGTTGAATTTTGTTTACAAAAACAGAAAACTATTTCCATTATTTCCGAAAATAATGAAAACAGGAGAAAGTGGGTTTTCATTATTTTTGGAAACAGAAAACCGAAATGGGAAAACACGCGGAGTGAACAGTGGAGGGACTTAACACAGGCGAGGTCCGGGTTCAAATCTCAGGAGCGTCTTTTTTTTGGCCGTGCGCGACTTCATTTGGGGATAGATCTGGTCCACGCAAGATAGATTTTAGGGTTTTCTCTCCGCCTCCGACTTCGCCTCCGCCTTCTTCTCCATCTCCATCTCCATTTCTCCGGCAGAAAAGGTACGACCAACCCTGTCGTTTTTCGTTCTCGGTGGTTCTCCATTTTGCCGAAATATGTTTGTGTTTTCTGGTTCTCCATTGTTACGTGTTTGCCATGGCTGATTGTACTTATTTTACTTAAGGTCTTTGTTAATCAGTGTGGTCTTTGTTAATTAGTGTGCCCCAGTCAGAACTTATATCAATTTCAGCCCTAATTTTTCACAGGTTGATGTAGTATCCTGTTATAGTTGTCATAGCATAAGTGGCCACAGTCACAGTTTTCTTTAGATTGCAATCATTTGTGTTTCCTCAAAAGCTTAGGTGAAAGAGAAGCCAATATCTTGCCCCTTTGAATATGTTCAGCAGTTCTGTAGTTTCCATTTCTTATGTTGCTTTTCATGTTCCTTCTCCCTCTGTATTTAGTACCTCACTAAAATCCTTTCTACGAAAAGAACAAAAATAGAATATGTGGAGTCTGGAATCCACTCTAGACTTCTCGGATTGTTGAATCGGATCTTCTCAGATGATCTGCAAAACACTCAACACTAAGTTAGTGCACACCGGGGGGGTTGGATCTCCGGTGGGCACTCCGACGATCAAGTTAGCTCTCTGGAAGAACGAAAGCAACTTTGAAAGTATAATTCTAGCGCGAGTGTGCATGTACCCGTAGTAGGAGTGCCGCTGGAGTATTTATAGAGTAGGAGTCCAACCGTTGCCGGAGTGTTCGGCCCAGTATGCAGGACGTGGTCCGAAGACTGCGGGGACGTTGCCACGTGTCCCATGCCCGAGCGGATCGGAAGGGTGTGCCTGTACGTCCCTTAAAAAGCGGAGAACGTGTGTTCGTGTCCCTTAGAAAGCGGAGAACATGTGTTCGTGTCCTGAACCGAACCACACGACGTCTATAGTTGTGCTGGACAAGAAACTGCCAAAGGGGATCCCTCGGCCGAGTAATGAATGCCGAGCATTAAGAGACCGAAGGTCGGTGCGGAACGTGATATCACTGTTTGGGAAGGCCGAGCTCGAACTAGTTCGGATAGGCCGAGCTCAATGCTCCGGCCGTCAGGTCGTTCGGCCCAATATCAGAAAACCCATGTTGGTCAGATTGGGCTATGCCGAGCTCCAGAATACTATTTGGATGATCATGGGCCGGGGCCCACTAGTGACTATTCCGGCCTACTACAATAGCCCCTCAATCCCTTCATATCAAAGCTGGTCGTGAGAGGGGTTGACCATCCGTAGGCCGGACTCCAGTGTTCGGTCACCAATATCGAGGCACAACGGCCGCCAATTTCAGGGATCATGACACGTGTCGTGTCATCCGACGGTCAGAAGGCGGAACGCCTTGTCTTTCGGCGCATGACGCTTCGATTTCCGAACTCGCCCCTTCGTAGGCCTGAGCCTAGTGTCTGGTCATTAATGCTGAGACGTGACAGCCGTCAGCCCCACTGATCGTGACACGTGTCACTTCATCTGACGGCCGAAGACGAACCGTCTCGTCTTCCCGCCTTGTCGCTTCGCCTTCCGTACCACCCTATAAATAGGGGTTTGCCAGGAGAGAGAGAACTTTTACCATCTCTCAAGTTCTTTCGCCAGAGCATCTGAAGCCCTCCTACTCTCTCGAAGAATCGAATTTGCATTCGTGTGATCTTCTTCAACTGCTTCAAGAAGGTACGATCCGATTAGCCCCTACTGCTAGTTCATTTCCAGTTTCTTCTGCATTTCGAGTAGTTTAGAGTAGGTTTCATGCTTTTTCCGCATATTTGTTCCTTTGTAATAGAAGCCGAGGTTTATAGGATAGGCCGAGGTCTGCAGGAGAGGCCGAGGTCCTTGTTAGGAGCCATAGAACACCAGTGAGGCCGAGGAACTAGTGCTAGGCCGAACCCCATTTAGACTTAATTAAGCGATCTTGCCTTAGCGACTTTTTTGACACCCGTGCACTGTTTGATAGGATGTCCGAGATCGACGTGGATTCAGCCCGAGCTTCTTCTGCCGACGCCGGGGAGCCCGGCCCAAGTGGCTCATCTGGTCTACCGAGCGGGGAAGAACAACCTTACACAGCGAGGAACCGCTACACTCGGTTCTTTGACGACCCCGAGAGTTTAGCCGACTTCCGCCAAACCTACGGCATTCCGAACGACGTACACATTAGGTTAGTTGGGCCGAACGAAAGTCCTGTCTCCAATGAGTCCCAAATCATCCTCCCTCTGATGGCCATCATCGAGGGAGGTGTTCGGTTCCCATTCCACCCCTTCCTTAGGAGAATATTGAACCTCCTCCGCCTAACCCCCTCCCAAGTAACTATCAATTTCTACCGAATAGTGATGGGAGCACTAGAGCTGAGGGAGAGGTATAGGCTAGATTTCGAAGCAGAAGACCTCTTCGGCCTATACTTCGTTAGCGAGAACAGAGTCTCCAAGAGGAAATTCCTCGGGAGCCGAGCCGGACAGAGAAAGCTCATTAGAGGGCTGCCGGACTCCGATAAATACGCAAACGACTTCGTCTGCGTTAGTGGTGAGTTCGAGTATGCCGTCGGTGAATTCAGACTCAACCCAATCCCTAGGATGCCCGGATACGCAGGTATCGATGCACGTGCAAGTTCTTCATTTCTGTACATCTTTCCTCTGTTCTGCTTTTAACAGTGTTGTCTCTTCTTGTAGGGAAAGAGGTGGTGGTCAAGCTGAAGAACCGAGCATCGCGAGCTAGGATCGACCGAGCACTTGCCATCCGCAGACGACATCGTCATTGCACGGATCTCCTTGGTTACGTGGATTCATACAGATCCAAGTTGAAGGCTCGGGGGGATTCCAGCAGTAGCAGTGAGTCCGGAGCCGGAGACGGGGGGTCGTGCGAGCCGGAGAACTCCAACCACTCGCGCATCAGCCCACCACTCGGCATCATCCGAGAGCCGAGGGCCGAGAGCACACCTGATATCGTCGTTGCCATCTCTTCAGGTACGGCAACTTCTGATTTCTCCTCAGGTTATAGCCCGTGTCCGAGCGTGAGTGACGAAGAGTTGAGGGCATTATTTGCAGAGATCGACCGCGCCGAAGCCGAGCGATCGAATTCAGACCCTATGCCTCGTAAGGAGAAGGAGCCTGCGACCTTGAAGCTGGCAGTCGGCCCGTCTAAAGGACCGAGCAAGGAGATCGCAGACCCACGAAAGCGCAAGGGTGCGGAAGGACCCCTGCAACAAAAGGACAAGCAAAAGAAGGTCGATCCTCGACCTGCCGAGATGGGTACCCAACAGAGCCGGCCTCTGCTTCCTTCGCCGCCGACTACTGTTCCTACTGCTGCTGCTGCTGGAGCCGAGGGTGCGCCGGGTCCTCAGCCGTTTCGCCCCCAGCTGATGTTGGCCGACCGTCCACTGACCGTTGAGGACTCGGTAGACACTACTCGCCATGCGGCCTTCGCCCTGGCCGAGGGCACTCTGCTGCCTAAAGATGCTGATAATCTGCCGTTGAACCTGGAGGCAGCATTTTCCGAGCTGGCTAAGCTCACAGTGAAGGTAAGTACGGTCAATATTTCTTACTTAGTCATAATGGTTATAACTTCCGTGTTCTGACCATCATTTTGTGCTTTTGACGCAGTCCTGCCAGCACGTGGTTGCTGTGAAGGCCGGGCTTCTGAGGAGTGCTAATCAGACTCGGTCTCTCCGGGCCCTTCATCAGAAAGAGCAAGCGGATAGGCTCCAGATAGCCAAGCAGTTGACTGCTGCTCAAGCTGCTGCTGCCGAAGCCGAGGAGAACGCCAGGTCATTGGCGAAGGCCCAGGAGCAGAAGGATGCTGAGATGGCCCGGAAGGTGGACGAGGCTGACTCCAAAGGCTTCGACGACGGCTATGCCGAGGCCGAGGGGAGATATAAGAGAGAGATGGAGAGGATCAACGCCGAGCTCGGCGATCTTCTTCAGAACACTTTCAGGGACGGCTGGCTGTCGGCTCTGAGGGAGGCCCAAGTACCCGAGGGATCTTTATTGTACCAGAAGATCCCTAAGTATAATGATGCTGGCCCGGCCGAGTCTGCTGCCCAGGACCTAGCTGAGCCCCAATCCCCTGCCGAGCAGTCGGGCCCTGCAGCCGCAGGAGCAACCGAAGACGAGACTCCGGACCCTGATGTTAGGGTAGTTGATCCACCGGCTCCTGAGTGAGCTCGGGCTTTGTAATAGTCTGTTTTTGTTGTTAACAATGCTACTTTCGTACTTTTAACACTGTTAGTTTCATGGGAATCAAGTTGTTTGTGTTCACCAAATATTTTTGGTTGTTTTATGCCTTTGTGAAATATGGATGCACAGATCGTCGGCCCACGCCGACTTATTTAACTTATGTAGTAGATTCAACTCTAGGCATGTTACCGAACCCCATAGTTCGGACAGTTCCCAGCAATCGTCGGTTGTTGGTATATCAGACTTATGAAATTAAATCACAATAAGGCCGAAGGCCGAAGCCATGAAAAATGAATACAACCATACATAGGCTAGTTGTAGGTGTTCGGTCTTGTAGATCGTATTTCGTACTTGTGAAATTAAACAATGATATGGCCGAAGGCCGCACTCGGAGATGTCCGAGGGTTAGAAGGCAAAAGCCATTAAAGACGAAGACAACCGTACGTAGGCTGGTTGCAGTAGTCCGGCCCATGGACCATATGTCACACTTATGAAATTTGAATCATAATGAAGGCCGAAGGCCGCACTCGGAGAAATCCGAGGACTAGAAGGCAAAAAGCCTTTAGGCGACCATACATAGGCTGGTTGTAACGCCAAGTCGATAGAATTGTAAGAACAATTGAAGGCCGTTTGGCCGTACATTGAGTCTTGATGACAAACTGTCGAACATCTTTCAAGGAAATAAGATTTAAATTGAATAGAAAGCCAAAGGCCGTACAAAAAGGAACAAATAAAAAATGATATAACTGGGAGGCCGCAGGCCCGCGCTTACAAATAAGCTGAAAGTAAGCTAGTGATAGTATCTCCTTAGATTGTGAGCATTCCAAGGACGGGGAATAGGAGTTCCATCCAAGTCCTCCAACTTGTAGGAGCCGACCCCGACAATTTTGATCACTCGGTAGGGTCCTTCCCAATTTGGACCGAGCTTATTGGTCCTCTTAGTCCCGACTACCTTTCGGAGGACGAGATCATCCGGTTTAAATGTCCTAGGACGCACCCTTGCGTTATAACCCTGAGATATTGTTTGCTGATAGGCGGCAATCCGAATCCGAGCAGCTTCCCTCTGTTCTTCGGCCTCATCCAGCACGGCTGCTAAGGCTTTGTCGTTATTCTCCGAGTTGAACTCCTGAGTCCGCATCGTTGGGAGGCCGGCCTCAAGTGGGATGATGGCCTCCATGCCAAAGGCCAACGAAAATGGTGTTCGGCCTGTAGATCGGCGCGGTGTAGTTCGGTAGGCCCAAAGGACACTGTACAGTTCCTCGGCCCATCTTCCCTTGGCCGTCAGCAGCCTTTTTTTAATACCGCCGAGCAAGATTTTATTTGAGGCTTCGGCTTGACCGTTGCATTGAGGATATGAAGGTGTTGAATTGAAGAACCGTATCCGGTGCTCGGCACAAAAGTTGGTAAATACGTCCCCCACAAACTGCGTACCATTATCAGAAATGAAAGCATAAGGAATGCCGAACCGCGTAACGATGTTCCGCCAGACGAACCTTTTGACATCCTTGTCCTCAATTCTGACCAGGGGTTCGGCCTCGATCCATTTAGTGAAGTAGTCGGTAGCCGTAATCAGAAATTTAAAGCCACCGGGTGCCACAGGAAATTTGCCAACTATGTCTAGCCCCCACTGTGCGAACGGCCATGGGCTGGACAAGGGGTTGAGTTGTTCGGCCGGCTGATGTATGAGTGGAGAGAACCTCTGGCATTGGTCACAACTTTTGACCACGAGGTCGGCCTCTTTTTTCATGTTAGGCCACCAGTATCCTTGGGTTAGAGCTCGGTGTACAAGTGATCGTCCTCCTGAATGGTATCCGCAGCTGCCGGAGTGCAGTTCCTGGAGTACAGCACCAGTTTGGTTTGGGTGCACACACACCAGGTAAGGTGCCGAGTACGCTCTCCGGTACAGTTTGCCTTCGGGTCCTAGCCAGAACTGGGCGGCCTTGTGGATGATTTTGTGTGCTTCCCTCCGGTCTTCCGGTAAAGTTTCATCCCGGAGGTAGGATATGATGGGGTCCATCCAACTGGGAATATGAGAAATGGTGTTGACCGACTCGCTGACATCGGGTTTTTCAATGCTCGGTCGCTGGAGGACATCGACGGAGACAGTCCTCTGCCCCCCAGCGTCTATTGCTGATGCGAGTCCGGCTAAAGCATCGGCATGGGCGTTGTGTTCACGTGCGATCTGATCCAATGAAAAACTCGCGAACCGTTGGCTGACTTGCTGAACGGCAGTGAGGTAGCGGGACATGCGGTCGTCTCGGGCTTCGTATTCTCCGGACAATTGATGAACGACCAACTGTGAGTCACTGTAAGCCTGGATTCGCTCTGCACCGAGATCGCTTGCGAAACGGAGGCCGGCTAATACGGCTTCGTACTCGGCCTCATTGTTCGAGGCGAAGAATCCTAGGCGGATAGCCATCTCATGGAGGACTCCTTCTGGTGAGATTAGGACGACCCCGGCTCCTGAACCATGGGTGTTAGAAGAGCCATCTACAAACATCCTCCAGAAGTCGCCGTGTAGAAGTTGCCAGGGTGGCGATTCGGTGGACTTCGGCATAATTAGCTCGGTGCCGGGGGTGAATTCGGCAATGAAATCTGCCAGCACTTGTCCTTTGATTGCCGTCCTCGGCTGGTAGTGGATGTCAAAGTTGGCCAACTCCACGGCCCACTTCGAGATTCGGTTAGACAGATCAGCCTTACGGAATAGGCTTTTTAGGGGCTGTGATGTCAAAACCGTGATGGGGTGCGCCTGGAAATAGGGTGCGAGTTTTCAGGAGGCGGAGACTAGCGCCAGAGCTAGTTTCTCTAGAGGTAGGTACCGAGTCTCTGCACTGACCAGAGTCTTGCTGGTGTAGTAAATCGGAAGATGAGTTCGGTCCTCTTCCCGGACAAGGACAGAACTGACCGCATGTGGAGATACGGCCAGATATATGAACAAAGGCTCCTTATCCTTTGGTGTTGAGAGTAAAGGAGCCGAAGATATGTAGGCCTTCAAATGGAGGAGTGCTTGGTCACATTCCGGAGTCCATTCAAAACTCCTTCGGCTGCACTTCTTGAGTAAAGCGAAGAATGGGCGGCACTTGTCCGAAGACCGACTGATGAACCTGTTGAGGGCGGCAGCCATCCCTGTTAACTTTTGAACGCCTTTAATGGTGGATGGTGCTGCCAGGTTGTTAATCGCACTGATTTGGTTTGGGTCAGCCTCAATGCCCCTTCTGGTGACTAGGTAACCCAAAAATTTCCCGGACCCGACTCCGAAAGCGCATTTGTCGGCGTTCAAACGGAGCTTGTGCTCCTTTAGTATGTCGAATACCTCCTGGAGGTGCTGGAGGTGCTCGGCCTCGAACTTGCTCTTGACCACCATATCGTCAATGTAGGCCTCCATCGTGTCACCGATCTGTTTTTCGAACATTTTGGTGACCATCCGTTGGTATGTGGCTCCCGCGTTCTTGAGGCCGAAAGGCATGACCCTATAGCAATACAATCCACGTGGACTGATGAAGGCGGTTTTCTCCATGTCGGGGCCGTGCATCGCGATCTGATGGTACCCTCGGTAGGCGTCCATGAAGCTGAACCTAGCATGCCCAGATGTAGCGTCGACGAGGCGGTCGATCCTCGGTACCGGGAAGCAATCCTTGGGGCAAGCATCATTCAAGTTCGTATAGTCGACGCAGACGCGCCACTTGCCATTTTTCTTTTTTACAACGACGGTGTTCGCAAGCCAGGTAGGGTACTGCACTTCCTTGATTGCCCCTGCTTCCAGTAGTCGGTCGACCTCCTCGATGACTGCATCAGTATGGATCGTGGCCGAGCGTCGTGGTTTTTGAATGATGGGTCGGCGAGATCTGTCCACGTTGAGATGGTGACAGATAAAATCTGGATCGATGCCCGGCATCTCATACGGAGTCCAGGCAAACACCTCGATGTTCTTCTTGAGGAAGGAGGTCATGGCTTCCCGCTCGGCTGGTGATAGAGTTGATCCCAACAGAAAAGTTCTGTTGGTATTGATGTCATCGGCCGGTACTGTGATCAGATCCTCAACTGCTTTTTCGGCAGCTGGTGTGCCGACGTCGTCCAGAAGGGGAGCGTCCGGCGCTTCCACCCATTGGACCTCCTCAGGGCAGACCTTGCTCTTGATCGCCGCCACATAGCATTTTTTGGCGGCTAATTGATCACCTAGCACCTCTTCGGGTCCCCACATCCCATTGAAGCGAAGTACTTGATGATAGGTTGAGGCTACGGCCCCAAGCTTGTGTAGCCATACGCGGCCGACGATGGCATTGTAAGGGCTCGGCACATCCACTACTACGAACTCGACCTCCACAGTCCTTGTGCCCGTTCGGATGGGTAGCTTAACCTTGCCGAGGGGCCAAACGGGAGCTGAGTTGAACCCTACCAGAGGTACCTCGGTCGGAGTGAGGTCTGTGTCCCGTAAGTGTAGCGCCTTGAAGAGGGAATAGTACATGACCTCGGCCGAACTCCCTTGGTCGACCAGTATTCGCCGAACCAATGAATTGCCGAGGGTGAGAGAGACGACCAAAGCGTCGTTATGTGGTACCTGGAGGCGTTGCAGATCCTGATCAGAGAAGGAGAGGTTGCCTCCAGATTGGCTGTCAAGATGTGGGCGTTTACTTCCCACACTAACGGACATGATCTGTTTTCCGCACGCCGCACGTCGGATCTCGGCCCGAAGGCTCTCCTCGGCAGCCGCATCCACCATTCCATGGATGACGTCGATCACCCGAACTTCCCCACTGTTCTCCTTCTCGGGTTCTGACTGGGGCCCGGCCTGAGTTTTTTCCTCGTTGATGAACTCCTTGAGGTGCCCCTGCGACACCAACCGTTCGAGGAAATCCTTCCATGCTCGGCAGCGTGTAGTCAAGTGACCCTTCTCCCTGTGGTAAGAACAGCGATATGGAGAGTCCGGCGTTTTTCGCTGTTCTCCCAACGGCCGCTTCGGCCATTCAAAGTACGGCTCATGCTGTATCTTTTTGAGGATCTCGTACGTTGGTACTTTGAAGACCGTCTTCACCGCAGTAAACTCAAACTGCCGAGGTCCCTTATTTTTTCCAGAGGATACCATGTTCACACTCCGGCGCGGGCCGTGTGGTGTATGCTTGTTCCCTTCCCCCTGGCGGGGATGGTTTTGTTCGGACTGACGCCGCTCGCTGCGTGCCTCCTCCAGCCGGCAATGGTTGTCGATCCGGGCCATGAGGTCATCCATGTCGGTAGGATTGGATAACATGAGGTCCTCGAACAATCTGCTTCGGTGATCCAACCCGAGCTTGAACGAAGTCACAGCAATAGCAGGGTCGCAGCCTTGAATCTCATTGAAGAGTTCCCAGTACCTAGCAGCGTACTGCCTGAGAGACTCATTTGCCGACTTCCGAAGTGCAAGGAGGGAGTCGACTCCTTTCTTCTGCCTGCTGCTGGTGACGAACCGAGCCAGGAAGGCGAGGGATAGGTCCTTGAAAGAAGGGATGGAACCCTTGGGCAATTTGTCGAACCAGAGGAGCCCCAGTTCCCCCAAGCTGGAAGGGAACAGCTTGCACATTAAGGCGTCGTCCATGCTGTAGAGAGACATCATCTGCCGAAAGTGCACCAGGTGCAGGTAGGCATCTGTCTTAGGATCGTACTTGCTGAACTTTGGGGGATTGAAGCCACGCGGCGGACGCACTCCATCTATCTCTCTAGTAAAGGGAGAAGAGATGAGCTGGTCGTGGATGATATCGCACTGTGAACGTGCTGGCCGAGGACCCTGCTCGGCCCTTCCCCCCCGTCTGGCCGCGAGTCGAGTTCTGAGGTCTTGCCCACCGTGATACCGAGGAGAACGCCCTCGACAGTTCTGATGCCTTGATGGGGATTGATCCCTTCGGCCGCCACGCCTCCGATCCATCTGAGTCTCATGGGTCGGGGTGTCGTCCGAAGGTGTTGTCGGAGGAGAGTACGACTGGGTGCTACTAACTGGCTGAGCTCCCAACCTTCTGTGAACCGAGACCCTCCGAGCTCCTCGTTCGGAATCCGAACGGTTTGCAGATGGCGCGGTTCGGGTTCGGCCCTGGCCCCGTGTCTCGTTGATCGCGTCCACCTCGGTTTCGGCTCCCAGCCGTTCGAGGGCCGGACGCTTATTCCTTTCTTTCCGTTCCGGAGAGCGTGTCCTGCGGCGTCTTCGTCGCCGAGCCTGCGAAGTCTCGCCATTCTGGTTAGGTTGGATGGCAACCTTGAGTTGCGCAATCTCCTCTCTGACCTGGTGAAGCAATTGGTCTCGTTCTGCCAGTCGAGCCTCCAAGCGTTCGACATAGGCTCTGTCCCTCAGATCAGCAGGAGGAGGGGGTGGAATAACTGGTAGGGCCGATGGGTCAGTTCCGGTGACCACCATTGTTAATCCTGGTGAAGCTTTAAGGTGAGGATTTGAGGATGAGAAGTCAGAAGGATCTCCCACTGTGGTCGCCAAATTGTGGAGTCTGGAATCCACTCTAGACTTCTCGGATTGTTGAATCGGATCTTCTCAGATGATCTGCAAAACACTCAACACTAAGTTAGTGCACACCGGGGGGGTTGGATCTCCGGTGGGCACTCCGACGATCAAGTTAGCTCTCTGGAAGAACGAAAGCAACTTTGAAAGTATAATTCTAGCGCGAGTGTGCATGTACCCGTAGTAGGAGTGCCGCTGGAGTATTTATAGAGTAGGAGTCCAACCGTTGCCGGAGTGTTCGGCCCAGTATGCAGGACGTGGTCCGAAGACTGCGGGGACGTTGCCACGTGTCCCATGCCCGAGCGGATCGGAAGGGTGTGCCTGTACGTCCCTTAAAAAGCGGAGAACGTGTGTTCGTGTCCCTTAGAAAGCGGAGAACATGTGTTCGTATCCTGAACCGAACCACACGACGTCTATAGTCGTGCTGGACAAGAAACTGCCAAAGGGGATCCCTCGGCCGAGTAATGAATGCCGAGCATTAAGAGACCGAAGGTCGGTGCGGAACGTGATATCACTGTTTGGGAAGGCCGAGCTCGAACTAGTTCGGATAGGCCGAGCTCAATGCTCCGGCCGTCAGGTCGTTCGGCCCAATATCAGAAAACCCATGTTGGTCAGATTGGGCTATGCCGAGCTCCAGAATACTATTTGGATGATCATGGGCCGGGGCCCACTAGTGACTATTCCGGCCTACTACAGAATATATACTAGACTTTGTTGGTTTATTTCTTCCCTAGTATGTGGTAATTTCTTGAGTTGTAATGTGATCTCCTGGGCTTGGTAGAGATTTTGACGACTATAAGTTGCCGTTTATTCTATACTCTTGACCCCACTTATCAAATAAACCACTGAAATGGAAATGCAAGAAAAGAACAGAGCTTCAACAATGGAGACTCTGAATCTTGTTGATGGATTCCATTTGCAGAGCTAGTTTAGATCTCAACTATATTTATTCTTTCTCCTGCACTTTTACAAGTTCAATCCTGATTCGGTTGATAAAGATTAGATGCAGAATAATAGAAATAAAATGGTTCAGCTTTTATCATTGAATATTCTGTTGTTTTCTTTTGCAACAGAATATTGTAGTTGTTTCGGCACTTTTCCATATAGTGAAGGTATAACTTTGATTTCATCTATTTCATAGGACATTGCTCCCTAGTGCCAATAAATGCGGTAATTAAAGGCTTGGTTTAATTAGACGGCTGAGACCAACATGTTAGGCCTTGAGCGATACCACTTGATTATAAGTATCTGCTTAAGAACCTCATCTAATGAATAGAGGAAACCTCACCCCATCTGGTAGGAATGAATAGAAGCTGATTCCCAAAACGAAAAGGGTTTGTGTTAAAGTATCTTGAATGAATCTATCTTGAATGAATAGAAGTTGATTCGCCGTTCTTCTAATTTGTATCTAGGTAATTGACCAGTTACTAGGCAGGTTTTGTGTGTCTCTGTGTGTGTGTGTGTATTGCACATTGACCAGTTTAGTTTTGTGTTTCTGATCATGTCCTCTGGACTTCTTGATTTGATCAAATGTATGAAGATTTGATGCATGAAAAGGATGTGTTCTGAGTTTCTTTTCCTGAGTAATTGTGAAGCATGTTAGGCCTTGAGGTGTCACTATTTAATCAAATGTATTCAAACTAGGAAATGGCTACCAATGAGGATGACGTTGTCGAAGTGGTTGGGAAAGATGGACCTTGGCCTGCATCTAATGAGGCCATCTTTGTTGAAATCATGGATGAAGATGTGAAACTCCATAGTAGGTCAACCGGTACTTTCCAAAAGGAAGCTTGGCCACGGATGAGGAAAAAACTGATGGCTAAAACCAGATACCCGTACACTGAAGGTCAAATTAGGAACAAGTTCAACCAACTGAGAATCATGTACACCAAGTTTGTGAGTCTCTGTAAACAAAGTGGAGTTGGATGGTGTCCTATAAATGGCACTATAACTGCTGATGCAGAAGTTTGGGAACGGCTCTACCAGGTTAGACGTATCCCATAATTCTTTAATTATTATGGTCTCCTTTTTAGGAGGAAATTTAATATAGGCAAAGGTGTTTGTCATGTAGGTTAACAACAAGGCAAAGCATTTCAGGAAAAAAGGGTTCAAACACTATGCCGCGATGACCCGAATACTTGGAGACACCACTGCCACTGGGTTCAATGCTCATGCATCAACCCAATCTCCTTCAGAATCAGAAGGTTCAGAACCCATAGGAATAGAGATTAAACAAGAAGAAGGCCTCGACGATGTGGAAGTCCAAAGGTCAAGTAGGAAAGGGAAGATGAAGGATGTCAAACTTGCAAGGTCTTCTGATGCGAAGGCAAGTAGCAAGAGTAGGAAGAGGGACTCATTCTCTGCCAATCTAACTCACTCTTTGAGTGTTATCGCTGAAAGTAACAGGAAAAAAGTGGAACTTCTTGAAGCAAAACATATGGCCAAGTCCACGGCAAGTGTTGCGTCCCCTGCATTTGATGATTCAAACAACCTCATAACAGTGTGTATGGATGTTTTGAATGGAATGGATGAACTAGACGGGAACGAGTATGGTTTTGCAGTGAAAATCATGAAGGAAGACCCCGAATGGAGATCCATCTTTCTTAAAATGCCCGAACACAGGAAGAAGGATTGGATCAAGAGTATGATCCCAAAATAGTGATTCTGAATGGAGAGTGTAGTGTTCAATTCTGGTGTGTAATAAGTAAGGATTGGATTAGTTCTAAACTTTGATTTATGGTGTGTAATAACTATATTAGTTGAACTATGACCGGTGGAGGTTTTAGACTATTTGCTACATTTGAACTATGCATCTTATCAGCTTATATGCAGTTGTTATGTTTTTTATAGGATTATTTTTTCCCCGGATGGCTTATATGCATCCATCTATTAATTGATTACAGGGTAAGCAATGGACTCCACCGATGACAGCGATAAAGAATTAGAAACTGATTCCGACGATGATACCGTGATTGCGTTAGTTACATTAGCACTAGCCGAGCATTACCGAAGACACTATGAATGTACACCTTGTCGAACTTCCATACTAAGAGGACACGACTATGTCATAGAGGTACTAAATGGTCACGATGGAAGGTGTGAAGAAAGCTTTAGAATGGAAACACATGTTTTCATTGCTTTTTGTGAGGCGCTTAAGGAACACGGTGGATTAAAGCATTCCCGGTATTTAACCGTTCAAGAGCAAGTATGTATTTTTTTGCTTGCAATTGGACATAACATACGAACCGGTTAATCCAAGAGCGATTCCAACATTCAGGAGAAACCATTTCTAAATACTTTAATCGGGTATTGAAGGCCGTGTGTAGGCTTGGAAAATTTATTATTCAACCTCCATCATTTGACGAAATTCCTCCCCAAATTATGCATAACCCCAAGTATTGGCCATTTTTTAAGGTATCTTCAATATTTTATTTTTTTACTTTCATTGGCTTTATCCGGTATCATGACACGTAATTTTTATTTACGTGTCCGTTGGTCTTATAGGATTGTATCGGTGCTATAGATGGTACACACGTAGATGCAAAGATTTCCGCTCGGACACAAATTTCATATCGTGGTAGGCACAAAACCACGTCACAAAATGTAATGTGTGCATGTTCATTCGACATGAAGTTTACTTTTGTGTTGTCGGGATGGGAAGGAACGGCAAATGACTCACGAGTGCTTCTTGAGTGTGCTCAAAATCCGGCCATGCAATTTCCCATGCCTCCTCAAGGTAAAAGATTTATGACTTAAGCTACGTAATTACTTTGTAGATAAACAACTTTGTGTAATCGTGATGATTGTTTTCTCATTGCTTGTTTTGCTTATAGGTAAGTATTATGTGGTTGATTCCGGCTATTCAAATATGCCGGGATTTTTGACACCGTACAAGGGTGAGCGATACCACTTATCTACATACCGTGGTCGTACTAGATTGCCCCAAAAAGAAGAGGAATGGTTTAACTACCACCACTCATCACTTCGCAACGTGATAGAGCGTTCTTTTGGTGCATTGAAGGCACGATTTCCCATTTTGATAACAATGCCTAGGGGATTCAGTGTGAAGACCCAAAAATATATTCCAACCGCATGTTGCACAATCCACAACTTCATAAGAATGCATGACCCAAATGACAGGGTGTTTCTTACATATAGCGATGAGGACATGATTGTTGATAGTGAACAGTCTAATCATGGTGCTGAAAGTTCTACGTCATCCTCACAACAATTTAATGTAACACCAAGTCAATTGCGACAAATGGGTAGACTTCGTGACACTATTGCCCGTCAAATATATCAAAGCCAAACGCGTTGATATTTGTGTGTTATGTTGTATGTACTTACTTAAGGTTGTAGAATACAAATGTTATTATATATGTGCATATTTTTTCAGCACTTGGTTTGTAATATGTAAGGAATATGACTAACTTATCTCCATTTCATATTTTGTCGAACGTTTTGCTTGGTTTTTCTGTGCATTTGTAATATTATTGTAGTTGTGAATCTAATGAGATACATTGGTAGTTACAATTAATTAATCTTATTTTTAGGTATGGCGAAATATGAAGAGTTTGGCCCTCCATGTAAATGTCGCTTCGGTAGAATGGTGTTACGAATAGCAAAGACAGATAAAAACTATGGAAGACCATTTTATCGATGCCCCCGTAATCTGAACCATCGTAGTGGGTTTATATGGCAAGATGAGCTACACCTCCATGATGATTTGCCACTGGATCACCTTCCCCAACAAAATTATAATGGTAGATCATCGGAAGTGAACAACAGAGCACGCTCAACAGACTGGATCAAGTATTTTGTGTGTGCTTCGTTTGCATGCAATATATTTTTATGTTTTATTTTGTTCTTCGTGTTCTTCGTTATCATTCTGAAGATGGTTGTGTAATATTTTAGCTATGCAGTATTTTAATTCACTTTTGTACAACTATTCTGGATTGACGGATGATGAAATTAGTTTGCTTATGTAATATATTTTGTTATTGAAAAATATTTTTTTGTAGTAATAGTCTGTTAGTACAAATCGAAAAAAAACCGCAAACGGGGGCATACCAAACATGTTTCTGTTTTCTGTTTTACAAAAAACAAACAAAAATTTAGGTACAAACAAACATGTTTTTTATTTTCGTTTTTACAAACAGAAAACGAAAACAGACAACAAAAAACAAAAAACAGAAAACAGAAAACAGGAAGCTTTACCAAACGAGGCCTTAGTAACTAAAGCATGAGTTTTCTTTGTTTCTGTTGTATCATATATGAACGTGTGTGTATCTACATAACTCACGTGATACGCACGCATGCAGCGCCGGATCTAGAAATTTTATACAGGAGGGTCACTTATTTAGAATAAATTTTAAAAAAATTATTAAAAATCACACTGCAATATAATAAGAGCAAATTTATCTTAAACTAAAATTTAGATCGCATGTTAAAAAATATGATAATGAAGTATGCGCTGCGCTCTGAACACAACACACATGTTGTGTTAGAAAATGATACTGTTTTAGATTTTAAATAAAACACCTCTTGTGTGATGTGGGCACACACGGTTAACAAAATTTTATTTAAAATTTTAAGTTTGAGGTTAATCTTGAAATATTTTTTTTAAATAAACGATAAATTTTTAGAATTCTTTTAAAAATAAAATTCATAGAACACGACTGAAGGGGTTCAAATTAATGAGCGGTGTGGGTCACATTTTTTTTAATGTGGAGGCGAAAAAAGTAAACAGAAAAGCAAAAAAAATGCTCATTTTGCCACTGTTGCATTAAAAAAATGATCAACACCACTCATTTAAATCCTTTTTGGTCGTAGTTTCTAAATTTTATTTTTGAAAAAATTCTAAAATTCACCATTGACTTAAACAATTATTTCGAGATTAACCGAGAACCCAAAATTTTAAAATAAAATTTTGTTAACGGTGTGCGCACCCGTCCAATCCAAAAATATACCTATGGAAAAAAAAAGAGAATGGTACGAGGGTCATATGACCCTGTGTGCCTCATTGGCATCCGCCACCGCATGTGAGTTATATAGAATGCACGCACACATATACATATATTAATATAATATAACACTTATATATGTAATGTGTGTGTGTATGTGTGTGTATATATATATATAATATAATATTATTTTATTTACACATATGTATGTATATTACTATAGGTATATGTATGTATGTATATCACATTATTTTCGACAATAAATATAATATTATATTATACAATTATCTACAAGTCCAACAACAGTAGAACTCGGCCGCTATGAAACTTAGGCCCTATTTGGCCTCACTAATTTATTTATTTAAAATTTTTGTCTTTATTCATTTTTTTTTACATTTGTTGTTCAAATCTCAATGTTTTGTAGTTTATTGGTCCGTCTTGATGAAAAAAATCTAATGAGTATAAAATTATGTCCAAAAGTTAAAAAAAAGTCACTAAAGACGACGAATAAGTACAAAAAACTCTGTTTTTTGATTTATTTTTGTCTTTTCTGAACTTTTTTCAAATGTAGTCGATGATTGATAACTTTTCTAAAAGCTCTTGTCGAGATGAACCAATAAATCAAAAAAAATTGATGAAAAATAAAAAATTGCAAAAAAATTTTAAATAAGGACGAAAAAAATTTCAATAAATAAACACATAAAAACCACAGTCCAAATAGGCCCTTATTTGTCATCCAAATTGAGTGATCTCGTCACAATTGGATCACGTGCAGATAGGTCCCACCATGCTCCCACTCCGGCAGTGATACTTTAAATCTTAAAATAAGGCGTGACAATGTACATGGTCATGAAATAGGAAGTGAACTTCTTAACAGGACTAATCAGCGGAGGTTGCTAACGAAGATGCCACTACAGAAATCAACCCGGCTGGCAGTATGGTCCATCAAACAAGCATGTAACAAGTCAAACAAAAATGATGCACACATCACTTTTGCACATTATTTTTGCACATTATTTAAAACTATGTTGTTTTGTGTTAAGAAAAATTACATTTGTTTTTTACCCATATCGCTTAAAATATATTTGGATCTTTCTCAACACAAAATGATATAATTTTGAGCAATGTGTAAAAATAATGTGTATGAAAATCAAATACCTCGACCTATTTCCTCAGTTCGTTTCTTGCGATACGAATTCTGTTTCCTTGTCTAACTAGCCTTGCTGGACCTGGTAATGCACCGAAAGAGGAATACTAAATATAAAAGATAACGGACAAATGGCAAATGGCAAATGGCAAAAGAAGCACAATTTATTTGATTGGCCAATTATGTATGTATATTACTCAAGTTTGGTTTGACACCTCATTCTGGTCTCTCCAACCAAATTATGTCTAAAATAGCCTCTTAACTCTTATTACAAAATTCAACTAAACACTTTCTTATTTAATATATATTCCTATTTAAATATTCCAACTTTTATTTAACACTTTTAAATTTAAGACACCATCCAAATGAGCTGTATAGTTTTAGCAAATGTTCTTAGCATCTCAAGCCTTACCACCCTTAAAGGTGAGAAAAAGATGGATTTGGTTTTCTATCTTATTTTGACATTGAGGTTGGTTTGGCTGTTTTTTTAGCTGAAAAAAAGAAGCAGCTAACAAGGCTAGTTTTTTAGTCGTTTGTCAGAGAGAGTGAGATAGTGGATTTTACTTTTTATGTACGGTCGATTATACCATGAACTTTGTAGACAAAAAGTTTCATCAAAAGGCTCTTAAAAAGTTTGAATGATGGGAGCTATGCCTTCTCATTAATAGGCTTGATGAGTTATTTGTGTTTTGCGTTCGTATTTGCTAGCTAAAAGCCCTTTCGAGATCGATATGCCATCTTGAATATGCTAGTTACTATTTGATTTGGTGAGCTTATAATTTAAAAAAATCCAAACTACTCGAAATTACTTGAGTAAAATTAATTTTGAGATCGACTCATGGTAAACAAACCAAGATTGAATATATTATTTTTTCCAAACCAAAGTCAAATGATTCACTCATTCGCCTAGTTTACCGGCCTCAGTACTCAATACTCATGCGCAATAGTACAAAACAAGATTGAAAATCTTAGCTAAAAACATTCAAAGATGGACTCATGAATTTACTAAATCATCCCCACCCCTTTTCCTCTCACTGTCACATTGAATACTGATTTCATGATGTTCCAGACTTTGGAGTGGTAATAATCATCTCTTTTATTTCGATTAAACGAAATGAAACTAAAAGTTGCCTCAGGATGCAGATTTGTTTCGATCTATGCTCCCCCTCTAAATACATGTTTGTTTATTGTCCATGCAAATTGGAAATTAAGGCGCGTGCAATTCTCTTGTAATTGGCAGAGCTCAATGTATATATATCTGTCCTCCCTCAATTTCAAAATTGAGTAAAACATGAACACACACATATAGAGAGACTGGAGAGAGAAATACACACCAAATAATAAATAAACACAATAAGATTAAGTAGAGAAGATGCTGTAAGGCTGGGGCGCGGGCAAGTCCTTGATAATGCCACAAAGCTGGGTTTTGTCAGGGAGGTTATATTCGTCCCTAAGGGAGCGTGCTGGGGATAGGACACTGAGGTAGAGCTGTTGTCCAAGGTATGCATTCTCCCACATCTCTGACCTAAGGTTCCACATCCCGGCGTTGTCTAACGTCGTCATTATCGCCGCCCACGACCCTGGGTACACCTGGATGTTGTGCCTGCTCACTGCGTCCACTAGGTTGTAGTTCTTCCTCTTCTCCGGGCTCCACTTCCCTGGCTCGATTGCCACTGCGAAGAACGAATACCCGTCCAGGTGCCATGTTTGGATCGTCTTCTCAGGGTTCTCCAAGATTATCTCCACGAAGTTACGGAAGGTGCCGTTCACCACATTTGGGGCTACAACTACCTTGTTGTTCGATGATGATTCAGGCTCATCCTTCATGATGTCGTACTTGAACACTTTGTCAGGGACTCCGTAGTACTCTGCCAGCTTCAAAGGTGCGGCGGGGGAGTCAACGTGGGAGATGCCATTCACGGTGTAACGGAGCTTACCGTCCACACTAGCCCTTGAGTTCACCAGCTTGATGGTGCGGGTGATATTGATTTGGCCGTAGTGATAGGATCCCTGAGGGTTGGGACGGGCAGCGCTGGCAGTGAGGTTCCAACGGAATGAGCGGAACTGGTTGATAGACCAAGCGATGCTGCCGGAGGGTGTCTCCGGTGGGGGTGTTGGGAGCTCAGGAGAGGCAGGCCCCTTGCCATTAGTATAACGGATGATGCTAACGGCAGTGAGCGGCTTCTTGGTGAACCTGCTGGAAACCACCGCGTAGTAGTCCTTGGGTTCTTGGTCAGCGGTGACCAACACGGAGAAGCACTGGCCAACGTGTACGTCAAGAGATTCGTAAATGTTCTGGACGGTGTGGGAACCCTCCATCTCCACTAGTTTCAGGGTGTGGCCTTGGATCCTGAAGTTGAGGGAATTCTTCAATCCAACATTGCAGACTCTGTACCTATAGGTTTTTCCTGCCTCCATTGTGAAAAGGGGTTCGGAATTGTCGCCAACCTTTCCGGACTTGCCATTGACCTGGATGCCATCAGGCCTACCGAGGGAGCGACCGCTGTCCAAAAGCTTCTTAAGAGATTTGTGTCCCTTGGTATACCAATCGCCGACGAGGACGTTGTAGTCGTCAGCGGGGGCATCAAAGGGGACAGGGATGAGAAGACGGCTGTGGATTTGCAGGCCACCGAATCCACCAGAAGCCCTGTGAAGGGCGGTGGTGGGGAAGTAGTAGTAGCTCCCGATTTGGTCCTTGACCTGGAAATGGTAGGTGAAGTTGGTTCCGGGCAAGATTGGGCACATGGTTCCGGAGGTACCGTCTTGCCAAGAGTTCTTCCTATGTTGAATGCCGTACCATGTCAAGAGGAAAGGCTCGTCGAGGTTGTTGAACACGTTGACGACGATGTTATTATTGGAGGAGCAGTTAATCTTAGGACCAGGGAATTGGCCGTTGATGAGGATGCCTTGTTGGGGGACGCCCAAGGGGGAGATTGTCCCGTAGGTAACATTCCAATCGAAGAACAGGTATGGATCCTCTGCCCGAACCACCCAAAGGCACGACAATAAAGCAACACCCAACACGAACGTAGACCCACCCATGCCTTGCCAATCTCTCTCTTATTAATAATATTATTATTATTATTTTCGTGAGAACTTCTTCTTGTTATATGTACGAGAAGAATTAGAATGAGAGACTGTTTTATTCGAGCTCTGAGATGTTTCTCTCGCCATCGTCTCTTTTTATATTAGATGGGTTAACAACCTCTGCAAAATTCCCCCACAAATTGCTCTGCAGTGCACCTGATTTCTTGCACCTTTCATCACGGCCTTCCTTTCGTTTTCTTTCTAGTTTGTTTCCATTTCTCTAAAACTACTCTCTCTCTCTCTCTAAAAACTCATTTACCAGACTTATGTGGATGGAGAATCCAGTAGTTTTGGAGAGGTCTATTTTGGGATTGCCCTATTATTTGGTCCGAACGAACCCTCTGACCGAGTCCTCCTAACACCAGGAAGCCATGAAGCTAGCATTCACTTGGAGCATCTGCAACAATAAATAGGTAAATTAATTTGTGAACATTATAAAATTTTTTATTTAAATTAGTCACGTTTCTTTCATTAGTCCAATAATTCTATTTATTTTAATTCTCTTCAATTAAAATAATATTTTTTCTTTTCAAATGTACTTATCTAAACATTGATATTTTTTAAACATCGCCACCTTTTTAACACTTTGATTAAAAATTAAAATAGTTTTTTTTTTCTTTTTGCTCATGAATAGCAGCTAGGTAAATATAATTAGCTACTGTAACAAAATTAAAATAAAGAGTATTATAGCTAGTTTCTTGGAGGAACAATTTTACATTTTATCTATCTATTTTAGCTTAAAAAAGTACAAATAACTAGTTAGCTGGGCTTGCACTTAAAAAGCTTAAAAGTTACATATTGTTTTGGAACGACATATTTCATTGGAAGTACGTACTGTCAGCATCTTGAAATGTTGCTCCTTCCAACAATTCTTTTTGGAAAAATTACTAAAAATTGGCCTTAGACTCTAAATAATGCTCAAGTCATGGTCTTAAGTTTTGAAATCTCCAAAAGAATGTGACAATTAAAATTATGGCACAAACATGGTAAGTATAAAAAATGCCGACTCTTTTGTCCTTGATAAAACAGTGTCATTTTCACGAATAAGGGATCATGTTGTGCGTTGCACACAATAAAGTGTGTTGCGCGTCAAACCGATGTCATTTTGGCGCGTAAAAGACTATCCGAAAACTATCAAAATTTTTGGGTAATTTTTTGAACGCCAAAATGACATGGTTTAAGCGCGCAGCACACCCTACTGGGCACAGTACACAACAAGCCACTCTGGTCCCATTTTACACCCTCTATTTTTATCTAAGAATCACGTCAGTCATCACTTTAGAACAAATTTGTTACCTACCAGAAAGTCTATTAATCATGAAAAACAAGTCACTAATGTATAACAAGCAAATCTCTGATCTATTAAAAGCAAGTCTGCTATGCATGAAGAACAAGTGAGTTCGTCGATGAATAATAAGTCTAATAATGTGCATACTATTTAATGAGTAGTTAAAAACCTAACGAAGGTATTATTAAATTTGACGAAGTATGGCAATATAAGAACAAAGACAATAGTATGTCCCATAGAAAGAGTGTTTCATAAGTTTGTTTTTTCTCCCTCGAGCAAATATAAGGGAGGAGAAATCAGACCACATTGTTAAGAGGGGCCTTTAACTATAAGCATTCTCTGAGTGGGTAAAAAAATTTACCGGGAAAATTAGCTCCTCAAATTAATTGTGGTTAAACATGACTGCCCTCAAACTTATCTAAATCTTAATTCTGCAAAAGAATATATCGTTAAAAATCACTTTGTCTCTAGCGACGTACGGAAAGATACTTCGATAATTAAATTAATACTCAATCAAAGAATATCGCTTAATATAATGCTTGCAATAACAAAGTACAATGTACTATTTCACCGAACAACATATCCACGCTGCCGATTCACCCAATTGGACCGCTGATCAAAGTAGACGAACCAATTACGAAATCAGACAAAGAGATATTAAGATGGCTAGACAAGCAAACACCCGATTAGGTGCTTTTTGTTGCTCTAGGAAGTGGGGGAACATTGTCGAGTAAGCAACTCACCGAGTTGGCTTTAAGGTTGGAACTGAGTCAACAACACTTTATCTTGGTCTCGCTTAGGCCCAATGACGTGAGCGCCTTTGTGGCGTACTATAATGCGAGAGGCAATGAGGATGATCCAAAAACATATTTGTCGAAAGGGTTTGTGAAGAGGACAGAAGGAGTAGGCTTTGTGGTGTCGTTATGGGCCCCACAGGTGATGGTGCTTCTTCGCGCTTCGACGGGAGACTTCTTGTCACACTGTAGGTGGAACTCGACGTTGGAGAGTGTCGTCCATGGGGTGCCAATGATTGTTTGGCCATTGTATGCGGAGCAAACGTTGAATGCGACACAACTAGCAGAGGAGGTGGGGATGGCGTGAAGCTGGTGGCAGAGGATGGAAAGGAAGTGATAGGGAGGGAGGAGATTAACAGGGTGGTGAGGTTGGTTATGGAAGGTGATGAAGGCAAGGTTATTGGGGGCGGGGGGGAAGGAGGTAAAACTTCATGAGTAAAGCCACTATCTCTATTGCCTCAAAAAGTGGTTGTCAACTACTGCAACGCTTCTTTGCCGAGTCACACACTGTCTTGTGTCCATCTTGTTGCTGATTGAGCCATACCCTCATGTCTTGAGGGTTTGGCTAGACCCAGGGTGCACCACTGGATGCGACTCCTTCTTACATCCTTGGGGAATCGCACCCCAATGGAGGCTTGCCCTTTTTGCCTATTCCCGGCCACCTCTTGGATCTTGGTGGCTAATGACCTTCCGGGCTCCCTTCCACATCTTTCCAGTTTTGGTTTGGGAATAAGCCGAACGTTTCGAGGCCCTCTTGAGGTCCCTGATTGCTTTATTCCATTCAGAGAGTTTGCATTCTAAATCTCTTACTTTGCGTTCCCTCTTTTACAGTCTCTCCCATGCCTCTTGGTTCTGTCTAGTCCTTTCCGTGGATTTAGAACAATCATCCCCTTTAGGAACGATATCATTTCTCCTCTACACAGATGTTTTGTGGTTCTTACCTCCCTTTCCTTGGGGACTTAGATCTAGACTTGTCATTAGTCTACACTTGTCTGATTTTTTGGTGTTTTTGTCATGAGATTGTAACTTTATCACAAAATGACGTCAATTGTGATTGGGTGAAATTTCTAGTTAGAAAATGTAGCTCCTCATACTGTGGCTACACACAACTGTACTCAAACTCGCCTAAAACTTAATTTTGCAAAAGAATATAATGTCAAAAAATCCTTTTGTCTCTAGTCGGTGGGAAACAAATAAAAAATTATAAATAATGATTGCAAGATAACAACTTACAGTGTACTTTTATCCCAATAATGTGTGCTTTTTTATAGAGGTTGTCACTCATCAATTCAAGTCCTTCGCCATCTTCTAATTCCACACTTGTGAGGCCCCGACCCGAAATAAAGAAAAGTAGGAAAAAATGGCGAATTTTAAAATTTGATTAAATTATAAAATTGAGACATTTTTTCTAGATTGTTCCGATGATTTATTGGGTGAATGAAGAAATATCCTGGAATTATTTAGGGATATTTGAAGTGGGTTCAAATTCTAAACAGAGACCGAGGAGTTGTTCGAAAAATTATATTAAGCATAAGTGATAACTGAAAGTTGACCCTAATATGACTCTAAGGGACGATTGGACGAGATCTAGACATCTTTTTAATTATCGAGTAAGTAAATTACTTTTACGTAAAAAAAAGAAAACTATGAAATACAAAAAAGATAAAGAAAACTTAGACTAGGATATTTATCTAATACTTAGAAGATATATATCCTAGGTAATTCTAGACTAGCCTAATGGATAAATTAGGAAAACCACCTCATGCTTGGCATGTTAGGATATAAAAAACCAACTAAGCACCTCTCTTATTTCCCCTTTTTACATTCTGCCGGAGGAAACAGAGAAGAAGAGAAAAAGAAAGAAGAAAAAAGGAAGAAGAAGAGAAAGAAGAAGAGAAGAAAGTGGTGGTGTTGGATTTATTTTCTCTCACTTGTAAGGTAAGGTTACATCTCTCATATTAAGAGTTCAATATTTCCTCCTTCTTGTTAGCTAATTAAGACCTTAAAAACAGGAGAAAACTAGAAAGATTCAGAGAACCAAAGGTTGAAAAAAAAAGATGAAAAAGAAAGAACATGTTGGAGAAGCTCTTCTTAAGGAATTTCCTATGTTTAATTTGAAAAAAATGTTAGGTTGCTCTATTTCTTTAATCACAATTTTAATTGTAGGATGTTATTATACCTTTATTAGATCAATTTAGAGGCATGAAACTGAAAAAAACGAAAGGAACAAGAAGGAACCAGCAGCAACAATTCTACCATAAAAGGGACAGATTATGACTGATTTTTTTGTATTTTGGAGCTTCGTTTTGGGGCTCCATACGAGCCTATCTCGTAATATTCTGAACATAACATAGGCTTAATTTGAGTTCTGGAATAGATGTGACAAACCTGAGGTCGTTTCGACGTCGGGAAGAGGGTCAACGATTGGGCGAAAAACACCTCCGCAATAAGGATTCTATACTTAGCCAAAAAATTAAAATTTAGAATCGACCTAAACCATTACAACCGAAGGCCAAACCCTTCATTATTTGTCTCGAAAACTAACTTAGCATAGGATTGGGACTCTCGAGACCTTTCCGAGGCCACTTTGGTTATTAGAAATTGAATGGAAAAATTTAACCGAAAACTATCAAGTCATAGGTTTTACCGATAGAATATTAGGATTTTATTAATATCATTGACCGTTAAACATCGATATTAAATAAAGTATCCTTGATTTATCGTAGGAGATTGACAAAATAATTGATTACTCAGACAAGACAGAAGGTGAGTTCAAATACGACTCTATTACGTGTTCAGTTTAAAAAGCATGAACACTTATTGTATTTTATCGTTCATATGTTAAACACGCATGTCATGCCAATCATGGTTAATATCGTTCATAATGTGAACCATAAATTAAATGAAAAATAACATTGAGACATGTTGATATTCGTTCAAAACGATGCCCCGTCCGCTAGGGGATAGAATATAGCGAATTGTGTGAGATAAGGTTGGAATCACGGGCCAATGTGATTAATGGATGACGTTATTCCACGCGTGCTAGAGATGCACAGGGGGTAGCTCCCTCTTAACAGGATTGACGACCGTTATATTGAACACAAATCAAGCAGTTTTGAATATCGAATGGGAACCTGATGATATAACATGATAAACTTGAATGTTGACTTAAGCGTTGACTTGAGCTTAATACCGTGAATTCTGTTGACATGAATAAACTGTTGCATGCATTGCACGTTGGTTAACATATACCTGTAATGTTTCTTATTTGGATTCACTAGCAAGTTGTGCTACAACATCTCAGGTTACGGAGCTGGTAGCAGTGACCAGTAAGGATCCCAGAAGGTTGAGTATAGAATAGTTTGGATAGCGTGTTTTCACTTTGATGTCTTTACTGTTTGATTACATTGAAGCCTGTTAGTTGGATTATAAGATATGTTAAAAAGTTGTTTTGAAATAATGCACTTCCTTAGTTGACTTTTTAATGTAATAAAAATTTACGTTTTCGCACTCTGAACAGTTTGTGTACATTGTTACATATCGGACTGGAAATCCCTAAACTGATCATGTTATAGGCTTTAGCGGGTTAGACTCGTTGGCTGGTCATTAATCCTTCCCATATCGGGATGGGTCGTGACAACACTAGAGATGACTAGGCTTACTCATAATTGTTAACTTCTTGTTATAAATTGAATTGAGTTAGATTTTCTCATCATTGTCTATTTAAAGCTGGTCAAGTGACATTTGAGTTCAGTGCTTATCCTCAATCAATCTTTTTATAAATATCATTCTTATCTCAACAACATGGTCGTGCACAAGAACATTTCTTGTCGAGCGAAATGTTTGTCTTTTGTTCAATAAAAACCCTAATTAAGTTAAATTGAATTTTACCTCCTTCACATTTTATAAATTATTATACTTTTAATGATTATCGTACTCCTTTACATTCCGTTTGGTTTTAACTAGGCTAATTAAATTTATTATAATTCACTTGCTCCGTGTACAAGATCGACTTGCTCTTCACGATGACAAACTTATTTCTCATACATAAAAGATTTGCTTCTTATACATAGGAGACTTGCTCTTCATAATAACAAATTTATTTACATTTGACCAAAATTATCTCAATCACTTATTCTTTATTTTTATTTAATTTTTTTTATTTTTTTATGTTTTCATTAATTTTTTGGGGCTTTTTAATTCATCTGGACGAAATGAATCTAAAAAATATGGTATGTTTTGACTTACATTTTGTCTTTTTTTAATGTTTGAACATAATTTTGTACTTTTTAATGTTTGAACATAATTTTGTACTTTTCAAATTCTTTTTGTCAAGACGACCTAATAAACAATAAAAAATTAATGTAAAACAAAAAATTCAAAAAAATTTAAATGAAGTACGAAAAACAGTAAGACAATAATTGAATAAACACCCCAATTTAAACATGGACATTTATTTTGACCATAAAAGTATTAAAAGCATAATATGTAATCTACTTGAATATAGAGTCCAACCTAGTGTTCTCATAAAAACTAACATATCCTAAAACTAACATTGCTTATAGGCAGAACCGGTTAAGATAATCTTACCATGCTTATCAAGGAAACATGGCTTTAAATTTTCACATTCCTCTTAATTTTTACTTCTAAATTTATTTTAAATCATTTATGAAGGTTAGTCTTTGAAAATTTTAAATTTTTTTTGCTTACCTTTCTTAAAAGAGAATTAATATTTTGAAACAATCTAAAAAAGATTAGATTATTAAAATATAGTGAAGAGTTAAAACTGAGGGACAATGATACAATTCATTCTAATGAAACCATAAAAATTTCATAGAAGAAGGTAAACTTCAATAACGCCAAGAGATTGTCAAGTAGATATTAAGATGAGCGGTAAATTTAGATATTTTAATATTGAACTTTGACAATTACAATTTTGGGCAATTAGAAATTTATCTCGTCATTTATTCGGTCGTTAATTTTAGGTTTCCAAGAATTAGTCGATAATATTTTTTAAACTGACGGGATACCGTGGTTAAAAAAAAAGATGTAGACTTCAATGAGAGGGCAAAATGGGTATGCAAGGGTTATTCTAATGAGTAGAAGGCAAGTGGTGTCACTGTAATTCATCTTGTACATTTTGGCATTTGAAGCGGCGGAGCTCAGCTACTCTGCATATTCGACTGCCGAAGACAGTAGAAAGATGTCAATGACGGTGGGGGATAGTAGCGGTCAGAAGACGACGGTAGCAGAAATCAAAGGGAGAGGGAGGGCGGTGGTTGCATCGAAGCTCCTAAGAGCAGGTGAAGTCGTCCTCAGGGATTCCCCTATCCTTCTCTATTCTGCTTTTCCCTTGAATCATCATATACAGCAGCAGCAGCAGGAGCAGGGCCGCCGCCCCTGCGGCGGTAGCTACTGTTCCCACTGTTTTAGAATCTTATTAGATCCTTCTTCTGTCGTTTCTTGCCCCTTTTGCTCTTCCTCTACTACTGGAGGTGGAGTAGATCACGCCGCCGTCCTCTTCTGCGGTCCTACCTGTCGATCGGCGGCGCTCGACTCGTCACACACCCGTTGGGTGTGTCAATCCCTAAGCCGCCTTCGAGATTGCCCTTCTTTGCTCCACCACCCCATCGCAGAACTCCAAATTCAAGCTCGTTTCCTCGTCGCAGCTTACAATCTGTCTAGGGTTTCTCCTTCCGATTTTCAAACACTTTTTTGCCTTCAAGGTGATTCCCGTTCCATTCCGGACGACGCGGCACTTTTCCTCCATTCTCTCATCTCTTCCCTCTGCCCCCCTCCTCCTCCGCCGACACATAAGGGCGAATTCTGTTTTACATCGGAGCTAACCACGGCGTTACTGGCTAAGGACAAGCTCAATGCCTTCGGTTTAATGGAGCCTTTTGGGGATGGGGAGAGATCCGTTAGGGCTTATGGAATATACCCCAACGCTTCCTTTTTCAACCATGATTGCCTTCCCAATGCTTGTAGGTTTGATTATTTGGATGCTGCTAATGAAAGCAGCAGAAACACCGACATAGTTGTGAGGTTGATTCATGATGTTCCTCAAGGGAGGGAGATCTGCTTGAGTTATTTCCCGGTCAATCTCAACTATTCTGAGAGGCAACGGAGATTGAAGGAAGATTATGGTTTCAGTTGCACTTGCGATCGATGTAATGTCGAGGCAAACTGGTCAGACAACGAGGAGGAGGAGGAGGAGGAGGAGGAGGCCATGGATGAAGATAATGATGAACTTATGGTAGATTCAGCTGTGGAGGTTAAAGAAGAAGAAGAGAGTGATTTCCCTCATGCATATTTCTTTTTGAGATACATGTGCAGTAGAGAGAATTGTTGGGGCACATTGGCTCCTCTTCCTCCATTGTCAAATGGTACTTCATCGAGTGTAATGGAGTGTAATGTCTGTGGGAACTTGAAGAAGAATGACGACGAAGGAGGAATCGACGGTGACTCTGCATTAGCGGGGGAATGATTAATTTCTTGGTGACACTTAGGTAAGTTACTTTTAGCTCTCCTTCACACAAGCAAAAAACGCAATAGAAACATCCTACACCATATATGCTGATCTGCCTTACTGCTTTAGGTTCGTGGTTTACTTGTCGCAAATTGTTCTCTCTTTAACTTGGAATAGTTTCATATCTACTTAGGTGCATCCTCTGCTAGTTTATTGTCATATGTTCTTTCTTTGGTAGTGAAGTGCAAATGCTGAAGGCTTACTGACATCTTGAGGTTCATCTCTAAGCTACTTGTACGTTACATACACACTAAATAGTTGATTGATGGTTACGAGTTGTATTATTATGGAACTAGTTTTGCTCCTAAAATCTTGTCGTCCCCGTCTTTTCTTTGTTCTTGTGTTCATCAGCACCATAAGCTTCCATTCAAGTGTCTGCCTCTACTGCCTTTAATCTGACTGGCTCAAAGTTTAGCAGTTTGACCCAATAAAAGTTGGGATATCTACCTAGTACGTAATTTTTTCTTATGCCAAACCAAACCAAAACAAGATGTATTCCTTTTCTGTCCATGATTGCAGTACTTGGAACTATTCTGTCTTGATCTTCTTGTGGGCCAATTTATGTTCTTGTTAATTTCTGTTAACTAAGTGCCACGTTTTTTCTTATCTTGTTAGTTACTTATTCTCCTTGAAATGTTCTCTCGCTTGATAGTAAATTATTTCTTTAGAATGTTGTGACCCTCTCTCTTTTCCCAAGTATGAAGGGGGAGTACTCTAGCTTTTCATTGCATCTACTTCCTCTGCCCCGTAACTTTTGTCTACTGAAAAGTCGGACCCTTAGTAAAAAAACAAAGCACTTTCGTTCATAACTTTTCAAACTTTTCTTGCACCAATTTACAGATCCTCAATTCTGTAAATTCGTGGGGAAAAATTGAAAGTTATTTACGGAAGTGTTTTGTTGTTTTATTTGAAAAATAAAGCAGCATTTGAGTAATTAACTAAAAGTTATGGGACAGAGGATCATAAAAATTTAACTATATTGTTCCTACCCTAGTGTTATTTTAGACTTTAGAGTAAACTCGTGGCCACCCATTATTACGAATCTTAAGTTGTTTATTATCAATGATCTGGAACAGTATTTCTGGGTATGGAGTGAATTCTGTCTCGACAATATAGTGTTTGATAGGAAAATTATAATGGGTTGCTTCTTTTTATGTATGTAAGTGTTTGTTAAGATGTCCCATTGAAGTGCCTCAAGTGTTAAACGATGCGTCAGTTGGAAGATTAGGAAACCCATCTAAATTTACTAATTTAGTTTCGTCTTTCTTGTCTGATTGGGTGTCCTTTTCTATGATTTAAGAAATGAAAACCCATTGTCGGTATCTGTTTATTTCTTCAATTCCATCTATTTTGTCTTCGTATATTAGCAAATGAAATACAGAGCTTTTACTTATATGCTGTCTAAATATATATAATATACTGGGTTGATGCATTGAACTTGTTGGTTTTCATTAATCAGCGTAGCCGAATGAACTCAATTGATCGGGATATAAGCTCAGTTTTGGTGTCTGAAGAAATATAACATGCTCGGACCAAGGCACAATTTGAATCCACATTCGCCTGCTTTCTGTTGAATATAAATGCAGGGAGGTTTTGCTGGGATTTGATTGTCCAGGATATGGGGAACTGAAAATTGAAATTTTTCTGGGATTCTACACTTTGTAGGCTAGTTTCTTTATGGGTGAGACAGCTGTGTTGTTAGGAACTTTAATTCGATTTTGTTCTTGGGTTTAGCTTCTCATTAGCCATCTTATCTGAAATTTTTTTCATTTTAGATTAATCAATTCTCTTGATGTAAGGAATCTAAAAATTAAAATGTTATGACCAAAAGTCCTAAAAAACTAGCTAAACGAGAAAAAGTTCAAAAATGACAGTTTTTCACTACTTCTAGCGTGTTTAGTGTTGTCTTATTTAAAAGAAATTAATTCCAGATAATTTTTATGTTTTTTTTACTCTTCTCGTAAGAATAAATATAAAATACAAAAATGTGATGAAAAATTACGTAAGAAATTACTAACATCAAATAATATGTACCAAACTCACCCATAACTCGTCAATTAGAAAATGCAAAAATTTGGAGTGTAATTTTGTACATCTTCTTTTAAAGAGGGTGAACATTATCTTGACTTTTTTTGTTAATAATGTGATCATCTCAATCCAAAGTAATTATTTTTGTACCGTACCGTCCGATAGCGGGTGGTATCTCCTATATCGGTCCAAAATTAGTCCCACTAGACGGCCTATGTTCCGTCGAGAATACTGGCTAGTTCCAGCCAATATCAGCGGTATCGGTGGGATAATATATCTCGTCCGGTATTGGTTTTTTTTTTAGGTACTTTTTAATTACATTTACAAACCTTTTTTTTTGTCACTTTCCTTGTAAATACTGACATTCAATTACTCTAATTAAGATATGAAAAATTATAGTGACGCAAAAAGGAAAGTCAACATTATTTTTCATGGCAACTAAAAGAAAAAGTTAGCATTTTTTAATTTTAAAGTAACATTCCTTTTTATGAATGTTAACATTCTTTTTTTTTTTAAACTTAACATTGCTTTTTATTTTAAAATAAAAAATAAATATTAACATTCTTTTATAATTTTGCATATACATGAAAATAAATATTAATTTTTTTATACTTTTTTTTTCACTTCTGATACTTTATCAATGTTAATTTTCATTTTTAATTTTTCTAGATAAGAAAATAAATGTTAATTTTTCTTTCTAATCAAGCATATGCGAACTAATTTTATAAATTTTGTGGATTAAAATGGTATTGAAATATCATAAGTTTACTATTGTCGTTTGCATATATTATGTTTTGTGACTTATTTTTAAGTTGTGGGGTTTATTTTATCTATTAAATATAATTTTTTGTAAAGAATATTAGTTAAAAAAATTTATATTATTTTTTAGTGATAAATCTAAAATGTATGCATCGGTACGTATCGTATTAGTAATAAAATCGGTACTCTCACCTGTATGAGATTGATAAATTTATCTTAACCAATAACAGAGAAGTCAATGTTTACCTTAGAGTGAACAAAATTTATTTCAAATATCTAAAAGGAAAAAAGTTTGTTTTCTTTTGGGGGGCAGGGGACCCCTTACATAAGTGGGGCACTTCTAAAACCCAACATGTTTTTACAAAATTAATAGAAACTCATAAATGTGTGTTCTATTCAACTCCATAATGATGTTATCTCCTAGAAAAAGATAAAAGATTTTCTATTGCGGTCGATTAGATGGTATTTGATGCGTTAAATAATTGGGATGTGTTAAAATAAGGTAGGATATAACATTGATGTGATGTTTAAGAATAATATTTTAAATAACTCATAATTGGATGTAGTATTAAAATGAATGTGTTAATTAGATAGAGGGTTATTTTGGATGTGTTAGGCAAGAGAAAATGTATTAAATTATAAAAAATTATATTGTGCCGTAATGGATTTAATATATTATTTTAAAAATTACATGTGTGTGTATATTTAATTATACTAATATTATGAGTATGTGTGTCTATATATATATATATACACCGATATGTATATTACAATTTTCATACATGTCAATTAAAAAGGTTTAAGGGAAGATTTTTGGTCATTTGCTAAAATAGTGTAGTCTATGTTGGTTGGCTTTAGGATAGCTAACTAAGGTAGTGTAGACTATGTTAAAAATTTTGTAGGCTAACTGGTCTAATTTGAAAATTTTTTGCCAATCGGTAGGTTAGGTGTAGGGCTAGCTTTAGCTAAAGTATTGGTTACTTAACACACTACTTAACTATTCATCCAATCAAGCCCTAAAAGAGTTGATTATACCAAACAAATTACTTTTTAGTATAGCAAATATCCAACAGCATAGTAGTGATAGGCATCCGTGAATTTCATTTGTTTTTGGGACCCTTATTACCCAAAAAATTTCCTCTAGATAGAAATCAACAAAGACAATCAATAATATAAATAATAAATAAATTGAAGGGGGTAAAACTTTATAGGCTATGTCCAAAAGAGTAAGGCTTATGATAATTGGACCTATAAAACTTGGGCCACGAGGTCTGTGAGGGCTGAGCCTGGGCCACAAGGGTCGGGGGCTGCAAGGCTGAGCCCAGGCCATGGGTGTTGGGGACCGTGGTGGCCGAGACACGAAGGGCGAGTGCCGCAGGGCTGAGGCTGTGCAAACCTTGGGAGCGAGACGTGTGGCACCTTCGTTGAGGGGGGCGCGGCACACGCAATGTGATGTTATCGAGGTGGCGTGGAGCCCAAAGTGTCTAGAGAGGCGCAAAGGGTCAACGTAGTTTGATAAAAATGGTCAATGTGACAGTTCAAACATTTAAAGTGGCCAATATAACAACTCAATGGGTCAAAGTTGGTGAAAAGGCTTTTAATGGATATGACAACTTAAAAGGTCAAGGTTGATGGAAAGCCTTTTGGCCGATGTGACACTTAATGCCAAGCTCGTAGTGGCAGAGACTCAAAGCGGTCGAGCCCGCGATGGTCGAGTTTGCGGTAGCCAAGCCCATGCGGTGGCCGAACCTGTGGTGGTCGAGACTCGTAGTGGCTAGACCTGCGAGGGCCAAACTTGCGATGGCCGAGACCCGCGGTGCCCAAGCCCATGTGGCCGAGACCTAAGTATCGCAAGCCCGAGGTCGCGAGGTTGGCACCCCTCAAGAAAGCCCGAGGGTTGTGGGGGGAAATACTCATGCGACATCTACATCAACTACTCAATCAAGGATCAAGAGAAGGTTGTGAGGGGAGCACTCTTGTGATGGTCGTCAGTCCCCAAGAATAAATGGAATGTGCAGTTTAAGTGCCACCAGAATATAAGTTAATGCACCGAGGGGCTGACACCAATCAAGTGCAACACAATTAGAGAGTGAAGTAAGTGGAGGTCAGAGACGAGACCTAAATATAACCCCAAAGCCAAAGCTTCAAGAGAGGGAGGCGCAATCTAAACGCTACCAGAGTTCAAAGTGATAAACCGAGGAGCTGACATTGATCAGGTGCAATGCAGCCATAAGACAGATAAGGGAAAGGTCAAAGACAAGACCAAGATAAACCCCAGCTTTAGAGTTTCAATCCTAGCACGTGTCTAACCGAGCTGCAATGGCAGGGCTCGGGACAACGATCAGGGAAAGGTTTATTACATGATTCACAAATTGTATTCACAGAAAAGAAAGAGAATTAGTGGATCAATGGCTTCAAAAAAGAAAGGATCATCGCGGGAGCTACCGAAACTGCAACCACGAGGCATAGTAGAAGTAAGGTCATTGCGGTCATATATTTCTAAAAAAGGACATGTGTCAAGTAAATATTTAGACATCTAGCACCAAAGTATGAGCCTCTATTGCCAATAAATACTTTACATTTTATGTCAAGTCAAGATTGATGGGACATTTAAGCTTCATAGGGGGAGACCACATTTGGGCAAGAGAGAAACCTTCTTCCAACCTTTTAGTTTCCTTCCTAAAGCTTGTCCCTACCTACTTTTTTAGGTCCATTTTGGGGCTTGAGATTTTTGTCATTCTTCTTCACCCTTTCCACTTCTCCTTCTTTCTTTTGGTTAATCAGATTTCACTGTTCTTAACTTCTCCAGCATATTTCTTTGAGTATTATCTCTGAAGAATCCATCCTCTACAAACTTAAAAAAGTATTATTAAGTTTTTTCTTAAATAATTAAATTCAGTTCGGCAAGAAAGTGCTCTTACGCACATGCGTATGTGTTGATCTAGTGTAAATAGAGTTGACCTGAGAAGGGTGGTTCAGTGAGTAGCTAACCTAGAAAGATGGTACACACCCCATAGATGTGAATCCCTAACAGGATATTGCAATAAGAAGAGGAGTTGGTGACAAAAAAAGTAATGTTCGTGACCCTTGAACCAATTTGTAATTTGAAAAACAAAACACTTTTGGCAGATGAATCTCCTCTTGTAAGGTTACTAATGGTGACTTCTATTGTAATCATATCTTTGTCAATTTTATTTAAAACCTTCATCATTCTTGAAGTTAGAATATACACAATAATTTCATTGTCATTAACACCTTATATATAAGTGTTTTTCGTTAACTGCATTATGGGATTATCAATTATGCATAGCTCAAAAGAGTAAATTGTAATGTTTTATAATTTAACGGAGTTAAGTAATAAATTGTGATAGTTGAAGGAGATACAATGTAATTAACCTTTATTTTAAATATAAATAGTCTCACGATGTTACCAGTAACGTTGATTCAATCATTACATGAATAAAAGTCTATGTTATCTATTCTATATATAAAGGAATAACACTAATTTGGTGTTTTCATTGTTGTTGTGTAAATTTTTTAATTTTTTAATTATTTTTTTAAAAATTAGTAATTACTTTTTAACAATATTGAACCACTCAATAATCACAAGAAAAAAACCGAAGAATTTTTTTATTGTTTATTTTAAGTAACTGTTTCTATTATCATAAATTAATCATTATATATTTGTACACTCATCGCGTGTTCCGCTTCTAGAGAGTAGGAGGCTATTATAGGATTTTGAAATTGGTTGACCGGTGGCATTACTGCAATTTGATTCCCAGATGGTGGCATTTTACTCCAGCGTATCAATGAGATCGAAATCGAACTCTAGAGCCACCGACTATTTTCATGTAACTACCATCATCATCATCATCATCATCATCTCTCCTCTCTCTCTCTCTCCCCCTCCCTCCCCTACAGCATTGGCGATGGCCGTATGGTTTCTAGTCGTCTTCTCTCTTCTCTCCGGTTTGGCAGATGCACAAAGTAAGATTACTCCCTCTCTTCCTCTCAGCTTTTCCACATTTGTCTTTTCCAAGCAAGATTGTAGTCTACTTGCTGGCATGTAATATACCAGATTTGGGTTTCGTAGAGATTGATCTGCTTATGAACATTGTTAAATCCGGTTTTCCATCTTTGAATCTCTTAGATTACTCTAATAAATGTAGTTAATTGCTGTTGATTGGACCTCTGTTTGGACTCGGATTCAGACTCTTTAGTGTTTACACTGCATTTATTGCACTTGATGTGGTTTTTTTTAATTTTTAATTTTTTGGAGAATATGACTTCAAAGTTTTTGACATGGGGTAGTTTTGTCCTCTTTGATCCCTGTTTGCTTAATCTGGATATCATTTACTTAGCTGATCTCTGGTGTTTTTGCAGATTTTTTTATCTGAACTCCATTTAAAACACTCTCCCGGGAATGCATTTAAAAAATAAAATTCTTAAAACCAAGTTTTGAAATTCGTCAACCAAACCAATTTTCTCTGTCAGGAATGCCTTTTGATGGCAGATGCGTCATCTTGAATTGGTATAAATCCAGGATCTTTTCTGGTCCAAGCTTATTTTGATACTATTTTTGTTCAGCTTATGTGAGATTTGAGTGTAAGACCGCGTGAATTCTAAGGGATAGAAGATACTTCTGGGAGAGCTCATCATTTTTGTTGGGTAATTACTGAGGTGCAATTTCTAGCCAAATAAATCGGATCCGTACTATTGTTCTGGACCGTGAACTAGTGCAGAGAACTGCTTGTGCTATCCAGAGGTTGTAGTTAATTTTTTTAATCACTTGTGTTATTTATCCAAAAAACTATAGTTTGCAGAAAACTAGGTCCAGCTTTTCCAAAATTTTGTTTTGCAATAAAGCCCTAGAGTTGTTTGTCAGCGTAGAGAAGGTCCTCCAATTAGTCAGGGTATTCTGTAGAAACTGAATAAGTGACAAGAGCACACATTTGTAAGACAAATAATTAGAAGGCTGACAAAATGCAACCAGTTCCTTTCTTGTAGCCATAACCAACATTCATTTAGCCACAATGTCCTTTTTTCATTTCAATTGGGGCCTCTTGTTATGTTCTCAGAGATGCAGCCTTTGTCATGTTTCCTTCTTCAACTTCTTCTCGTTTTATCTTGCCTTGTAGTATTTCACTAGCCTATCTTGTTGCACTCATTTTTTGTCCTATAAATGTCATAATCAGCTATTTTGAATTAAATCCATAACTGAATGGTTCACTAGATGGAGCCAGAGTTCATCCTAAGGGTCGCGAACCTATATGGTTTGGCATTAAATCAAATAAATACTAACATAGTAAATGAGTTGCTTAAGACCTTGAGGGTGAGAACTCCCACCATTTGTCCCCTGGCGGCACATTTGTAATACCCTGCTGATTTACGCTGCCAATTCGATTTTCTGGTCGCCTATCTTTTATCGGCCTTGACTTAGTATGGGCTCGGGAGCAAAGGTTGGGTTCTTGGTGATGAATCTCGAAGTGGGCTCTATGGTTGATGGATATTGCACACCTTATTTAACCACGGTAATTGTTTTCTTGGTGCAATAACCACTCGGAAAAGGAAATGATTGGTGTAAGAAATTTCCGCAGCCTTGCTCGACATATATGGTGATCGTCTTATCTTTGGCATGCCTGGTTCCAGTTGCAACTTTTGGTTCTATCTCTTCATCCAAAACCTAGGGTGTTTCGTAATAGAAGACCCTTGGATGATAATGCATCTTTGCTTCTCGTTTATTATGCAGTCATTTAGTGATCTCTCTCTCTCTTTCTCTCTCTCTCTCTTGAAGATAGTTCGTCGTTATTTGTCATGCTCGAACTCTTAACAGATTTACTTCCCATTGTCCATGGAAAAATAACAGAGAACGTAACAAAGAACCCAGCAGACGAGCTTGTAGCCATTCTCAATAGTAACAGAACTGCGCATAAAGGATCCTCTCTCTTCGACAATCCGGGACTAGCATGCCTCGCTCTGCAGTACGTTAAAGCATACAGTGGTAATTGTGGTGAAGTGGGGGGATCCAACGCCAAGAAACCTGCTGATTCTGAATTTGCCGAAACTTTTGCCCCGAACTGCGGCGTTGTGGCTTCGAGCCTGTCCCCAATCACCGGTCGTCTACTAGGGTGCGAGTCAAAATACGTGAAACCTTCTGAAGCATTCTCCGGAATCCTAATGAAGGATGACAAGAGCTTGTCAATACTATACGACACAAACCACACGGAAGTGGGTGCCGCCGTGAGCGGGTCCGACGGCGGGTCACCCTACTTCTGGTGCGTTCTGTTCAGCAGCGGGAAAACCAACAGCAGCTTTCTCTTGGAGGGAGGAGTGGCGAAGGTGACCCGACCCGGATGCTTCAGCGGTGCCAATGATGATTGTAGTGGTGGTTGGTCAAGAACTCCTCCTCCGGTCTGGAAATTTGCTGCTGGAGCTTTGATTGTACTGGGTTATACCTTAGGGTCGTAACCATTCACAATGTGGATTGTAATATTATTGACTTGATTTGAGGGTCTCTTTGATTTGTTGTATTATGATTTTTTGCATCTTACCTCCATTTTCCAGTGGAACAACCTGTGATCTATCTCTTTACGCTCTGTTTGCACCTTAGTGCCTGTTTGGATGGGGAAAAGCCCCCTCCAAAAATTATTACCCCTTATGAGGGGTTTTAGCATGGTTTGGATGGGATAAATGTCCCCCTCTTAGATTTTCACTCCTCCAAAAATTATTACCCCTTATTAATTTGTTGATTTATATTTTGTTGTTATTTTTCTCTTTTTTTTTTGTTAATTGGTAAAAGAAAGTTAAAAAAACCCTTAAATTATTTAAAAATATTCACACTCATCACATGTCCTAATGAGCTTAACTTTGGAGAGAAAAAAAGTGACCGACACTGCTCATTTGAATTCCTTTCAGTCATGCTTTTCAAAATTTATTCTCGAAAAAATAATAAAAATTTACTATTTACTTAAAAAATTATTTTGGGAATAACCGTGAACTCAAAATATTTTGATAAAAAGTTGTTAAATTATGTTAAGATATTTATGATTTATATTTTGTTGTTATTTTTTTCTTTTTTGTTAATTGATAAAACAAAGATAAAAAAAACTTTTAAATTATTCAAAAATATTCACATTCATTATATGTCTAATGGACCCAACTTTTGAGAAAAAATGACCGACACCGTTCATTTAAATCCCTTTTAGTCGTGCTTTTCAAATTTTATTCTAAAAAAATACAAAATTTTTTATTGTTTACTAAAAAAATTATTTCAGGATTAACCGTTAGCTCGGAATATTTTGATTAATGGTTATTGAACTATGATAAGATATTTTTTGATTTATATTTTGTTGTTATTTTTTTAATTGATTGATATTTTTATTTACCATTTATTTTTTTAAATAATATTTTTATTAAATATAATACATTAATAAATTTCTCAATTAATTAATATTTCTAATTATCCAATATTAATTATATATATACAATTTTGTATTTATATATTTTATTTAATACATAATAAAATTTAATATTGTACAAAGGTAAAATAGTCATTTGACGGGTATAAGATAATACTATACATAATAAAGTTTATCCCCTTATTTTATCTTCTATTCAAATCAAGTACTATTTTATCTCTTTTTTTTAATACTTCATCCAAACTATCTACTTTTTATTACCCCTTCTATTAAACATCACATCAATGTGGGTCAACCCTTTAAAAATAATACTCCCTCTTATCTTATCCCCTAAAAATAATCCCTCCCTTATTTGACCTATATCTCTCGCTCTGGCGGTATGGGTAGGTGTTGTGCTGTGTCGTGCCTTGACTTGTATAAAAAATTATTTTTTGTTGTGTTTTGTAGACGTAATTACTTATAAAATTTTGAGTTCGTAATTAATTTTAAAATATTTGTTTAAGTCAACGGTGAATTTTAAAAAAATATTTTGAAAATAAAATTTAAAGAACACTACCGAAAATATTTCAAATGAGCAGCGTTTGTTATTTTTTTAATGCAGCGGTGACAAAAAAAATCACAAAAATATGTTTATTTTGTTATTGTCGCATTAAAAAAATAACCGATACCGTTCATTTTAATATCTTTCAGTCGTGTTTTTTAAATTTTTATTTTCAAAAAATTTTAAAAAATTACCATTGACTTAATAAAATATTTTAATAAAATTAATCGTGAATTCAAAATTTTAAAATAAATATTTATTAACGGATATGTACAGAAAAAACACAATATTTTTTTTTTCTTGGCACAGAACTGTGCCGTTGAAGGCACAGCACCCACCTTTAACCTATCTCGGGTGGTATTTGTGTAAACAATAGTACAAGGAAATGAACCAGTTTCGTGTGAGTGGGGTCAGACCGAGAAATTACGCGAGACGGCAAAATTGGCAAATCAAATCAGAGAGAAAAACGCATATAATTCGACGGGCTCTAGGGTTCAGCCACAAAAATCTAAGAACCCGAATCCGATAATCAACATGCGTTGCTGAATCGCCGCCGATTTCCCACCCGCTCAGTACCATATATTTATCGTTCCTTTTAATTCGAACAGCGAAACTCTCTCTTTTTCTCAATCCGACACATATAATCGCTCCTTAAGTTCATGAACACTAACCGGCGCAGCAATTTCGGTCGCCGAGTTGTTAGCATTTGGAAAGGCGCCTTGATCAGAGTAAGGTTTTTTGAAATTCATTTGCTTTTTCAAGTTTCTCAGCCAATCCAAGTTCTCAACGTTCTGCCATTAGACTTGAACTTCCTCTTACTGTGCGTGTTTTGGGTAGATGGGTGACTAACGGGAGTTAATTTTTCCTCAAATAACAGTAGACTCACTGGAACAGCATTTTTTTCTTTAATTTTGGGGGTTTGTTGGATCCGTCATTTGCTTCTGGATTTTACGTGCTCACGCTGTTCTATCCATGTAAATCCAGAGCGCCCACGACAAGGTTTTCATAAGCATATTATATATTTGATTTTTGGTAGATGAAGTAGAACTGTAAGTTAAGAAGGTTTTGTTTGAGCTAATTCATCCCTCACTTTCAGCATTCTCTGATGCATTGGTGATTGATAATAGAAAGGCGGATGAAGGCAGGGCCGGCTCGACTTTAAGGTCAATAAAATTTTCGCTTTGGGCCGGCTCGACTATATTTGATATATATCAAAGGCTGGTGTTTCATTGGGATTGGTAGGACCGTAGGAGTGACTATTTGACGACTGAACTGACAATTTTTGTGGGTCTGGTTCAGAAATTTCACGATCTTATGCTACTAATTAATGCGCCTTGTTGATATCATTGTGTGTTATACTATTCGAAGCAATCAAGACTTTAGGATGGCTCAAAGTTGGTTTTGCTTATCTGACTTCTCTACACTTCATTTCCTCTTCGATTTTATTCACTTCGTCGGATGCAGTTAGTGTCCTCATTTCGTATTGTTCAGCTGACATGTGAATATCAATCTCCACGCTAGTCCAACAGATTTCGATTTTCCCACATAGAAATGCATCATAGCAAATTAAACCTACCTTATTGTCCATCAAGTTGCACCAATCAAGGTATTCAGTGATGTCACCAGCTAGATCTATTGAACTTATCGGCTTTTGTCTTGTTGCTTTATCATTTTGTTAATCAAGACAAGTTTTTGATCCTATGGTGCTGATGCAGGGTATCAACCGCCGCTAATGGTGGAGGTTCAAGAGTTCTTTGATGCTGTTCCAGCTACCCAGCAAAGGGATGATCAAGTAAGCAACAGAATTGTATGCTGTTGTTCTCCTTTATTAACTTGCATGTTCGTCTAACGATCTTTCGCTTTAACTACAATTATTTGTTAATTGTCATTACAATGTTTTGTTGCATGCATGTTCCACAGGAAAAAATGCTCATGCTATTCAATACTAGTGCCTTATTATTATTTTTGAAAAAATCCTTAAAGCCTTGGATGCACTTTGTTTTGCCAGGGTTTGACACCTCCACGAGCCACTGACCCTGGTTGGGCTCATGGGGTTATGGTCAATGGCGTTCGGCAAAAGATTAAGTGTAAATACTGTCATAAAATTATTCTTGGTGGTGGAATTTCCCGACTAAAGCAACATTTAGCTGGGGAAAGGGGAAATGTAGCTCCCTGTGAGGAAGTACCGGAGGATATTAAGGTGCAATTTCAACAACATTTAGGCTTTAAAGTTCTTGAAAAGATGAAGAAGCAGAAAAGATTTAAAAGTGGAAAGAATTCCTCTGTGCACTTAGATAATTCCAAAGGAGAAAATTATATAAAAAGGAAACCTCCTAAGGTAGCTTCTCGCCGTGGGGAAAGAAGGGCAAAAGAGGTTGATGAGGGGATATCTAATCGTGCAAAGAAGGACAAGAAGCATTTGAATCCATCTGCTATTCCTGTTTCTCAGCCTCCAATCCAGAGTCTTGCTTCACAAGAATGCATTGATAAGGCAGATATGGCTATAGCAAAATTTATGTTTGATGCCGGAATTCCTTTTTGTACCTCAAATTCGTATTATTTCCAGCAGATGGCAGATGCTATTGCTGGTGCAGGTCCTGGTTATAAAATGCCTTCTTACCACTCTTTGAGGGGTACATTGTTTAATAGAAGCGTTCAAGAGGCAGAGGAAGTATGCCGTGAATGGAGAAAGTCTTGCGAAGTGACTGGGTGTACTATCATGGTTGATAGGTGTGTAGACAGAACTGGCCGCAAAGTTATAAACTTCTTTGGTTACTGTTCCAAGGGTACAGTTTTCCTCAAATCTGTTGTTGCTACTGATATCGATAAATCACCCGAAGCACTTCTGACTTTGTTTGATAGTATTGTTCAAGAGGTGGGACCCAATAATATTGTCAACTTTGTGACAGATGCTGAACCAAGTTATAAGGCTGCAGGGAAAGAATTGATGAGCAAGTACAGAACCTTCTTCTGGAGTGCCAGTGGTGCACACTGTATTGATTTAATGCTTGAGGAAATTGGAAAAATGGATGAAGTGAAAGTGGTTTTTGCAAAGGCTAAACAAATAACACAGTTCGTATATAATAACTCTTGGGTCCTTGATTTGATGAGGAAGAAGATGGGCGAAATAGACATTATTCAAGTTGGAATTACCAAGTATGCTTCAAACTTCCTGACACTGCAAAGCATTGTCTCTCAGAAAGAGCCTCTCCATCAGATGTTTACCAGCGATACTTGGATGCAGTCATCTTTCTCTAAGCAAAGTCCGGGGCTTGTTGTGGGAGATATTGTTGTGGACCCACATTTCTGGTCACTTTGTGATCAAACACTCAAGGCCGCTAAACCTCTTCTTGCTGTATTACACCTCCTTGACGGGGAAGACAGACCATCAGTTGGTTTCATTTACGATGCAATGGAGAAAGCAAAGAAAAGTATCATTGTGGGATTTGACAACAAGGAATCTGTTTACTTACCATATTTAAATGTTATTGATAGTATTTGGCAAGAGCAACTCCACAGCCCCCTTCATGCAGCTGCTTACTATCTCAACCCGTCCATATTTTACAACCCCAGTTACTCAACTAACAAAGCCATTCAAAAGGGCTTACTTGATTGCATTGAGATATTAGAACCTAACTTGACCGCTCAGGTAACAATTACAGGCCACGTTAATTTCTATGAGGATGCTGTTGGAGATTTTGGTCGTCCCATGGCATTACGTGGTCGAGAGTCACTTGTTCCGGGTTAGCCTTCTTTCAAAATGGTGTTTTTGGAACATTCGTTTAACTTATCATGGTTCTTTAATCACTTTTTTCCTGTTGTTTTGCAGCTACTTGGTGGTCTATGTTTGCGTCTGATTATCCGGATCTGCAAAGATTAGCTGTGAGGGTATTAAGTCAAACTTGCAGCATAACCCGGTATAAAAGGAGCTGGAGCATTCTTGAGCGTATGCATTTAAAGAAGAAGAATCGGTTGGACCAGCAGAGGTTGAATGACCTTGTGTTTGTTCACTATAACTTGCGTCTTCATGAGAGGTAACAAATTCTGCTTATTATGCTATTCCCCAGTCTTGTAGAGGTAGTAGTTTTAGGAAGCATCACCCCCTTCTTTCTCTGAAGAGGCTGATTCCCAAAACTCAAACCCATGCTACAACACTGAAGCCTTTGTAGCACAGGCACTTGGGGGGGTCACGTACTGATGTCGGACACTTGGCAAACACAGGTGCTCTCTTGTCACTTTCCGGACATGTCTCCCACACTCAAGTTAGAAGTGTCCTGTATTTTTCCTACATTTTTGATATGGAAACTCTAGAACACACTAGGACACTCTCAGGACTCCTAGCTCTTAGGACAAACACTCTCGAGGCAGACACTCTCAGGAAACTCCATGGTCGGTTGAATATAAAGACATATGAGTGATAAAACGTCTTTTGTTGAAATACTTTAGTGAATTATTATGTACTGATAAATGTGACAGTCGTATTTCTGTTTGTAATTAAAGGCTTGTTTTTCTGTTTGTGTCTATGAAGCTATTTATATAATAAATAATTTTCTTATGTTTTTTTAAGAGTGTTCCTAACATGTCGTGTCCTCCAATTTTTGGAGATTTATTTGTCACAGTGTCAATGTTGTGTGTCCATATAGGTGCTACATAACTGGTAGCACATAATGTACTTGCCATTATGTTTGAATAGCTTTATCTGTGAAAACTGAAGTGTTATATGCCATACTATTGGGGACTATGACACTAAGGGAAAGTATGCAATATTTCAGTAATTTATAAACCATCATCCTATTTCAAGTTTACCTCTGTATTTCAGGGCTCTGACAAGTGATGTGATCCTATAGAATCCATGAATACATCTGCCATTAATAAGTTCTCCTTACATAGTGACCATCAGTTTTGTCTGTGTTGCTGCCTGAGTTTATAGTAGAACTAGAAAAGCATTCGAGCTTCTAGTAATAAGTTGGTATATCACTCCTTGTTATCCTACCCTTGACTGCGTCTAAACTTGGCCTGTGATTGATGCAAAGCAGGCGGGAAGTGAACAAAACAACTATAAGTGAGGAATATGACCCTTTATGCTTAGAAGCTATTGATGTCAACATGGATGATTGGGTGGAAGACCCTGCAGGCATTGAGCGTGAGGATTGTAGCTGGATGGATTTAACAATTCCCAGTGAAAGAATCGCAGCGAGTCCTAAAGAGCAAAGGATTGATGTTTGTGCTGGTAGTACGGATGACAAATGCAGCGATGATCGTAAGTGTATTGATGTAAATAAAGATATGTAAGTTGTATATTGCACTTCTATACAGCTTTTATTGTAGTTGTTGATATTCATTGTTGTTGAGTTGCTAGACTTCTTTGGCGATTGGATAGGCATCAAGATATGGTTAGCCTGATATTGTTACGAACTTCAATGTTGTAGTCAGTAGAGAATCCATATCTAGTTTCATAAATTCATTATTTACCTGGAATATAAATCAAAGAGGAATTTTATGGTGACCACGTTTGTATGTAAATATTGAGTGTAGTATCAGGTATGGCGTCAAACTTGACACCAACACATCCCTTTCTTCACTTTCTGTCCTTTTTTTTTCACATTTTCCCTTTTCTTTTTCATTCAATTTGTACGAGAGGGCCATGCACAAGCTTTATTGTGGCATCATCATCAGATGATACCCGAATGTAATTACTGGTGGTTATCGTCCCTTTATCGTAAATGAAGCCTTGTTTCTGTTTCTTGGGCATTTTACTGCCTGGCGTAGTAAAATGAAAGGCAGTTTGAGTTTGATTTCCGTTGTGCAACCGAGAACTACAGCTATTTGTGTTCTTCAGTGCCATGCCTAAGATATTACTGTTGGAATCGTCTTCTGTTCTATTGGAGAGGATGACTTCTATGTGGTCTTCAAAATTCTTGTGTGGCAAGCGCCAGCAACAAGATGATGTCAAATTTGACAGGGCCTTCATTGCTTGCCAAATTTCCAAAATTGAGCATTTGTGACTAAAAAATAATGGTTTGGTTTGGTTTGGTTTTTGTTTTTGTTTTTGTTTTTGTTTTTTTCCTTAAAGTCCATGAGAAACCTCCGATTTGACACTATGAGTGGAGAAGGAGATTTAATGCCAAATTTGAAGTCCTAAATTGCTAGAGGTAAACCTTAAAAAGGTTTGGCATTTTCAAATTAGCAACACAAGAGCATCACCAACATTGCCTATAAATTTGGAGGTGTCAAATGTATTTAAAAACATATGTAGCAATTTGACATCTCTAAATTTAACATTAATAAATTTCTGTCCAACTAGTATCAAATTATATTATCTTGGGGATAATTTCTTGTTTCAAACGGCTAGTTTTAGTTTGAAAGGATGAAGATTTTGATTTAGCATTTGGTTCCAAATTCGAAGCAAATAGAGAAGAGTCAAGTTCACGTTGGATTTAGGAATTAAAGTTTAGGTTTGACCTCTTGTTGACGTACTAATGTGTTCGTCAATAAGAATGTAATGCGTGGTATTACGCCGTGGAGGTGTCCGCACGCAATTAAGGAACATGAGGAGTCAAAAAGGTGTTGTTTGAACTTTTAGGGCAATTTATTAATTGCCAAAGGGATGACGTGTACAAAATGCGAAGCGATGATGTTTCATGTGCATGAGCGGTTATCCCAACTATCATGTATGTCCACGTACAAAGAAGAGGAATGTGAAGAGGCATGAATTATGGGTGAAGTAAGAGAATGAGAACATTGTCGAGTGTAACGATCATGGTCTAACCCTCATTGAAAGAGAAATAACGCCTAAAGATTCAAGCAAAAAATCTCAAGAAAGAAAATGCGCCAAAGTACTGGATGATCTATAAATAAATGAGGAAGAAAGGATGATCCCCCATAAACTTATTTATTTTTCATACTTGTCTTTCTTTTTATTTTCTTTCATGTACGTAGAGTAGTAGTAGTTAGTAATAGTTGTATCCATAGTTGTACTTAGCCGTCGCTATATTCAAGCGGAAAATCTAAAGGAAGAAAATGCGCCAAGTACTAGATAGTCTATAAATAGAAACAAGATTGAAGAGGAAGAAAGGACAATCCTAAAAACTTATTAATTTTTCATACTTATATTTCCTTTTATTTTCTTTCATGTACTTAGCGTAGAATTAGCAATAGCAGTAGTTGTATCCATAGTTGTACTTAGCAGTAGTCGTAGCCTGTAATAGTAGAAGTAGTTCGTTCGCAAGTTAATTCGAAGTAGATTCGATTTTTTGTAACCCTTGAATGTAAGTTTGTTCCCAAATTTTTAATTTAAAGTCAGTTCGTTTCACATTCCTTATGACAATTCATCTTTTGTTTTAGTTTTGAGATTGCACATGTCAACACTTAAGAAAAATTCTCTTAATTGAGGTAAGAGAACAGACAACACAAACGCTGAATAGTTGTTGATTTCAACTGTCACATTTAAAATTTTTCTGAAAAAGATGACTACAAGCTTTTTTTGGTACGTTCGCGTGCGAATTTAGTCGGGAACTATTTGGGACAACACCTCTTCAACAAATCTTACCGCAAACTAAGAGGATTTGACTCTCTCCTTATGGTCCGTTTGGGTGGGGACGCTGGTGGTGTCTTAACTAAGAGGAGTCTTAATTAATGTGCAGCTAGCGTAGGCAGCTCGAGATATCCAGGGTAAAAAGAGACATTTTAATTAACACTTCGGATTAACTAAGACCTATTGGTTAAAGACAATTCAAGAGGTGGTGTTAATTAAACCCCTTGACAATGGACAAAAATACCCCCAAACTACATCTATGTTAAAACTCTGTATTAGACATTGGTTGATAGCATTTCAGTTTTCATGGTATAAAAACAATTATTTTCCTTCTTTAGACATGAGTTTTTGAAAATAATAATGATTGAGTATTGTGTAATTTTTCATGCGAAAGTATAATGTACTTTTTATTTTATAATTTGTTACCGTGAAATATAATATTTTTGTTTCTAGATCACCTCGTTAAAATAATATTAATTTTTGGAATATAATTTCACTTCTATGGATTTTTGCCCCTTCTTTTCTACAATACATTATCTAAGAACACGAGTTTTGCTTTTTGACTATGTAAAATAATATATATTTTTATATTTGGTAGAAATAAAATTTACATTTCTTGGGTAATTTTATTGTTTTTTCTGTATATGTAAAAACTATTATTATTTACCTTCAATTTATGTTCGTATGTAGTTTTAGTTCTCACTAAGGATCTGTTTGGATTGTGGTATTTATTGAAATTTTTTTCGTTCTTATGTGATTTTTTTTTGTAATTTTTCGTTTTTTCTCAACTTTTTGTGATTTATTGGTTCATCTCAACAAAAGTTTTCAGAAAAGTTATCAATCATGGGTTAAATTTAAAAAAAGTTCAGAAAAGACAAAAATAAATCAACAATAGAGTTTTTTAACTTATTCGTCATCTTTAGTGACATTTTTTTAACTTTTGGATATAATTTTATACTTTTTAGATTCCTTTCATTAAGACGGACTAATAAATCATAAAACATTGAGGTTAAAACAACAAATACAAAAAAAAAGAATAGAGATAAAAAATAAATTTAAATAAATTTCATAGGCTAAATCCACCATAAAGTAAAATGATTTTTTAGTCTCAGTTTGTGCTTTTAATTTTTTTGCACAAGAAAGTAAATTTAAATTTTGCTTATGTTTGAATGTTGTTTCTGTTGAAAAAAAATAATTTTAGAACATATATTGGTTTGTTCAAAATCATTAAGGAGTGAAAAGAAAATTGACTCCTATTAATTTTCATTTAATATTGGTTGAAGAAATTCAATTAGAATTTATTTCTATTGAATTTTATATAATTTAATAGGTTAATTATTAGCGTAGAGTCGTGTCTTGTCGTTGACATCTATTCGGATGAATAGTTATGTCACTTTCTTTCGTGACTATTGGGAATAGTCACGAATCCTTCTATATAAAAGTGCCCTCTCCATTTGTTAAATAAGAACTTTTAGGGGAGACACATATATAGAGTTTTCGATTGATTTTTGCGTTTATTCTTTTGAGTTTGAGTCTTTATATGAGAGAGTACAAGTTCATTATTTGGTTCGCCAAGTCCCATCGATTGGAGTGCTACTTCGGTTGTCTTAAGGACATAGTGTTTACACTAAACTTGATCATTTTCATGCGATTTTCAGGTTTTATCTTTCTATGATTTCGTTATCTTTGACTTTGTTATTTATGTCACGGTAACACAAAAAGTATACGCGCATAATTTTTTCTAACAATCTTAAGACAAATTTCATGTTAACTTTTTGTATATTTAATGTGCCTTCATTGGTATGAGAATCACTTTTGATTGGGATGATATATATTTTCATCATTACTTTTATTCACGAGAATATGGACACTTCATGCACACTTGTGCTATACAATAACCCCTTTGGCAATGCAAACTTCTTAAATCCATGTTTATATGTTGTACGTGAATGCTATACCGAAACTACCAGCCCTGTGGGCAGTGTTTGAGTGGGCACCATTTGATGAGAGTTGTTTGATAAGGGCAGTGTTTGAATTTTAAAAAAAGGCACCAGTTGATATGAGAGCCATAAGCCTAGCTCTGAGTGGGCACCAAGTGAAATGGTGCATGGGAGGGTAACTGGAGTAATGGGTCACAACCATTAGAGATGACCAATTGGACATTCTCGTCCCATCCACCCGGTGGTAGTTAAATTGGAGCCCAGCCTTCACAACGGTTCCATGTAAGACCAATGAACAAACATATAAATGCACAGATGTATAACAGTTTTTTTTTTTTAACAGTTCATGTTTTATGTCAAATAATATGTTATAACAGATTTTTTAATACTCGTTGCTTGAATTTTTAATTAATCAAAAGCGACACAATGCTTGGTTCATATGTGTCTATTGAGAAATGACACATCCGTTGAAAAAGGTCATAATTTTCCTTTAATATTTTTGAACGAACAGTTGTGTTTGTTGGAAAAGGAGAAAAAAAAAAAAGGGTGCTAGTATAGTTTATCCAAGTTTTGTCTCGAAACAGCAGTTGAAACCACTATCTTAGAATGACTTCTTAATTGGTGGAATTCTCTCATTGATACAGTGAATAGTTTTTCTAAAATTTTGGAATTTTCTTCTCTCATTAGTCCAAGTTATCAACCCATAGACATAAAGCTATATTTTTTTTATTGTGGGGCTTTCTTTTATATCTTAGAAAAGTTGAGAACATTATATTTTCTTTGAGAGTTGAAGAAAAAATACAGGTTCGATTAATTATGTTGCTTTTGAGGATAATATTGTGGTAGTCCCTGTGGGACTCGAACCCATTAAATTGACTGTTTATATACTTTGCACAAACTGTGAAAAGTCGTATGCACGGTTTGTTTTTCTCCAGTAAGTGAACAGTTGTGTTTGTTTGGGTATCCGTACTTTGTATTTCTTAAGTGAAATGTGTCTCCTACATTTATTTTTTAGGGGAAAAAAAAACATCGCTCGATTGGAGAATTATATTGTGGTTTTGACTGTTAATTGAATACTAAGAATGAATTTATGGAGTAAGAGCATCTGGTTGCTCTATGTTGGAATTTATCTATTGGAGATTAATTCTTATTTTGTTCATCTTCTTCCAACGAAGATGGCATCACATAGTGCGTTGTCACAAATATGGATTTATACACGTGACTATAATAATAATAATTATGTTACTTTTTGCCTAGCAACCATTTTTTTTATATTAGATGGCTAGTGACTGTTTTATTGACTGGCAATTGGTTTAGTTGTTGAAAAATAAATTTGGGTCTCTTGGTGGGCGCCAAGTATCCTAATTGGTTTGGTGCTCGACGTTGCCGGATGTTAACCACAAGGGCCTTATTAATTGCCGATTGCAAGGTGCAATGTTTGAAAACGTTTAAAAGTCTCCAATCTTTGGACTGAGTCTGGTTAGTTTTTGGGCTTAACTACCAGAATGTTTGTTTTAAATATTTTTTAATTGCAACATTCTATATTGTGAAAGAATTTGCAAATTAATTTCCACGGTATAGTGTCACATTCTTAGACACTAAGTCTGAAACTTTAGAAATAGTACTTGGCGATTATTTCTATTAGCTTCTTCTTACAAAACAGATGGAGTGATAAAATGGGTTGTCACAATTACGATTTTTAGTTAATACAAGTATGGGTAATTAATTGTGACTATGCTAATTGTCCGGATGATTTGAAAATATTGATGTTTATGTGACCAAATTCTAGATTGTCACATAATTGTGGGGGAAGAAGAATTTATGGTAATTACTCCCCATTGTATATTAACTCTGTGCTAGAATTCAGATTAATTATAAGATTCAATCGGAAATTGAATAGGCATGTAGTAGTATGGTAAGTCTCGAAGTGATAATTGTAGACATAATTTCATACAACACTTGTTTTCGTTTGATGTTGGTATCTATGATACATAAGGTCAAAAGACAAAGTACGGATCTGTTACCCAAGGGGTGTTGACCAGAGAATAAGTGGCGTATCGAGGGGAATGAAGTTTAAGCGTATTATTTAAGAGTTGCCTCAATGGAACCCTACCTAGTTGACTGGAGATCCCAAGATCTAGGTTCAAAGGGACAACGAAGTTGTGTGCGATTCAGTAGTATCACTGCGGAGATAACTTCTCCTACTCATTTCTATGGTACAACAGTGATGCCTGCAATGCTACTTAGGGTAAGCTACGCTTTTAATGATTCTCATATCTTGAAAATTCAAGTGGGGTATAACAGGATACTCTTAATGGGAAGTCACCTATATGAGTGAGAAGGGGCCGCTTCTATGAGAACAATAAGGCTTAGTTCTCTAAAGCACTCATGAAATCAGGAATTGCCCAAGGCCAAAATGGGCACAACCGTAAGAACCAAATGTGTTTGAAAAGATCCTGTGTGAATTCTATTGTCTTGGTTTACACAAAAAACTGAACAGTTCAAGGCATCACATCCACTGATTAGCGAGTAAATCCGATAGTTTTTCACAAGGGAAGGTTCAAAGCCAAAAGCTACCTATCCTATGCAGGAGATTTTCATTTGTACTCTCTTTGTCGTCTGCATTATTTTTTGCATTGTTTATCCAGCCAATTTTTATTCATGTGGGGGATTGTTGGAAAAAAATAATTTTAGAACATATATTGGTTTGTTCAAAATCATTAAGGAGTGAATAGAAAATTGACTCATATTAATTTCTATTTAATATTGGTTGAAGAATTAAATTAAATTAGAATTTATTTCTATTGAATTTTATATAATTTAATGGGTTAATTATTAGCGTAGAGTCGTGTCTTGTCGTTGACATCTATTCGGATGAATAGTTATGTCGCTTCCTTTCAATCTTTCTATATAAGAGTGCCCTCTCCATTTGTTAAATAAGAACTTTTGGGGGAGACACATATATAGAGTTTTCGATTGATTTTTGCGTTTATTCTTTTGAGTTTGAGTCTTCATATGAGAGAGTACAAGTTCATTATTTGGTTCGCCAAGTCTCATCGATTGGAGTGCTACTTCGGTGGGATTCGATCATTTTATCCTGGGAGACAAGCGCCCATTCAAATCGTAAGCACCATAGCGAGGACGAAATTTGTCTTAAGGACATAGTGTTTACACTAAATTTGATCATTTCCATGCGATTTTCAGGTTTTATCTTTCTATGATTTCGTTATCTTTGACTTTGTTATTTATGTCACGGTAACACAAAAAGTATGCGCACATAATTTTTTCTAACAGTTTCGAACTTTATTATTCAACGTTCACGAAATATTTTGGATAACTAATGGCAAGTTCGTGGTATTATGTCGTGTTTTTTGGGCGGCTATCGCTAATTTATTTTACTTGAAACGAGTGCAACGTCCAAGTTCTTAACTATAACGGTTGTCGTCACAAAAAATTCATGACGTATGAAGAAGCACACGCAATATTATTGGATTACAGAACAAGTAACTATCAAGACACACCAATCGCCACTCACACAGCCCCACCAATTTATATATATGCATGTGGTAGCCAAAAGCATCGAAATGGACAATGCTTTCAATATTGAGGCTTGATCGATTGTCATCTTTATTTTTGATTTTTTTATTTGACTTGATTACGCGTATATAATGCATGATCATCTAATATTGTAATTTAACAAGATAAATAAATTTTTGTACTTGGGTTAATTATATCATCTAGTTGTATGACAATTCACTTGTTAATTTTATATGAACCATATTGCTCGTGCATTGCATTGTTAGATTTACTTATATGGCGTGGAAGAAAATTATGGCCAGATCATCATATAACAAAATCAATAAATAAATTTCAAATTTGTAAATATATTACATTTTCTAATTATTATTAATTAATTTAAGTAGAATAGTATTTTAATTATAGTATGAATTTAAATAATATAGACTTTTTTACAATATTTATAAATAAATCTATAATATCAAGACACAAACTAACTTTCTGAAAATTATTCGGATTTTGTTGTGATTACTTCTTTCATAAGAATAGAGTAATAAATATAATATAATACATGGGAAAATACAAAGACATAAAGTCTTTTAATCCAATATTTTTTTATCACTTTATTCTTATCCACCCACATAAACTATCAACCAAATCAAGTCTAAAATAATTTTTTCTCCTTATTAAAAAAATCAACCAAACAAAAAGATAGAAAATATTGAGTTATAGATTATTTTAATCTCACTTTTTAATTCCCTTCTACTATATATCCATTCTCTTATTTACGTAACATTAACATTATGTCCCCATCCGAACGGGTTATAGTTGCTGTAACAATATTTTTCACGATTATTAAACAAAAAGAGAGAAAATAGAATAAAAAAATAAAGCAGAACAGAGCAAAAATTCACACAATTAGCTTTACGCGGGAAAGTAGATACACCATGACGCAGATGTCCATCGACGAGGGAGGAAGAAAGTCTTGCTTACCAAGGCACACTCTCTCTCTTCTCTCTCTCTCTCTCTCTCTCCAATCTTTCCATTGCTTTTTATTATGGTGTACCGACATAACTCAATTTCTTCAACTTTGAAGGTGGTTACAGATGCTCATGAAATAACATTACTTAAATGCCCTCTCGAAACCCCAACAAGTGAATCGATCGAACTGCCCCTTCTAATCACGCAAAGAAGCCTCCGATTCCTTTCTCTCTCATCGTCTTTGTTACTGTCACCCGAAATTGAGTGAGTTTCTTACACCCTCCAATCCAACTAACATACTCTCTTGCTCATCAAAACCCTAAATTCTAGGGTTAGGAATCCTATCAGTCTTCAATTTCGAGTCCGATCGGAGTCAGGGTCTTGGTTTTGGGTTCTCGTGGATGGAATTAAAATGAAAAGATTGAGTGAAGAAGCGAGTGTTAATGGGGGGAGTTCGAATTCGGAGTGTGGGAAGAATGGAAATATTTCGAGGCCAAAGAAAGTTAGGGTTTTGGATGCAAATAGCGGGATGTTTCTCTCTTTAGAACAAGTGGGTGGGAAGATTCAACGAATTAGGGGTTTGAACCCAGTTGATGTGGAGGAGAGTGAATCAAAAGAGCTGGATGGGAGCGAAATTCAATGGGTTGAGAAGCAGATAAAGGATGATAAGGCTTTGAGAAGAAGTTATGGTTGTGGGACTGGAGATAGATTGGGAGACAAAATTGTGAAGGGCGATCGTGAGAGACATTCTGGGAGTACGGGTCTGACTTCTCCTTGTGGTAATTCTACTCAAATTGAATCAATCACGACTTCTGATCGGGTTAAAGGGAAGATAATTTTGGATTTTGATTTGAATGCAGAAAGAGTGGATTTTGACCTTAATTTACCTGCCATGGAGGAGGCAGAGGAGGGACAGAATGAAAGGGGTTTCCAAGAATGTACCCAGGTGGGACCTGTCGTAGCGCAGAGGGTAGATATCATTCACATTTCATCTGATGAGAGCGAAAGTGATATGGGTGAACAAGGATGTGTTCTGGTGACTGACGGAAGGAGATACACCAGAGAAGAGAAAGGGAAGACAAAACTAGTTGAATCTTATTCTTGGCTGTCACTTGCCACAAATACGAGTCATTTGGATTTGATGCCTGAAAGTCATGAGTCGATCAAGCCAGCGGAGGCCAGTGGCATACAAGAACATATAGATAGCCAGCAGGAGGAAACTCCCCAGCTAATTCCAACTGAAATCTTGCAGATAAGAAGGGAGCCAGCAAGGGCAGCACAAGAATCAAGACAAAGGACCCGTGCAATTAGATATCGAGATGTTGCACGTGACAATGCTCATAGGTTTGCACGTATCAATTCACACCAAAATAACGACCTAGACCCTTTAAGGCAAGAAAGGCAAGTGCAGACCACAGAAGAAGCTGACAAAAGAATAGAGAACTTTGTGGGTTCCTTTTCTAATGCAATGAGACTAGTCCAAGAGCGAAACTCAAAGCATAGTGCTGAACAACTGATCAATTGGAAGCCCTTAGAAGGTTTTGATAGTAATGTCGTGATGCCTCTTATTCCTTCTCTGCTGGATCTTTCCATGAAAGTCCTTGCTAAGAATGCCGAGTCAATTGTATCTCTAGAATATGTACCGGATGCTTTGAAACATAGACTCACTGACATGCTCTGTGACTCTCGTAAAATGAATGTCCATGCCTTGAACCTCCTTGTGCAAGGATCTCCAACCGAGATATGGATAAAGGACTGTTCATGGCTAACTGAAGAACTGTTTACGAAAATATTTGGGAGTTTTGACTCTAAGAACTTGAAGGTAACCCGTTTTCCAATTCAGTGTCATGTTTCTCTTTTTATTTACGTATGTGGCTATTGGTTTTAGTAAAGTAGCAGAGTAGCAGTAGGCTAGTAGCCATATAAGTGCTAGACTGCCACTCATGTACAGGCATTGGATACATCCATAGGATTAAAGTTCTAATAAGAATTACTCAGATTCAAGACATCATCAAGATGTTGGAAATCTTCTATTTCACTATCATATGATAACCATTTAATTGTTACTCGAAGAGTTCATTTTGAACTTCCTCACCTGAAGGACTTAACTTACACATGATTTTAAGGGTGCCTTGTTGAGAACGTTTGTGTGTTTATTTAACTATATCCTCCTGAAACAAGGTGATTGGGTTATTCCTTCGGTTTTGTCATCATATACTTTGCATAGATATTAGAGACTTCGGTTCAACTGAAAAAGCTTGGGCTCTTGGAAGGTGTGCAGTATGTGCAGTTTTCTGTCTGATTTGATTGGAAAGGAATGCTAGAATTTAGGAGAAAATTGTATAGTTGGAACTTTGGCACTTGCATGTTTCCATTTTGTTTTGTGCGCCTTTCCTATGTATGCTCATGTGCTGTTAGTTGGTCAACTTCCAAGCCCACCTATTTTGTGGTAATTAACTTTGAGAAATGAACAGAAAGTTTGCAAAAGTTTTTATCCTCATTATCTTACGTGATTATCAGTGCATCCTTAGTTTTTCCATTTTTTGCTTTACAAGTTTTATTTGACTGGTTGTTTTACAACTTCTCTTTTATTTGATTTATCATGTTCTGATCAAGCTGAATGTTCCTTTTGTTATGAAACCAGGTGCTTCAACTAGATCTATGCGGGCAATGTGTCCATAATGATAGCTTATGTAAGACTATAGCTCGGTCTCCAAATAGCTTGCCTTATTTAGCTATCATATCCCTGAAGGGTGCATGTCGTTTAACCGATGTTGGATTGAAAGAACTAGTTGCATCAACACCTGCCCTACAGTCAATCCATTTGGGCGAGTGCTCTCTTCTGACCTGTACTAGCATCTTCAATCTGGCTGCTTATTTAGGAGCTACTTTGAGGGAGCTTTACATTGATAATTGCCATCAAATAGATGCTAGGCTAATTGCACTTCCCATGTTGAAGTTCAAGCATTTGGAAGTGTTGTCAGTAGCAGGAGTCCAGACAGTATGTGATGAATTTGTCATGGACGTTATCACTACATGTGGCCGAAATATAAAGGACCTTGATTTGGCTGATTGTGTGTAAGTCTACTTGTTCCACTTGTTGAGATTATAATAATTAGAGATAAAATAAAAGTTATAGAGGCTTAAATTGATGCAGGAAATTAACCAACACCTCTATGGAAGTCATTGGAAATACTTGTTCTCAATTGTGTTCCCTTAACATATCGAACTTGCATAACTTGACGGATTTGGCAATACAATATCTTGCCAATGGTTGCCTATCCATTCAAACACTCAAACTCCGCCAGACCAGTTTCAGGTTTCTCTCAATTTGGTTTCTGTTATTTCACATTATCATGCTTCACTCTAAATGCAATATCATGTCCTAACTGGTTCTGTGTAATAGAGATTGTTGATTCTGCATGATACAGAACCTTGAAATTTCTCAGATTGTAGCATTGATGTTGGCAGTATTTTTCTTGCACCAGAGTGCATGAATGCGTGATACGATATTTTGTAGTCATACATTTATAATCAAGCCAATACCATGTAAGCTATTGAAATGGGCTTTACTTGTCACTACGATGAAAACAAGTTAACCAGATTTTTGAGTTTACCGGTATTAAATGCAAATCATCGTTCATTTCTTGTGATCGTGAACTCTTAAATCTCCACATGCTTACCAACCTTGGCTACATCAATCAATTACAATATGTGCTTGAGGTGCCCATTTTACCACCGCCTGTCGTCATACCGCAGCTTGTTGGGGAATGTATCCATACTTACCTACATCATCTGGGATGCTTGTCGCCACATCTCACATTTGCTTAACTAAAGAGGTTGTCTATGATTAGATGCAGATGTGAGGAAAGTGACACTTAAGTTCAATGAAACTAGAGTGATGGTCCATGACCGTGGTGCAGCCATTTGAATTGCAGGGCAGAAAACTTGATGTTGACGTGAACAACAGAAATGTTGGTTTTTGATTTTCTGAAGATGTTCATATGATAGAAATCTAGGAGCACAGCATGGTTTATAAATTGTGACAGCCTAAAGGAGCTTCTAGGCTAGCTGATGGCTAAATTGTATAGATGTGAGGAATCCGCACTTTCCTGCTCTAAGAGCAGATGTGCCTTCTGCACTGAACTTTTGGGTTTTAGAGTGGTGTGCCTTTCCTACATAGAAAAACTTGAAGTTAAAATGGATCCTAGGTTCCATGCTTTGTTATATGAGCTGTGCCATTTCTTTTTCTTTCAACTTTCTTGTCTTTGTGCCCGTGATTCTGTTGCAGAAGATAAAGTCTGTTACGATGTTTACTTGTTCTGTTGAAGCAGAGATCTAATCGGTAGAAGTTTTTCACATGACAGTGATGAAGCTATTGCTGCATTCTTGGAAACTTCTGGAAAGTCTCTAAAGGAACTTTCATTGAATAACGTGAGAAAGGTAGGAACAGACATGATTTACATGATATTTATTCTTGTATTGACTCAGGAGACCATTGGCTAGTGGCTGCCAGGATGTGTTAACTCTTTCTTTAATTTCTCTGGCTTCTTTATTCTTGTATAGTGTGTTTATCCGGGAACTATTGCTCCTCAACCCTCTTAGTTTTGGGCTTGTAATAAGACTGGCACATGTCCACAACAATATTCTCAGGATTTTTCCGTCCAGCAACTTTAGAATGACAATGGACAACCACTATGTTTTTCGTGTCAAAAACCACACGATTATGATTCAGATCACAAATCCCACACGGTACACATATGCATGCATTTTTTATATTGTTGCTCATAATCAAATTCAAGGAATAATGGATAACAGGTTGGCCCAAACACAGCCTTGTCACTGGCCAAATGTTCCAAGGAGTTGGTCAGTTTGGATCTATCATGGTGCCGTAAAATCACAAATGAAGCCCTGGGATTGATTGTTGACAGCTGCTTGTCGCTTAAGCTTGTCAAGCTCTTTGGCTGTACACAGGTATTTATGCCTACTACTTATTACACATGTACAAGAAAAATACATATAGATAAAGCTGCCAAACATGATTGGTATTGTATTTTCAGCATTATCTCCATTTCAGTTATGTATGCATGAGGCTTGTACTGTCTTGGTATCCTATAATTCTATGTCGGATTTTTTATAACTGAACTATCAACACAATCATGTATCCAATTTCGTAGAACTGACTAGATATCGCTAGTATGGTGACACTCCTAGAGGTTCTGGTTGATAAAAAATGAAGATCACATTTACGAACAATGTTGTTCAAATTAGTCTTGAACATAATTTCCCAATCATGAATCGAATCCTAAATCGAGTTGACTTGTGAAGATTCCGTCATAAAATCTGTATTACACAGAAAATTCATCCAGATGCTAAAGATGCATCATAAATAGGACAAAATTGAGGCTTAAAGAGTTAAAACTATTATGTTTTGGACGATGATCATGTTAATAGGCAAGATGAGGGCTGATAGGGCAAGAGATGTACGTCAATGAATTTTGAGTTTTGTTTAATCTTCATGTAGACAAGTGCACGAATGAAACAATGTACAGAAGACTTGCTGCACAGTTCAGGTGTTCCTCATGGGAGGGAGTGTTACATTTTGTTTTTAGTTCCTTATTGGGATCACTTTGTGCACATCGTTATTGATTTGTTTAAGCTTTAAATGCTCAAATTTTATTGTTTATTCTTGAGTTTGAACAAATTAAAACGAATGGAAGCAGATCATATTTGTTTAAGCTGCTCTGCTTTTGTTGCAGATTAGTGATGAATTTTTGAAGGGCCACTCCAACTCCCAAGTGAGGATTATTGGATTGAACTTGACTCCTGTATGTGAACAGCTCAATTTTCTTGAAACTGGGGTAGGTTACTTGCGTTATTCCCCTCTGACATTGTAGTCTTAACTCTTTAGATATTTGTTGCATCTACTTGTAGTCTGCATTGTTCCACCAATTTGGATTTTCAGGAAATAAATTGTCTTTGTTCACTTCCGTCTTCTTTGACTTATATGAAATCAATTTTTAGATTTTAAATTGAGAGTTTGGTTTTAACTGGTAGAGTGAAAGAACAGTTATCACGTCCCCTTGGATCACCTTTCCTTAGATGATGCAAGTGGACATTGGATTATGGTCACTGCATTCAGTTGAAGATGTGTAGTTGATATTGAACCCAAATGGTTTGGTGCTATGATACCTGGAGCACGGATCGTTGAGGTACAAGAAACGGGATGGCGAAGGGGAACGCAATGTGCTACATGGCCAAAATAGTGGTCTCGGTAGGGGTAGACTTCTTTAGGATTATAGGAATATACTCGTCTTAAGAGAGAAACATTCAGTAAGTAGTATTATTATTCCAAATAATGAAGTAAAGCTCATTTATAGAAGCATTTTGAGAAATCTGTTTTCACTTTTGCCCTATTAAAGCTCCATTTTTCGGTTCATTACAATTTATTTTTCTCTCGAAAAAACTTTGAGCTCGCTTTGGATTTTAAATTCACTTTTTTTGGAACGTAGGAGTACTATATTTCGGAACGAGTGTTTCAAAATTTAATTTGGAAGGGCACTAGAGAATTCTGGTGATATAGTTTTGGTGCCCAAGAAATAGCACTCTCTTGTTTGAAAAGGTGATGCGCGAAACAAACAACAAAGTTTGTGTTTCATTTGTATGGATTAGGACAGAATATAGGTTAATGTAGCTGACCCAATTAATTGAAAAGTAAGCTGAGTTTGAGTTGGTATTTGGGTGAATTCAAATGCTTAAAAATTTATCGAAGTGTGTGTTGTGTGTGTTTGTTTTGTTGTTGTATTGATACTCTGCAAGAAAATCAGAAAGATGAACAACAGAATAGGAGGCAAATGAGAAAATATCATTGTAATATATTCGGAAAAATAATACAATTCTATGGGAGGAGCTCTCCATTGTCGTCTAAGAAAAGCTTGATCCAGGTTCTTAGATCGATCTTATTTCTATTAGCTACGTTCTAATTTTAGAGCTGCACGAGAGAGGTGAATTACAGTTTCTCTCCGTACATGCAGCAAATTGGATTCCTGCTCATATATCTATACAATGTTATATAACCTCGATACTGCTAGTTAGATGTGCAAAATCTACCTCCTCATTTCGATCACTGACTCGAGGTACTGGGATGCTTCTGGGTAGCAGCGAGCTTTGCGAGGACACCTATGGCCAGTGAATTAGTGTAAGTCGTGGGCTCCGTCATGGCCGACTCCCAACGCAGGTCTTGAAAGTTGTCATATCGATCGGGCCCACCGAGGATGGCGCCAGTGAGCTCATTAGGGTTTGGAGTATTTTTATTGTACCAGTAAACAAAGCTCATAGGGCAGCTCACCCCGTCGATGTTGGTTCCAGACGACTTTGGAACGGAAGCACCTCTGTGGTGGGCTTGTTTTGGTGGGTTTTGTCCAAATCCCACCATGTATGACCTGCCTTTAGGGTTCTTCCCCAGTAGATAATCCATCTGCATTTCGATTTTGTTTATGTTAGTTTATTTCTAGTTACCTTGAGGTTACCCTTTCCCCCTAGTTAGCTATATAACTGGCAGCGCATTTGCAGGAAGTGGGAGCCCGTCTTGAAAACATTGGCCGCACAATGACACAAAATACTATTGTTTTACGTAGGAAGAAGTATAAATTGCGTTCCTGGGAGATGAATTGTTATTAGATATGAAAAGTAGAATGTTTAGATGCAGTTCCAATAAAAACAATTGTAGAAAAATCAAATGCCTGATGCTGTGGCCAATTTTCGGACTTACGAAAATTATTTGAGATGCAATTCAAAAGGTCATGTTATGGATATTCCGTACTGTGATTATGTTCACATAGCATCAGCGTAGGATCAGGGATGTGATTTAAAAACAGAGAGCTCATGAAGCCATCTTTTAATTAACATCTGCTATTCCCATATCATTATGGTTGAACCACATATGCGCGCGTGTGTAACTAACCTGTTGTTTAGCGAAGGCCATGAGCTGAGCAGAATTGAAGTTTTGGTTGCCGCAGGTGACCAGTTGATTGTGTTGGGCCAACAGATCGCTGTAGACAGTGAATAGGAAAGCTGTGCTCGTAACGTATTGTGTGTTGGCCCCATCTCTTAAGTGAACCAAACCACCTGATCATCATCAGCCATACATATGAGTTTGAGAGACCATGCATTGAAATATGGATGCAGCCTCAGTTATGGGATTTAATCGCTGCTCGATAGTGTACGTATTATATATAGTGCATATGTTGAAATGATAAACAGGTTGAAAACCTGCAGAGGCCGGAGAGAGAGAGAGACCTGGAGTGATGAAAACCTGATGGTGCGGACTATCGGGAAGCACAGAGCAAATGTAACTGTCAGCCTGTAGCTTGTAGGCCTCAAAACTCTTTTGCCCTTCCAAGTACAACTGCATTTCAGGAGAAAGTGTTCGATAAATCAAAGTTGCACGTGTGTGTCTGTGTCTGTGTGAGAGAGAGAGAGAGAGAGAGAGAGAGAGAGAGAGAGAGAGAGTTTTAGGTACCTTAGAAAGGAGGACTTGGGCACCAGCATATTTAAGGTCCCAGCTAAACTCAGCAACCTTGGCACTGATTGACTCCTCCTCGATGTACTTTAAATATACGGCCTTTCTGCTGGCTATGTATAGCCATGTTGCTGCCCACATTAGCTCATCCTGCATTCATTCATTTCATTCCCAACATCTAATTAATTTACTTCCTCAACCTATAGAGATGTAACTTAAACTCTATATTAGTGGCTATCTCTGTGTGTGTGTGTGTGTGAGAGAGAGAGAGAGAGAGAGAGAGAGAGAGAGAGAGTACGTGGTAGCCCGAGTAAGAACAGTAGAATGGGCATTCACCGTCATAAGTCCCTTTATGGGCTTCGGCAAACTCAAAAAGCTGCAAAAGAAGTTTACATCATACCATTGAGGTTGAATTTCTATATTGGCATGTTTAGATCAGAAACTTTATATGAGTTTTAACTCGACATTCATTAGTGGATTAATCTTTAAAATTAGCGCGGATATCAAATTCTTTAAAACTGTTTGAATCTGGAAAAAAAAAAAAAAAAAACCACAAACAGCAAAGCATGACACAACCTAAAAGCATGTACAACAGTCTAGTCAAATTGAGTTTTCTAGCCAATAGCCTCAACAACGGCTAGTCAAAATAATCTTTGCTATAGTGACTCACTTTATTTGGCGAGTTACTGTTTATGAGCAATAGAACATTTTATTAATAAATGTAAGCAAAAGACAAGTAAAGTTTCATATATTTTATTGGTTTTTACTGTTTATGATTGTTTTGTCTTTGCAAAGAGCAATAAAAAAATAGTATTTTAAGATGAACTAAGTAAAATAGAGAATGTTGGTGGCGTTTTGAAAAAAATGATGTTTAGCTAAATTAAAATTATGCACGACTGAGTAGAAAAAATGGCTATTCGTTGTTGCACTTGCTCTAAGAGCAAACCGAGGATATTATTGTCTAGTTGAGGCAAAAGTCAATTAGAGGCGGATTTAGAATTTATGATTTGTAGGGTTGTGAATCAGATAGTCTAGTCAATATTAATCGGTTTGGTCAACACCAGCCCAATACGGAATATGAGGTGGTATTGTATTTTTTTTTTGGATAATTACGCGTAAATTGAGATTGAAAATAAAAATTTGAGACTAAAAAGGGGATCGTGACAGGTTATTTAAACCTATTTAGTATGTATTTAATGGGATTTTCAACCAAGAAGATTGTGTCAAAGTATCAGCTCTACTAAAAAGATAAAAAAGTGAGAGCATCCTCTCAAAATTCGAAATTTTTTACTTTTTAATAAATTCCTTTTGCTGGGTTATGGATCAGTCCTTGAGAATATGAGAATTGAAATTCTTAGCATGAAAAATAGAATATATATTTTCAAAAAGACCCAATTAGCCCTATGGTAGGGAAGAGATGAGTGAAATGAAGAATATCCGAATTGGAATAGAGAATACCAGTTTGGCTTTGTTAAGGAGCTGGCGAGCATAAGGTGGATCAAAGCTTCTAAATACAATTGAAGCAGAAGCCATTGCTGCTGCAGTTTCTGCTGCAATCTCAGTTCCAGGGGTACTCTGGTCAATTTTCAAAACAGTTCTTGGTGTTTTCATGCTTTCCGGCCCCACCCAGCATTCATGATCTTTTTCTGGATCTCCTACCTTCATACCATATACCCCCACAAATAAAACCACACTTATTAGTAACATTTTCCACAGTCGGAGATAAAATCAATCTCCAGCGACGGGTATTAGGAATGCCGGCGACAAAATCAATCTCTAGCGATTGGTGAAGTAATAATTATACCTGGACGTAGAGGCGGTTACGTTTGGAAGTGGCTTTGAGAAAATAATCAGTGCCCCATCGGATAGCAGCATGAACATTCTGGAGCTCACCAGCTGCCTTGAGTTCAGATTGATAAGAGATAGCACCCCAACTCAGTGTTGTTACTGTGAATGCCATTGGTAGCCCATACTTTACGTTGTCTCCAGCATCATAGTATCCCCCCACTAGGTCCACCTACAATATTTCACATCTCTTATTATTACATTTTCCTTAAGTACGTATAACCTATTCTATATCAAAAATGTTAAAGACACACTACTTTTGCACATCGCTTTTACACATCACTCAAAACTAACTATGTAGTTTTGTGTTGAAAAAAATCATATTTGTTTTTGACCCATATTGTTGAAAACATATTTGGATCTTCCTTAACATAAAACGACGTAATTTTAAGTGATGTGTAAAAGTGATGTGTTAAAATGATGTGTATGTAGCACTCTTCATTATATATATACATACACTTGTATTCACATTAATCTACTCCTATTCCTTCCATTTTCGAGCTGCATATATATCTATCTTTTTTCACTGTTTTTTTTAATTAATTCAAAATTTTTGATTTCTTTCTTCGGTCCTAGCTCGCAATGTTTGTGGACGCGATAAGAGTGTAAAGGGTATAAATATTAGAGATATTAATCTACAAAATTTTAGATAACATAGGTTCAACAAAAAAAGATTAATATAAAACCAAAATAATTAATAAACATCTAGCGCAATTTTTTTTTTTTTTTATAAATTCAAATACATCGGCAATGCGGAAATGCAATGACGTTATTGTGGTTTGTCCATGATTTTACTTGAAATTTTATTTTCTTCTTAAAAAAGCTAAAAGAAAATTTTGAAGTATCCCTTCAAATCAGAATGACCAGATCCATATCCCCCCACCGTAAAAACACCCTGTCAACACCGAAACCTTTGCCACCACCATGTACCATTTGTGATTAAAAACATCGTAATTAATTTTCTTTTAGTTTCCTCATCTCTCCCCCATTTTTTTTACCCTTTTCTGCCAAATGGGCAAACACAAAATATTAATAGGATGAATCCCATCACTACATGTATGTATATGGAGGGAGGGAGGGAGGGAGGAGAGAGAGAGAGAGAGAGAGAGAGAGAGAGAGAGAGAGAGAGAGAGAGAGAGAGAGAGAGAGAGAGAGAGAGAGAGAGAGAGAGAGAGAGCAATTTGAATTAACCAGCATACGTTTGCAAGTTGGCCATCTTGAAGAGCAGAATCTCCTCTCCAAGAAGGTCTATGATTTGGAGGAAGCTTTCCAGATCTCTGTGCCTCCAAGAAAATAATGGACTTGGTAAGGGCATCTCCGTAACTTAGATCACCATTAACACCAATTGATAAGTTAAACCCTCCTCCAAAGATCACTAGCCATGCCACCACCACAACAATGGAGGAACTCCACACTCTTACACGATCAATCATTCCCATTGGCATATACCATGCGTGAATCAAATAAGAAAAACAACTCTCCCCCCCCCAACAAAAAAACTTTGGATATTTGAAGCTCACAAAAGGAGAAACACTTTTCCTATTTCTATTCCAACAAGTGAAAAAATGATTCCAAAGATTTACTAATTTGGTAGCACAAAGATTTGTTGGCCATCGTTTAAATGGCAGTTGGGCCAACCGTGGGGTTCAACTTGAAGACATCCTTAAAAGAATCATATACGTTGATATATTTAGTTAGTTTGTCAGTTATATATATTGGTTTGGAGCATGGTCTGTGCTGGGCAAGGTCTGGTTTTTTAGGTTGAACCATTTATGTTTTTTTTTTTGTCTCGAGTAGGTATTACTAATAAAAAATAAGGTTGATCGGACATACAGAGCTATATATGTGTTCGTAACACATTTTTCTTGATAGAAATAATTTCAACAATAAATTTTAAGTTAAATGTACAATATTGATCAAATGGCCGTTATCAATATTGTTCAATTAGTTTCAATTTTTACATGAAGTACCGACATCTCAAGACAAACAAAGTGAATGGTTTAAATTAAATAATTGAATCTCGGATAAGCCTGCTCTGCCTATTTGTAGCTATTTTCTATGCTTTAAACCAACAGTGCCATGCAATTAGGATATTTTTTTGGCTAAGAAAGAAAAAAGAAAAAAGAAAAAGAAAACTTGAAATTCCTTGAAATTTTCCCTTGTCGATCTCACTCCCAGTTACATACTTATAACTGCCAATGAATTTGCTTCACAGTCAATAAAATCTAATAAATTCTGAAATATTTGTTATCTCTCTACCTCGCTCTCTGTGTGGGGGATCTCAATCTGAAATTTGGACATAACTAGCGAAATTGAGTACATTCCATGAAATTAGTGGGTTTGACACATGTTTAGTGTATTAGGACAAATATCCTAATTTTGGGAGCTCGGAGTTGAGTTGGCATGGAGTGTTCGGACGGGATGCCCTGGGCATTCGGATGCACTGCCCCAAGACATGTAGTAGTCTAAACGCCCAAGCATACGGATAAGTTGCCACAAGCATGTCGTCAGAATCGAGCCAGGCATTTGCATAGGGTAGCATAGGGCATCCGAACGCTAGCTTCCGCTAGGACTCGCGATTACAGTAGGTCTTGTGGTGACCCCTTCTTCTTTGAAGTCACCCATCCACTAGTCCCATTTCTTTCTCATGAGTAGGTTTGAGAGACCACGCGCTCGGTCCATCCCCAACTGTTGTTGTCCTATCTTCGTGACTCGATCGCCGAGCCCTGCCATTGTAGCTCGGGTGGGCAGGCGTCAAGATTGGCATTTCGGACCTCGGGATTCACTTCGATCAAGTCCCCGTCCTCTTCTTCATTTGTTTCTTGGCCGCCCGACACATGGCCGTGGTAGGCTTTGATCCTTGATCAGTGATCCCGAGCCTCGGCAGTGCTCGAACCCGACTGTCGTCGGTCTTAGATCTCGGACCTTAGAGGCAGACTCAGAATCTCGAGTTTGTCGTGATTTAGCCTTTGTTGGCCTTGAGCCTCGAAGGCAAGGCTCAAAATCTTAAATTTAGTGTGACCCAACCTTCGTCGGCATTTATTCTCATGCCTCAAAGGCAAGGCAAGGCGAGGCGGGGCGAGGAGTACAAAGTTTGCCACCACCAGCCTCGGGCCTCGACGCTTGGAGTATGAAGTTTGCAGCCCCAGGTTTCAAGTCTTGACACTCAGAGAATGTGAAGTTTGCCACCCTTAGACTTGTTGTCCTCGAGCCTCGGCACTCGGGACACGAAGTTTTGCTGCCCCTGGCTTTAATGGCCTTACGCCTCAGAGCTTGCGGGTTGGGTTCGTGCGTTGGCCATCGCGGCTCCCCTTCCCCTCTGCCCTGCTAGCCTCGCGATTGTGCCACTGGGGACCGCCCTCCCCCCTCCGCAGCTGGGCCATTGGGGGTCTGTTTCTTTCTAACACCTCTGGACCGCTAGGGACCCTTCTCTCCACCATGACATCGCTATTGGGGTCACACCCCCTTCTCTGCATGACTGGGCCGTTAGCTGCGGGCTTTTTTCTCTCCCTCACGGGAGTGATCCTCCTCTCCGCGACTCGACCATTGGGTGGGGGGAGTAGGGGGGAGGGGGTATCTCTCTTTGCCTTCTAGGCTAAGGGCTCGTGGGTCTGACCCCCGCGGCTATCCCACCCCTCGATTTGGGTGTTCGGGCCTCGACTTGTTTACACGTCTTAATCGCGTGGTTGACCTCTGTGGCTTGGGTCCCTTCGTTTGGACCCCTGAATCTTTGGGGCCTTGCCTCGGCTCGTGATTCGGCTTGCAAGGCTTCAAGGCCTTACTTTGGGCCATTGGACTTCTCGCGACCCATCATGGCTTTGCGGCCCACCTCGGTCCACGTTTTCTCGGGCTTGTGCCCTGCGGGCCTAAAATCTTAGGTGTGGCCTATAGATGTCAACCAAATTAAGTTTGGAAATGAGTTCAAGAATCGGTCAGGAGGATGAGCTTTATTGAATATATTAGCAGGTTGATCAACATCGAAAATCGAATACACAAGCGACATGTTGACGAACAAAATGACAATAAATTTCAATGTGTTTGGTACGATCATGAAAAATATCACTGTGAGCAATTTGAATAGCAGTCTAAATGCTACAAAAGAGGGCAACACTAAAGGAGGGAACACCCATATCTGCAAGAAGTCAGCGAAGCCACAGAAGCTCATAAGTAATGTCGATGAGAGCACAATATTTGACTTCAGTACTAGAACAATCAGTGAGAGTTTGTTTCTTGTGAAGCCAAGAAATAAGAGAATTTTCTAAGAAGAACCAAAAACCCGTACGTAGTATAGCGGCTTTCAGTAGGATTCACAGCCCAATCAGCATCAGAAAAGACACGGAATTGAAGAGAGGAGTGAGCTGAATAATAAAGACCATAAAACAAGGTGCCTTTGAAATATCGAAGAATGCGAACCAAAGTATCATAATGAGGTGTGCGAGGGGTCAACATATACTGACTGACAATATGGACAACACAGGCAAGATCAAGACGAGTAACAGTGAGATAAACAAGACTGCCAACCAATTGACGATACAGAGTAACATCAGACAAGAGCGTGCCCTCTAGTTGCGTAAGACGACTTTGAGTATCAAGTGGAGTGGAGGTAGTCTTGCAATCGATAAGACCAATTAACACAAGCTAGAAGATCGGATGCATATTTAGCTTTGGGAGAGAAAATAACCAGTGGATAATTTGACATCCACAAAAACTTTTCTGTCCAACTATATTGTCAAATTTATATATCTTTAACCTCTATTTTTTTTACCTGCAATAATTCTTACAAGCAAGTTTTCTACCTAAAACGTTTACTTTTTGACATCAGGCCTTTTTGTCTTAAAGAATAGCAGGATTCAAAGTTATGCCAAATCCATGTAGGATCTGTTAGAAAAATTGTGTGTATACTTTTTGTGTTACCGTGACATAAATAACGAAATCAAAGATAATGAAATCATAGAAAGATAAAACCTGAAAATCGCATGGAAAGGATCAAGTCTAGTGTAAACACTATGTCCTTAAGACAAATTTCGCCCTCGCTACGGTGCTCACGATTTGCATAGGCGTTTGTCTCCCAGGATAAAATGATCGAACCCACCGAAGTAGCACTCCAATCGATGGGGCTTGGCGAACCAAATAATGAACTTGTACTCTCTCATATGAAGACTCAAAACTCGAAACAATAAATGAAAAAATCAATCTAAAACTCTATATATGTGTCTCCCCCAAAAGTCCTTATTTAACAAATGGAGAGGGCACTCTTATATAGAAGGATTCGTGACTATTCCCAATAGTCACGAAAGGAAGTGACATAACTATTCATCCGAATAGAAGTCAACGACAAGACACGACTCTACGCTAATAATTAACTCATTAAATTATATAAAATTCAATAGAAATAAATTCTAATTGAATTTCTTCAACCAATATTAAATGGAAATTAATAGGAGTCAATTTTCTATTCACTCCTTAATGATTTTGAACAAACCAATATATGTTCTAAAATCATTTTTTCCAACAATCCCCCACATGAATAAAAATTGGCTGGATAAACAATGCAAAAAATAATGCAGACAACAGAGAGAGTACAAATGAAAATCTCCTGCATAGGATAGGTAGCTTTTGGCTTTGAACCTTCCCTTGTGAAAGACTATCGGATTTACTCGCTAATCAGTGGACGTGATGCCTTGAACTGTTCAGCTTTTTGTGTAAATCAAGACAATAGAATTCACACAGGATCTTTTCGAACACATTTGGTTCTTACGGTTGTGCCCATTTTGGCCCTGGACAATTCCTGGTTTCATGAGTGCTTTAGAGAACTAAGCCTTATTGTTCTCATAGAAGCGGCCCCTTCTCACTCATATAGGTGACTTCCCATTAAGAGTATCCTGCTATACCCCACTTGAATTTTCAAGATATGAGAATCATTAAAAGCGTAGCTTACCCTAAATAACGCTGCAGGCATCACTGTTGTATCCTAGGAATGAGTAGGAGAAGTTATCTCCGCAGTGATACTACTGAATCGCATACAACTTCGTTGTCCCTTTGAACCTAGATCTTGGGATCTCCAGTCAACTAGGTAGGGTTCCATTGAGGCAACTCTTAAATAATAGGCTTAAATCTCATTCCCCTCGACACGTCACTTGTTCTCTGGTCAACACCCCTTGGGTAATGGATCCGTATTTTGTCTTTTGACCTTATGTATCATAGATACTAACATCAAACGAAAACAAGTGTTGTATGGAATTATGTCTACGATTATCACTTCCAGACTTACCATACTACTCTATGCCTATTCAATGTCCAAATGAATCTTATAATTAATCTGAATTCTAGCACAGAGTTAATATACAATGGAGAGTAATCAGCATATCCCCCACAATTATGTGACAGTCTAGAATTTGGTCACATAATCATCAATATTTTCAAATCATCCGGACAACTAGCATAGTCACAATTAATTACCCATACTTGTATTTACTAAAAATCGTAGTTATGACAACCCATTTTATCACTCCATCTGTTTTGTAAGAAGAAGCTAATAGAAATAATCGCCAAGTACTATTTCTAAAGTTTCATACTTAGTGTCTAAGAATGTGACACTATACCATAGAAATCAAATCGGTTCAAACATTAGATCCGTAGAATAGTCTCCGAAACGGTACAACCATTTTTTCTAGATCAGTACACCAATTTACAAATTCTGTCACGATATAGAATTTTGCAATTAAAAAAACATTTAAAAACAAAAACACTCTGGTAGTTAAGCCCGAAAACTAACCAGACTCGATCCAAATATTGGAGACTTTTAAACGTCTTCAAACATTGCACCTTGCAATCGGCAATGAATAGGTATCTCATGGTTAATATCCAACAACGTGGGGGCACCAAACCAACTAGGATATTCGGTTCTCACCGAAAGACCCAAGTTCATAACCCGACAATGAAGGAAAGTATTAAGTTTTCCAACAGATGTCTCATTTCTCAATGGACAAATTAAATATAATAATCGGTTCATTTTCTCATGGAAACAACTGTCAAAGTCGGTTAATACTACTGGTTTCAACGACAAAGATTTGATTCAAAGCTTATGCTTGTACCTGGAGGCTGGAGCGGCACCTTTTTTTCAAAATTCCATAACCGGTTGGATTGTTCCATGGCACCTTTTAACGTTTCCGAAAACGGCACAATGCACAATCAGAGAACTATTCATTTTGTCTAACCATTATCACCGAAATCAAACATTCCAAAGTGATGACAAAGGAACATTAAAGCACTGATGTAAAATTTCACATTTCGAACAGTCTAGGCGGCAATGTTAAACAAGGTCGTTTTCCCCAAAAAAAATTTGGAATTAACAAACCTCTAGTAAATTATAGACACGCCTTCTCACTATGAAGCACCTTTACAAGCATGTGCTCGGGATTTACAGTTTCAAATACAAAGATTAACTGCTATTAATAAATAAATTTTCCCGATACGGTTTCAAGTGCGAATACCGAATTTTTAATATGAGTGCACTGTTTCACAAGTGTTCATGAGTTTTTGTGCCCCCCACAAAAATCCCATTGTACTTAAGCCACTGTAAGTTATAACAAGGCTATACAAAAAAAAAAAAAAAAAACTGATTACCGACCAGAATGTCGATCTTAGTGATGTTTGGAAAAAAAAAATTGGATACACTGTTTGAAGCAAAACTATTTTTTATAAAATTCCATGTGCCTTTTCACAAAAAGCCATGTCTTTTGAAATTACCTTTAAATTTAAATCCCTTATGATGAAAAGGTATGACTACTCATTTAAAACTTTCTAAGATTAAAAGTCATGTCCTTAAGAAGTAAGCAACTTAAGAAAAAGATGTGACTCTTCAAAAGAATGCTCAATATAAATTTATAAAACTTAAATTTCCAACATAATTGTTAACCCATAACAAAGAAAACACTGTGAAGTTGCCAACATTTGGCACCAATTGGACACCAACGGGTGTGATTGGATGGGAATACAATGGTTGTGACTTATTAATTAGTACCGTTTGGCTTGCCTCCCACGGTTACTGCTAGACATAAAATGATGTTGCCTTCTCCATTTCCGGCACAAACCCAAGATACCGAATTGTGAATTTCCAGAATTCACAATTTCTGCCGCAACAAATTTCAAACAACCAAATTAACCATATCCGACTGATATCATAACTGTGAAAGTGTAAAGAGTCAGACTACCCCATATACTAAGGTCAATGGTCTTATGGATTTCCAATTAACCATTTTTCCGAAAATGGTTAAATAATTTTTATGTTCTCACAAATAAAAATGAATTAGAAACTACTATAGTAATAGAAAATTACACAACCTTAAAATTGTCCGGATGATCAAATGTTCAAACGGTGAAGAGGTGCAAAAATACTGAACAAATTAGAGAGAACAAAGTGGTCTAACATATACCAAAGTGGTCTAATGTATTAATCCACCGTTTCGGAAACGAATAGACACTAATGCACCATTTCGGAAATAATAGAATGCAAAAGAATAATATTATACTAATGCATAGAATATTCTAATAAGCGTTGCGCATGCAGTAAAGCAAGTTAACCATTCCAAGATTCACATTACGCTATTGGTCCAGTGAAGTCGAATGCACATCATTTATGATAACACGTACTGTATTGTACTAATTAAAACATTAATTGTTTTATTAGTGCAATATACGAAAAGAATCTCTATTGTGAAGATGATTCATACAATTCAATCGGACAAGTCTTAATAGAATGTTTTTATGAGAGTAGCCTGATCATCAACAAATGTCTAACGGAAAATCCCAAAATTGAAGATTACTCGCATAATATCAATTGAAACACACAATGAAACATAAAATTTGTCTTAAGATTGTTAGAAAAATTGTGTGTATACTTTTTGTGTTACCGTGACATAAATAACGAAATCAAAGATAATGAAATCATAGAAAGATAAAACCTGAAAATCGCATGGAAAGGATCAAGTCTAGTGTAAACACTATGTCCTTAAGACAAATTTCGCCCTCGCTACGGTGCTCACGATTTGCATAGGCGTTTGTCTCCCAGGATAAAATGATCGAACCCACCGAAGTAGCACTCCAATCGATGGGGCTTGGCGAACCAAATAATGAACTTGTACTCTCTCATATGAAGACTCAAAACTCGAAACAATAAATGAAAAAATCAATCTAAAACTCTATATATGTGTCTCCCCCAAAAGTCCTTATTTAACAAATGGAGAGGGCACTCTTATATAGAAGGATTCGTGACTATTCCCAATAGTCACGAAAGGAAGTGACATAACTATTCATCCGAATAGAAGTCAACGACAAGACACGACTCTACGCTAATAATTAACTCATTAAATTATATAAAATTCAATAGAAATAAATTCTAATTGAATTTCTTCAACCAATATTAAATGGAAATTAATAGGAGTCAATTTTCTATTCACTCCTTAATGATTTTGAACAAACCAATATATGTTCTAAAATCATTTTTTCCAACAGGATCTGGCAATTCAAATGCCAGAGCTGGTGTTTTATTTTAAAATTGACATTTACTTATACCACATTAGCATGTTCACAGTAGAAGCAGGAAGCAAAGTAAAGTAATGCATGCATGTTCATGGTTATTACGAATACTATAGTTAATTATAAATCTTATGCATGGTTCATGTGTTATGCGCATGTTTTATGAGAGAGAGAGAAACAAATAAAGAATAAGAAAATAAAATAGAGAAGGAATTTAAATAAATGAATAAAAGAGGGAGAAAAAATAACAATGATCAACACAAGATTTTTAAGAGAATATCTCGCGAATGTTCGAGATGCATGTAAAAATATGAGATGATGGAAAGTATCATTGTTGTATAAATAGACAAAGGGGTACGAATTTGAGTCCAAAAAGAATTTAAAATCCTACTAGGATTCAAACTATAAAGGGATAGAGTTTAATAGGAATTTAAAAACTATAATAATTATCGGTTTAGATAATAATGAATAAAATACTTAATAATCATAAAAATATAATATTTAATATATAAAAAAGTAAATCAAATAACTCTCCCTAAAGATTCAACGAATCTGGACAGAGCGAAAATAAAGAGATATACACAAGTAAAAATTCAAGATAATCAATCAGAAAAAAATAATTTATTAATCTAAATAAAATATAAATAATATATATAAAAAATAATTTTCAAAAATCCAGGTCGTTACAGCAGTGCTCTAGTAGAAGGCCGAAGTATTACAAGTATGAGTATAAACGGTCCGGTTTAAAGGAGAAATTTGGATAAAATTGAAAATTTTTATTAGGATTTTTCAAATCAAAATCGAATCGAATTATTTTAATTTAGTTTGGTTTGATTTCTATGGTTTCGGTCGGTTTAGTTTGATTTTCATTTTCTTTTTAGTTTATGCTAATAAATAGCTAATTGTCCTCGTGCCCGAGTTATCAAGACAGTTAAAAGAATTAGAAAAAAATGAAAATGTAACACTAAGAAAAATATAGAAAAGGTATTTTTGTCTCACTATAACACAAAATTTTCTCTTACTCTAATATTGCACAAATCATTAATGACTTTTACTATTTTCAGTAAAAGTGAGTTTGGTTGATATCGTGTAATGTACACTATCATGTGCGCCCCTTAGGGCACACATTAACAAAACTCTTATAGTAATTATATAGACAAACATACAACTATTAAAATCATAATAACATACATAAAACATTAGGAAAACACTCAATAATAATACTAAATATTGAAATTTAATCAATTATTAGCAAAAATTATATTTTTAACACTCAAGAGTAGTTTATAGCATTCCATTGTGTTGCAATTTGATCACGTAAATTAAGCATTAAAATTTTATCAGCTTGGGACGATCCTCCACCTGTTTTAAAATTATCCCACTTAAAATTCAATCTCCTTACAATGTTCTCCAATCTCCTTAGATCAATTTTTTTCACATTTGTTGTTTTGATCTCAATGTTTTGTAGATTATTGATCCGTCTCAATGAGATGAATCTAAAAAATTTAAAAGTATATCTAAAAACTAAAAAAAGAATCACTAAAGACGATAAATAAGTACAAAATATATCTTTTTTATTTTGTATTTTATGAACATTTTTTAAATTTAGTCTATTATTTATAACTATTTTGAAATCTTTTGTCGAGACGAACCAATAATCCAAAAAAAATCGACGAAAAAAAAATTACGAAAAAAATTTCACACAGAGAGAAAAATAATAAAATAATTGAGTCAAGTCGAACACAAAATAATTGGGTGAACATGATAATGATTATATTGCCTGCAAGTTTATAGTTCTGACGCTAAAACCTACATGCACTAAATTGCATTGTATGAGAGGGAGAAATTAAATTGCACTAAGTCTATGTGCACTAAGTTTTTGGTGGATATTTATTAAAAGATTATAACATTCAGTCCGAGAGAAGTTCGAGAGAAGAATATATGATGTGAGCCTGTCGCTGTGTGCGGGTGCTGCTGTTAGTGTCAGCCCTTGCGGGGCTTATCCCAGGGTCGGCCCCGGCTACTATCGGCCGAGACTTAAAGACAAGCGAGAGAAAATTGGGAACCTCTGTGGCTATTAGATATCAATAAAAAAAAATACTAGAAGAAGGTAAAATAATAAACACTTAATTAAGTGATAAGTGATAGGTAAGGGGAACCTACTTATTTTTTTCTCTTTATTTGCATTAAACTCTTAATATTTTAAGTACTCCCTATTTTGATTATCAAACCAATTTATTCACTTTTTCACTTAATTTATTCAATTTTAAGTGCTGAATTGAGTTATCAAACAAAGTCTAAGGCAATGCCTTAGCTTTGACAAATGACCAAAATACCCACCCGTTATTTATATGTATATGTATATTATGTATATGCATTTCTCGCTCGCGTATATATATATATATATATATATATATATTATGCTTAAATATATAAGTACAAGTATAAGTACATACATACTAAGTATAACTGTGTGTATATATATTATATATATTATGCTTAAATATATAAGTACAAGTATAAGTACATACATACTAAGTATAACTGTGTGTATATATATGTATATATAAGCATAAGTATATATATACTAAGTGTGTGTGTGTAAACACTTGTACTTATATAATATACATAAGTGTATAATATATATTATGGGGGAAGCTCCATAGACCAACACTTTTTTAGACCAATATTAGACCAACATCCAAACTTTTCATTCATAATTAAATTTTAACGATCCAAACCGTTCAATGTTTTTAAAACATGTTTTTAAGGGTACCCGCAAGAAATCAACTCGAAATATTACCGGAAAGAGGTTGATCCAAACAGTGGTTAAAAATGTTGACAGAAAATATTTTATGAACTATTGTTTGGATCGAGTCCTTTTCGATAATATTTTGAGCTTAGTTCTCGCAGGTATCCTTAAAAATATATTTTAAACACATTGAACGGTTCGGATCGTTAAAATTTAATCAATAATGAAGAGTTTGGATGTTGGTCTAATATTGGTCTAAAAAAGTATTGGTCCATATAGTCTTTCCCATATATAATTATATACTTATATTACTTATATATAATATATACTTATATATATCATTTATAAGTATATACTATACATATACATTAAATACATGGTGGGATATCGTAAAAATGTCTTTTGACAATTTAACACATTTTTCTATTATCTAACACATTTAAATTAATCCTTCATCCAATTAATGAACTATTTAACATACAATTCTTAAAAATACCCCATCTTATTTAACACACCCAACTATTTAATACACTCTCCTTATTTAACACAGCAAAAACTAAAACGGTATATATCCAATCGGACCCTATATGAGTAGGATGAATCATGCATGCGTAAATAAGATGGGTTGTATTAATATATAGCTCAAATCACGAAATCATTTTTCTTCAATTATTTCGAAGTCAAATTTAAGAACTGTAATGCTAATTTATTTTACCGTCTTTGAAATTTGACATTCGTACTTAAATTAATTACTAACTGAGTTTATGTACATCACTAGCTAAAAGGTTAGTCTTGACACGAGTCAATTACATTTTACAACTTCCTTCCCATATACCACAGAGCACAAACGTAAAATAGTGGGGCTTACAGCAATTGATAAAAATGGATGAACAAAAAATAGAGACATCAGAATCAAAAGCGAAATATATATAATATATAATATATATATGTGGTACCGCAATAAACTTCATCCGTATATCGATATTCCAAACTTAGCTGATTCTTCAATTATTTGCTTGTATTCACAACGTGAAGATGGTCATGAGGAGGAGGAGGAGGAGGACCCAAATAATAAGAACTTATAGACAATGCTGTTGAATTTCCCTGGGTTTTCAATTTGAGGCACGTGTGCCGTGTTCTTTATCACTTCCAACCTTGCCTTCTTCCCCAATACCCTGCATTCAAAAAACTCAAATTATACAACTCGAATATCTATATAGAAATGACCATTGCATGTCAATAACTAATTTCCTTTTTTTTTTTTTCTTCTGATCGGCCTAATTTTCTATTTGTTAGCAGTCAAATTTTTTAGAGAAATTATGGGGGGAGAATGTGGTAAAAAGAGGCATTTATTGTGATAGATAAATAATGTAATAATTTTATTTGAGTATTTTTTTTTTAGAAAGTGGATATGAGAGATGTTGTTAAGTAGATGACTTTATTTGCAATTAGTACTGACATTTTCCTAATCAATAATTGTATTTTTGTAAATATAAAGAAATATAGAAGGGTATAAGTTAATAAACTTCAGATATGGTAATTCTAAATATAACTAGTCCGAATATACATATCCCAGATAATAGAATTGAACCCTCCCTTTAATACCAAACAAAATGGTTGTAATTGTTACTGAGTGGATCCAGGATTCGAACTTAGTGGTCTCATCATTAAAATAAATGAACAACTAAGAATTAAATTTGTATTCAATAACCAAAAATTGTAAGTGTTCAAAATTTAATTAATCAGATTGGAGAGATTTTGACATAACAAAAGGGTATGAGGTGTCATAAGGCTACGCGGTAAATTTTGAATTACTCTTAAACCTTTAAAAATATAAAAATTTATTTTTAATGGAGCATAAGGGGTGTCACGTGACACTTCCACTCTTTAAGTCCTCCACTGTCTGAAAACCTTGAAAAAAAATCTCAACAACAAAGATTACATACTCCTTGAGTTCAGTAGCTTTCTCCAATAGAAATATCTGATCATTGTCTCCCCACACAATCAACACCTCCTGCAAGGCCAAGTACAACATAATTTGAAAACATTGGTTGTAGCAACATACATGTATATTTTGCCAAAATATGCATGCCCAATCAAAAGAATTATATAAGGAAGCAGATGATGACAAAGGATATATAAACATGATTCATTAAGCATCCGGCTTTTAAATAATTGCAAAACGACAGTGGATGGACGATTAAAGCCTTCGTGCTTTTATTGCTATGCCTACTCTATACAGAGAGAGATAGAAAGTGGCAACCCTAACAATAAATTCAATAGTCTGGTTCAACTTTAGCCCTTCTATAGCTATAGAGAAGGGTAGAGGCTGTCGCTAAGCACAATAAAAAAGGGAAAATAGATGGTTCATTACTTGCATATGGAAATTAAGTGTACCTGATGAAGAGGGGATAATTTTACTACATTATTGTCTTGGCCAAGGGTCAATCCCTTGAGCAGTTCCATCTTCTCTTTCCTATTTTTTGAGTAGAGTTTCTGCATGCACCACCATAAAGTAATTAAATAGCAGTAGCAATTCTTCAAATTATAGGTTCATATCCACGTATCTGGAGCTCTAAATATGTTTCTATGGGAGGAGAAATTAAAGGAAAACTTACACGAATGACGTCATTTAACAAGAAATCAGGGATGTAGCCGGGTCGGGAAATCGCAAGACCTAGCAAGGTCCGCAACTGCGCCGCCGTCCCCGGCAGCATAACCTCCTCAATTTTCTCCACTTTTGCTCTGTTCTTTACCAACTCCACGTTATCTCTCTGCCTCATACTCACTCCGGAACTAGCGATCACCACCTTCGCCACCCTGTCCGGCCACATCGCCGCCATATGGTACGCCACGAATCCGCCGTAGCTCGTCCCCACCACGGAATACCTCTTCACGCCGAGCTTTTCGAGCAGTTTACCGACCGAAACAGCCTGGAAAACCTCTGATCTCTCCGATGATTTAGTGGTGGAATCGCCGAAAAACAAGAGGCTGGGTATGTAAACGGAGAATTCGCGTGCGAAGAACACCGCTTGTCGGCGCCATTGCCAGACGCCGTCGGGGCCGAAACCGTGGATAAGAACCAGAGGTGGTTTGGGATTAGTGGTGTCTGGTGATTTTGGGCCCCAAAAGTGGATGGTGGTTTCGTCGTCAATGTCGATGGTTTGGGGGGAGAGACCGGCGGCGGAGAGAGAACGCCGGAGGTAGCTGCCGTATAAGGAGACGATGCTGAAACAGGAAAATACAGCTGCCATCGGAGTTGTAAATTGTAATATGTGTTTGTGTTTTTTATGGTTTGGCTATAAGCAATGGCAGAGCAACCTTTTCTAGAGTGTGCGGTCCGAAGCATTTGTTTCTTCCTTCCTTTCTTTCTCTTTTTCCCTTTTTGTTTGGTAAAATGCACTGACCTCCCCCTGAGGTTATTTATAAATGCAAGAATCTCTCCAGAGATTCTGATAAATGCAGTAACCTCCACCACATTACAAACTATTTAGCAGATTTCTCCTTGTCATTAATTTTTGACAAAAACTGTTAGTTTTAATGAATAAAATACTAGAATACCCATATTTACTCTTTTTATATATTTTTGCATATATTTAGTGTATTTATGCATGTGTGCAATGATACATGTGTGTATGTGTGTGTGTGTATATATATATATATATGTGTGTGTGTGTGTGTGTGTGTATATGTATATGTGCGTGTATATTAAGAAATGAATTTTTAAAATTAAAACTTGAAATTTTGAATCAAATTATATTTTGATCAAATTTGTAAAAATAAATATGCATTTGATATATTAATAATTATTTCTCTTACACAAGTTATATTTATCACTTAATCTATATTGTTATGTTTAGCTTTTTTATATATATTTTACCTAATAGTAATGGAAGCATGTATATATTCTTAGCTACCTCATCGAAAAAAACCATTATGACTTTTAATTGAACTTATCTTTTTTTAGTATTTCAATATATTTTTCTATCCGATATTTAAATGCTCAAATCAAATTAATTTTATGCTATATTAGTCAACTTTGTAAAATTAATTACGTATTATATTTTGATAAATATTATTTAGTTTTATAAAAAATAATATGTTTTACTTAATTAATCTCGTTATTTTTTTTGCCCATATATGAATTTATCTAGTAAAAGATGCGTATATATGTTATAATCTATCATATCATGAAAAAGATCCTCATGTGTTAGTTACAAAAAAGTCAATGTAACTTACTTATAACATAATAATTCTATTTTTATTAGAATTTTAAATATTAATTTTGTTTGTTTTGTATATTTTAAATAGTAAAGTGGTTAATATCTTCCCCTTGTTTGATTTGCTTTGAGGCAAAAAATTGATAATAACTTATTTGAGTTTATTGTTATGATGATGGCCTAAGCTATTCCAATCCAAAATATATATTTTTCTTATTGGGAAAATATGGGTGGGAAGTCCGATGCAAATACAAAATCAAAATGGTGTATTTTTTGACTAAATTGGCATGATGTTTACTTAAGTATTTTTTAGCCTTATTTTCTCATTGTTTTCTTTTTCTTGTTTACTTTTTGAAATACTAAAAAAATTAAATCAAATTAAAAGTCACAACGATTTTTTTAGGCAAGGAATGCTAATTCTATTTAATTTATTTTGCCTTTCAAAAAAAATATATGTGTTTCAATTAGATAAAATAAATATAGTTAGTCCAAACATAACGATTTATATTAAGTGATGAATACAATTTTTATCAAAAAAAATAACTATTAGCATATAAGATGCATATTTATTTACACAAAGTTGATAAAATATAATTTAAGTTTAATTTAATTTAGACATTTTAACTTGTTTTTACTATATAAGTACATATATGTTATTATAGAACATATATCTCAATATACACAAACATAGATAGACTAAATACATACAAAACAAATATATAAAAAAAAGTAAAGGAGGCCATTTTAGTCTCTTATTAATTAAAAGTAATAGTTTTGCCAAAAGTAAATGACAAAGTAAATTTGCGAAATAGTTTATAAAGTAGAGAACATTAGTGTATTTACCAAAACTTTTGGAAAGATCCCTGCATTTGTCACTAACCTCATGGGAGGTTAGTGTATTTTACCCCTTGTTTTTTTTGTACGAATCCACTTCAGGCACTTTAAACTAATCATTATAACTTATTCACAGTCATCATTTTATATGTTTGCGGGGTGAGAAAAGTCCAAATGCGGTGAACAAGAAAAATAGAACTTGAGATATAAGCAGCTTACGGGGTCAGAAAAATTTCAAATTTTTATTATTAAATATATTGTTTAGATTTAAGAGATAATTAGCAAATGTTACGGTTAAACAATAGACAGAAAGAGAGTTGAAAAAGAACTAAAAAATGAGTGAAGTTGAATAATATTTTTATTTTTTTAAAAAACAAATAGGAGAGTGTCATGTACTTTATGTTTAATTGATTATAAATAATAACATAAGATAAGATTATTTATCCTTTTATCTTGTCATTGCACTTCCTTCAGTTTTATTTTTTATTCTTGAGATTATATTCCATATGCTCCCGATTCTATTTTTTATTGGTACATAGTTTTGTTTTTCTCTCCACTTTTCAATTCTATATATATTTTTTCTTTCCTTTACGCTCTTTTTCTTGGTATTTCATCTCCGGTAGTTCCAATCGCACAACCATTAACTAGTTCTTCATGACAAATATCTGCATGGAGGTGCCCAACTTGGCTTAATTAAAATGTTATGAAATTTTAAAAGGTTTTAGATTTTTTTTGAGTAAATAAATTTAAAATAATCGAAAAGTTTCTTGAGGCAACCAAAAGGTCCCTTATTCATGTATATCATTGATGTCTAGTACTCAAAGATTTCACCATTCATTCATGCATGCAGCTCAAAGATTTCCATGCAGCTCCAAGATTTTGTAGCTCAAAACTCTTTTTAAAGCTCTATAAATTTTAGTCTTGTTTCGTCTTTTGGCACACCGAAGTTTCTTCTACAATTTCATCTTATATTCGAGTTCTTTAAAGGAGAGGGAGAGAGAAAGAGAGAGGCAAATGTAGTGAAGTTTGACAGACGACGATAGTCAGCATTCCTACAGTCGATTGAGTTGTTTTACCCTGGGAGACAAATGTCATTTGTGATCCTTCAACAACAACGATGAAGTGACGAATCAGTTTTAAGGAAACTGAAAATACATAGAGCGGCGGATTCAGAAATTTCATTAAGGAGGGTCACTTATTTAGAATAAACTTAACAAAAATTCTCAGAAATCACACTGCAATATAATGAGAGCAAATTTAACTTAAATTAAATAAAACAGTACTGTTTTAGATTTTAAATAAAATATCTCTTGTGCGCTGTGCACACACCGTTAACAAAATTTTATTTTAAATTTTGAATTTGCGGTTAATCTTGATTTTTTTAAGTAAACGCTAAATTTTTAAAAATAAAATTCACAGAACACGACCGAAAGGGGTTTAAATGAGCAGTGTCGGTCAGTTTTTTTAATGCTGCGGTGACAAAAGTAAAAGGAAAAATAAAAAAATATACCCATTTTGTTACCGTCGCATTAAAAAAAGTGACCGACACCGCTCATTTAAACCCCTTTCGATCGTAGTTTCTAGATTTTTATTTTTGAAAAAATTATAAAAATTTATTATTAACTTAAAAAAAATATTTTGAGATTAATCGCGAACTCAAAATTTTAAAATAAAATTTTGTTAACGGTATATGTGCACACATCACACAAAAAATGTTTGATTTCAAACTCAAAATAGTAAAAAAAAAAAATTCAAGGGGGTCACATGACCCATGTGGTCCTTAACTGGACCCGTATCTGAATACATATGACTTGATTTGATATTGTGCTCATATTGGTTTACATAATATTTTATAATTGGTTGTGTAGTTCATTTCGATTCTTGTTACGTAACTTCAATTTATGATTTATAATTTCGATTCCGATTATCAATATTATGGATGTATATTTTTTGTATTCGTGAGCACCCTGGAATTAATTTTAAACCGGGCTAGATCTGTCTCCAACCAATGACGGAACTGTAATTTTGGACATTCTTTCAAAAATTAATTAAAAAGTTAAATCTCTGTCATCAAATTTTTTCCTTTCATTTTATATCCATTTCAATTGCTAGAAAAGTAAAAGTAATACAACTACAATAAATAAGTGTATATATATATGGGGCCGGCCATAGATCAATATTTTTTTAGACTAATATTAAACCAACATCTAAACTTTTTATTCCTGATTAAATATTTTTAATGATTCGAACCGTTCGATGTGTTTAAAACATGTTTTTAAGGGTACCCGCGAGAAATCAGCTCAAAATATTATCGGAACAGGATTAATCCAAGCAGTGGTTCAAAATACTGACAGGAATTGTTTTATGAACCACTACTTGGATCAAGCCATTTCCGATATAAACCTCTCATTTTAAAAATGTACACCTCGTTTTGCTAAAATGTAGATCTTTTATTTTCTGATCAAATTTTGATGATCTAAACCATTCAATGTGTTTAAAATGTGTTTTAAACACATTGACCAATGGTTCGGATTGTTAAAATTTGATAATAAAAAAAAAAGAAAGAAAAGTGAGATTATCTTTTTAACAAAATGAAAGATTTGTTATTAGAAATTATTTATATATATATTTTTGCAGTGGCGGAGTACTTATATCGATAGAGTAGGTTCATTAAAACATAGAGATTAGGTAAGTTTGGTTGGTTGGTTGGTTATCTTTGTGTGTATTATGGTTGATCTACTTGTCCAATTCCTCCACCAAACCATCTTTTAGTTCCCTTATTTAGATTTTCTCACATGCAAAGCAACTCTCTGGGGGGGTCTTTAATGTACCATATAATTAACTTTCATTGGACCCATACTCACCAAATTCCAAGTTGGTACGAATTTCTAAACAGTTTTATGCTTTTTCTCTTCCTAGTAATGTTGTTGGTGAGCTAATGTGTTGGCAAATCATCCCTTGGATATCTTCAAACTCATGTGTAGTAGTACCATTGGATTCCACTACGTCAAAAAACATACAGTAAACATTATAAAAGTACAAAAAAATAAAAAAATAGATATAAAATTAACAAAATAAATAGATATTTAGATAAGAACAAAAAAAATTAAAAAGAAAAATTAAGTCAAACCTAACTAATTAACTGTTGCCTTTCAGAGTGAAATTTGCATTAACTGGGATTTATCAATCTCATCCAAGTTTGTTGTAACACTCAAGCTCGTCTAAATTGTTATTTATAGAAGACCCAAGTTATCAGATTGTTAGTGGATTACAGATTTCACAATCCAATCTACATACAGCAGGTAGATTATAAACCAAATATTTTATAAGTAACTCCACCAATTTGGTCCAATTCAAACAGCAGGAACGGAGTTAGAAATTTCACTACGTAAGAACGAATTTGTATTAGAGACAAAAAAAAGAGGGTAATTTAAATCAGGGTCCTATTTACTCCTGCGGCTTAGGTTTTCATCCCATCCACTTTTTGACCTTATGTTTTAATCTTATTTTTATATGGCTAGACAAATTTGTCATTACTTTTGAGGGTTACTTTACCCTCTTATCCTTTAGTTAGTTAATTCTTAATTTGTTAAGTTTAAATTTATAGCACTAATTTAGGTTTAAAATATGGAATCATAATTATTTTTAGTAATTATCTTTGCCAACAGTTTGAGATTTATAATTATCTTTAGTTATTATTTTCACCATTTTATGAAAATGTACCATGACCTGCAGGTATTGTTTTTTACCTGCAAATTTACCATAATATCTGTAAATTTACCATAACCTGTAGATTTAGTGTTTTACCCCACAAATTTACCGTGAAATCTGTCAATTTACTAGATGACGTGCCGTACCTTCAAATTTACCATGATATATGCAAAATTTCCATGGACGACAGGTGTTGTTCTTTACCTGCAAATTTATCATGATATCTGAAAACGTACCATGACTTGTAGGTGTTTTTTTTTTCCAACAAATTTACCATGTTTTCTATTAATTTACCATAACCTTCAAATTTACCATGATATCTTAAAATGTACCATGACTTTCAAATATACTATGTCTGAGTCAATATCATCTAAAATAAATATGTATTCCAACGATTCGTACATTACCCTAGCCCGTAGTCCGATGAAAATCATTCAACTTTCGTCGTCCTTCTCCGGTAGCAGTTAAATCAAACTCGTACTTCGTATTCCAACACTGGCAGTCGATGTTCCGTAGATGTAGTGCGGTGTTTGTATGCGATTCCAGTGAGTTGATAGATTCCGAAACCCTAGATCTCCGATGTCATCCTAAAATAGAGGATTGTTGGTCCTTTTTTTTAGTCCTTCTATTTTGGGAGAGACGAGTTTAATATTTGGGAGATGATTGTTGATGACGTATTTTTAGGAATTGGCTGCTAACCTTGTTTAATGTTAAGATAAGGGTAAGTTTGGTATTTTTTTTAAAAAAAGACTAAAACTTAATGTTTGTAAGTGCATAGGATGAAAAAATAACAAACTCTTAGAGATAGAACTAAAAAATAAGTTCCAAAAAAAAAATACATACCAAAATATTTAGCATAAACAAATTTATATACTTCATAATTTTTTTTCATTTTTCCATATAATAAGTAATAATAGAGAATGTTTTTTTTTTTTTGAGAAGACCGTTCTTTATTGGCCCCTCGGCTCCAAAAGAGCACATGAGTGGACTTCAACAATCACTCCATGTTGGCACCTCACGGCCATGGTGCCTTTCGTCACTCTCTCTTGCTACTCTCTAAGATCCAAACCTTCTCCATGAATTGTCTCCACCTCTCACAAGATTTCAAAAAAACAAAAAAACCCACATTCAGAGAGAGACACGTCTCTTCTCGGTGCACCTTTTTCTTCATCTCAATTTCTATGCCACAGCTTCAGAGTGTGAGTGTTATGGAGCCTCGTACCGCTGGAGCAGTCCATTGTCTTATGTTATCGTATTGCCGGTGTATTGCTTCATAATTTTTAATTAATTTAAATAGTTTGAGCATTTTATTTCACTTATTCCGCACATATATTTTTATTCCATACGCCTACGCATATATATATATATATATATATATATATATATTTTGATATATTATATGCATTATATGAGATATGTATATATATAATCATCTTTTTTTAAATATTATATAAATACTTTAAACTTTAGAATTTTAATATACATATATATAAATTTTACTCAATATACATATAGATATATAACCATCTGTCTCTCTCTCCTCCCTCACAGCTCACTCTCTCCTCCCTATCCTCACCCGACAATGACCACATCACCAACTCCCATCAACAGCACCACCAGCCGACCTCCTACTCCAACCTTTCTTACCTCTGCAAGTTTAGGCCATTACCATGGCTATTCCATTCCGGACCGTCGATCCTCCGTAAAACCTCGAAACCATTGATCACCTCCGTTCCTTTGACTATAAGTAGTGACCCCTGCCTCCTCCTCAACACACACCAAACCATATGAGAGCTTGGAGCAGAAGAAGAGAGGAAGAGAAGAGCAAGAAGAAGTTCCGACAAAACTCTGCCAAACTGACCAAGTGATCGAAACCCGACCAAACCTTCACCAAACTCCAAACAATTGTAAGCCCCTCCTTTTGAACCCATTTTAAGTATTTTCGTATGATATTAGCTTTAAGGGGGTTCTGTCGGAGGAGAAACAACCATTTACAGAGACTGGTAAAATTTTCTCAGATCCTGAGTTCTATTTGGATTTGAGTCCGAAAAAATCGAATCCACGACTGGATTTGTGACCGAACAAACTTCCGGACATAATTTTTGGCTGGAATAAATTATTTTCTAAAAATACAATTTTTACCCTATATTTTTTATAAATTACATATTGTACTTTTGTTATATAAATTTTAGATTTATTTTTTGATTATTATAATTAAACTTTTGTAGTTTATTATAGATTAATTATTTTATCAATTATTACTTAAATTAAATTTTATGAAAATTATCATTTTAAAATCCTACTCCTTTTCAGTTCCCCTACCTTTTTATTCTCTTCAAAAAATCATAAAAATTATTATAAATTTAGTTTACAAATATATTTATTGTATTATTAAGTAAAGTTTTTGCGATTTACTATTAAATTTTATTTATTTACGCACCCGTCTTGTTAATATGCGACTTCTATTTAAAAATTAGTCGATCATGAACTACCATGATTATTCCTCTGATTATATATATATATATTCCTCGTGGAAATATTATGTGTGTCTTGTAGCTGTAATGCGACATGAGCCAAGTTTTGACTTTAATCAAATGGTGTAATAGACCCAAATTTTGTATTACCCAAGTGTTGTAATTTAGTCATGTCATGCGTTTAGTCAAGTTACACTTGAGCCGAAATTATATCTAGTCCTATCGTGCATTTTCAACCTAACAATCTTCTAGTGTAAAATTTTAAACTTATAATATTCTGGCACAGAACAGGATATAATGCTAGGGATAACATATTGATTGGGAACATGACGATCAAAAAATGGCGTGGTTGGGGAGCAGGGTGGTTGGGATCATCGTTAATCGGGTGGTCGAGATCGTTATCATTCAGGAGCACCATACTGGACTTTATTGATTTATAAATGTTGATTTGAAATATATGACGATTTCATTCTTGAAAAAATTGATAGAATTATATGACGTGATCGTACCCTAGAATATTTGATTCAAGTTGAAAACTCATGGAACGTTTAGAACTGATATTCACTGTGATAATTACTCTGATAATTTTATGCTATTTTGATTTAAAACGTGTACTTACTGTTTTCGCATTTATCTTATCGTGTGATTAGACTTTGAATATTTTCATACTCTATACATTGCGCATTATGTTTTTTTTGATCAGCACATTGCGCATTATGTTATTATGCTAAAACATTCAAAAAGAAACTTAAAGGTATAGTAACTTATTAAGTGTAAAAACTCATGGCGCAACTTCCTTCTGCTCCTGGTGTTTGATAACCAAGTACCAATAATAATGGAGCCGGATCGAATTATACACATACGATGACGCTTTTTTCGCAGAAGACACGGTGGAGTCGGGGTTAACCTAACTTCGTTTAAACTGCTCTGACTTTAATTTAAAGTATTTTTGATGTAAAATAATATTTTTAAACGTATTTCAGCTGTCTTTTGTATTAAACTCGTATTTCAATATAATGATGGTATTTTAGTTATTTCACTCTTTTTATTAATGTGTTTGAAATTCAAGGCATTACACCCGGTCAGTTGACAACGACTATACAATTTGGGTCGGTGCATCAAACATGGCGTATGTCATATAAGATAGTGTACGTTGTGTTTGACTGAGTCAACGATTCATGGTATCTCCTTTTGTAATTTTCTGGCATTAATTTTATAATATGAGACAATAATTAGTAAATCTATTCGAGGCTTTTCAAATAAATTAGTGTCATTTTTTCATCATAAAAGAGTCATATGATCATCTCTTAAAGATTTTAAAGGAGATCTGTGATGTCCCGTCCCACATCGAAAGTCTACATGGGTGATCCTGCGTATATAAGGAACCATGTAAACTACTACTAACAACTTGGGCTTAAGCATTTTGGCTCACGTGTTTAGGTTTCAACAAGTTGTTGGGTTAGTAGTTTACATAGGGCGTTACAAGATCTAATTGAGTGTCTACAATCGCTCATCTTTCAAGGAGTTTGATTGTCAGTGCAGGACATGAACTACGATTAAAAATAAATTGGACTAGAACTTTCAATAATATCAAGCAATTCAAAAGCATGGTTGCGTTTCTCAAGTTATCTACGTACGTACCCTAGTGTAGGGATTAAACCAGCATAGTTCATTGGTGCTATACACACAATAAAATAGTTGTGTCAGCAAATTCATGTGCAAGTCAAGGCATATGTGGCCCAGGTAAACACACCAAGTACCAACGAATCGAATCAAATTTTCTTATATAATCACATTAAGCATTCGAGGTGTTCTATGGATATTTTGGATGAACACGAGAAAATTCATGCTTAGATAGTCACACTAAGCAGTGCACGATTAGAATAAACAACTAGGATGTTCTTAGATATTCTTAATGAACATACAAGAAAATTCAAATTATGGTCCTTAAATAATCATACTAAGTTGTACACGGATCGCATAAACACGTCGAGACTTTAATGAATATTTTGGATTACACATCCAATAATTCCAAATATGGTGCTTAGATAATTACACTAAACAATACAACACACATATCAATACATCGAGAATTTTAACGGATATACTAGACAAACACACCAAAAAATTCAGATTATCATGCTTAGATAATCACATTAAGTTGTACACGGTTTGAATGAACACAATAAGAGTTTTAATGTATATTCTGGATAAAATTTGAATAACGATAGTAAGATAATCACATCAAGTAATACACGATTCAAATAACTACGCAGAGAGTTTAACAGATATACTGAATGAACACACTAGAAAATTTAAATTATTATGCTTAGAGAGTCACACTAAATAGTACACGACTTGGATAAACACAGTGAGACTTAATGGATATTCTGGATAAACACACTAGAGTTTTCAAATTATGTACTTAAATAATCACATAAAATAATACAATGCCCGGATAAATACATTGAGAATTTTAGCGGATATTCTAGATGAACACACTAGGAAATTTAAATTATTATGCTTAGATAATCACATTAAGCGGTATATGGCTCGGATGAACACAGAGAGAATTTTAACAGATATCATGGACGAGCACACTAGAAGATTTAAATTATTATGCTTAGATCATCATATCAAACGGCACATGGCTCAGATCAACACACCAAGACTTTTAATGAATATTCTGGATAAACACACTAGAAAATTTAAATTATGATAACTAGATGATCACATTAAATAATACATAGCTCAAACAATCACACCAATAATTTTAAGAGATATTGGATGAAGAAACCAGAAAATCCAAATTATTAGATAATTACACCAAGTAGTACACAATTCCAATGACCTTTAACTAATATTCTGGATGAAACACATAGAAAATTCAACTTATCATGCTTAGATAGGCACACTAAGCAATAAACGACTCAAATACAGACATAGAGGATTTTAATAGATATTCTAGACAAACATGCTAGAAGATATCAATAATGGTGCTTATAATCAGACTAAACAACACCAGACTCGGATAAACACATTGAGAATTTTAATGGATATTTTAGATAAAAACATCAAATAAATCAAATTCTGGTCCTTAGATACTCACGCTAAATAGTACATAAGATTTTATTCACCATACATGGCATACGCCAGGTCTTCATAGCATACGCTACACCCAAGGTGGCGGACGTACGACATTTGAGAGTTTCTCAGTCTGGTGTACACCATCCTAAAAAAGATATGGCCCCTCTCTCTCTCTCTCTCTCTCTCTCTCGTTGCGTATGTTGAAACCTCTTTCGTCCTCTGCCAATTTACACAACTATATTTCTCTCTCGATCTCCGCAGTACTCTATCCCTTTTGTCTTTGCAGAGTCACACCAATAAATGTTTCTTTGATGCTTTTCTTACACGATTAACAAACAATTACAATTTTTTTTACGTGATTGTAGAATACATAGCGAGGATAATACACAGCTAAGAGCATCCGCACCAGTCTCCCTATTTTTTTCTTCAAATTAGAGAGAAAATTTTACTTTTCTATTTTAGAGAGTCATATTTTGTAATGTTTCCTACATCAGACTCTCTATTTTATTCCTATTTTATTAAAATATTCTTTTTTTTCATTTTATATTTACTTTAAATGTTAAGGGAGGAGAAAAAAAATTTTAAAAAAATGTTAGGAGTGAATAGTGACACCCTAAAACTAGGGAGTCATTATTCATTTTGGAGAATAGGGAGGAGGAATAGAGAGGCTAGTGTGAGAGTTGTTAAGAGGATTTGCTCCTCAAATTAGGGAGGAGGGGGTTTAGGGAGGTTGATGTGGATGCTCTAAGCATATATTTTTTTTTTTTGAAAGGCAAAATAAATATATATATTAGAATTGTTTAAAGATACAAAATGGTCAAATGACAATATTCTAGAATGGCATTAGATAAGAGGAGATAATGCCATAGTTGGTGAGTCACCAACTAATGACCTATACCTCCCTCAACCACTGTCATAAATCCCTTCTCCCCTCTTCAAATCTATACTTGACTTTCCATCCCCTATACTTCTTCACAAACCTTCCACTGGATCCATCCTCCTCGCAGCACACCAGCAGGATTATACAGTACATCTCCGATTTTGAAGGTGGCTGTCGATGTGGTGGTCCAGCACCCAATTGAGCCACCTCAACTTGAATGACTCAAGCATCTTCGCCCTTGAGTATGCCTCTCTATTGAAGAGGCAGCCATTTCTCGCTTTCCAGACCGACCAGATCATGACCGGAGGGATTGCCCTCCATAGAGAGATCGGAGCACTACAAGACCGACTCGTGGCCACCCAGCTCGACCACCAAACAAAAAGATCAGCCAAGTTCTTTGGAACCACCCAATCCACACCCCACCAGGAGATTACCTCGCACTAGCTCTTCCAAATTGGGTAGCAATGAAGGAGTAAGTGTTCCTGTGACTCTATTTCGTTTTCGCAAAATTTGCACATAGCCGCATTTAGGTTGATAATTCCCCTTTGAAGGAGTAATTCCCCAGATTTTACCTTACCCCTCCATGATAACCAGCACAAGAATTGAACTTTTGGTGGACATTTAGATCTCCACACACATTTTGGTGGCGCAATTTGTTCTCGCTCCATCTGACCTTGGACAAGCTCGCATAGGGATTTAACCGTAAACACTCCCCCCAATTGCCATTGTAGGTTATCTTCTGTCTCTTGTCTCTGGATTTGTAATGCATCCCATTCAGTTGACAGCGCATCAAGTTCTTCCACTTCCCATGAGAACAATGGCCTTCTGAAGTTGAGGGCTTCCTCCACAATGGCCCTCTAAGCATATATGCAAATTGTCTTCAAATCACGAGTGTGCATGAAATATTTTTTTCTTCACAACAAAAAAACAAAATGATCATCATTGTTTATATCGGTTGACTTTTCAAACTAGTGTGGAGATTGCAGGAAAAATAAAATGACAACAAAAAAACATATATAATAATCCTAAATTTTTAATTTAATTTTAATTAATATTAATGATTTTCTGTTCATAAGTTAATTTTTATTGTTTAATTAAATTCGGGATTTGAAAATTTGGAGTTTGCTCAAGCGACCTTATTTTTTGAAGCTGGCTCAAGCAAGTTTGAGGCTGCTCGAGTGATCTGTTCGAATTCCAAATGGACAGACTGTTGTGTTCAAGGCCATTAATTGGGGGAACGATTTTGGATTGATTTCAAAATTCATGACGGATTATAACATATTTTATTATGATTATTAAGTTATATAGATGTAGTAATCTAACATTTTCATTTACACTCACGAAATTATACTTAGAGATTTTCAAAAATTGTTAGAGAGAGAGAGAGAGAGAGAGAGTTTTTGAGTTTGGGCTTTGGAAGGAGGTTCTATTGATCCACGATCCATGAATCCAAAGTTGTTTTGCTACCAAATCTTCAGGTTAAGGTAGGAGAAATCATTTCCAACTCTTAGGTGTACGATTTACAGTAGTCGTATGTGGATTCGATGTAAGATTTGCATGCTAGGGTTTCTATTAATCATTATAGTTGAAGTATGAAATTTATTGTAACCTTAGCTAGGTTGGCCCAATTGATAGAGGGGTATATATTTATAACTTATGAAATTTTTGTATTCATTGTTAATTTCTGTTTTGAAACAAAAATCATAAAATTGGGGTTTAGATCGTGTGCATTTTATCAAGAACCCTAAAAATAGAATCTGCTAAAAACGACAGCTTGCTTCAGCGACCTGTCTGATTTCTAACAGAATCTGACTTTTGAGATCCAGAGACCAAAACTTAGAATTCAGTAGACTACTCGAGCGAGCTCTAGGTCATTCGAGCGACCTTATAAAATTAGGCAAACTACTAAATGTTGATCGAACATCCCAGACTGAAAACATGGACTGTTAATAACTTCCGTAAGCATGTTCACATTGCACAAGTATCCACAAACCCAAGTTGTATGTCCAGGGTCCCCACAGGATATTGTGTGAGCGATTTTGATCAACTTTGACCACGATCTAGTGTTATCGTATGTTAACAATGCTATGGTTATGATTCCAGTTTTAGTAGTCAAGTTGTGCGTTTCTGAATGTTGAGATAATATTGGTGTTCCGGGTTTAGCCGTCGTGCTGCTCGAGGTGATGTAGTTAGTTAGGGTTACAACCATCATGCTCGCCAAATTTAATTGTGAAAGAAAGTGTTAATCTCGTCGTGCCAATTGTTTGATTAGAATAGTCATCGTACTATTAGACTGTAGTAAATCAAACTGCATTATGTTTTGGTGTATTATATGAAAACTTAATTAGAATCCATGTTAGGGATAATGATTCAAACGTCACCGTAACAAGGAAGCAAATGGTGTTGGATAGGTGAATATTATAAGTAGTGAAAATGTGTAGAGAACAAGTAGGTGCGCTAAAGAAAAAAGTTGGAAAATGGGTAATGGTAGTCGTCGTGCCAAGTGTTGATCTGGATGTCGTCCCAAGTTGTATTCCATATGGGTTTGAGTCCCACCGAGTGTCTCCCACTTGTTGATTTAAGAACTCCAACTAAGAGATGTAACGACCCGTATTTTCAGAGTATATTTTTCTTTTTGATATTTTAGAAAATTTTAATTTTGGATAAGTTGCTGAATTTTTTATTATTATTAGAGTTAATTAATTTGATTTACATTATCCTTTTGTCTAGGTTCGTTGAACCTTTGGGAGACTTATCAGATTGATTAATATTTATCCTAAATTATTTTTTTGATATATTTTTACCTATTTTATGGTATTTATCCTTATATTTATTCCTTTCGATAATTATTCGAGTATTTGATTCCCAACCGAACACTATCTCCTTGATTCATATCCTAGTTGAACCCAAATTCGTTCCCCTTTGCCTATTTATTCATCATCCTATCTACCCAATTTTCACTTTCTGTCAATTCCGATTTTTTGCACGTCTCAAGATTTCTGCGAGGTATCCTATCAAAAAAATTTCATATTCGTTTTATTTTTTTGGTTGTTCGTTGTATTTCCGAACCTATTGCGTGTAAAGTCTCTTTTTCTTTTCTTTCTCACTCTCTCTCGGTTCTCTCTTTTCTCTCTCTCACTCGCCTCTCGCTCTCTGTTTCTCTCTCTCTCTCTCTCTCTCTCTCTCTCTCTCTCTCTTCTCTCCCATCTCTCTGCTTCTCTCTCGTCTCCCTCTCTCTCTGTTTTCTCTCTCTCTCTCTTGCTGTTTCTTTTTTTTTTTAAGTCTTTTAGTTCTATTAATTAAAAACTTATTTCTATTGATTGTTTGTGTTTAGAGTTATATTATTTATTCATATTATGTTTAAAATACTTACTTATTTTATTAGTTATTAGTAAACAGTATACTGTTTTATATATATACACATTCTATTCACATTACTTACGTATTATATCATTTATTAGTAAACACTTTTAAACTATTACTTATACTATTTTATTATTACATATAGTACACTATTTATATATATATATATATATATATATATATTTATAATATTTGAGTAGTTACCTAAACTGTTATTTTGTTTATTAGTAACACGTTGCTTTTATTTATTTATTATATTTAATGAATAGTTTTAATTTTTTTATAGTGTTGCGATAATCGGATCTTGGTGCGGTGGTTGATTTCGTGAGTTTTTGATAGCGCTTTATCCGTTGGATCGAGGTAGGAATTTCGGACCGAGCCCTACATATATATGTGATTTATGAGTAGATTTAGTTTGTGTTCGAAGATTGTGTAGGGGACATAAATCGAATTGTTAATAATTAATTATTAAAGAAATTATGTGTGAGACCCCAACCCAAAATAAAAATAATAATAACAATAAATAGTAATAGAAAATAATAGAAAATACTATGAATAAATTAAAATTTTGATTGAATTAAGAAATAGAGATTTTTTTTAGGCCAATTAGGTAATTTATTTAACAAATGAGGAAATACTCCAAAATTATTTTAGGGATAAATGAAGTTGGTTCAAAACATAATCAGAGACCGAGGAATGGTTCAATAAATTATTTTAAGCATTAATAGTAACTGGAGATTAACCTCGATATTGCTCTAGGGGACAATCGGACGAGGTTCGGAGTTCCTAGAATTTATTTAACGTTAACGTTTCGGCACTAGATGAGATCAAACATTTCAAACTTATCCAAAATAAGATATCTTTTTTGTAAAATTTGCCACGTATCTTTAGGATTCCACCTCCTGCTTTAGGATTGCACCTCATGCTTTCAAATTTTCCTATAAATAGCCATGAAAACATAACATTTGAATTCATATCCTGAGAAGTAAGAGAGAGCGGGAGGAGAAGGAAAATTAGGCAGAAAAAAAAAACGCAGCTCAAGCTTTGAAGAATATTTTCCAAAGTTCTATTTACGAGGCGCGTCATTGAATACCCTACATCATTCGAGGTGAGTCCGGATATACCCATTTACTTGTACATTTTTAGGATATGCTCAAAAAAAATAGAAATTGCTTTATTTTGTTAAAAAAAAAAGAAAAGAAAAGAAAAGAAAGTTGTTATATAATAATGCATGAAATGTTATGCCATAAATGATTAAAACCGTTGACGATGATCACATAAACATCATCTCATAAAATGTGAATTCCGGTGATTCCCTGACCGCTGGGGGTGTGACAAGCGGTAGTTTGGTATAAGGTTGGGTCCCACGGCCAGGTGGCATCGGATGACGTCATGCCAAATCCGTGTTATATTTCAAAGGGTAGCTCCCTTAATCTAGTTCTGGCATATACACCGAAGAATCAATTGTTGAATTTATTTCATTGATTATTTTTGTTTAAAACACAACAAACCGTTAATTCCAGTATTGATATAACCCACGGGTTATGAAAATTATATATTATTTATATATACGTCCTCGGCTACGGCCTATGGACCCAATCATAAGTATTGTCAATATATTAATAAATTATTCTTTTTAATTATGTCGTGTAAAATCTGTAAAATGGTATATCTAGATTCATATTAGCTGTAAGCTAATGGGTGTTGCCTTGCAACACAACAGGACCCGTGGCAGGACCTGGCGGACAATGAAGAATTAATCAGCTAAATTTCACGCTTTGAGTTTTGTAGTTGAAAACTTATATAGAGTTATGTTTTGTTATGTTGAGGTCATGTTAGGCCAGTACTACGGTTTGTAATAAGTATCGGATAAGCAAGCTTTTAATTCAATAATGATTGTCAAATTTACACGTCCTTGATGTTATTTTATTATTGAGCAAATTACGCTTCCACTAAACTCTGCAGCATGTCAAGGGTTAAAATAAGATAATTCGATAAAGTTCATAAACTCTTTAATTAACGTAGGAGGCCTCAGCGTGTAGAACCGTTGGCCGGTCACTAATTCGTTCCAATTTGGAATGGGTCGTGACAAGAGTTGGTATCAGAGCCTTAGTTTGTGAATTTTAAAAAAAAAAAACTCAAGGACAAAATTATTGGAACACGATCGTTGCACACGACATGTTTAATTTATATGTTATTGGTTCTTGAATTACTCTTTATATTTATTTAACGCTGGATCCATGTACTGGTATTGACAAGACTATATCTTGTTTGCCATAGGTATGACGAACACAGATAGCAGTGAAGACAGCATGGGGCGCTATAGGATCAACACTAGTGGCATCGAAGACAACGGAGGTGACTCATTGGAAACCAAGATCTGTAATCTGGCTGCAGATATCGCGTACGATGAAATGAAGAGGGTAGCAGATAGCAAGCCTTTTTATACTGATAGGATGCTACAATTCCAAGCCTTGCGCCGTATGACTATAGGATCAGAAGTGTTAAGGCGAGCTATCTGGTGGACAGGAAATGAGGAAGGTTACAAGGCCATGATAGAGGCGATACTGAGAAGCGGTGACCCTAACAGGTGTGAAGGGCGAACTACATTTGAGGCAGGGGAAAGTTCTAGAGTTGTTGAGACGCAAGTGCAGGAAGAAGTGGCCTCAAATGAAGTTCTTGAAACAAAAGAAAGTAGAGTGTCAGGGAAACTAGAGGCAAATGGTGCGTATGATGTGATAGTAATAAGTAGCGATGATGAAGAGGATCCAAGGGAACCAGGGACCCCGAGAGCCCCAGCAGGACCCCAAGGAATAAGGAGGAGCGGATCTGAAGACTCAGTCAATGGGCCAGAGGAAAAATGAAGGGTTGAATAAGGATAGCTGTAAATAAGGGTTGTTAAGTCTTGGGAGTAGCGGGGGAAAAAGAATTCCTTTTGCTTTTAGGAATTCATTTTGGGGAATCACATGTATATAGGTAGTAGTATGTGACTAGTAAGGAGGTACCAAATAGAATGATAGGTTATGGGGGGGAAATATTTTTGGGGCTTGGAGCTAACTTATCGTTTTGCTGTAATTAGAACTTAGTTGTAATCTATCGGCATGGTTTTTAAATACTGTTCAATATTATACAAGCATGTTGTGTATGAGTGCGTTCTAAATGAGATGTTCCTCTTAAATATTGTTATATAAAACGTTGTATGCATTTATAACGAGAACATTAATATTGCTGGATACAGTGTAATGGATGCCACCACTGGATCAACAAATACTACTAGTAACGACCAAACAAACAACGATGGGAATAGTAGCGCAGGAAATCAATTCGTAGAATTGAGAACCATTTTGCAGCAATTGGTAGGGACCATCCAAACCCAACAACAGTTCCTACACACCCATCTGATGCAACCACAACCACTCGCGCCACAACTGGAAACTATAACAACAGAAAATGTCGAGATACGGCCAGCGGCACCAGAAGTTGCCTCGCAACCAAACCCAACAGGAACTGATGCTGGAGCAATTCGAGAATTTTTGAAGTTGAAACCTACATCTTTCAGTGGAGGTATGGATCCGATGAAGGCTAAGGAATGGATTGAGGAACTAGACAAGAGTTTTCGTCTAATTAGGAGTAACGAGTATCAGAAGGTTGAAATGGGATCATATCTGTTAACCGGAGAGGCTAACCGTTGGTGGAATCTGATAAGGGCCAGGGAGCCAAGGATGACGTGGGAACAATTCGGGGTTGTTTTCAAGGAGAAGTACATGCCAAGGGCCATGCAGTCAGCAAAATGTCAGGAGTTTGAGCAACTCAAACAAAGAGGGACAATGACTGTGTCAGAATACGAAGCTGCCTTTACTAATTTGGCTGAGTATGCACCACACCTGATAACGACAGATGAGATGAAAGCCCGAAGGTTCGAGGAAGGGCTTAGACATGACATTAAGAGGTTAGTGAGACCATTGCAGATGCCAACTTATGCTATCGTGTTAGATCGTGCACTACTAGTAGAGCAGGATGTGGATGAGAACCGAAGATACCAGGAGGGGAAACGGCGTCAACCAATGCAAGTTGGTGGAACAAATAACCAAAAACGTCAACATATTGGGGGTTGGAATAGGAACGAGGGTGGTACACAAGGATCTGTGCCGGTGTGCCGAATTTGTGATAAGAGACACCATGGGGAGTGCTGGAGGAGGAGTGGATCCAACCAGTGCTTTAATTGCGGACAAACAGGGCACATGAGGCGTGAATGTCCAAGAGCAGGAATGACTACGGGGGCGAACGCAACACCGGTAGGGTCTCAGGGAGGACAAAATCGGGGGCAGAATAATGTGAGGAATCAAGGAAGGAGGCCAGAGGGAAACAATAATAATAACAGACAGCGGGGTCTAGGGAACCGAAATAATAACAATGGGCAACGTCAAGGGCGAGCTTACGCAGTCGTGCCCGGTGATCCTAGAAACAACGAGAACGTGGTGGCAGGTAATGTAATTGTGTGTTCTATACCTGCATACGCATTATTTGATTCCGGTTCGTCACATACTTTCGTATCGCAATCTTTTATTGATAAACTTGATAGAATAGTGGAACCGTTGGGATATGAGTTATATGTAACTCAGCCCATGAGCAAAGGCACGATGTGCTCTACCGTGATACGAAATTGTAGTGTACACGTTGGCGACATTGACACAATGACTGATATGATACCATTGAATATGAACCTATTCGATTTAATTCTCGGTATGGATTGGTTGGCTAGTAACGGGGCTACTATTGACTGTGCCCAGAAACGGATAAATTTGCAAAAGCAAAATGACCCAGTTATATTTGAGGGTGAGAGCATCACGACACCACCCTACTTCATATCTGTCACACGAGCCCGACGACTCCTGCAGAAGGGTTGTCAGGGATATCTATGTAGTGTGTTGACACCTGAAACTAGTAAGTTGACAGTGAATGATATTCCGGTGGTCCGAGAATTTCCGGAGGTATTTCTTGAGGACTTGCCCGGAATGCCTATCGAGAGAGAGATAGAATTTGTAATTGAAGTTGAACCTGGAACTCAGGCTATTTCAAAGGCACCATACCGTATGGCTCCAGCTGAGCTAAAGGAGTTAAAAACTCAGCTCCAAGAGTTATTGGATAAGGGATTTATTAGACCGAGCTCGTCACCGTGGGGTGCGCCAGTATTATTTGTTAAGAAGAAGGATGGGACAATGAGACTTTGTATAGACTATCGAGAGTTAAACAAAGTAACCATTAAGAATAAGTATCCATTACCACGGATCGATGATCTATTCGACCAATTACAGGGAGCGAGAGTATTTTCAAAGATCGATTTACGTTCGGGGTATCACCAGCTGTGAGTAAGGATGGAAGACGTGGAGAAGACAGCTTTCCGAACCCGTTATGGACATTATGAATTTCTTGTGATGCCATTTGGGGTGACAAATGCACCAGCAGCATTCATGGATCTTATGAATCGTGTGTTCAAACAATACTTGGACGAATTTGTTATTATCTTTATTGATGATATTTTGATCTACTCAAAGGACGAGGAACAACACGCACAACATTTGCGAACTATACTACAGACGTTGGGAGACCAAAAATTATATGCCAAATTCAAAAAGTGTGAATTCTGGCTGACGAGTGTGACATTTTTGGGTCACGTTATTTCAGGAGAAGGAATTTCGGTGGACAATCAGAAGGTCAAGGCAATCGTGGATTGGCCAAGACCGACAACTGTAACTGAAGTTCGTAGTTTTCTTGGACTAGCGGGCTATTATCGGAGATTTGTCCAGGATTTTTCCAAGATCGCTGTGCCAATGACGGAGTTGACCCGGAAGGGCGAATCTTTTGTTTGGACAAAACAGCGGGACCAGTGCTTCCAGGAATTGAAGACACGACTTACAACAGCACCTGTTCTGACACTGCCAGAAGGAGTGGAAGGCTTTGCGATTTATAGTGACGCCTCAAATCAGGGACTTGGTTGTGTCCTAATGCAACATGGGAAGGTTATTGCTTATGCATCACGACAACTGAAACCCCATGAGAATAATTACCCTACTCACGACTTAGAGTTAGCAGCATTGGTTTTCGCTCTAAAGATATGGCGACATTATTTGTACGGTGTCACATGTGACGTCTTCACCGACCACCAGAGCTTAAAGTATATCTATACACAGAAGGACCTGAACTCAAGGCAACGACGGTGGTTGGAGCTGATGAAAGACTACGACATTAATATTCAGTATCATCCCGGAAAAGCAAATGTAGTAGCAGACGCTCTTAGTCGCAAGAAGGTAGAAGTGTTGAATATTCTACAAATAGAACAACAGTGCCTCAATAAACAACAAGAAGAAGTCTGTATGTTGTTAGTCGCCGAACCAGCAATTCTAGAAGAAATCAAAGTGAAGCAAATGGCAGATCCAAAGTTGAAGAAAATTCACGAGCAGGTAGCATCCAATCTAACTACAGAATTTACTGTGGCCGACGGCTTACTACGATTTCGAAGTCGGGTGTGTATACCCAACAATGAGGAACTCAAGCGACAAATTCTTGACGATGGTCATAGAACAAGATTGGCGATCCACCCAGGTATGATGAAAATGTACCAGGACCTGAAACGGACCTACTGGTGGATGGGGATGAAACGAGATGTGGTAGACTATGTTAGTAGATGCCTACAATGCCAACAAATCAAAGCTATACGTCAAAAGCCAGCAGGACTACTACAACCTCTGCCAATATCCAAATGGAAGTGGGAAGATATCACAATGGACTACGTCATTGGTTTTCCTAGAACGGCGAAGGGAAACAACTCGATATGGGTAATAGTTGATCGCTTGACCAAAACGGCTCATTTCTTACCAATTAAAAATACATACTCAATGGATCAGCTAGCTAACCTGTACGTACGGGAGATCATTCGCTTACATGGAGCGCCTATAACCATTACGTCAGATCGAGATACGAGATTCGTTTCAAGGTTTTGGCAGTCTCTTCAAAGGGCTATGGGTACTAAACTCAACTTCAGCACAGCTTTTCATCCTCAAACAGACGGACAGTCAGAGAGGACCATACAAACATTAGAAGATTTATTACGTGCATGCGCACTGGAGTTCCAGGGCGGCTGGGAAGAACATCTACCGTTAGCAGAATTTACTTACAACAACAGTTTCCAAGCTAGTATCGGCATGGCACCATTTGAAGCTCTATACGGGCGGAAGTGCCGATCACCATCGTGTTGGACGATGGTCGGCGAAACTGAACTCACGGGACCAGAGATCGTTCAAGAAACAACGGAGAAAGTCAAATTGATCCAGGAACGATTAAAGATTGCTCAAGATCGACAGAAGAGTTATGCAGATGCAAATCGTCGAGAGCTGGAGTTTCAAGAAGGAGATTATGTGTTTCTCAAAGTTTCACCTATGAAGGGAGTCATACGTTTTGGAAAGAGGGGGAAACTCAACCCACGATACATCGGACCTTTTGAAGTGATCGAGAAAATAGGACCAGTTGCGTACCGACTGGCCTTGACACCGGAGTTTGCTAATGTACACGATGTTTTTCACGTGTCAATGCTGAGAAGATACATATCGGACTCGACGCACATTCTACAACAACCACCTATTGAGCTAGAGAAAGGACTACGCTATGAAGAACGACCGGTTCGAATCCTAGACACACGTGTCAAACAGCTACGAAGCAAAGAAATTCCATTAGTTAAGGTCTGGTGGGAGAACCAAATGACAGGGGAGGCGACATGGGAGAAGGAGTCAGATATGCGACAGAAATACCCAGGGCTATTCGACTGAGGTATGACATTAATACATTTAAACTTCTATCTATGACGAGTAAGTTTGGAGGACCAAACTTCTTAAGGTAGGAAGGATGTGAGACCCCAACCCAAAATAAAAATAATAATAACAATAAATAGTAATAGAAAATAATAGAAAATACTATGAATAAATTAAAATTTTGATTGAATTAAGAAATAGAGATTTTTTTTAGGCCAATTAGGTAATTTATTTAACAAATGAGGAAATACTCCAAAATTATTTTAGGGATAAATGAAGTTGGTTCAAAACATAATCAGAGACCGAGGAATGGTTCAATAAATTATTTTAAGCATTAATAGTAACTGGAGATTAACCTCGATATTGCTCTAGGGGACAATCGGACGAGGTTCGGAGTTCCTAGAATTTATTTAACGTTAACGTTTCGGCACTAGATGAGATCAAACATTTCAAACTTATCCAAAATAAGATATCTTTTTTGTAAAATTTGCCACGTATCTTTAGGATTCCACCTCCTGCTTTAGGATTGCACCTCATGCTTTCAAATTTTCCTATAAATAGCCATGAAAACATAACATTTGAATTCATATCCTGAGAAGTAAGAGAGAGCGGGAGGAGAAGGAAAATTAGGCAGAAAAAAAAAACGCAGCTCAAGCTTTGAAGAATATTTTCCAAAGTTCTATTTACGAGGCGCGTCATTGAATACCCTACATCATTCGAGGTGAGTCCGGATATACCCATTTACTTGTACATTTTTAGGATATGCTCAAAAAAAATAGAAATTGCTTTATTTTGTTAAAAAAAAAAGAAAAGAAAAGAAAAGAAAGTTGTTATATAATAATGCATGAAATGTTATGCCATAAATGATTAAAACCGTTGACGATGATCACATAAACATCATCTCATAAAATGTGAATTCCGGTGATTCCCTGACCGCTGGGGGTGTGACAAGCGGTAGTTTGGTATAAGGTTGGGTCCCACGGCCAGGTGGCATCGGATGACGTCATGCCAAATCCGTGTTATATTTCAAAGGGTAGCTCCCTTAATCTAGTTCTGGCATATACACCGAAGAATCAATTGTTGAATTTATTTCATTGATTATTTTTGTTTAAAACACAACAAACCGTTAATTCCAGTATTGATATAACCCACGGGTTATGAAAATTATATATTATTTATATATACGTCCTCGGCTACGGCCTATGGACCCAATCATAAGTATTGTCAATATATTAATAAATTATTCTTTTTAATTATGTCGTGTAAAATCTGTAAAATGGTATATCTAGATTCATATTAGCTGTAAGCTAATGGGTGTTGCCTTGCAACACAACAGGACCCGTGGCAGGACCTGGCGGACAATGAAGAATTAATCAGCTAAATTTCACGCTTTGAGTTTTGTAGTTGAAAACTTATATAGAGTTATGTTTTGTTATGTTGAGGTCATGTTAGGCCAGTACTACGGTTTGTAATAAGTATCGGATAAGCAAGCTTTTAATTCAATAATGATTGTCAAATTTACACGTCCTTGATGTTATTTTATTATTGAGCAAATTACGCTTCCACTAAACTCTGCAGCATGTCAAGGGTTAAAATAAGATAATTCGATAAAGTTCATAAACTCTTTAATTAACGTAGGAGGCCTCAGCGTGTAGAACCGTTGGCCGGTCACTAATTCGTTCCAATTTGGAATGGGTCGTGACATTATGTGTATTTAATTATGTGAATTAATCAAGTTGAGAATTTATTATACGTGACGATTTGTAATTCAATTTAATTTAGTTGATAAATTAAAGAACCATTATTTGTTGAGACCGATTTGTATGCTAGGGCCCACGAACGTTGTATGTGACTTAGATTTGATCGATGTTGATGATATCGCATGATTTTAGTGATTTTAATTTATGCTCGATGCATGTTTAACTAAAATCGCATGATAATATTTTATTGTTGCATGTTGAGCATGACGGATGATCATTGTGCATGCACGCATGCATGAAAATTGGAAGATTAATTGAACGGCAGGGTTAGATGATCTCATTGTTGCGATAATGAGTGATAATCAGAATATTTTGGAGTTGTGGTGGATTATGGGGGATTGCGAGACCCCGATGTTTTGATACCGATGAAGGAAATTGCGAGGCCCTGAGGTTGTAAATTTGGCGGAGAGGGATTACGAGACCTCGATGCTGCGATACCGATGAAGGGGATTGCGAGACCCTGAGGTTATAATTTAGCTAAGGAGGATTGCGAGACTCCGATGTTGCGATACCAATGAAGGGGATTGCAAGACCCTGAGGTTGTACTTTTGAAATGGGGGATTGCGAGACCCCGGTGGAGATAATAATAATTAAAAGATACTCAATGCGGAAAGATTTATGCACGACATTGCATATTCATGTTTATGCACGATATTGCATATTTCATGTTGATTTATTGTTCTTGGCATATTGTGTACAATTATTATCATGTGTATTTATTTGTAAATTAGGGGTAAGGTTAAATTTTCCTACTGAGTGTTAATAACTCATTTAGAGCTACTTCTTGGCCCTTGGTATTTCACACCAGGTTTTGAGGAACAGGTTGAGGCGGAGCATAAATTTGGAAGTTCAAGAGACTGAGGAGGATGAAATGAATGTACCAGAACCATGGCTGTACCAATAACAGTCCAATGGTTTGACCTAGGATGTCCCTTAGTTGTTTTTAATTAATGATAATTTGTTACTTGAGTTATTAATTTTCAAAACTATTTAATGAGTTAAATTTTGGATTGGCTGTTTTGTCGGCAATTAATAAATACATGAGAATTGGGCCCTTTGTTTTTAAATAGAAAATTTTATTCCGCCGCTTTATTAAATGTCTTTTATTATAATGTACCACAAAAACGTGGGGCGTTACAAATGGTATCAGAGCCCCAGGTTGAGAACCTAGAGACTGTGGGTTTGGGTAGTTTAGTTATTTAACGCGTGACTTAGATAGTTAACTACGTGTTCGAGTGCGTTGTTACCTAAATTAATTAAGTTTCTAAAAAAAAACTATAGTGATTGGGGGATCACGAGCTTAATTAATTATAGTTATTTAACGCGTGACTTAAATTAATTAAGTTTGCCATTCTCTCATACTTTCCTCATGTTGCTCTGTTTTAGCTATTATGTTGACTCTAATATATGACTATTTTGCATATGTCAAATGTCGGACCATGATCTTCACGATGTGATGTTATCTGCTGATGTTGAGGTGGAGGATCACGAGATATAGATCCTATAGTGATTGGGGGATTTGAGGGCCAATATGGCCCGGGATTTTGTGACAGTCAAAAGTTGTCGTATTCTCTTTATCTATGTCATTCTTCTTGGTTTTCTGTTCTAGAATTTTGTAGGGATACACTTAGCTAGAGAATTTGTTTCGTGGTATAATGGGCACCCTGACTGTAGACATTTCGCTAGAGTTGAAGAGCACTGATACATCGATTATTCTTGATCAGATATCTTCTTCTTCAGCTATTTGGATTATGATAGAAGGAAGCATCAAAAGGTCATGGGCAAGAACGCGGGTAATGAGAAGTCATTTTTTGAGCTTTAACAGATATATTTATACTCAAGATGATATGTGGCAGGGAAAATAGGTTTAGGCAACTCTTGAGTAGTATACACAATCCTTTGTTAGTTATTCGGTTTAGAAAAACCAACACCTTTAATTTATTAAAGATAAAAATTAAGGAGAAATTCCATTCCTATTATTTTGGTAATATGTCTGTGATGAGGATTTTCTTTTGTCAAATATTCTCCAACAGCATCAATGAAATGAAGAACAAGGAGAAGCTATCAAAGGTCAATCATAAATATTTGTGCTTCATTAGAATGACGCATAATGGAAGTTCTTGGCCAAGGTTCTAATTTTTTTTTCCTACTTTTATTAAATCATGAAGCTTAGAATTAGTTTAGTTTAGTTTTTTTTTTTGGTTTGAAGTTGTGTGTTAGTTTGCTATATCAGAGGAATAATGGGTTGATCTGAACACCGTGAATATCTTATATTACATTTGTCTCTGTTTGGATACCCTTTGATTCCAAATGAAAGAATTTATGCATTCTATTTCACCAAAAAATATAAGAGGTTTAGGCCAACTAGAATGGAAGATGCAAAATGTATAGTGATCAGGTTCTCGATTAAAGAATTTTTATGTGCCCGGTTTGTTTGACTGGTTTTTTTTAGTTCTAGTAGATCTGAGTCTAGAGTCTTTAATTTTTAGGGCATTCATAATTGCCTTAATAAAAGATCTGTTGGGGCGTCTTACCTATTGGGGCACTACACTTTAGTGCCTCATGTATCGATGCAGCTATAGAGGTAATGCGGCACTTGTTATGAGGCACTTTCTGGTGCCTTAAGAGATCTTCTATGCTGCACTTTTAAGTGCCGTGTAAATGACTTATTAAGGCATTTGAATGAGGCACTTTGGAGAGCCTCAAAAGCTTCTTCTATGATGCACTTCTAAATGCCGCGTAAATAATTTATTAAGGCGTTTGAATGAGGCACTTTGAAGAGCCTCGAAAGCTTTTTCTATGATGCACTTCTAGGTGCCGCGTAAATAATTTATTAAAGCATTCGAATGAGGCACTTTGAAAAGTCTCAAGAGCTTTTTCTATGCTACACTTTTAGATGCCGTATAAATGACTTATTAAGGCATTTTACATGTGGTTATAAATACATAAAGATCACACTTTTAATCAAAAATCATAAATATAAATACCAAAAGATTGTACTTTTAATCAAAAATCATAATTGAATTTTTAATACAACACCTTCATTCACCAATATTTAATTGTACCATGCATTTAGAATATGAAATTACAGAAAAAAATTAATCAAACCGCAAAAACAAGAATACTCTATTCAAAATGAGAAAAAAAAATTAATTAACTCATAAAAATGTCAAAAAAGTGTTACAATAAAAACCTACCAAAAAAGATATACCAACTAGTATGTTTATACATAAAAAGATCAAATTGGCTTCTAAAACCGAGTGGCTCTCTACAAAGTAGCTTTGCTTCACCGTGCACTTGCTCTTCCTTCATAAGCCCCTACAAAATAATGCAAAGGCCAAAAAAATGAATAAGATTGTTGCACAAATAGTCCTACAATGGATCAAGGCAAGAAAACAACTAAAACACAAACAATATCATCTGTACAATGGATCAACTTACAATTTTACCTAAGTTGGAGACACTAAGTAAACGAGACAGTCATAATATACAAAACAAGGTAACACCTTAAATAAACCTACTAAACTAAGCATTGAGTGTTTAAAAAAAAAAAAGGTAATTAGATCACAACATGATTTAGTTGGACTTACCACACTCTATAGAGGAACTCAGCTCTTTTTCTTTTTCTTTTGACAAAATTTCAAGAGAGAATCTTTCATTCCAATCTAAGCTGGCAAAGCGGCCCCTCCAATACCTTACAATTGCTTAAAAGATCTAAAAAACCCAAAAAACTAATGATACTTATCATAGAGAACGGCCAAATTTTTTTTAATTGCAAAGAGAAAAATTATTAATCAATGACATAGAAAAATTACAAAGATTAACGGGGAACAAGTATAAAGGCATCACAACAACCAACTCAAATCTCAACTAGGTTAGCACCTGGGTGAACGACAATTACTCGATGCTTACAGCCCAAACAAAACAAAACAAAACAAAAACTCCTAAAGGCTGAAAACAATTCAACCACAAGAGAAAACAAAAACATCAACCTACATAAAAACAACAATAGAAGAACACCCAAGAGATAGAGCTAATCAGTAGGAATAGCATATGATCCACAAAAAAGGAAGTCTTCAGCCCAACACAAATGACTTATGTGTGATGATCCATAGCAGAATGAACACAGCCTAGAGTCATCATGCAGCCGGAACGCAACACCAACTTAGCATCACAAGAAATGCTCATAATCTGAAGATAAACTCCAAAGGATGCAACCAAAATCATTGAGATAAAAAAAATACTCCCACCATCAGTCTTCAAGGATTAATCATAGTAGAGCACCAAGAGATAGTCTCCAAATCATATTGAGGCCAACATCAACGAAATATAGATAAACTCACCCGTAGAACACCCAAATTTAATCACCAAATTAATCATTTTGAGGAAAGCAGCAACGAAGAACAGATTGACCCCACACAGACTCAACCCCCACAACAGACTCCACCTCCCTAAACCCACCACAATTTAACAAACTGAGAATTACAAGTAGAGTAAAGATTCAGAACAGAGAGAACAACTCAAGCCGAAAACACCCAAAATGTCCAACAAACCCACTGACCAAATCTGAAATAAACAGAAAAATACTCATGATAAAACTATGTTAAATATACGGAGGACAGCCTCTCCGATCGACTGGAAAAAGAACATAAGATCTTCAGAAGATCAATTTGGAAAAGAAAATAAAATCTGGAGAAATATGAAATCGATTAATACCTTGAGATGCATCTTGTCCAGAACAAATCCTCAATCTTCCAAACACAGAGACGAACAAAGAGAGGCTAGGTGGAGGAAAGAGAGGGGAGATACATACGCTAGTCGTGGGTTGATGGGAGAAACAGACGAGGGAAAGTAAAAAATGTTGGCGCCAAAGTTTTTAGAGCTGTTGGTGGGTGTTCCTGTAATCCATTGGGTCAAGGGTTCAAATCATGGTAAAGAAAGTTTTAAAAGGAAAGCTGCTGCTAAAAAAAGATTGAGTTCTCTTTATAGGGCTTTTCTATAATTCAATTTGGGTTTAATTGTTAAAAATGCTCTCAAAGTGCCCTATTACACCCAATTTTTAGAGGCATTATCAACTGTCTTATCAAAATTTTACGAATAAATTAAATATATAAAATTAGAGTTAAGTCCAAATATATCATTGGGTACAATCAATTAGGGCACTTAAAAGTGCCTCGTTACTAACTTGATAGGGCAGTTTTAAAAAAGTGCAGCTAAAGAAAAAAAGGAAGAGGAAAAAATAGATAACAAAACGACGTCGTATTATGCCTCCAGTAAAGTGCCCTATTATACGTAATTTTTAAAGACACTAATAACTGCCCCATCAAAGTTACCACGAATAAATTAAATATATAAAATTAAGGTTAAGTTCAAATGCCGTATTAGGTACAATCAAATGGGGCACTTAAGAAGGTAGTGCCTCATTAATAACTTGATAGGGCAATTTTTAGAAAGTGCCCTTTAAAAAGTGCCCCTAAATCTCTATTTTGTTGTAGTGACGTACATATTCAAGTTCAAGTTGGTTTTTATTTTGTTGCATGTCTTCGATCTTGATCCAACTTAAATGCCAGGGATGCAGATATTATCCTCTACTGTTACGTTCTGCAGGACTTTGAAGTTTCCATATGGCCTTTGAATCCAAATGACATAGTTTCCTTTTCAACCAGGTGTACTTTCAAAATAATTATAAACTTCATGTGAACATAGAAGGAATTTGAAACAGAAATAGTAATATTTTTTTAGGATCAATGAGCAAAAGTAACAAATATTCGTTGTCACATTTGTCTTTGTTTCTGATTTGTTTGTTGTAATTTTGTTGAGATCTGCCATCGGGGACGAGGAATTTCAGGTAGATGAAGTTGTCTATGGAGAATTAGTGAATTTACCCTTTATCCGTAGCTTTATTTTTCTTGATTTGTGTTAGGCTCATACTTGGCCTTCTCCTCTTTCATTTTTTTTGCAAATAGTTCTTCGAATTCAACCATCTTATTAATTTTGTTTCTGGGTAAGGTCTACATAGTTTGTTTTAAGTGTGGATAGGAGCATAAATACTTATTTTTTTCCTTTAGGTGGTGATGTGGAATGGAGAAAAAGCTTCTCAGAGAGGGAACCACGCACAATTAGAACAGGTTTAGTTTGATCACACACTCTCTCTCTCTCTCTCAAATAAATTTTTCAGAACTTTACTTCTTAGAAGCTTGCATGATGGAATTTGCAGCTTATGCTTTTTAAGAAACAGGAATCTTGCTGGCTTTGGGTGTCAAAAGAGACACTAAAGAGAGGATTTAGAAACATTACTCTTTTGGTTTGTTGTGGTTATTTAGTAATGATGCACTTTTCTGAGGTGGCCGATTTCAGAGTTGTTCGATATTGCTGCCAATTCTTTTATGTTAAGATCGGTTTGAGTATCGTTTTTTTAATTGGTACGGTACGTATCGGTACCAGTCATGTACTGGATATTGTATTAAATTTATCGTAACTATCAATATATATGTAAACTATAGAGAGAAAGTCCCAAAAAATTAATTTTTTTTCTGAAACTCTTTAAAAAAAAAAAAAATCAAGTACCGGCCGGTATGGCCAGTATTAACCAGTACGGATCAGTATTGAGAATAGTATAATACTAGAGGTACTTGGTACTGTTTTTATATCAAAAACGATATGTACCAATCGTTACGGTACAATATTCACAACCTTGATTTGATATGTTTCTATTAATTATGAATTCTCATTAAATTCCCTACTTGGCTATGCAATTTAGGCTACCAATATTTTGGTTCGTGGTTATTCACTTGGTTCTTAACCTTGAAATTAATTTTGTTGTGAGAAAAGTATTTGGTTATGTTCTCTCAAGTTATGATTTGACAAGTCGCATAAAATTGGACCATCCTTGCAAAGTTTGACATTGTCTGTAACTAATACCAGATTTCAACACAACATGTCCCCGAATTGTTGCCAAATTTTATTGTGAGTGTCGTAAGTACATATTGTACGTTAACATATACATGTATATACATATATATATACATGTATATATATAAAGATGTGTACGTATATCTACATATGCATGTATATCTATAAGGATACATACATGTATGATGTACATACAAGTGTGATATGTATATAAGCAGTGGCGGATTTAGTATAGGCACGTGGGGTCATGCGACCCTGTGCCCATGAAATTCTTTTTTATTTTTTTTGTATAGGCATGTTTTTGGGGATGGTTTGGTGCTGACCCATTGTGCAAATTTTATTTTAAAATTTAAAATTTACGGTTAATTTTGAAATATTTTTTTAAGTTAATAGTAAATTTTTAAATAATTTTTGAAAATAAAATATAGAAACAACGACCGAAAGACGTTTAAATGAGTGGTGTTGGTTATTTTTTTTAATACGAAGGTAGCAAAATGGGCATATTATTTTGACATTCTTTTTACTTTTGTTATCACCGCATTAAAAAAGTGACCAACATTGCTCATTTGAATATCTTTCGGTCGTATTCTCTGAATTTTATTTTTAAAAAAATTCTAAAAAATTACTGTTACAAAAATATTTTGAAAATTGAAAACCAAAACTTTTAAGAGAGAATGTTTTATTTTTATTTTTTATGTTTTTAAGCTTTTGAAATGTTTAATGTTAGAATTTTTTTACTTGATGGTGAATGTTTAAGCTAAATTTGCTTTCATTATATTGTAGTGTGACTTGTGAATTTTTTATAAGTTTATTCTAAATAAGTGACCCTCCTATATAAAATTCCTAAATCCGCTGTTGTACATAAGGAGATAGATATGATATGCACTCGTACGCATTTGCGATATATGTGTACCAAAATACAAATAAAATAAATATATTAGGAAAATGCGTATAAAAGATTATATTATTTCAATTCAAAATTTTAGATTTTTACATCTTTATTCGAGCTCATGTCATATATTCGAGATTGTTTAATTTTTTAAGCTCGTTGAAAACATGAACTCTAAATCAATTACAATTATCAAATTTCTTTGATTTTATTTTGAAACACATTTTAAAAAATTACGTTGATCGATTAATAATCGTTTTTTTAACAAGATAAATACGTTTTAAACCGCCCAACACTATCGCCCTAACCAGCGAACCATATCCCATCACCGCTTAAAGCCACCAACCGCCACGGCTCTACCCTTACCTCCTGCACTCACCGCAGTTAATTCTGTTGCTAAAGCGAAGAACGTTATAATATTTGCATACTTTGGGGGTACATTGTATTTAGCTAAACAAGTAGGGAGGATATTGTAATTTATCAAATGAAAATATGAAAAATCGACTTTCTTGTTGACGTTCTGCTTCTATGATTCATATATTTGTGGTAGAGCGGATTTTTGTGATGGATAATCGTCAATCCCCTTCGTCATCCTACTACGCAATTGGCGGCTCTGATGCTTTTTCCATGTGAAATTTCCATCAGCCTTAGCGCTTCGTCGATTTCCTCCATCCCGTGGCGGCGCATAAGAACTGCTGCCACCGTCAAAGTTCCTTACTGTTCTCTCAGAAGTAGTCAGGATATACCAGCAGTTGACTATCCGGAACTTCAATCCCAATTGAATCAGAAGAATGACAATGGAGGGTTTAGAAAGATGGTGGAGGATCCCGAGCCTGGAGTTCCCCCAGAGGCCGTTCGAGGAGGAGGAGGAGGAGGAGGTAAGGGGATTTCTGGAATTCAAGTGCCCAGACAACGATACATAGCCATCTCTAAAACGGAGCTTTTGGATGCAATTCTACTGATGTTTGAGTCGCAAAAAGAGATTGATCAATTTGTACTTCTGTCTTCGTAAGTTGCCATGGGATAACCATTCTTCTAATCGATCACATTTTTGTGGCACTATGGTTGGGTTTCAAGGGAGTGAGCTGTCTTAGTATCATCTCGTTTATTATCCTGTTTTCACTCTGTAGGCTTGAACATCAGATTACTTTTGACTTTCGAGGGATGTGGCAGTGAACAAAGATCACACGACTTTCTGTTCCCTTCTCATTTTATTGTTTCTTTACAGCTTAGCCTGGTTTATATGGTTGGACTAACAATGAAGGAATATAGTTCCATAATTCAGTAAGATAAGTAATCTCATCCAATTTATAGCGAAGGTATCAATAATACAATATCCCATGGTAGTATATATCCTATGTTCTGTGATTTCGTATGGGAGGGAATCCCCGCAGCAAAGAATTCAACCAAATGGAATATATATGGTGCCCTTTTGTATATTCGATGCTTTAATATGGACACTCAAATGGTTAATCTGGAGTCTGGACACAGAAATGGGGCAAAGGTTCTTATTGAATTTCTGCTCTCATTTGTTTTCTTGAAGTAAGGGGCACTCTCTTTCATACAAGTAATCTATACGTACCTTTGATTGTGGTGAAAGAGTGGATGGAAAACAATTTTAATGGGAAATCTATCTCCCTACATTACAAAAAATGAGTAGGAGAAATACTTTAATCCTTGAGCCAAAACTGCCGGACTTGGGGTGAAAGTGTAGGATACTCGCCAAGATGATTATACCATCATCTCCAACTCCCAGTCACTGTTGAACAGAAGTGAAAAATGTGTGTGCCTGTCGAAGTCTTATTCTGATGCATTGTAAATGTTTTTGATATGTAGGTGCTTGGACTCTATTCTTCATGCTGAACACAAGAGTATTCTAGAGGAAATGAGATCGGACTATAACCTGACTCAGTCCGAGGAAAAGAAGGTTACTAGTCTCAATGGTTCAGCTGGTTCAGAAAGAGAAGTTGAACCCGTTGGAAATGAATTGGACTCACCTATAGAAGACACAGTTGGGATTGGGAGCAGGGAAGAATATGGGGAAGACAAGATTGAACCAGAGATGCCAGTGGCTTTGAGTTTTAACTTAAACTTAAGATATCTATTGGGTTCTTTGCCCAAAAGTGTCAAGAGAAGTTCTTTAATGGAGTCAAGGTTAGTTGCATTCTTTGTTCACAATAGTTTTCATTATCAAAAGAAATGAATAGGTTATGAGTATGGTTGCTCCTATTGGAAAATGGAGCAACACCAACAATATATCATCAATGTAGCAAGTTCTTGGTGATTAGTTTCACAGACCTGTTATACTGGTCATGATGTTGTCTTGAGCAATAAATCTTAATATTATATTGTGCAAGTGGCTGAAAAAGTGCTTAAACACCATGTGACCTTGTTAGACACTATGAATAATATCATGGAACCATAAAATAACATAAAACATGGCCTAACACATTTAATACTGTTCAAAGTTTCAAAGGTGGGAGCAATGGAACTCAATCTTCCATAAAGCATGGAAAATCTAGCATATGCATGTTCACGCATATGCATACCTACATAGTTAAGAAAGTAGAATAACTAGATACTTCCATACTATGAAGCACAAGTATTTCAAAATAGGTCCCACATGCTTGTTGCATGTAGGATATTGTTACGCGCCTGTTACCGGATACCTATCCAATACGCTAAATAAGTGTCCAATAATATGTTTAATTTTTTTTGAATTTTGGACATGGCTTGGATATGCGAGGGATACCGAGAGATACAGTAAGCATACAATGGGGATATGTGAGTCTCCATTTTTTAGATATATATTACTTTTTTGGTTTTTTTTTTCCTTTTATTTCATAGCATGTTCTATGTTCTACTATGTTAACTTTATTTTGTGATGAAACTGTTATCTATTCTTTGTTGTTGGTTGGCTCCACATTCATTCAAAGTGTTCTGATTTATTGTTATGTATCTAATGTTCGATTGTAACAATGAAATGAATTTACTCCTAGATTTGGTTTTATTTTATAAATAATGCAATACTAAATTTCATAAAAATACTAACAATTTTACAGCCGGATCCTAGACATGTCTGTATCCTACTTTTGTTGAAAATTTTCCATATCATTTTACTCGTATCGTGTCATACTCATATCCCATATCAGTGTCCATGCTTCCGAGCTTACATATATGTTATTTTCCGGTTAGAAAATATTCAAACATTGTAAAAGACTATATATTTATACATATCTTACTTTCTTCGTTCTAAAATATGTAAAAATTGTAAGGTTATACTGGGAGAGAGCAACGAAGGATTATGGTACTACATATTTACATTGAAGGGCAATATAAAACTAGAATAGGTATTAAAACCAACTAGAAGGTGGAGTCTTGAAGATGAGAAAATTAGGGATGTCCTAGAATAAATGTATTAAGAAGCAATGTGAGATTCCCAGGGTTATAGTAATCAGGTGTGAAGTATGGCGCAATGCATTAAAGAATATCGAAAGAAGTCCTTAGAGAGTCAAAGGACTTGTTGGTGGAATGACAATGTGTTTAAAGCAATACAGGAATGATTTTAAAGAGGCAAATGGATGTAAATGTCTGTTCCAACAGGAGTGCTCGTGTTTGAAGAGTGCCTCCTTATGCTTTGATATGGGGCATTTTGAAATATATAACGTTTATACTTGGTGAATCTTCAGGTGCATCAATAAAGCCCTTTTTGTGTAGGAGTTGTGTTCTCTTTTATTGTTGTTGGGGAAAGGGGAGCTTGTTTTTCTTTCATTGATTCCATTTATATTTGTGCTTTATCAGTTGTTTTGGTTCTTCATTCTTTTGTGTATGACTCAAGTATACACAGCAGGGTCCTCTCTGTTCTCGGAGTAATTATCTTTGGAAAACCATCCATCCATTTGAGTGTATCCAGCTTTCTGTGTGTTAATTAATTAATTTCGTCCAAACATGATTCCTTCTGGCAAAGTTTGATGAGAACAATGACTGCAGTTTATTACATGATTGACAGCTGGACAATTTTACTGAATCTTATTATTCAGGCTTTCCTACATTAGACTACTGTTCAGCTTCATGCTTTAGCTGGATCTGGCTGATCATGCGAAATTGCCTGTAGAATTGCTGTGGCCACTCGTTTCCAGCGTGCTTTCGTACAGCTTCTTTGTAATGCTCAGTTTGAAGAACTGTCAGCCAGGGATTTGATGCTGACATCTGCATTAAACAGTGATTATCTACTTACTCTACCAATATATGTTGACTGGAAGAGAGCATCTGAGTCCAATGCTATAATATTCAGGTGATTTTTTACAGTATATCAATATATGCATCTTCCTAATTGGCTTTGGTAGAGAACTTTTGGGAAGCTAAATCATGGTGCATACTATAGTTTTGCAGCTATAATGGATGGACATAGGTCAACTATCTTATTGAAAGTTTTGGACGGTGTTGCCAGGAATCAATAATATCCTAGTGGATTACATTAGACAATGCACTTTATGAAAAAAATTCGTTCGCATTGGTTCGAAATGGTTAATTTAGGGCCTGTTAGGTAACGTTTTTGTTTTTGGTTTTTAAATTTTTGTAGACAGAGCGGGAAGAAACTGCATGGTACCCTGTTTGTGTTTTCTGTTTAGTGTAAATATTTGCAAACTTATCTGTTATTCTAAAATATTTATGAGGGAGGGTGTTCACCAATCTTCATCAGTTTGTAGGTCTTGTTCTAATGATTGACACAATGACACGTACGAATGTCCACTTCTTCAGTGGGTTGCCAAGGATTAACTAGTCTTTTGTACATTGGGAGTGTCCACTTTTTATGCCACGTCTTTAACAAATCTTAGTTATAACAATGTAGCGATGGTCATGTATAGGTTGAAGATGCCTTGTTTTGATGCATTTCTTGTGGAGCAGTAAATTTTTTCCTCGACTATTTATGCCCCTCGTGCACGAGTAGTGCACCATTTTGGTGCCTTTATGAATTTGACTTCCAAACAAAAGGTAGATGCCAATTTAAAGAAATTGAGGGATTTGCACTGCTATAATTTAGTGAAAGTTTTTGTTGTATTTGTTGGAGTCTTTTTTGCTCTTCTACCAATCTTCCAAAAGTGATGAGAGAGGGAAAGAGAGAGAGAAGAATGAGAACAACAATAAATGTATCAATCTACCCTAACATATATCTTTTTATGAACAACAAGAACTTACAACGACAATATTACTTGTCAAACAGAAACAATTATAAATGCTAGATGAACCTTGACTAAAGTTCAAATAAGTTTATCCCTTGCTACTCCAAGGAAGGGGTTTGTGAATTTTTTTTCCCCAAGAGGAATGTTTTGGCCACAAGTTGGTAATGTGTGACTGTGTGTTTGTAGTTTAATCCTTGTATGTTGTATCCACTATTGCTCCACAAGAGCACGAATTATAACTTTGCTCGCGAGGGTTAACATTTTCAAGATAGTTTTTTGTGCAAAACATTACAATTGTATTTTTTGCTTCATTATTATTGCTGCTAAACTTTTATCTAGCCCGCATTGGTAGGTCATTTAGATTTATTTGTTAGTTTTTGATTTCTCAGGAGGGGTTATGCAACAGAAAGGCAAAAGGGCTTACTACTAGTTGAAAAATTTGATTACTTACAGTCAAAACTTCTGCAAGGACTTTTTTTCATCATTTCCAAGCCGTTGGGGAAAGTTGGCATATGGATCAATGAGGTAACTTCTGTAATTTATGGGAAGTTGGATTTTTCACTTTGAGTCTGTATCGTAGTATTACCTTCCTTTGATTCTTGGTAAACATGAACCTCACTAGATACCATTGTGATTTAAGAAGTTTGTCATTCTTTTACCAAGTTCTATATACAAATGTTTGTCTTTCATTTGTGCTTCTATATTGCATTGGAACAACACATATACTGCTATGCTATGAATCACAGATGCGGATACGGGATACGCATACAACACGACACTGATACGGCGATAATGACAAAATCTAAAAAAATAATCTATAGATACTTTAGGGATATGTCTGTGAAATTAAACATTTTTATAATAATTAGTCTTGTACCAGTCATAAAAATTGTGAATCAAGAGTACCTTGGGGATACGGGTTTTTTACAAACATTTTTATACATCAGGGATACCAGTTTCTTATCACTTCCGTCTCTATCTATGAATATATCAATTGTATCTAAGAAGATATCCTTTTATGTATTGTATCTTATGTATCATATTTATAGTTTGTCCCATATTATTAGTACTTTTAGTCTTTAAATGATTTCATTTTAACCCTTGTTGTATCCTGAAAGTTTCCCGTTGTATCCCCTAAATATCCCTCACATATCCAAAAATTGAAACATTTAGTTCAAATAGCGGATACATCTTTGCCGTATCTGGTACGTCTCAGGATGTATTGGGCGCATATCTGTATTCGATAAGTATCCCATGCCCATATGCGACTAATTCAGATGTATCTGTGCTTCGTAGCCATTGTGTGTGTGCGTGTGTGTGAGAGAGAGACCCCCAAGGCTCAAACACAGGAGGTCTGAGAGAAGGAATGCGATGTAAGGGGAGTGTATCATGACGTTCGTACCTCATTTTAGAGATATGCAAATGTTGCAAATATCAATTTAGCTGATGTCACAAGCGTATTGAGACAAAGCCATTTGGGTGATGTAAAGAGTGTATCATTTTGATAGGCTGTCTTGGTATGCATTCATCTAATCTGTGCAGGAGCCGCAGAGCTCTCTCTCTCTCTCTCTCCCCCCCCCCCCCCACCCCTCTCTCTCTCTCTCTCTCTCTCTCTCTCTCTCTCTCTCTCTCTCTCTCTCTCTCTCTCTCTCTCTCTCTCTCAGCAGACTGCATTAAGTCAGCTTTGCCCCCAAGACACAGGCCCATTTGTCACCTTCTTGTCTGGCCTCCAAGCCACACACTACTTTGAACATCATCCTATAATCCTTTAAAAGATATCCACAAAGTTAATTTACTACTGCTGGGTTTTATGAACTCTATCCATTTCAAGGTCATCTTTCCAACATCATCAGATGATTTTGTCAAGTTTGACCTGTTTTTCTTCTTATGGTTTAGAGCAGGCCTTCAAGAATGCAAATCAGGGACAAGATGCACAAAATTGGTTTGAAAGAGTCAAGCTTTGGCTGAAGAAACTGTCCCTTTTCCAACAGACAAATTCTTTCAGTGAACAAAGTTCAGAGAACCTGCTAGAAGTTGACAGGCTATCCAATAATGAACTTCCTATTTGGCTGGCAGCACAAAGGGCAGTAACTCGTTATGAAGGGATTCTCTCACCTGTTGGACCCCGTGGCAGGCTCTTCAGGAAGTTTCTTATGTGGAGTGGACTTATCTCACCTATGCCAAGAGAAACCTTTGACCTTGAATCTGATGTTACTACTTCTGAATCTCATCTAAGGTTTGTGTGATTCCCCATCTCCCCTTCCCGCAGCTTTTCTCAGATATATTGACTTTCTATGCAGCCTTTTGTCCTACTCAGGACAGGAAAACTTCACTTCCATTATGCTGCTGTATCTTTTGCGTTATTAATTTGTTTTTGCAGCAACAGTATTGCTTTAGCTGTCATATTTGGTTTTTTTTTTGTTAAAGTTGTGAATTAGAGAATTGCTTTTCATTTTATGCTCATTAGCTTTATCCTGCTCATATGTAGGATTTTACTATCTTGTTAGTGCTCATCACTTGATTATCTTAACCCGCATCTCTCATTTCTTTTCTTGTTTAGTTAAGGAGATCATCTTACCTGATGCCCATTAATCCAGCTCATTTGGTATCGGGAGCTTGTGATTCAAAAGTTTATGCAATAACGTATAAGTTCTTGGGCAATTTTGGAGAGGTGCATGTCACATCCAAAAAGAATAGGCAGTAAATTACTCCTTGATTCCATGCTCAAAAGAAAGCCAATACATCGTGTATGTTTTATGTGTAGGAGTCAGAGTATGCGGCCATGTATTCTAGGAGACCAAGTAAAGAATGGATACCTACATTTCATCTCACTAGACCCACTGAGTCGGACCATATGACAAATATTTTCTAGTTATTACACATCTTCTTCCCGATATTTTCATCAAATGAAAAAATGTGAATTCGTCCTTCACAATACTGTATTCCAGAATTGTTTTCTGCATACATCCCAAAATGGAGATAATTCCTACATTATTTTGGATTTCCAAATTGTTCTGCATTATTATAGTGAAAATACATTTTTCTAAGTTTTAAAGCATACTTGTGTGGCTATCTAAGTTCTTTATAATTCTTTCCTGAATAATAACTAGATTATGCATTATTTTACTGCGAAATCCAGACTTTGTTATTTTGTGTTGGAGCCGGACAACAAGTAAGACCTTGCATATTCTGAGATCCATCAATTATTTTCTCAGGAACAATCAATAAGTTCTTATTTCACGTAAAGATTCTACCAGATAAACTTACTTTCCCTTCGGCTCTAATTTCTAATGGATGCTATGTGGGCTTGACTGTTACAATTTTGACCAAATTCTGGGAAGCTATGATGAAACTCATTTTTGTGTGAAGTTGTTTATGGAATGGATCTTTTCTCCAAATTAAAAAAGTATACATATGAGAAATAGAGCCCTAATTGTGATAGCATTTAATCTAGATTAATTGGTGATTTGCTTTATCATGTCTAATATACTGGGATTGTTTACCCAGGCCAATCTTTTTATCGAGGTTAACACTTGGTGATTTATGGGAACCTGCTACAAGGAAACACTTTGGAAATGATTTCTGGAAAAGCTTGAAGACTGCTATTTCCATCTTTTTCTCTCAATCAATTCTCCAGGTATTTCTCTTCTATAATGGCCTAATGCATTTTTTCGGTATGCTGCTTTTGTTATATATGAGCATGTGACTATGTCTTCCCCTGTTCATTTTCTTTTTCTTTTACTGCTAATAGCAATGTAAAAATTATAATACATTACAAAGTAGGTATTTGAAGATCTTTTGGCACCCTTGTAGTGAACCCACATAATCTTGCTATTTCAAATATAGATGTTGCTGATAGATTGCAAAGGTGAGAGAGAACAACATATTATTCCATTGGAAAGAATGTATTTACAATGAACGTAAGAGTACTTAAATAGAAAAAGAGAACAACTAAACCCTAATAACATAAAGACTAATCTACCCTTAATTAGATATAGACTAATCTACCCTTAATTAGATATAAAATGACGGAATATATATTCACACCCCCCCTCAAACTCATGATGCGAGCCCGGAGAGCATCGAGAGTTTGCCAAGGAGAAAGCGAAAGCGAGCTGCGGTGTGCGTCTTGGTGAAGAAATCAGCCAATTGAAGAGAAGAGGAGACAAATGGGAGGGTGATAGTGCCGGACTGAAGATGGTGGCGAATGAAGTGACAATCAATCTCGATATGCTTCGTGCGCTCGTGGAAAACCGTATTATGGGCAATCTGAATAGCACTTTTATTGTCACAATAAAGAGGCGTAGGGGAGGAGAGAGAAACACCCATATCAGATAAAAGCCAACGGAGCCAAACAACTTCGGAAGTAGCATGGGCCATAGCACGATACTCGGCCTCCGCAGTAGAACGAGCAATAACAGATTGCTTCTTGCTTTTCCAGGAAATAAGTGAGTCGCCCAAAAACACACAATAGCCAGAGGTAGACTTGCGGTCAGAAGGATCACCAGCCCAATCAGCATCAGCGTAAGCCATAAGAGTCAAGGCAGAAGAAGAAGAGAGATGTAGACATTGAAACATGGTGCCACGAACATAGCGCAGAATGCGAAGCAAGGCAGCCCAATGCGTAGAGCGAGGGGCACATACAAACTGACTGATGACATGCACAGCATAGGAAATATCGGGCCGAGTAACGGTGAGATAAACTAAACAACCAACAAGCTCACGATACTCGGTAGGATCAGCAAGAGGTACCCCATCAGAAGGAGAGAACTTAGCATGTAATTCAATAGGAGTATCAACAACTTTGTCATCAGTAAGTTGAGCACGGTGGAGAATATCAGTGGCATACTTAGTTTGAGTTAAGAGATAGCTGTCAGAAGAAGATGCCACTTCGATGCCAAGAAAATACCGAAGAGGACCCAAGTCTTTCATCTCAAATTCGTGAAACAAATGCCGTTTAACCTCATCAATAGCAGTAGAGTCAGAGCCCGTAATAATCATGTCATCAACATAGAGCAAAATAAGAACCAAACCCTGCCAAGTACGACGAATAAAAAGAGCAGATTCGTGTGTGCTGGGTTGAAAACCAATCTGTAAAACCACATCATGAAAGCGAGCATACCAAGCACGAGGAGACTGTTTAAGACCATACAAGGCTCGACGGAGACGACAAACAAGACCAGGAGCATGAGAGAATCCTGGAGGAGGACGCATATAAACTTCCTCGGTGAGATAACCATTGAGAAATGCATTTTTAACATCCAATTGAAAGAGAGGCCATTGGTGCACAGCAGCCACAGAAATCAACAGGCGAACAGATGTCATTTTGGCAACAGGAGCGAAGGTCTCCTCATAATCAATACCATATTCCTGCGAGAAACCCTTGGCAACTAAGCGAGCTTTGTATCGCTCCAAAGAACCATCAGAATGAGTCTTAACTTTAAAGACCCATTTGCAACCAATAAGATTCTTACCATCCGGAAGGGTAACTAAGTCCCAAGTCTGAGTATTAGCAAGAGCAGTAAGTTCATCATTCATCGCAGATACCCAGTTTGGATCATTACAAGCTTCTTTGTAAGACCGAGGTTCAAAGTAGGTATGAAGACGAGATAAGAAGGAGCAATAAGAAGAGGTAAAACAAGTATTAGTAAAACCAAGTCTTACCGGTGGGCGACGGTCACGAGGGGGATACCGGGGTTCAGGCGGATCAGAGTCTGGTGAAGCAGATGGAGGGCTCGGAGTTGGAGGAGCACGTCGGACATAGTGTTGTGGAAAAGGGGAAATAGGATAGGAGGGAGAAGAAGGAACCTTTGAAACATCTGACAGGTCGAGGGTACTAACATACTCTTCTACAGGGACTTCTAATGGGAATGGATCAATATGCACAAGATCCTCTTTGGCAACAGGCGTTTGGGTGGGTGGAAGAGAGAAAAAGGGCAAACGCTCGAGAAAGGTAACGTGTTGAGACACATACAATTTCTGAGTGACAGGATCATAACAACGGTAGCCCTTCTGCTGGATGCCATATCCTAAGAAGACGCACAAGACACAGCGAGCACTAAGCTTAGTCCGACTCTTTTGAGGGAGAAGAACAAAACAGGCGCAGCCAAAAACACGGAGAAGAGAAAAGTTGGGAACCTTGCCATAAAGCCGTTCATATGGGGTCAAACCAGACAAAAGAGGAGTAGGCATCCGATTAAGAAGATAAGTTGCAGTGAGCACAGCTTCTCCCCAAAAAACGGCAGGCACAGAGGAGGATAAAAGAAGAGACCTTGCAGTGTTTAGAAGATGACGATGCTTACATTCAGCGCGTCCATTCTGAGATGGAGTGTCAGTACATGAAGACTGGTGAATAGTCCCGTGAGTGGCTAGAAAGTGCGTGAATTCACCCGAAGAATATTCGCCCCCTAAATCAGAGCGAAGAACTTTGATTTTGGTAGAAAACTGAGTTTGGACCATGGAGTGAAAAGTGCGATAAATGTGGTAAAAATCCGATTTATGTGTCAATAAATAAACCCATGTGAATCTAGTAAAATCATCAACAAATGACACATAATAACGGGAACCACCTTGAGTTGCAATGGGGGAAGGTCCCCACAAATCTGTATGAACAAGCTCAAATGGGGAAGTAGAAATAGAGGTACTTTTATTAAAAGGTAAAGCCGACATCTTGGCAAGTTTACAACCACTGCATTCAGAAATATCACTAACAGAAGTGTGTCCCAAATGACCAGAATTAACTAAAACTTTCAAACGTTCACTAGATAAATGCCCTAATCTAGAATGCCAAAGATAAAAAGGAGAAGACTGCTGATCTAAACGAAATGAAGACATGACAGTGGGTGTAGACTCGATAGGAACATGTAACTCCTCTAAAACATAAAGATCACCAACTCTACGCCCGGTCCCAATCTGCTTCTCGGACATCCGATCCTGCACAATACAACCAGAAGAGGAAAACAAAACATCAAAACCAGAATCAGACAATTGAGTAATGGAAAGAAGGCTAAGGGTCAACTGAGGAACATAAAACACATTAGGGATAGAGAGAAAAGAAAATGGGGTTGGGAGAATAGACCCAATAGAGACAACATGCATAGGGGACCCATTTGCAGTAGAAATACTAATAGGAGAAGTGGGGGAGACACAATGACTTAGTAGGGATAAAACGGGTGTCATATGATGGGAGCAACCAGAATCAAAAATCCATGTGGTAGGTAGGATACCTGTGGTATAGGAACCAAGCAAACCTGACTGAGTGGTGGTCATAGCTGAATGATTTGGCTGGGTAGCCAAAGATGCCTGATACTGCTGAAACTGCTGATATTGCTGAAACTGGTCAAACGAGAGAGAAGGAGGGACCCCATCAGAAGTAGCAAAAGCTGATGGAGGCCGAGAAACCTGCTTATGTTGCTGTGGTGGCCGAGAAAATTGTTGATATTGCTGAGGTGGACGAGAAGAAGTGGATGGCTTAGGACGAGAATTTTGTCCCATCAGTTTGGGGCAAGAATCCTTCCAGTGGCCCTTCTGACGACAAAAGCTACACTCATCCATAGCAACACGAGGCCTAGGCTTGCCTGTAACCTGAATTTGGTGAGAAGCTGGAGTAGGCAAAAGAGGGGACATAGACTGAGTAGGTGGAGCAGCAAATACAGACTGAGAAGGAGATGCAATAGAGGACATCTTAAGCCTAGTTTCCTCAGCAATAAGCTCATGAACTGCAGCATCAACAGTGGGAAGGGGAATACGATGAACCATAGCCCCACGAAGCGGCTCAAATTCTCCACGAAGGGCCATAAGAAACTGAACAAGACGACGCCTCTCACGATACTCAAGAATGGAGTCAAAAGACTGCATGCCTTCGGGTTCCATCAAAGCTAACTGATCCCAATATTGTGTCATCTCAGTGTAAAAATCCTGAATAGATTTACCATGTTGTTTAGCATCTCGGATTGTAGCCTCAAGCTCATACTCCTTTGCAAAATTGGACTGAAGATACATACCCCGCAAATAATCCCAAACTTCCTTTGCCGTATCATATTTCGAGAAATTCATACCAATGCTAGGCTCCACAGAATTATGAAACCACGTAAGAATTCGTGCATTTTCCAATTCCCATTTGTCAAATGCGAGGACATATGCTGCATGTTGTTTAGTGTATGAAGGATCCTCCTCTGTTTTCGCACCTGACGAACCTGATTGCTCTGGCGGGGTAGGTTTGACAATAACCCCTGTTACATGACTCCACATGTCTCTTCCAACAACAAAGTTTTTCATAACTTTAGCCCAATAAGAGTAGTTACTGCCAGTCAATCGTACGCTAATAGCATTAAAAGTTTTATCGTCTGACATTGTAAAATACAGAGACTTCGTAACAAACCGGAGACTACGGTAACAAACCAGAGACTTCGTAACAAACCAGTACCAAAATACAGAACTTACGATGGGAGAACCCAATCAGACGATACCCAATCTGGGATCAGACGATACCCAATCAAGAACGGTGGGATGGTATCAAGAACGGTGGGATCAGACGATACCCAATCAAGAACGGTGGGAGTCGCCGGTGACTGGAGAGTGGTCGCCGACGGTCGGCGAAGGGTTTTCGACGATCGACGGCGGCAGGTGGTTGGGCGACGGTGGGCGACGGTGGCTGGAAGGAGAAGATCGTCGACTGGAAGGAGAAGATCGTCGACTGGTCGATGCAAAGAGAGGAGCGTTGTTCGACTAGGGAGAAGAGCGGCGTTGATTGCAATGAACAACAGAAAATAAGCGGCGTTGTCGTTCTAGGAGGGAGACGATGGCCAGATGACTGGCTCTGATACCATGATAGATTGCAAAGGTGAGAGAGAACAACATATTATTCCATTGGAAAGAATGTATTTACAATGAACGTAAGAGTACTTAAAGAGAAAAAGAGAACAACTAAACCCTAATAACATAAAGACTAATCTATCCTTAATTAGATATAGACTAATCTACCCTTAATTAGATATAAAATGACGGAATATATATTCACAGTTGCAACAGAAACTGGACATTAGTTATTGGACCTAATCATCTGATGTGAACATTTTATGGGATATCTTCTTCCTTTTGTGCTCTTGCGGGTGCTGGTTGAAAAGTGCATGGCTAGCTTTGAATCTTGTCATTACTATGTGTGTGTGCAATTATGTTCTTGGACCTTCCAATGCTCATGCTCATGGGTTGTTGCTTATAAAGAGAAATTTAACTAATTTTTTATTGGTGCTCCCTGGGAAAATGAGGTTGCTTGGTTAGGTGATATTGTCAAACATTATGTTAGGAACACATATTCCAATATCAAAACCAAGTCCAATCAGCCAAAACGCGCAAAACACGTCACAATCTGGAATGGATGCCCGACTGGCACTCAAGCACGAGTTGGTGCAGGTTATGCACCAACTTGCAGAACAAAAGTTGAGCCACTTTCCAACACCTGCTTTCGTTTGTGAAGGTTTTCCCGTTCTTCATTTGTGCAATGCATAATTGGATTTTCTTTTCGCACATGTTGGTTACTAAGGATCTGTCCTAATATGATTTGTAATCCCTGAGGTTGAACTATTAGAAACATGAATAGGATAAAAATTGTATGATCTAGTGCGAGCTCTTTATGACTACTGAAATGAAATAAGCAAGCTTCCCTTCTTCCATTGTAGACAACATAGTAGCTTGTTTCGCTGAGCTGGGAGTTTTCTACTTATTTTATTTCCTTGTAGCTATACTAGTCACTTTTGTCATCAGTTGGAAATGTTTTTTGTGTGCTGCTAAGTGAACTTGCTTGTTTTCAATTAGGAGCCAGCATTTCAAGAATTGATTTTACTTTTCACCGAGGAAAGGGATGAAGGAGAAACTGAAAATACGGCCGGGGTTCCTTTGTTGCAGTTGAAGATCTATGAGAAAATTCCGATTCCGGATTTACCAGTAAGTAGTTTCGCTCAATGCATTTCTGCTCTGCCAAATATCGTTCTAATCAAATGTGAAATTCATTCTTTTCAGTATTGATGTATTCACCTTTCTTCTGCACATTTTCAGATGCACTGTCTTGTTATGGTACTTTTTATTTCTCTTTTGCAGGTTATTTTTCCTCACAAAAAGTTGTCCTTCCGTATCCTAGACACGGTATGTAATGAAAGGTTTGTTTTCAATGTGTTGAGAGGTTCTCTCATTAAGTTCTATAAAGGGTTTATAAACTGGAGTCTAACAGATCCAAAGCTATGTAGTTGATTCGATTTCACCACTATTTGTCTTGTCGTTGTGTTGTATGAGTTTGCATGTTTGTTAATCAGATTATGATATTGGGGTATTTTAGTTTGATGATTTATTTCCGCCTTACCCATATATGGAACAAAATGTATATGACTTCTACCTTGACCTGATATTCCCTGATTTGGAATCGACGAGGATGTCACAAGTACTGATAAGTTTGCTGCAACTTTGTTTTATCATAAGCATAATGTTATGTTAAGTAAACCTTCTAATACAGGTATCGCACGATATGTTGAATAGCCTGATAAGGTTGGGGTTTACCACAACTCGAGTGGATATTTAAGTGCTAGCTTAGGTGGAAGCCAAACACTACCATGGGTAGAGTACATAAATCCAGGAAGAATTGGTGACCTTAATTGCTTTCAGAGTTTATCGGCATGTGGAAGTGCTATGGAAGAGCTTCATCGCCATGGGGAAGCAGTGGATAAAGCTTGCAGTTCCATTTCGTCATTAACTATGAATGGCAGAGTTTCAGGGGCATGAAAAAGAAATGGATGAAGTAAGAACCAAGTATCAACTTGGGTGACCATGGCTAGAAGTAACAGTTGGCCATTGCTAAGGTCCAGAGACTAAGAAACCTCAGTTTCTCGGTGCTTCATTCGACCACCCATGTTATTGGTGACCATGCTAAAGTCTAGATAATGTTATTTCTCAGTCTCATTGTTGGTTAACCCATTGTGAATTCTAGTCGACCAACTAGACTTGTGAACTTCCTAGAAAACCACATTGCCGTTTCGTCCACCAACTTTGTCTGGTCAACCATCCTAATTTTGCAGTCGACCATCTTGGCAACAAAATAAAAAATATAGCCATTGGAAGACTTGCCCGTGTATTCCCAAATATCCTATTTGGGACTCCTTGATGAGAAAAAACCATCTGAAGTGTCTAGAATCCTTAAAACTCTAAGGCAAGTTTTGCTGGTAATTCTAGAGGGTTAATGTGGATATATGTGATATATTCTTCAAAAGGACGCCACTACTCATCATGATCAAACTTGTATGCTCCCTTTGTAGGTGCGATTGGATGTAGCCACAAGCTTGGGACTTTTGGCGTATTTCATAAACTACAAGTTTGAGGACATCTTATCATCACCGTATGTATGTTCTCAGTTGTTACATATTTCTTTGTCACTTATTGCTAGTTGGCAACTTGGCATGGACAGAAATACAATACATGTTGACAGGGTATCGATGTCTCATTGTATCTTGCTTGTGGAGTTTTATGGCTTCGAAGGTGTCCATTAAGTTAGGAAGTAGTTTTGATTTAGTATCAATTGGGTCAATGCCTGGAGCCTTGCATGGTACTTAGGTTTTATGAGGTAGGTTCTCTTCCATTGTTCAAGTTAGAAGCCATAGCTAACGTTTTCTTGGCCAATAATATCAATTTATATTTTCCCTCTTATGATGGAAGCTAACTTTTTCTTGGCCAGCAACATCAATCTATGTTTTCCCTCTTATGATGGAATGTATGTTATCTCTATTGTTGTGAGTGAAGGAAAGCATGTTTTAAAAGATACTTTTATTTGGCTCGTACGCACTTACTCCTTTCCATTCCTCTTTATTTTTTCCTCTTTTTGTCATTTAGAAGCCTAACTTAGATCTACCCTCACCAATTAGTAGTCCATAAATGCTTGTTTGAACTGAATTTAAGGGATTAAGAAAGGTCAACTAGAGGAGCGAAGAAAATGTGGTAAAGTCAGCATAATGGATGTTCACGTGTATGGACAAGACTGAAATCTCTGGTGATTTCTTCTTCTAATTTTTTTTAAACTGCAGTTCCAAAATTTGATGACATATGCTGTATGCACTTTGTTTGGTGGGCATGACTTTGGACAACTTGTTGTACTATTGACATTAATAGCCAAACACGCTTGCACGGCAAATGCCTGGACCAATTACAAGGGGATGTTCAGTACCAATTCTTATAGTAAAAAAGAGAACAAAAGGGTATCAAAAGATTAAGAAAGTCCTTCCAATTTTAAAAGAACGAAATAAAACTCTTATTATTTAGATATAGATTGATAGCTTGACAGATTTATTATTTGGAAATTTAGAGATAAATTGATAGAAAGATATAAATCAAGCGAAACTAAAAAAGAAAACGATTCTATATATCTCCATGAGATAATTCCTAAAACTCTGATACAAAAAAATATGACTGATAGAACAAACACAATGCCGACCAAAAACTACCTGTTGAAATAAATATTATTTACAACAAAACAAATTCTAATCCTAAAAGATTCGAAGCACTAAAAAAGTTTTGAAACATATTAAAAGGAAGATATATTCAATTAATGTTAATTGCTAAAATATCTGTTTTTATCAAATTTTTCAAAATATACGTAAAAGTCCTTCTGCCTTTCTTTCACATTGTTGTAAAAGGATAGAACAATAGGTAATAGAAAAGGTATACGTTCTTTAATCACTGGTCAATTTTTTTAATAAATGGTTTTCATTTCAAAGGAAAAACGAGATAAAACAATGTACTTTATTGAGAAACAAGTTCAGGTACTTTATTATAAAACTAATTAAAACATTGTTGGCGTGTCAGGGTTTGGTGCACCATAGGGATCTGGAGCACCTTGCATTACTAAGAAACAAGTTGAGGTCCTTTTTGTTATATGGCATACACTCTTGTGACTTATGACTAATATCAAACTGAAGTATCATGAAAAGACTCTTACTGGTCAAATGTAGAAGTTATTGTATAATCAACAAGCTGATATTTTCTCCTTGCAACACGGTTAGCTTATGTTTTGTAAGGTATACTGTACCTAAACTGGGGCTGCTATGTTATTATCAGCATGATCACTTTTATTAATAGTCTGCGAGTATAATTTTTTTCATTTCGTGGCTCACAAGTCAGAGGTTAACAGATATTTGTGGTTGGTGCAAAAGCAATCCTGACAACTTTAACTTGTGTGAGCTATGTTTATGTTAACAACACCCATCTGGCACGTTGTGAAGTATTTTACCTTAAATTGAGAACATGAAAAGAATTTTTGCACAATTGACGAGCATTTTATATCACCCATAATAAACTAAAAAATGACCTCAATGTTAACTAATGTTAACTGATAGCAAAGAGGGTGAAACAAAAAGGATATGAGCTCTTTGGTTTGGTCTGTAGAATATCCTGCGTAGAAAGAGTTCGCTCATATCCTTCGTTCGCGTTCTTCAAACACGTCTCTTATATCTGGATTATGGGCTTTACATCTGGTAGTTATTCCTCTCCTTCGTGTGTTTTTTTTTTTTTCAATGGGAGATCTGTGTTTTGACTTCTTTGTGCATTCATGTTGAGTTTTATTCACGAGAAAAAAGTTAACTGCGCTGTTTAATTTTTTCAATACAGATCAGCAGTACCTTTAGATGTGGTTGCATTCAGCGCTCTTATAATATATGTGACCCGTGTTGCTTTGGGTTACAAACAGACACGGGATAGGTATCAGGTGAATTCACCAAGTTTGTGTTACCCTCTTTGGAGAACTAGATCTTAAATAGATGTAGAAATATTTGATGCTCCTATTAACCTCTTTTTCTGGCTACCATGCAAATTTTTTAAAAATCACATTATTACAGCTTCTGGTCAACAAGACACTTTATGAGAAAACCTTAGCAAGTGGCTTCGGCTCAGTTCACTTTCTTCTGGATGCTTCTGAACAGCAACAAGTATGAAGCTCTTGTACTTTATAGTTTTCTTTCTTCTAGACAGATAAGACGCAGGTGGTCAAATAGCTCACATGTACCAAATGGGATGATGCTAGACATCCAAATGCTTTTTCTTTTCTTTCTTTTGTTATAGGGTACTCATTTCTCTCTGTCTGTCTGTGTAGTTCAAGGAAGCCATATTGGCTTATGCAATCCTGCTTAAAGAGGAGACTGGCCAGGTTTGCCTTGTCTTCTTAGTTTTCTATTTCTTAGTTGAAAAACAATCGTACAATTAAAACCTGCATGGAATTTGTTCTTTTCCATCCTCTAAGCAAATCATATGTTACATTCTGTGAGCATCAAGGTTCTATTTTTGAGTCAAATAAAGCTAGATTCTTTGAAGACATTTTAGATGGTCCCTGACAAAACGAGCTAAACAAAAGGTAAAAAAATGGTTATTCGTCTTACTTGAGAAGGGTGAAGAGCAAGGACATTATAATAATAGGAGCATGTGAACAATAAAGTTAATTTTGAAATTCCCAAGGAGCATGCTTGGGATTCGATCATGTTTTGGACAACTGAGTCCTGATTTTATGGTTTTTAGAAGCAAGCATGTTGTTGAACAGATCTACTTATTTGTCTACTGGATTTCCCAGCCAAAGATAATATTGTAAAAAGCTTGGGATACGATGTCGTCTACAAATGAAAATGGTGGTTTGGGTGCTAGAATTCTCAGTCTTCAATGGATATTCTTGTGAGGGGGATAGATTTCTAGGAAAGTGTTGAGTGCCAACTGCAAAGTATGGGTCCTGTTTTGCTCTCAAGAGTTTTTCGGGTGAGGCTCTGAATGTTCCCCTGTCCCTCACATACCAATTAGCAGGCAAGTATTGATCCCGAGACTTGGGGTACCATCAAGAGGAGTGAGAAAGCGAATAGCTAACCATTATTCCACCCCTAGTTTTGAAATCATGATTTCCAATGTGGGGGTCATAAGCTCTTTTAAGTGGAACAACTCACTTAGAACCTGTTGAGAGTTTGTTGGTTCTTGCTTGACAAATTGCCAATGTTCGCTGGGATTGCATCGTGAGTTGGATGGGGGATGGTGTGAAATGCATATTACTTAATTTGTACTACCACAGTCCTAGAATTGGTTTGAGGTTCTGATGCATATTTTTCAGCCACCTATCTTATTATGCGTAGTGGATGAATCATTCATATGGTAATTACTAGATATGTTGTGGGAAATTCTTATTCCACCATGGTAAGTAAACTCTATGTCCTCACTCACGTGCAAGCTAAGCTGCTTCGACAGTGATTATAATTCTCAGGCCTGTATTCTTAATCACATTTGGTTTTGGAGTTGCAACTTCTTTAGTCTATATGTGTATGCATCTCCCATTTTGTTCCTATGTTTTTGTTTTGAATATGGAGGTGAGAGATGTCGTTGGTTTACAATTTTTGCCTATCAGTTGGCTCAATTTGTTGTTGGAGTATATCACAGAGAAGTTTTTTGGACTGCAGTTCACGCGCCCCGAAAATGTTAAAGACAAATGTGAGAGGTTTATGTATGACATGTTCGGTAAACAGGTAAAGGATTGAGGGCATTTCCTGCTACTTTTTTATGATGCTTTAATTGATCATCGACTGAAAATTGCATGCAGGTTGAAATGCCAGTTGACAAGGCAATAGATACATTGGTTAGGTTGGGTCTTGTAACAAGAAGAATTGTTGAAGAAAAAATTAGATTGCAGGCGATACCCTGCCCGAAGGCGTATGACGTCCTTAAACAACGTTGGAATACTTTGCTCAGTTGAAAAAAAATACTTTGCTCAGTTGAACGTTATTTCTAAATATCTGTTTGCTGGCAAGAGTACATGCATGTACTGTAAATTTTGTCCCCCTGTAGTTGATACTGTAAAGTTGGAGCCATATCCGAATACAATTATAGATGGATTAATAGCCCTCCTCATCTCTTCCTCACTCTCTCCCCACTCGGTAACATGGGATTGAGGCACAAGTATTGTTATTTTCCTTGCTAAGGGAGTGCTGCCGGGGGAAAAGCAGCTTAAGCTCTTAAAGTGCAGAATTTAAATGCTAGAATATTTTCATAAAATAAAAGTAATCTTTATATTAATTCATGTCATTATTAGACCACATTCATGTTTGGAGTGTAAAAACCTTTTAATGATTTTTATAAATTAGCCATGTATGTCATAAGTTTTGATTCTACCTTTTGAGTAGCATTTACTTGTGATTAAATACAAAATGATTAAAATTATGTTTTAATTGGCATATGGGTTGCATGCATTTGGGACTTGGAAGTCTTCCCCGTGGAACAACATTGAATAGGTGGATTTGTTCATGCATTACCATTCATATACAGATGCATGAGCCTAAGGAAAAATACCAAGTATTTTACCACCTTACTCTTGCTTGCTTGTTCTATATTTTTTCCTCCTCCTAGCTTATACGATATTTTCACTCTAGGTTAAAGAGAGTACTATTAGAAGAGTTTCTCACCCTTCAAGTAGTGTAAATTTGTGAGGGTATACAATTAGGTGGTTTGATTTGTTGTATCCTGAGAACGGCGTGCAACTCATGGTCTATTACATTCAAAAATTTTCGTAAACGGCACGTATCATCTCAAGAGAACAACATAGTCTGCACCTCAACGTCCACTATTATCGGTAAAAAATTTTACCCGTAGGAGGGTTATACTTACCAGGTACCGCACTATTTCTTATGAAGTTACGTAATGCAAGAGTCGACAAGCAGAACAACTCCTGGACTTTGTATGCGTTTATGATCATTTTTCTCAAAAGCATTTAAGGAAATTACAAATGTTCCTATTCAATTGAAAAATCCCAAAGATGTTCTCATACATGTCTCATCAATGGGAGTATTATAGTGATTGCTTGAACTTTTGCCCGCTGGTAAATTTAGGTACGCGAAGGAGACGACACGAGGTGTTTCTTGTGAAATAAAGCTAAATCTTGGAAAGGAAGATAGCTTGTGGCTTTGCAAAGTTGTTGCTTTAGAGTCTTCAAATAGAACTCGTTTATATTTTAAATGCCTCATTCAAATGGTTAAAATGGCGTATCTTTCCTATGGTAAAGAATTTTATACGGAAACTTATTTTTTGGTTTTACCGTTACATTGGGTTCTCAATGAAAGGGCGAGTGAGGATGCTAGAAGCGTGTTAGGATCGAAATTGAATATGAAACAAAATTAAACAAATATGGACACAATATGTACATGGTTCGATTTGGAGGTATATCAAGTTTACATTTACTGGACGGCAGAAAAACTTTTACTATAATGGAGAAAATTTACAATTTTGGAAGAGGAAGAAAAAATAACTCAAACTCACTCAACTCTTACAAATCTTTTTGATTTTTCCACACTCTACAAACATCCCAAGGTATGAATTTTTATAGGAAGAACAAAAAATTAAGAACATAAGCAATGACCTCAAATCCCAAATCTGTTAACACCTCCATCATCACTATCTCAAAATAACGACGTGGATCCCATTAATTCTCTTCCTCCACACTCGTTGGAGAGGGAACGCCATCGATGACTTCTCAATTAGATTCCATACCGATCATGTCTCTCCAAACATCGCGTTTGTCTTTTGGAACAACCTTTGTCAACTTGTTTGCTAAATTCCTGTAAGTGTAGATCTTAACCAATTCCAATAACTTTTTATCCGTTACTTCGCTTATCCAATGATAGTGAATATCAATGTGCTTCATACAAGAATGGTACATCAAATTCTTACTTAGATCAAATGCACTTCGATTGCCACAATGCACCATATGTTCCTTCTGATTTAGACTCAACTCTTAGATGGAACAATTTAATCATAACATTTCTTTTCCAACATCCACAATAATGTACTATGTATTGGTTGAGCACGAAGCAACACACTTTTTGCAGTTTGGACTATCATGATACAGCTTCCCCCTACAAAAATGAAGACAAAACATGATGTAGACTTTCTTGCATCAAGATTACTGGCCATGTCAGCATTTGTGAAACCTTCCAAAACTGTATTAGCTCCCCCAAAGCACAAGCTCATCTTGTAAGTTCCCTTCAAGTATCTCAGAATCCACTTGACAGCTTCCTAATGATCCTTTTCTGAATTTGAAATAAATCTGTTCATAACGCCAACAACATGAGCAACATTTGGTCGTGTGCAAACCATGACATACATCAAACTTCTGTTGTGATAGTCACAACTTTCTTATTTTTTTTTATCCTAAACAATTTTTTTGCCCAATATCTGTTGAGCTAGGCCAAGGTCCGTCATTTCAAAGGACTTGGACAACTGTTTCTTTAGCTTACTGATCATTACAACATTTTGGTCTATAATTAACATATCATCGACATATAGTAAAAGTGTGATCAAATTACCATCAAAGAGCCTCTTTACATACACGCACTAGTCTGCAACAGTTCTATTGTAACTATGACCCAACATGAATGAGTCAAACTTCTTGTACCATTATTAGGTGCTTCTTTCAAGCCGTAGAGACTCTTTTCAACTTGTAAACTAAGTTCTCTTTTCCTTAAACTTCAAATCTTTTTGGCTGCTCCATATAAATTTCTTCCTCAAAATTCTCATGGAGAAAAGCAGTCTTGACATCTATATTTGCGGCCAATCCTGGATGGATGTCATCTTGAAAATTGATGAAAACATCACATCAAAATCAATACATTTTTTCTATGCAAACACTTGACAACCAAGCGAGTTTCGTGATTTATGAGCTTTCTACTGCCATCTTTCTTTAGCTTCAACACCCATTTGTTCATCAATGGTTTCCTACCCTTACGAAGTTCTACAAGCTCATAGTCTTGATTATTCTGCAACGAACTCATCTATTCTTGCATTGACTTTACCCAATGTTTTTTTTTCCCAATCGGTTTGTGCCTCCTGAAAAACTTTCTAGTTTCCCTTCATAAGTTTGCAGAATATACTCAGAAGCAAGATATGAGCTTGATGGTATGTGATCTCTGATTGACCTCCTTGGTTGTGGTTCTTCTAATTTTGGTGGAGGAGCGTACTCTCCCTGCTCAACACCTCTACGTATAATTTTGAAACTTCATCCTGTATCTCCTTTATGGCATGGACTGGTGCAAGATCTAGAACAATATTTGGGACATTGATCACCCTAGACTTTGTACGCTTCTTAATAAAATATTCTATGGTTTGATCCTTATGAAACACCACACATCTACTATAGCTTAACTTTTTCTTCTCTAGATTCCATAATTTGAACTCAAATTCTTCATCTTCATAACCTCTAAAGATGCATGATGTGAATTTGTCATCGAGCTTCGATCTCTGTTCCTTGGGTACATGTGCAAAGGTCTTGCACTTGAACACTCTTAGATGAAAGATTGACACATCCTTGTTGGTCCACATCTTCTCAAGTACCTCAAAATTTAGTAGAGTTGATGTGATAAGGTAGTAGGTTGCGCGAACAGTTTCTCTCCAAAATGCCTTGGGTAGCTTAGCCATTTTGAGGATGCATCTAACTATTTCCACAACAATGTGATTCATCATTTCCGTCAACCATTGGTTTGCGGGGTGCAAAGAACTATCTTCTCATCTTGAATACGTCAACTAGCACAATGTGCTTCCAACTCCTTAGAAGTGTATTTATCACCATTATTCATGCGGAGACACTTCATTAGTTCTCCAATTTCTCTCTCCACCATGGCATAAAAGTGTGCTGAAAGTACTTTGTTACCCAGGTGGCAACCCAAGAGGGGGGATGAATTGGGTTTTAATAAAAATTACTAATAAAAATCCTTAGAGCTTATTAAAGATTGGATTTAAGCAGATATATTGACAAGCACACAATATAGCAATCAAAGCTTAAATAAAGATAAGGAGGAGAAGATGCAACCGATGTATAGTGGTTCGGTCTGAGCGTGTCCACTGCCCAGCCTAGTCCACTCCCTAGGAGTCACTTTGATCTACTAGAACTTGAGCGACTTTGGGTGTCACACAAACCCTTACAACCCTTCTTCCCGTTAGCTTTCCCGAGGAGCTAACCGAACTGCCGAATCTTTATTCCCAGATTCGATTATCCAAGGTTTGTACTCCGCAAACCTCACACACAAATCAGTGATACAAGTTTGATGATGGAGACTACACACAAAGCCTCACAAAATTCGTACAGAGAGGAGATGAATACAATGAATGTAATATGCTAGCTTATCTCACTCCTTCTCTCTCAAAATCTCACTCAGGAAGTAAACACAAAGTATAGCCACGTGAGAGTAGTAGTTTCAATGTCAGAGGGTAGCTTGGAATTGCAGTAATGCTCTGTATTTCAAGTGAGGTCTCTGTAAATCGCAGCCAAGGGGTATATAAATCCTAACTCGCGAAATCCCGAATCTTGGAGGAGCCTAGGAGACTTCCAAATTGGTTGCAACGATCTCTCTACCTTCCAAAACCTCTGAATCGACCGTTTGAACTATTAAGGGAAAGATTTCATCAATCAAATCTTTGCGAAACTTGAATCTGCACTTTTCCGCACAAAACAGCGACTGGTCGACCTCACGATGGTCCCAGTCGACCGCCTGGTAGGTCCGGTCGACCGCATACCCCGGTTGACCATAGAATGGTGGCCGGTCAACCGCACCCTGTAGCTTTTGAAACCTGTGTTATACTCAATCCAAAACATCATCAAACATGATCATCACATAATATAATTGCAATTTCATCACGGATATCATTCAATGATTGTTCCACGGTCATGGTACGCTAGACTACGATCTAGATCCTTACGTGCGAGTACCAACTTTCCATTCAACTATTGGTTTATATTTAATTTTCATTTTTAATCTTGGCATCATCAAAATAATAAATAGTTAAATAATGTGAAGGCACTATTTCTAACATACTTGAATACCTTGTCCTTTATTTTTAGGAAGTAGACTGATAACTTCCCTGAAACATCATCAGTGAATGTTAGAAAGTACTTGTTGTTGCCTAATGATTCCACCTCCATAGGACTGCAAACAAATGAATGAACAAGACTTAACAATTCTGATCTTCTTTTGCTGGTGGAACTAAAAGAAACTTTGTGTTGATTACTGAAGAGACAATTGTTGCAAGGGTTTCGACTAACACACTTTGTTGAAGGGATAAGTGACTTCTTTTCCAAGAGCTCGAATCCTTTTTGACTCATATGACCAAGGCTTTTGTGCCACAAGTTTAATGAAGTCTCAACTTCGACTATAGTTTGATTATTTGAGAATATCTTCAAATGGGTCTTCTACAATGTACAATATGCTTGACCTCTGGCTATAATCATGGATTCTTTCATCAATCTCTAATGACCATTGTTGAAGGAGTTCACGTAACTTAACCAATTCAAAGCAATCCCGGAAATAAGTTTGAACTACAAGTTTGGAACATGTCTCGTATCTTTGAGTACTAGTGTGCACCCAACACTAGTTTGGAAGAAAATGTCTCAAATCTCATATGGACAAAAGATGATGATGATGCCAACATGTGCTATCCATGTTCTTCTCTAGTTTTAGCCCTAGCAATTTTGAAATTTCAAAGTGTTGTTAAATTAAGTATTCAACACTTGGAGTGAAAATACATTATGCGATAGTTTGGCATCGTCAACTTGCATGCTCTATTTTTCCGAGAGATTATCGCGATGTTAATAGTGTCTGTTGGCTCAAATAGCAACCCAAAGGGGGGGGGGGGGTGAATTAGTTAAAGCCATGATATTATATATCAGTGAATGATAACAGTATATTCAATAGCAAATTGAGCAAGCTCAATCTTATCAAACAAATCGAGTGACTGGTCCTACAAACTAAAACGACTATGACTATGAGTTGAAGTAATTAAAATATGCAAGACACAAAGTAAAAGAGTTGGGAAAGAAAAAATCAAATATAAGAATTTTATAGTGGTTCGGTCCTCACTTCACGGCCTACTCCACTTCCCACGTATCCTACTTACAAATTGTTGCACTATCTCCAATAGTTGTTACAATCCTCTAGTTTCATGGGTGCTAGCAACCTTTACAACAAACGATTACTTCAAATCCACTCCCAACTAGCTAAGAATTTGGAATTAGTTAAACCTAACCCAAATGATTTTTCAACTTAAAAATCACTCACAAAAAGGATTTAACAATTTCTAGAACAAGGGGGTATTTTTCCCTTTTGCAAAGATGGCTCATAAAAAAAACTTAAATAATGTTGGTCTTCAAAATAAAGAACAAAAGTGTATGATAGGATTTCTCAAAGAGTAAGCTTAATGATACTCTTCAAGAGTAGTTGTGCAGAATTAAGTCAGCTCTATCCCTTCTTCTCTATATAATGTGAAGTCAGCTTGAACATTAGAATTGTTATTGTTACAAGAATTCAGTCCTCAATCTTTCCTTCTTCAAGCAATCAATTTTTTTCTTTTTTTAAAGAAATTTTTCTAATTGATGAATCATCCCTCAATCTTCTCAATGTTTCCATTTTCAAGCAAGCAGCTTTCTTCCTTCCGTAGCTTTTCTAGCCTTTTGAAATTAGAAGATCTTCTTTGATCTTGCTCCTCTTTTGATTTTACTTGCCTATTGAAGATCATGGATCGCTTTTTTCCTTTCTTGCTTATTTTCTTCTTAATCAACAGTCCTAGAATAAATTATCTCATGTAGCATGTATATCTGCAAACTTGCTTATAACCCTTTAAAAATAACATATAACATATTAAGTCCAATGGCATTAAACAATATCAATTCAGTCCACTAAAGTATTATTATTTAGTTCATATATGTTTGTTATCATCAAAAGCTAAACCGTGGGATTAACAGTATCTGCTCCAAAGAATGAATGAAAATGTTGTCTACTGAGGACTCAACAAAGAATGAATAAAAATGTGAGATGAGTTGGTTGGCCTAATTTGCATTTCTGAAAAGGGTTAATATGATAGTTCTTCAATAAAATAAAATCATGCTTTTGATAAACTTGTACTTTCCTATGTCGAAGAAATTCAGTATTCTACATCCGAAAATAAAAACATGAAATGTAATAGTAAACTTGCTTTTCAGGTATCTATAAAGGTTTAATAAATGCTTGGTTTGATATTTTGTACAAAACCCAAAAAGAAATAACATTGCAAAAGATGAGATTCTGCCCTTACACCTCTTAGTTTAATTCCTTGTACAATTTTTTTTTGTTTTTTTGTTTTTTGCCAAAAGTAATTTTAGAGATAATTAATATGAGAAAATTAAGTACCGAAAAGACGATTTAGGTGCCTAACATAAATTTCTGAACCTATCTCTAATTTTACAGACTAGATTTTTAAAAGAATAATGTTACTAACATATCACATTTTACATTAAGTTATAAATCATGTCTACGTGACATCCACTAATTGAACACATATTAAAATTTATGAGACCCACTTTTAGACTTTATATCAAATTCATGAGATCCATTTTTATACTTTGTAGTTAAAAGGTTATGTCACCCATTTGGGTATAACTTGATGTGTTCGTAGACTTACTCTTTTTAAAATGAATTATTTACAAAATAAAATTAAGAATAAATCTACTAACCAATCAAGTTGTAAATCAAATGATACATCATGCCTATATAGCATATGTTATTTTAACTATAAAGTGTAAAAATGGGTCTCATGAATTTAATATTGACGAGGGTAAAATGTAATTGAGAAAATACATTCGGACCCCCCGAGTAAATCCGGAGTACGGCCGAGACCGAATAGCACACCGGGAAGCACGTGCTGATCACGTGAGATAACGGCCGACACGAGAAGTGCCGACCCTACCCCAAATCAGGATAAAAGAACCAGGTGTTGAGGCGCCGACCTGAGAAAGGCGGATCGACGACATGCCGAACTGAGAAAGTCGGTCAGGACTATGGGCAGCCCGTGGGAAGTGACAGATAACCGCTCTTCCGAAAAGGGTATGGAGCCCCGGGTATGATGGGACAAGACAAGACTCTGTCAGGAAGGGCATGGACGTGAAATCCATGTCCAATCAGAAGACACTTGGGCGGAAAAGAAGATTCCAAGAGAATTAGAGCAGGATGGAAAGTCTATAAATAGAGCGGGAGATGAACAAAAAAGGTACGCCTGAATATACTGTTTTGGCTTGCTAATAGAGAATATTAGCCAGAGCTAGCATTCTCCCTGTGAGGCTTCGACTGACTTAACCATCGGAGTGTCTTCCTGCCACAGCGGCAGAGGGCTCTTTGACGGGTTATTCTCTTGCAGGTCACAGGTCCTCTCGCTTTGAAGAACACCGTTTCGGCTGGATAGTGAACTCTAACTTTCCGTCCCGATTTCCTAAATCAAACCCCACCCACAATTGGCGCCGTCTGTGGGAAAGTTAAAGATTCATGGCTGAAACACCTAGGAGAGATCAGGGAAGGGAGAGGGATAACAGAGAAAAGTCAAGATCCCCCCCTCCGGCTCCACACAAATCAAAGGGTCCTAGGAGAGAGATCCCCAAGGTTCCCCCACCAAGGATAGTAGGAGAACAGCCCGGGGAACAGGCGATGCCTCCTACCGTTCTGTCAGCTGCCAACACATTGGGAGCTCCGGCGCTGCCCACACCGATGAATCTGGAGCAACGTACAGATCGTCCGCGAGAAGCGGAACGGTCGAGAAATAGGGACAGGTCCCTAACTCAATCCCGAAATGAGGGAGGGAGAGAATCCCGAACTCATGAAGGGTCTCGACGACACGAGGAATACAACGACGCCGATCGGATCCGGAAGAGGGATCAGGAAATAGACGACATGAGGCGTTACATCCGACGTATGGAGAGGGAGAACCAAACTCTCCGTAAACGCAAAGATCCAGTCTACCATTCAATGTCCGGACGTGACGAACGTTCTGAGACTGGACCATCTCGGCAAGATAGCCGACACGAGCCCAGTAAAAGGCCCCGGGGAGGGGAAAGGCAGATGGGGGCATCGTCTAAGCAAGCCGGGCCACCCCAGGCTCGGCCAAGTCCGGACATGAGGGAATGGTTAAATCAGCGGGCGGAGTTAGCCCCAGGCGTCCAGCCGAAGCTCCCGCAACAGCCTTTGCCGCCGGTCGCTCCACCGACCGACATGAGGGCTTGGCTAAACCAACAGTTGGGACTCAACCGCCCAGAGGACGATCAGAACCACAAGGAGTTGCAGCAATTGGCAGTGTCGCCGTTGTCGGTCCAGATAGAGACGGAGGACTTACCCAGAAAGTTTGTCCCTCCGAAGTTCACAATCTATAACGGACGAACGGATCCGATGACTCACGTCAAAGGATTCGTGAACTCCATGATGATCTACGTGGGCCAGGACAGCCTGTACTGCAAGGTGTTTTCCCTGAGCTTGGGAGAGATAGCCTTAAATTGGTTTCAGGCTTTGCCGCCGAGGTCAATTACAAGCTGGAGGCAGCTGGCGGACCAGTTCCTCAAAAGATTTGTGGCTAACCGAGCACAGAAGAAATACGTGAACACACTTCTGGCCTTGAGAAAAGGACCAGAAGAGGACCTCAGACAGTACGCCAGCAAGTACTGGGCCACCTACAATGAGATCGGGGACTGTACAGAAGCCTACGCCGTGGAGTCTTTCAGGCTTGGGCTATCATACCGAGATCGGCTCAGAGAGTCTCTCACCATTGATCCCCCAAGCACCATTGCCGACTTAATGAACAGAGTCGAGAAGTACGCCAAGTTTGAAGACGAGATCCGCCGAGACAAAGATCGGCCCGCAGCGAAGGCGCACAGGAATGCGGTGATGGTGCCCGAGGCCAAGAGGCTCAGGGCTGAGGTGGCCGAAGTTACACAGGCACCAAGGGAGAGAAAACCACTTGGGGCTCAGGCGTATAAAGCTATACGTACGGTTTTCAACACCCCGATCTTTCGGATGATCTACCCCTTGAAGAACGAGCCTTTCTGGAAATGGCCAGCTGGAACGGGAGAGCTGGTAAAGCGTGATCCGAGCAAAGATTGGTGCAGCTATCACCGGAGAAACGGCCATATGACGGAAAGGTGCAAGGCGCTTAAACAGTTCCTGGAAGAATTAGTTGAAGCCGGGCATCTTCGACGTTATGTAGCCGAACAAAGGCAACAAGTGGTTCAGCCAGAGCCAACGGAAGCTGAATCCTCTGAGGAAGAGGTGATGGTGACTGGGACCGTGCATGTCATACATGCGGCAACCCCGGTTCTGGATGAAAGAGAAGCTCGGCTCCAGCGCCGCCGAGACGGACACGAGCACCACGTACAACATCTCGGGCAAAAAAGAAAAGAGCCCGAAACGCAGAAGGAAACAGTCATATCCTTCTCCGAGAAGGATTTGGAGGGGGTAACACGTCCCCATAACGATGCTCTGGTGATAACGCTGCTCCTTGGCACCATCAACACGGAGAGAATCCTGGTTGACCAGGGCAGCTCGACGGAGATCCTATACTATGATGCCTTCAAAAAACTCCGGCTGGACAAGGCGGACTTGAAGAAGGCCGACATACCTCTCATCGGTTTCAGTGCCGAAGCGGTCTGGCCCTTGGGATCCATCACCATCCCTGTCCGAGCAGGGAAAATAACTTTGGATGTGGATTTCCTGGTGGTGGATGTACCATCTGCTTACAACGCCATCGTGGGGAGAACTTGGCTACACAGGTTGGGGGCAATTCCTTCTACCTACCATCAGATGTTGAAGTTCCCGGGAAAGAAGGGGATCGAATGTGTTCGGGGTAACCAGACGACAGCGAGAAGCTGTTATGTCACCTCCATCAAACACAAGCCTAAGGCCGAACATGTGAAATCCATTGAAGTCCCAGATCGGCCGACGATAGAGGATATCGGGCGTAATCCAGCCGATCGCGTTGTGGAGGAACTCAAGTAGGTACCGGCTCACGAGACGGATCCGGAGCGGTATTTTCTGATCGGGGCAGAACTATCAAAACAGGATGAGGAGGCCCTGGTCGCATTTCTTAAGGAGCATGTAGATGTGTTCGCTTGGACGCCACAGGAGATGCCTGGGGTGAGTCCGGATATCATATGCCATCATCTGAACGTGGATCCTGCCCACAAACCGGTGATGCAAAAAAGAAGGAGGCCGGCAATCCAACATGTGGATGCCGTAATAGAGGAGGTAGATCGGTTGCTGGAGGCAGACGCCATCAGAGAGGTGCAATACCCCGAGTGGTTATCCAACACCGTGGTGGTCAAGAAAAAGAATGGCAAATGGAGGGTTTGCGTGGATTTCACCAGCCTCAACAAAGCCTGCCCCAAAGACAGTTTTCCACTGCCCAAGATAGACCAGCTGGTAGATGCTACAGCTGGATATCGGCGCATGAGTTTCCTGGATGCATATCGGGGATATCATCAGATAGCCATGCACGCGCCGGATCAAGAAAAGACGTCCTTCATTACTCCCCTCGAACTCTTTTGCTATAAAGTGATGCCGTTCGGCTTGAGAAATGCAGGGGCAACTTATCAGCGTTTGGCGACCCTCATGTTCAAGGAGTTGCTCGGGAAGAGCATGGAGGTCTACATCGACGACATGGTGATCAAAACCGAGGAGACAGAGTCCCACATAAGCGACCTCGGCAAAACTTTCCAGGTATTGAGAAAATACCAGCTCAAGCTCAACGCATCGAAGTGCGCCTTCGGGGTCAGCTCGGGGAAGTTTTTGGGGCATCTGGTTACACGGAGGGGGATAGAGGCCAATCCCGACCAGATTGTCGCCTTGCAAAATTTACAGAGTCCCCGAACTGTGAAGGAAGTTCAAAGACTAACCGGGATGGTGGCAGCCCTCAACAGGTTCATCAGCCGATCTTCTGATCGATGTCGGCCATTCTTCCAGCTGTTGAGAAAGCAGTCCAAGTACACGTGGGGGGAAGAATGCGAAAGGGCTTTCCAAGAGATGAAGAACTACTTGGCGAACCCCCCGCTGATCATCACTCCCGAGAAGGGAGATGTGTTAACACTCTACTTGGCCGTATCCGAGCATGCGGTCAGTGCGGTTCTGCTAAAAAACAGAGATGGTCAGCAGACGCCGGTCTACTATATAAGTAAGACGCTCCTGGATTCGGAGACAAGGTATCTCCCCCTGGAGAAGCTGATCCTGTCCCTCGTGGTGGCATCCAGAAAGTTGCAGCACTATTTCCTGGCCCATACAGTAGAAGTACCGACCAGACATCCCATCAGTACTGCCTTGAGAAGAGCAGAGCTGTCAGGAAGGGTAGCGGCTTGGTCTGTGGAGCTTGGGGAATATGACATCAGATTCCTCCCGAGGACAGCAATAAAAGGACAGGTCTTGGCAGATTTTGTGGCAGAATTCTCCCACGAACCAGTAGAGAGTGTCGCTTCAATCTCAGAGGACGATGCGCCCGAACAGGGGGAAATAGTTCCCGACCAGACGCCGTATTGGAAGCTGTATGCTGACGGGTCATCTTGTTCGAGGGGGTCTGGAGTCGGCATCGTGATAGAAGAGCCAGATGGGTGCTATTTTGAGCAATCCTTCCGGTTGAACTTCAGCGCTTCCAACAATGTCGCTGAATACGAGGCGCTGATACTCGGACTCAAGTGCGCGCGAAATCTGGGGGCGGAACATGTGGAGGTCTTCTGTGATTCACAATTGGTCCTCAACCAGCTCAGTGGAGATTATGCCACCCGGGACGAGAGGATGACTGCCTATGCAGAGAGGGCCAGAGCAGAGTTATCAAGGTTCAAAAGAACAACGATGACACATATCAGTTCAAGACAGAACGACCATGCTGATGCCTTGGCATGTCTGGCTTCAGCAATACCCAGAGATAAATTCAGAACTATATATGTGGACTCCATTGAGTATCCGAGCATCGACGTCCCAGTTGCTGAGAAGGCTTTGGAAATCGATCTCGGCCCGAGCTGGATGGATCCCATTATCGCCTACCTCGCTGGGGGAACTGTCCCCGAAGAAAAGAGAGAAGCCCACAAGCTGCGGATCAAAGCAACACGCTTCTGGCTATCACCAAAGCAAGAACTTTACCGTAAGTCCTACACTGGCCCCTATTTAAAATGCGTACATCCTACTTTAGTTCAGAAATTCTTGTATGAAATCCATGAGGGGATATGTGGGAGTCACGCTGGGGGCAGGTCCATAGCCCATCGTGCCATATCTCAAGGGTATTGGTGGCCATATATGCAAGAGGACGCAAAGAAGTATGTCCAGGTTTGCGAAAAGTGTCAGAAGTTCGCCCCGATCACACATCTGCCTGCAGCCGATCTGTCGCCGCTTACTAGTCCATGGCCCTTTGCACAGTGGGGGATGGATATCGTCGGCCCACTTCCTAAAGCAACTGGGGAAAGGAAGTACCTGTTGGTTGCCACGGATTATTTTACCAAATGGATAGAGGCCGAACCACTGGCTAAAATCACCGAGAAGAACGTCGAGCGATTCGTATGGCAGAACATCATCACCAGATTCGGCATCCCATACGCCATCGTCTCGGACAACGGGACCCAGTTCCAGGATAAGTTCAAGGCTTTCTGCTCACAATACAAGATCAGAAACTACTACGCCTCCGTGGCGTACCCTCAATGCAACGGGCAGGCAGAAGCTTCAAACAAGACGATATTGGGAGGAATGAAGAAACGGTTAGAGAAAGCCAAGGGCAAGTGGGTGGAAGAGTTGCCACTCGTTTTATGGGCGTACAGGACCACTCCTCGCCGATCTACGGGAGTAACCCCATATTCACTTGCTTATGGCACAGAGGCTGTCATTCCTCTTGAAGTCGGCATCCCGACTCTCCGAACTGAAGTGATGGAACAAGGTGGCAATGATCAAGCATTGGCAACAGAGCTCGACTTTGCCGAAGAGAAACGGGAACGAGCCATGATCAGACTCGCGGCCTATCAATCAACTCTGTCTAGAGCCTATAACAAGAAAGTCCATCAGAGGGAGTTCGATCTCGGCGACCTAGTCCTGCGCAAGGTCATGGGAAACACGAAAGAATCAACTGATGGCAAGCTCGGGGCTAATTGGGAAGGTCCGTACAGAGTTATAGGCCGACTTGGGAAGGGCGCCTACAAGCTGCAAGATCTGGATGATAAAGAAATACCAAGGACTTGGAATGTCTCCAACCTTAAGAAGTTTTATCAGTAATTTCTTTATTCCAGCACTTGTATTTATTTCTCAATGAATGGAAAAATCCAGTTTCAATGTTCAACTAGATATTCAGAAAGTTTATCAATCATGTAACCATTGGACCGTAATGTTCAACACTTGAGAAAAGTTTGAACTCCTGAACACACTCGAGAAGAGTATAGGTCAAACAGCCGAACTTACTTGAGAAAGGTTTGTTCGGCTCAACACCTGAGAATCGTTAGAATATCCGAACATGTTTGAGAAAAATATGTTTGGGCCCGAAGTACGAGCTAAAAAGCCGAATAGATTTGAGGAGAGTTTGTTCGGCTCAATACCTAAAGATATTCAGTACTTGAGAAAAGTTCAGTGCATAAGGATAAATGCACACATCAAGACAAAGAATGGCCGACGAAAGATTCAACTTGTATTCATTTATATGTGAGATACGAAAACAAAAGAGCAGAAACTAATACAAAAGACTCGTGGCTACAAGGAAAAAATGACAGAATTGAGTGGGACTCGGCCCTTCTCAGACGACTTTCAGACGATGTCGGCGACATCTTCCAGGATCTGACCCTCTTCTGCAAAGCTGTCTTCCGGGGCTCGACCCTTCCCAGACGAAGAACCTGCCCCGATGCCGGCTTCATCATAGTCTTCAACGGTCAGCTCGGCATCGGGAATAGGTTCCTCCTCCTCGCCAAGATCAGAGGAGTGGGGAATCTCCTTGAACAGGGTCGAGTCGGTAGGGACGTTGCAGGCCTTCAGAGCAGCCTTCCAGCCAAGGGCCAAAAATTCCTCCTGCATCTCGGGAAGCTGGTTATTGAGAAAGTCCTCGGCGGCTTCGTCCATGCCGAGCTTGCGAGCCTTATTTTTCTCCTCCGCCATCTCTTCGGCGTGCCCGACCTTAAGCGCAGCAAGCTCCGCCGTCAGCTCGGCTGTCTTTTTCTTCTCCTCAGACAGAAAATGGTCGAGGGAGTCTGCCTTCCTGGCCATCTCATGGGCTTTCTTCTTGTAGCCCTCAGCCTCGTCATGAGCGGTGGAGAACTTCAGCTTGAATTCTCTCACCTCGGCTTCGGCCCTGTGCAGTTTCTCCGCCCGATCCTGGCTCTGCCCAATGCAGAGCATAGCCTTCTGGATCGCCTACAGCATCAACAAGAAGAGTTAGATCAGACACAGTTTGAATATGCAAAGGATACTACCAAAGTGGGAAACTTACAAACATGTTGTGGCAAATCGTCGTCCGAAGCATCACGTGATCCTCGGAGTCGGCATAGGGCTCGAGGTCCCTCGGCAGCATCACGGCCTCGGCAAGAGCCGTGGCGGTTCCCAGATCTTTGACCGAGTCGGCAATAGTGATGGGAGTCACTCCATCTATCAGAAGCTGGGGAGCCCAGGTCTCGGCCTTCCTGGAAACCTTGGACTTGCCCTTGCTTTTGGAGGGGCCGACCTCATAAGCCTTCACTAGCCGCCGTTTTTTGTAAACGGCTTGATCCTCCTCGGCAGCAGCAGGGGTGGGGTTCGGCAGGTTCCCCCCCTCTTCTGGCTTCCTTTTAGCCAGAACGACTCCGGAAGGCTTCTTCGCCTCGGCTGGAGTCGACTTCTTCTTGGCCTCGGCAGCTTCCTTGGCCCGTTGCCTCATCATGTCCTTCAAGCTCGGCATACTTGGATTTGCAGACATGATATCGGCGTCTGATTCCTCCTCGCCCTCGGCGTCCCAGGTGATTCGGGGTAGGGACCGAGTCCGTTCGGAAGAGGATGACGGTGAGGAGCTGGAAGATTCGGCAACCGCAGCGACTGTTACGCGGCCGGGTTCCCTAAGATATGGCAGAGGTATGGCCTCGGGGACAGCAACTATAGAAGTCTCTGCTACCGCCTCGGCCACGTATTTTTTCTCTTTGATATAACCCTTATAGGACGGGTTATATCGCAGCAGCACTTCGGCGGACCTTGCTTCGGTTTGCCCTGCAACGCCCTTGTATTGCAGAACTTTTTTCAGGTCTTCGGGGTGTGTACCTTGCGAAGAGCGACCGCGGTTTGCGTTTTGAGCTGAAAATGACAAGACAAACACAGTTAGAAGCCTAAGGTCGGCAGAAATGCAGAAATCAGAAATAGAGGGGAAAGGAACTAACGGGGTTGCCCAAATCTACGGGGAACTGGTATCCTCTTGACCTCGGGCTCATCAGAAGAGAATTCCCAATTCCCCGAGACGATCAGGAAGTCGTCATCATTTCCTCTATTCGAATCGACAAGTTGGGTGACTATCTTCTCTCGACCTCTACGGGACTTGAGATACCATTTATCGTCTTTATTATACACCATGTCGTAATTATAGTTGATGTCCCAGAGATCTAAGTTCGTGTTGCATAGTTCGTTCAAACGAACTATGCCCATGATAATCCTATACGTGTTTATGGAAATCTGCATAGGATTCAGCCGATACCAAGACAGAACCCTACGCAGTAAAGGGTGGAGGGGGAACCTGACCCCACCCTCAGTGACGGCCATCAGAGGGATATGGATGGAGTCCTCATCCCGAATCTCAGGATGAGTCTCAGGCCTATTTATTTCTATTGCTACGTCATCTGGGACGTTGTAATGTCTACGGAACTCTGCTATGCTCGCCGGAGAGGCGAAGTGCTTACGGAAGATCCCCATGTTCAGAGAATAAGCGAGGAAGAAAGATGAAGAAAAAAGACAAAAGACGAGTTCTACAGGGACGACTTACGGAAGATGGAAGAATAGTAGCAAGAAAAGAAAAATGAAAGTGACGAAGTTGGTTTTATAGGGTTCAGGGCTGGTGAATCTGATACGTCGCACGATTTTAAACCCCAACCGTCGGATCCATTACTCTTGGACCAATCAATGAAGCGCATCTGGGATACTGGAGCGACACGTCATAGCACGCGCCGGAAAAGGCACGTCTTTCACCAGAAGAGAAACAAACGGTCACTTCGCATTTATGGCAAGACAGGGCATGCCTCAAACGGACCAGATACGGATGAGCATCCTCTGGATCGATACAAAGTTCATCATGAATACGCTAGATAGCCTCGCCTACTCCGACAGGTCGGTTCGGAGCAGCCGAAGCTAGGGGGCAAGGGGAAAGTCTGAGAACACCTGTTCGGCTCAACATTTGCTCGGCGCCATACTTGAGAAAAGTATGTGTTTAAGCCTAATCAGAGGTTAAACAGCCCTACAGATTTGAGAAAAATCTGAGAATATTCAACACTTGAAAAAAGTTTGAATTCCAGGACATGCTTGAGAAAAGTATGTGTTTAAGCCTAATCAGAGGTTAAACAGCCTTACAGATTTGAGGAAAATCTGAGAATATTCAACACTTGAGAAAAGTTTGAATTCCAGGACATGCTTGAGAAAAGTATGTGTTTAAGCCTAATCAGAGGTTAAACAGCCTTACAGATTTGAGGAAAATCTGAGAATATTCAACACTTGAGAAAAGTTTGAATTCCAGGACATGCTTGAGAAAAGTATGTGTTTAAGCCTAATCAGAGGTTAAACAGCCTTACAGATTTGAGGAAAATCTGAGAATATTCAACACTTGAGAAAAGTTTGAATTCCAGGACATGCTTGAGAAAAGTATGTGTTTAAGCCTAATCAGAGGTTAAACAGCCTTACAGATTTGAGGAAAATCTGAGAATATTCAACACTTGAGAAAAGTTTGAATTCTAGAATATGCTTGAGAAAAGTGTAAGTTTAAGCCTAATCCGGAGTCCAACACTTGAGAAAGGTGAGAACATCCGAACAGACTTGAGAAGTGTTTGTTCGGCACAAAATCGAGAAGTGTTTGTTCGGCAAAACTTGAGAAAAGTTTGTTCGGCAAAACTTGAGAAAAGTTTGTTCGGCAAAAAACTTGAGAAAAGTTTGAGTTCAATTTAGGATTTGAGAAAAGTATGATATTCAGAAGGTTTGAAGACAATCCATTTAGAGCAAACACATTGTTCGAAGGGAGGCAATTACAGTCCAGATCCAGCATCATGCAATAAGAAGGCTATAAAGGAAGTCCAAGCCTGTTTCATTGATTCTCGAAAAAGTTACATACGAGTTACAGAAATCAAAGGAACAACAGGAATCCTAAGGCGCAACGTCGGCAGCCTGAATTACAACTACGTCAGCATCGGCTGCCTGACCCGCCTCTCCTTCCTTAGCAGCAGCAGCAGGCTGGCCTCCGCCGGCTTCGGGTTCCCTGTTCTCCAGTTCGGCAACGGTCGGAATCCTGGAGAAGAGAGGAGAACCCCTTGGCACTTGGGCGGCCTCTAGAGCGGCCTTCCAACACAAACCAACGAGGTCGGCCTGGATCTCGGGCATCTGGTTCTCCAAGAAGTCGGCAGCAGCGTCCGACATGCCCTTGGCATAGGAGCTCTCCTGAAGCCGTCTCAGCTCGGCCTCATGCTGGGAGTTGAGATTGGCCAGCTGCTCTTCCAACCCAGCCGACCTCGCCTTTTCAGCCCCGAGCTGAGACTGAGCAGTTTTGGCCGCCAGTTCGGCTTCCTGGGCCCTCTTCTTGTGCGAGGCCATGCCTCCCTGGATTTTCAGGAACCTGGCGTTGGACGCCCTCAGCTCCAACTCGATAGTGTTGTATCGAGTCTCCAGGTCCTGGCAACGGCTCAGGCACATCAGGGATTTCTGCGCAGTCTGCCACGAAGTCCAGAAGTATGAAATCAGAAACGAAATCGCGAGTAAAACAAAGGAAAAAGCCGAGACAGGATACTTACGAAAACTCCATGAGCCATCACAGATCGCATCATGGTTGGTAGGTCGAGGCCTTGGTAAGGCTCGACGTCCTTGGGCAGCATCAGCGCACCCGTCAGGGTTTGCGCGACGTCGAGATCGACCGCCGAGTCGGCGACGGTGATGGGATCGACCCCATTCACCAGCAGAGAAGGGCGCCAGGGGGCAGCCCCCTCGATAGCCTTGGCCTTATCGGCCGTTCTGCTCCTCTTCGGCGAGGAAGTTGTGGCGGGATCCTCTTGAGCAAGGTCCCTTTGCCTCCGCTTCAGGACGAGAGGAACGTCATCCTCAATCAGAGCCTCCTCAGACACAGAGATCGGCCCTCCCCGCGGCAAGCTCGGGCCGGTGTCAGGCTGTTTCTTCTTCTGCTGCCGCATCAGTTCGCGGAGATTCGGGACGCTGGGGTTACGGGCCATTATATCCGAACTCTGCTCGGACGCCGCGTCGTCTTCAGAATTCCAGTTGCCAGGCGACCGGGAAGAACTATGCTCCGAGCCGGTAGAGCTGAATCTAATCGGGGAATTCCCGATATCAGCTACTGTCACCGGAACTGGACGCTGAGCTTGGGAAGTCGGCGCTGCCTCAGGAAAGTATCCTGGGAGATCGGCACCAACAGTTGCGGCGTCAGGAATCGATTTTTTGATGTACCCCCTGTAACTCCCAACGTATCTCAAGAGCACTTCGGGGGAGCGGGCCCAACTTCGGCCAAAGGATCCCGTGTATCGGGCGATCCTTTTAACAGCGTCGAGATTTATTGATTGTTTGCTCCGGCCCTGGTTGGCGTTGGAAGCTGCAAAAGGAATAAAAAGAAAAAAGAAAACGCAGTCAGCTTCAAGATATGTACAAAATGAGAAAGAAAGAGACAGAGAGTTGGAAGACAAGGTCGGGGCACTAACGGATGGCTCCAAACCGGGTTGGAATGTGGAACTTGGGACGGTCAGGCTCGTCTCGGCCGATTTCCCAGTTGCCAGTAACGATAAGGAAGTCATCGTCGTTACCGCGGTTAGAGTCCGTCAGGTAGGTGACTATCTGCTCAATGTTAGGCCTATTCTTCAGGTAATAGGCATCAGAGCCTTTCCTGACCATGTCATAGCAGAAGCGAATCTCCCGAAGCCCTATATCGGTGCGGTTCAGCCTATTCAGCTCTACTATGGAATGGATGATCCTATAGGTGTTGATGGATATTTGCATCGGGTGAAGCCGATACCAGCAAAGCACTTCGCGGAGAAGGCGATTGAGCGGGAATCGGACTCCACCCTCGACAACCGCCATCAAAGGCACGTGAAGGGTGTCAGGGTCATTCCCGTCGCGAGGAGTGTGGGGGTCATTGATCCCGACGGCAACATCAGCGGGGATGTTGTACCGTCGACGGAACTCTGCCATTTTTTCCGGCGTGTTCACTAATTGCCTAAAAACCCCCATTGCAGAAGAGGGTAGGAGGCGAAAGATCAAAGAGAAGAGGGGAAACCTAAGACTCTGGTTGAAAGAACTTACAAAAGTGGTAGATTTCTTTCTCTGGTACGACGACGATGGAAAGTTGCAAAGGGAAAGTAAAAAGAGAAGGACGAGCAAGTATTTAAAGGGAGAGAAGCCAGACGGATCAGACCCTGCGCCTCCCCAATGAGGGTGCTCCACCTATGGGGACGCGCGGGAGGCGCGTGGCCCCAAAGCCATTAAAGCCAGCTGCACGCCCTGCCAGACTTCAATGCAACGTCAAATCCAAGAGAGGGCACCGCGGGTATACTGTATAGCCTCGACTGCTTCGCTGATACGGTTCAAAGCAGCCGAAGCTAGGGGGCAATTGACGAGGGTAAAATGTAATTGAGAAAATACATTCGGACCCCCCGAGTAAATCCGGAGTACGGCCGAGACCGAATAGCACACCGGGAAGCACGTGCTGATCACGTGAGATAACGGCCGACACGAGAAGTGCCGACCCTACCCCAAATCAGGATAAAAGAACCAGGTGTTGAGGCGCCGACCTGAGAAAGGCGGATCGACGACATGCCGAACTGAGAAAGTCGGTCAGGACTATGGGCAGCCCGTGGGAAGTGACAGATAACCGCTCTTCCGAAAAGGGTATGGAGCCCCGGGTATGATGGGACAAGACAAGACTCTGTCAGGAAGGGCATGGACGTGAAATCCATGTCCAATCAGAAGACACTTGGGCGGAAAAGAAGATTCCAAGAGAATTAGAGCAGGATGGAAAGTCTATAAATAGAGCGGGAGATGAACAAAAAAGGTACGCCTGAATATACTGTTTTGGCTTGCTAATAGAGAATATTAGCCAGAGCTAGCATTCTCCCTGTGAGGCTTCGACTGACTTAACCATCGGAGTGTCTTCCTGCCACAGCGGCAGAGGGCTCTTTGACGGGTTATTCTCTTGCAGGTCACAGGTCCTCTCGCTTTGAAGAACACCGTTTCGGCTGGATAGTGAACTCTAACTTTCCGTCCCGATTTCCTAAATCAAACCCCACCCACAAATATGTATTCAAATTAATAAAATACTACGTAGGTATAATGTGTAACGTAATGTATTAGTAGCATTGGTTTTAAATTATATTTGGATGACAACTATATGAAATGTTTTCTTAAAGCCGTCTTCTTAGGAAACTGGTCCATACACGCGTGGAAGCAACACAGAGACAGACCACAGTTGTATTTGTGCGTAGATTGAGCTAGGTACTGATGGGAAAAGCTTTTTTTTTTTTTTTTTTGCTAAACTTGATGGAAAAAGTTATCAAGTGTTTTTGAAACATCGCCCTTTTAACATTAAATTAATGTGAGTCGTAATTAATGTGCTTCATTTGCTCTAATATTTTTTATTCAATTTTTTTTAGCCTTAATTTTTTGCGTATTATTAGTTCATCTCGATGAAAAAAATTTAAAAATATAAAATTATATTCAAAAGTTAAAAATATTATTAAAGATGATAAATAAGTACAAAAATTTATTATTTTCTTGTCTTTTCTATTTTTTTTTTCAAATTTGATGCACTATTCATGACATTTTTAAAATCTCTCAAGACAAATTAGTGGTTTACAAAAAGTTAACGAAAGACAAAAAACACACAACATATTCGCATAAAAACGAAAAAATAATTCAATAAAAAAAATAAGGCTTAATATAATAGGCTCTATGTTATTGGTGTAATTTGGTTCACCCTCTTTTAAAAATGATGAACATTGCCTTTATTCTTACTAGAGATCGGGGCACACACAATGTATGTGCAAGTTGAAAAATTGTGACATTGTTTGATAATGGTGATAGTGAACGGTTATGTAAACCATGATAAGATGTCATTTTTATCCTTATGGTTATGGGGTGATTAAGATAACTTATAAGTAATTAGAATATTTTTCAAGGATAATTTAGAAATTAAAAAATAGGCACAATAACAAAATTGAAAGATTTCTCTTTATATATAAAATAGATTGGTTGAGATAATATAAGTCTTACTTGTATAATATATTTTTTAATAAGGGTAAAATTGATTCGCTTTCTTTTAACTAAAGAAAATAAAAGTAACATTCATTCATATGTTATGGTGTACCCTAATAGCAGTGAGTAACCACCACCAGTGGTGTCGACGACATGGAAAAGTTAAAGGCAAGGGATCTCGAGGAAGATCGGTGGGGAAGGGGGTCTGGAGGGGACCAGTTGATGACAAGAGATAGATTCTCTTAATTAGCTGTGGGTAGTGGGGTCCGGGCGTGGTGGACTTATTAATTATTAAGCACGCCACTTTAGTATGCAATCAATCATTACCCATGCTTATCATATCATATCATATACTAGTAAAACATATAAACACAATCATTACCCCCACACTACACAATGCACTTTTTAATCACCTTACTTTGGTTTTTTTTTTTTTATCTCTTTTCAAAAATTAATTTGAGTTGACTTTGATAATAATTTGAAAATTTTGTTAATTTTTTTAAAAAATAAATCGTTATAGCTTTTGCAACTAAGTAGAATTAAGTATTTATCTATATTCGATCGATCTGATTTATTGTACGAATGAATTATATGTCGACATTTATAAATTGAATTACTCGATTCATCTAAATATATTGTGAAAACTCATATTATTAGGCAATATATTTAAAAAGTGTGTAAAAAGAAGGTGTATACTCGTCTTAATTCACAAAAAATGCAAGTAATGCAACTATATATTTATTTGTATAGACTCACGTAGAGTGCATAAGTACTTGGTTATTAATCGCATTAAATAAATGGATGGACCGTGAATGTGATAGATTAATACGGAATTTTCACAAATAAAAAAAAGCCCCCCCAAAAAAAAGGATTTGCATGGCACCCCCCAATTATCATGGTAAAGAATCACGCCGAAAGGTAACTTTAACAACCCTCAACCCTCCTCCTCAATCATTATCTTTCGGCTGCAGGCTTAACTTAATATGATATGATATATATATATTATATATTATATATAGATAAAGCAAAATAATGATATCTTACTTACAGAATTCATGTAGACCATGAAATAGCATTTTGTGCTCATTTTACTTGTAACCAAAAAAGCGGGCGGCTAATCTTAAAAATGTCAAAAGTTCCGCTTCTGCAAAAATAGTGATTTGGATTTGGATTTGGATTTTCTGAGCCTATCTTATAGTAAGATTTGGATTATCTTCGATATCTATGTTGAATATTTCAATTTCTTTTTTCATAATGCAGGAGATTTTTATGGGTAATCTTTTTTCTTCTTTTTTTTTTGAACTTCGCACTTTCTAAATTATATAACTTCCAATAAACTGGTGACGGAACACATACAATGCATGTATAATTCGATTATTAAATTAAAAAATAAGTCGTGATTGTTCAATTCAAATGTTAGAAGGGTTAGTGATTAAAAATCTGATAATTTGAACACATGGCCACAGAAAGAGAGAGAGAGAGAGAGAGGAGAAAATGAGAATAGTTAGTTACCAAATTAAAATCATGGAATGTAGTAATAAGGATAAGTAATTACTATAATAAGTATTTGCTGGTTTGTGCATGACAATTAAAATGAGAGTGATTTTACATTTCAATTTTGAAATTTTTTTTAAGAATAATAATAAAAATTACTTTTCTAACATGACTTTATTTTTAAAATTGTACCAAAATGAATAGATTTTTTTTATTAGTATAGATAGATATAGATACATGTATGGGACTGTTATCGGAGATAATCCATTTTGTTTACAGTACCATGGGGGTTCTGAAAAGAAAATCTATATAAAAAGGGGGGCTACCCTAGGTAAAAGGGTGTGGATCCAAGTGGGTGTGATCAAAATGGGTGGAAACTTGAAGAATGTAGTAATAGCTCTGCTGGCTCCTCTTCCCTCCCTAATTTTCTATCTCTCTTTCCTTCGCTATTGTAGTGATCATCACCATGGGTGGGATGTTTCTTCTTCATCAACTCCAAGCAATAGCAATAGCAATAGCAATAGCAGCAGCCTGTACTCTCTCTCCTCTTTGTATAATTGGTGCTACCACCACCCTATCCTATTGGCCATCCTCCTCTTCTTCCTCAACGTCGATCTCCTCTTTTGGCTCATTGGTCTCCTCCAATCTAGCAACTGGGTCAGTGGTTCTTTATATCTTTGAAGGTTCAGAGGAATTAATACCCTGTTTGTTTATGCAAAAACATTTTTTTTCTTTTAATTACGAAAAACAAAAACCAACAAAAATTGCGTTCATGTTAGCAACCAAATACAGAAATCATTATCCATGCTCTTCACGTAGAAGGTTTAATTTCAGAGAAAATGGCTTTTCGTCGCTGGAATCAAACGGATTAATTGTTTCTTAATTTCAGTCTTTAACCGCTTTAGTTTCCTTCTTCAAAATTAATCGTTTCTTTTTGTGTGATAATGATGAGTGCAGTTGATAGATGTATACTGGACAGTCATAACAGTGATGCTTATGCATTACTACGCAACTCACCCTCTGGCAAACTTCAATCCGCGGAGGTCAAAGGCCGTGATGCTGTTGACATGGGTATGGGCTATGAGGCTGAGCCACAACTACTTCCGCCGTGAAAGGTGGCAGTGGGGTGCCAGAGAGGACTGGAGATTCACCGATATGCGCCACCAGTATGGCAAAAACTGGTGGTGGGTTTCCTTCTTTTCCATTTACGTTTCTCAGCAGGTAACTAAACTACTCCAATATTATACTACCATTGCTAATTTGCTATTATCTAAAAACTTAAAAACCAAGAAGATCTCATCTCCTGTGTATAGTTCAGCCATTACAATGGAGTTTAACAAAATTCGGCGCAGGTGTTTCTTATGGGAGTGTGTATGCCATTTTATGTCATCCACTCAGTTGACAAGCCATGGAATTTATGGGATTCGCTAGCCGTTCTCGTTTGCATAACCGGTATAGTCATTGCCTATAACGCAGACACACAACTCTACAATTTCGTGACAAGAAACGAAAAACTAAAACAACTAGGCAAGCCTGTGGTGCCAATTCTGGACAGGGGCCTCTGGCGTTACTCTCGGCACCCAAACTACTTTGGGGAGCAATTGTGGTGGTGGGGACTGGTCATCTTTGGGTGCAACCTTGGGGGTGGTTGGACCGCGGTTGGGGCACTAGTAAATAGCATGTGCTTAGCGTATGTTACGGTTCTGGTGGAGAGGCGGATGCTGGAAAAAGACGACAGGGCTGAAGCATACAGAGTGTACCAGGAGACCACCTCAGTGTGGGTGCCTTGGTTCAAGTCATCTCCATCTCCAAAGGGAGGAAAAGACAAGGACAGTTGATTCTGATTCTGTTTTTTTTCACTTCAGGGAGTAATTAGATATATATGTACCTGAATTCTGCTTGTGGTTGTGTTGTTAGATAGAAATCTTTGTGTTTTTGTATGGAGTTTGTAGTTAATTTGAAAGAAGAGTGGATAGTGTTGGGAAAACTGAACCCGAATAATTTGTTGTATTGTATAAATCATTTGTGCCTTGAGTAAAAACTAGTGAGCGGGTGCAGCCAAGCCCGTGGAGACGCATGCAATTAAACTGCACACCAATTTTTCTCATGCTAAAAAACTGGAGGAGATCAAGAAACAAGAAAGTACGAGCTAGGAAGTGTCCTGTTCAACAAGTTGTTGAACTTTCTTGAGTTCCACTTAAATCATTAGAACTTTTCCCATTTTAGAACTCTTAGAACTTCTCGAGAACATTAATCACGTCAAAAAATAAGTTCATTGGATATTGATAAATATGTTTTCTTAAACACATTTTTTTAAGAAAATTAAGGAGTTTCATTTTCATGATTCAATCCTTTTTTTTAAATGTGTTACAAAAATATATGATATGATATCCAATGAACATGTTTTGTGGCATGATTAATGTTTTTGATGAAGTCAAAAAATAAGTGATCTTGATCATAAAGCTAGACTGACTAAAAAAAGGTCCACAAAGGACTCAACATAACAGCCTAGTCTCTAAAAGGGATCGGAGGGGAGCTGAAACAAACATGCACTTGTGTTTATAATGTGTGGAGTTGCAAAGATCCAATAGTCTGATCCGATTCGTCTTTGGGATCCGAATAGCACATGTAGCATGCGGAGGGAACTACAAGTTAGTGCAACACTATTATTGCCAGTCAGAAGGCACTTTGATGCTTAAGTTAGAACACGTGGAATGAAAGCACAATAGTGATTGTACTTATAATTAATTGCGTACATGTTTAGGTTCCGTAATTTAATATTTATAAGCCATCTTGTACCTTTGTTATTTGGAAACAGAATGATTTGGGATATCCTCCTGATTTATTAAGGATTCTATTCCAAATCTTTTTCCAATCAACTCATTACCAAATCTGATTATTTTCTCAAAGCACAATGGTTCCCTAAACAGGGCAATTTCTATATTTCCAAGCTTTTCTTTTTGGGTTCCCATGGCGACGGCCCATGCTGCCTATTCGGCCCACTGTCCACTTTGAGCAAGCCATAGGCCCAATGCCATCATGACTGAACCTAGCTTTGGCCAGAGAGACTAATGGTCAGGCAGTTGGTTGTTCCACCAGTTAGGGGCACCAGAATAGCCTCTCAACCGAGCATTGGCTTGATCGAGGATAGGTTGATAAGAGTGGCCAAATCAATAAATTTGTAGTCGTAAACACTTGTGCTATGTTTCTCCTTTTGATTGGCTGATGGTCATGTCGATGCTTGTTTCGCACGCATCGATTCAGACGCATTAACTCTTCCCAATTGAGATCATGCCACATGGCACATATCGATTGGCCAAGCATTTTGCCTTTTCTTTTTTTTGCTTACAGCTTTGTCTTCTCTCATATATATTCTTGAGAGGAGAGAGAGAGAGAGAGATGCATTCTTCGTTTTTGCCTTTTGTAACTCCCACCAAATATCTCTATCTCATTGTTCTTCGACTTCTGGACTAGAAGTTCACCCTTGATCTTCATTTTTTGGTAAATCGTTTACCCTTAATCTCATTTTTGCCATTATTTCATGTTCTTGGGTCCATTTCTGGAGTCTTTTCGCAATTTTTGAACTTTTGGGTCACTGTTCAACCATGAACAATAGCCACATACTTGTCCCCTCAATTTTTCTTAGGTGACCATGTCCCATCATTAGGTTTTTTATTAGATTTTTCGATTGGCGTTTGGCCGAAGCTCTAGGAGTTGGTCTTCTGTAACCAATACTGCATAACTGAAACCACTTGTGCACTTTTGGTATGTCTCCTTTTGGCGTTCAAGATGTATACCAATGGGTATCAGAGTCAGCTATCGAGTTTTACAGCATAGCCCTTAAAAAGTCGGTACAACATGTTGGGCGACGTGGAACTCACACTTGAGCCACTGAGCATTATACCTCAGCCCTAGCCAGATCGATTTCACTTGCTGATTATGGCCATTGTCAAGGGAGGAGTTCGGTTCCCTCTCCATCTGTTCTTTCGTCTTGTCTTTCATGGGCTCGGCTCACCACCTCCCAAGTGACGGTAAATTTCTTTAGGATTTTCATGAGCGTAATCCAAATGGTAGGATAATATGATCTTAGTTTTGAGTTCTGTGACATGTTGGACTGTTACTCCGTCAATCTGAACAATGTTTTGAACCGGTATCATTTTATGAGCCGACTGAGATACGGTTCTTTGATACTTGGACGTCCTGATTTAGACATGTATTCTAATGATTTCATCTATTTCCTATTCCAAACTTCAATTCATTTACTGAAACCAAATTCCAGTTCTATGCTGAGAACAAGTTCCACTTTCAGACTTAAATCATTTACAAGTTCTCACCATAGGTATTGTCACGCAAGGGGCACCTTCGTTTTTACAGGTTTTTACTGCTAGAATCACAAAAACACCATCATTAGGGTGATCACGACATTGACACACGTCCTAATGAATAACTGATAACTTGTTTCGAAATGCAACACTAACCAAAATACTCAATAAATGTGCAGGAATTAAAGAAATAATATTACAGTTTTTGTCAAGCTAGCTAGAGCAACAAAAATACTGTCTCGAAACAACATCTGAAAAATTAAAGAGTTTGCTCGATGGGTCTAGAGTCACTCAAGCAACCTTCAGATTTTTTTCCAGCCCTGTTTTAGAACACAAATAACAGAGTTTCCAAACATCTAGTTTCATTGAAAACATTTTGGTTTTATGCAGAAAGCAACACAGATTCATATACTAATGAAAATATATACATCGAAACACATATCGGCGATAGAAACAACGAATTAATCAACTTCAAAATGCAACTTAACACGAAATGCAAGACCGAAAGGTCCTCACGTCTCACCTGAACTATTTCCATACTTGAAATTCATAATTTGTTTCTAATACCAGTTGTAGACAAAGAAGCAATAAGAAGAGAAAGAAGCTAGCTATTAATAAGATTCCAAGTCACATGTGCTGAGTTTGTGATTAAACTTCTTGTTGAATCCATAATTTCTGCCATAAGACACTAAATCGATCGATCTATATAGCCATAATATCCATTTGCCCTAGTTGCATTATGCACTTGTGTTTGCCACTTCAAATAACTAGAAGAATCCAATTTAATTGTCACTGAGGGAATGAAAAATTAGACACAAGAAAGATCGGGGATTGTGTCATGATCACAAGATTTGTTTCATCCATTGTTACTTTGTTTTTGCTCCTAATAGTGAACCAAAAAGATGAAGAAGATGATTACCCTGGCTTGAAAGATGATTATATCATTATCAGCAAACAAGATTGATTACCTCCAAGATGCATTCAATAAATTCGTATAGATCGCTCTGATATTATGTGAAAATTTTCAATTAAGATTAATTTCCTACAGTGAAGATCTCAAACCAGAGAAATGGAGAAGACGAAACAAAGTTACTGTAAAACCAAAAAAATGATTCTCATTACCTCAATTACGTACAAGAAGACCTTTAACACTCTTACATTTTCACCACTTGACTAAAACAACCACTAACCGACTTAACTCTCTTCTCATGACCAATTGAACTCCAATTCGATGCCATCATTTACTGTTGCATTGATTACTATACATATTAATAACACTAAGCCTAAGCTAACACAAACTGACCACAGTTAACATTAACCGACTTTCACAAAACTGAATCCTAACTGATACAATGCCAACTAATAATATTTGTTAGCCACTTCTTTGAATTTTGTCTTCAATTGATGCACACTGCTCACCAATCACCGTGGTTACTGGCACCGTGGTCTTCTATCTCATCTGGAAACTTAGCACAAATATCTCTTACAATGCCGAATAATTTTGGCCAAATGGGACCTAACCTTCAACATGCAATTCTAGGCTCTCATCTAATCGCAAGCATCTTTTGTTTTTCGCTGCAAAAAAGGTGGAGAAGAGAGCGAACAGCTTACAAACTTTATCCTACGTGTGTTCGTAAAAATTTCAAATCAACAACAGACTACAGAACAAAATTGATGAGTTTCCACTGTCCCACCAATCACAATTGGACTTGAAAAAAGACATGACGAATTAATGTTATTTCTTGCGTCATGAGCTCACGACCTCTTAAAATTTAAACACATGAAAGTCATTTATTAACACGTGTGGTACTCACATACTATGCACGTGCGCACGAAACACCTTATATATATAAATAGTATTTAAGAACGTCTCTTAATTTCTAAAGTAAGAAATTTTATTTTATTTTTTTTATTTATAGAGTACTTTGAGATTTTAATTGATCATAATTTCAGATTTCTCAAATAATAAATGAGAAAAAAATCATAAATGTGAGAGGAATTTGAATGAAGAATAATATATACTTTTTTGTAGATTTTTTTCCTTTCAAAAACCAATAATAAAAGAGTGTCATATAGCATACAATGTTATAAGAGCAAGACAAGCTATGATCCGCCATAAATCATAAGAATGGGGGAGAAAGCATAACAGCCACTAAAAAAACAGATTTTCAGCAGGATGACCAGCCCGCCATCCAAATTGGACCGAAGAAAGTCTACGCTGGAAGGAATTGGCGTATAAGCTTTACATGAGCAAGAATATTCCTGACAATAATTAATTTGTTTCCGATGGTTTGGTTTCGTCTTGAATAAAATCACCTAATTTGCGTCACACTAATAAATTGATTGACCATAAGAAAGGACCGACGCAGATAAATGTCATTTTACGGTGCGACCCGTTTATTATTAAATCTTGGGTGTGAAGAAGTCGAAGAAGAGGAAGGGATTGCAGCGGCTACCTCACTCCTTAAGTTGTCTAATTCCCATGGCGAATGTGCATTTGGTTGCGGCCATTGGGCTGTTTTTTGTTTTCTTCTCTGCTGCTGAGAGTGTAAAACGACAATCGCTGAGGTTTGGCCAGAAGGGGGACTTCAGGATATTGCAGGTTGCGGACATGCACTATGCAGAAGGAAAGACTACCCCTTGCAAGGACGTGTTGCCGCTGCAGATTCCGGGTTGCTCCGACCTCAATACCACCGCCTTCCTTCACCGCATGATCACTGCTGTCAAACCCCACCTCATCGTTTTCACTGGTACCCTACACTTCCACACCTTTCATTTCGTTAGCCCTCTTCTCTACTTCCGTAATTTGTGAAACCTTGTTTTTTTTTTTTTAATTTAAATTTGTATATGGTATTATTGTTGGTTCAGTTTCCTAGAATTAACGAGCAGAAATAGTCGTGGTGTTAGTGCAATTTGTTGCGAATTTTTGTTGGTTCAAAAGAGTTTTTCGCATCTTTGAACCAAAATGAAAGTGGGACGACAGACCAATTGAAGTGTATCTAAGTGGGTTTAGATATTGGATATTGTTCCAAAATTTAAAGCAAAAGGCCAAGTTTGTACAGACGTGGGAAGACTGGTTGTTGAAGAGTTCCATGATACCTCCCGTGTAGAGAAGAAAACAAATCCAAGAGCAACCACACTTTTAAAAACCGATTGAAGGATCATAATCAAGTGGCTGCAGCTTGGGGACAAAAACACAACGTTTTTTCAAGTTACGGGTAAGAACAGATTTAGGAGGAATATGATTGGCTCTATTGAGTTTGGAGGGTACATCCGGTGGGACTTTTGTTCTCCGTGTTTCCCATCAGGGTTCAGTCCCTTGAGTTCCGTCCTCGTCTTACGTACAAAACAAAGTCTAACAATTGAAATAACTGATTAAAAGAAGTTTTTGATTTAATTTTCTTGAAATATATGATCCAACTGGCTGATGAAATTTTTAAACCTTGGAAGTAATAAACAAAATTAATAGTGAGAAATTGTTTCTAAAAAGTGGATTATTGCAAATTTGTGAAAGGTGGAGATTGTGCTCAATCTCATAATGTTAAGTGAACTGAAATTTAATGAGTATATAAGTTCTAAGTGTTGTTAAGGTTTTGAGCCCCTTGGGAGTATCAATTTCCGAAGGATGTAGGACTTACGGCATGCGGGTGTTGTTGAGAGAAAAGTGTTGTATTGTATTAAATTAAGACTTCATAAATGACACAATCATTCCCTATATAGGGAGAGATGGAGTAACGAAAGAAAACATTAGATGTAAAGAACAAAACAAGGAGGGAAACAAGTATCATTCTATATTGATATAGTTTTATTTTTTTCCCAGGATAGTAATTTTTGTTTCCCTTTATAGATAAAGAATAATATGTCTCTACATCTCTATAGATATAGGATGATATTATCTCCAATACTCCCCCTCAAGCTGGGGCGAAGATATTCAAGAGACCAAGCTTGTCAATAGACGACTTCAAGAAAGAGGACCCAAACGAACAAAATAGGAGGTATTTGGTACCACGCTTAAGCCAACTAACCCTCGCCTTTTGCTCACAGAAGGCTTCCTCAGCAAGAATGAGATCTGTATAAGTAGCACATGCTTCCTTCTCAGGTAGATTACGAGAGGAATGATTTTTCTGAGTATCTAGCTGAATTTTTTCCAGATTAGCCTTAGCTTTTGGAACCCTGTCAGATATGTTGCTATAATGTGCAGAGTTTAGAGATTTTAGCTCCACCTTTAGAGCTTTTAGATTGGAGAAAAGCTGATACATAGGCTACCCCGTCACATTACTATGCGAGACTTGGAAAAAATGTCATCAAATCTAGGGTGCTTAGCCCAGAAGCTGAAAAACTTAAAGGGCTTATAACCAGAGGGAGGCTTATTTTAACCATAATGTACCCCGGAGAATGATCAGAGATGCCAGGAGGTAGGAAAGTTACCTCTGAGTCAGGAAAAGATACCAACCACTGAGCGTGGGCCAGGACTCTTTCCTTTTTACTAAAGTTGGTACCATCATGTCTATTAGTCCAAGTGTAGAAAAAGCCCTTGAACGGAAGATCAAAATAACCAAAGCATCAAGCAATTAATGAAATCCTGAGTAGCTCCCCTATCAATAACAAGCCCTCCTTTTTTTTTCATTATCATGTTTAAGATCACCCAGGAGAATCCAAGTTTCATTGTCTGGGATAGACAAGGAAGCCAGAGCTGTCCAAAGCTGAGTCCTGGTATCCTGGTATCCTTATTATTATTCCCATAAACCACTGAAACAGTAAAATTGAACCTTAACTGTTTGTGGTTAATTTTAACAGTCACAACTTGGTCAGTAGAGTCAAGGATTTGAACATCTAGGATAAGGTCATTCCGGATAAGAGCAATCCTAGCTACATCATTAGTGAGATAGTTATTAGTTACCATGAAAACTCGTGGAGGTAGAAAACTTTCTGCATATAGAGTGGAAATTGAGAATCCTTACTTTAGTCTCCACAAGACCAAGAATATCTTCTCAGCCAAGAATTTGGCAACAGCTTGTTGCTTTGAGGGGTGATTTAACACCCCTTATGCTCCATGATACTACATGCATCTAAACCTTTCAGGAGGTTTTCTTGCTCTAGCTGGAACAGCTTTACCCTTGCTCCTTTTTTTTTTTTCCGACATATTAGCTGCCTGGGGTTGGGCTTTTGCAGACTGGACATTGCCTCCATTCCTACCCTTACCTCGCTTGGCGGTTGGAGGGGAAGAAAAATGACCCATATCCTCCCCCTCATCCTCCTGTTCATAACCTGCATTATCCTGATCAGATTCAGCTCCAGTAGTCATTGAAAAACTGTGTCAGGGCACTAAACTGGTGTGGAGAAGGGACATCAGAGCCTTTTTCACGTACAGAGAGAGATGGAGCACGAGGCTTATTATGAGAACTAGCAACATGCGGAACAGGGGATTTTCAGGTTGAGGTAAGGTAGCATCCGAAAGCACAAAGGCAGTAGAAGGGGGCACCCCAGTCTCATTAGGAATAACCTCTTCAGTTAAATGGGCATTTGACACAACCTTAGGCCTCCATTCCTGCCTAATAGCTTTTGGACAGGTAGAAATCTTGCGGGTAAATGTATTGCATTGAGTACACTTAGAAGGAAGCCATACATATTCAATCTGCTGCTTATATCTAGAACCATCAGGACCCACTATTTCGACCGAGTTTGTGAAAGTAGCATCTGGGGATACCTCAACACAGAATACGAGCATAGGCTAATCGCTTACGTTCAACAGTTACATTATCAGTCAAAAGAGGTTTACATTGTTCGTGCTTCTTAGCCCAGGTTCATTAAGAAACTTTAGTATATGGTATTCATGGGTTTGTAGTTTGGAAAAGGAAGAAAACTAGAAACCAAATATGCGAGGGGTTGTAGTCTTGATTGGTTCATGGTATCTACGCGCTAACGAAAGTCTCTAGTCTATTGTTATATCCACTTGGTTAACATCCCTCAACAGACTGTCTGATTCGCTATGTGATCAGAGATTCTCTTGTTAATTTAAAACTTATTTCCTTTATTTTTTTTGATCGGCTAAAACTTAATTCCTTAAGACCTTCCCTCAAGAGAGTTTGGTCACATTAACAGTTGCAAAATAGATGAAGATCCTAACATCCACAAATAGTGTCTTCTGTCCTGGACAATGTGAAGTTCTTAGATATCCACCCTTGAGTGTTTTACTTCTAAATGAGATGACAAAAAAATAGATACAAAAAGGCCGCCTTTGTTTTAATCAAAGCTTTGTGGCAAACCGTTATTCTTTTTCTCTCCCCTTCTTCTTAATCTCTTTCGAAATTGACTTATGTGGTATTTTCTTCTTCTCCATTGTTCTTCCCATTGTTTGTCTATGCCAAGCTTTTATTAAAACTGGCATACCTTATTTTAGTTAAGCTAAGCACTGGGGAATTGTCAAAACATTTGGCATACATACTTTAAGAAATGTTCTAATCTTGAGCTTTGCATAAGCCAAAGTTTAACGTGTGCTGAGTACCCCATTGAGTTATCGCAGGGGACAACATCTTTGGATCTGATACAACAGATGCTGCATCCTCCATGAATGCTGCATTTTCCCCAGCAATTTCGTCCAACATCCCTTGGGCGGCTGTTCTGGGAAACCATGACCAAGAATCTACGCTTTCGAGGGGAGGAGTGATGAAACATATTGTTGGTATGAAGCATACCTTGTCCCAGCTTAATCCTCCCGAGGCTGACATTATTGACGGTTTCGGAAACTATAATCTTGAAGTCCGTGGGGTTGAGGGTTCAGCTTTTGAAAATAAATCAGTTCTCAATCTCTACTTCCTTGACAGTGGTGATTATTCTACGGTTCCCCTCATCCCTGGTTATGGCTGGATCAAACCCTCGCAGCAGCTTTGGTTCGAAAATACTTCGATGAAGCTTCAGGTAACAACCTCACAATGCTTTTAATATTTTGCTCTATTATGTTTTGTGCTTTTGGGTTACTCTAAAGTTTTGTTGTAAGTTGTTCTTAGGAGTTCAAGACTCATGGATCAAAATTTCATTTTGGAATGTTGTTGCAGTACGTAGGACAAGGAAACATTTTGCAAAAGTTTCGGTAATGTTTTGGAAATCTAGGCCAGCATATGGAAATGTCAAAAGAATTTGGTAATGTATGAAATGTCGGTGTCTATTTTGAATGGGTGTTAACATTTCAGTGTGTGGGTATCTCTCGTAGAATTGTAACATGTTCGGTACATTTCAGTATGTGTTGGTGGAAATGTTACAATTTCGGGGGATTCCCCAAATTTTTCGTTTCGGTTTCTTAGGCAATAGAAACATTTCAGTCATTTAGATTGGAACCAAATGAAATTTCGTTCCCTGGTTTTAATGTAGTTTTAATTGGAATTCTTCCAAAGGGTTAGTTGTATCACCCCGCATTATGCACTCCCTTAAGGGTGCTCTCTGTCTCTCGGTTAATTGTTGCCGTCACAATGGTACAGTGGAGATCTAACTTATTTGCAGAAATTATTCCACAAAACTTCGAAGTTACTATATCCCGCAGTTATCATTTGTTGAGTTCTTCTATAATTGTCCTTGATGCAGAGAGCATACATGAACAAGCCCGAGGCTCAGAAGTCACCTGCCCCAGGGCTCGCATACTTCCACATTCCTTTGCCTGAATTTGCGAGCTTTGACTCGTCAAACTATACCGGTGTTAAGCAAGAAGGCATTAGCTCTGCTTCAGTAAACTCTGGCTTCTTCACAACGATGGTGGAAGCAGGCGATGTAAAGGCTGTTTTCACCGGCCATGATCATGTCAATGACTTCTGTGGTGAGCTAACTGGCATTCATCTTTGTTATGCTGGTGGCTTTGGATACCACGCTTATGGGAAAGCTGGGTGGGACAGGAGGGCAAGGGTGGTGGTAGCGTCTTTGGAGAAAGCTGAGAAAGGAGGTTGGGGAGCAGTCAAGTCCATCAAAACACGGAAGCACCAAGATGATCAACAACTCACTACTATTGATGCTCAGGTGCTTTGGAGCAAGAAATCCACTGGTAAAGCTTCTCCCGTGGAACCTTTATCTCGGTCTGGCTATTGTCCTTTCAGTTCATTCTAGTAAAAGTGAATATGCGGAAAAGCATGCTTTAGGAACATGAAAGAGGTTTCACGTCATTTCTGATTTCTCTTATGGGGGGACATTGCCAATTCACATTGATAGGTTCACTTGAGGCAAGAGTGGTACTATAACAAGTGTTGTATGACAACCTACAAAATTGAGAAAATTGAAAACAGAGCAATCACACAGAACACCATGATATTTGTGCTTCAAGGGTAAAGCCTACTTCCAAAGGCAAAGATCGGCAAAGGAATCACTATGAAAATAGGAAAATGGAATGAGTCCCAGCAATGCCCTTAACTCTCACCCATAAAATCCAAGAGCCCCCAAGAGCTTTATGTAGGAAGACCTTAACATACAAAGTGGTTCAAAATTACCAAATACTAGTAAATGGGTCTTGAACTGGTTATGAGCATATAACGAGTTGAATTCGAGACACCGCTCACAACACTAGGGATGTCCTTCATCGTAAAGTTCGATGCTTATTTTCTATTTCTTTTTCTTTTTCTTTTGACCAGAAAGTAATGGCAACTCAATGGTAGAATCCTGGACTGTTAAACCTACCATTATTGCATCTTGTATTTTTGAAAGATATTTCAACAAAACAGATGGTTACATATATTTTGCTCTCCCCTGGTCCTTTCTTCTATTTATGCTATTGCAGGTGTACATGCACAACTTTGTATGCCATAATTGGAAAGGGCTCCCGGAGCTCTATATATATATATTTTTTTACATGTTCTGAATGCAACCATTTGGTCTGTCAAGCATTTGGACAGTTCATTCCTGTCGAGTTCCTTGTATTTTCGTGGAACGTTTGTCATTCATCATCAGCATTCTCTAATTTCTGTTTTCGCTCAACTGAACAGGAAACCGTAGAAAAAAACGCATCGGCCACTTTTGAGTGTTCTGCAGAGGTACGTTTACCCAGTGAAGGCTATGGAAGTGAAGATCCGGTCAGTGGATATGATGTAGTTTCGTCGTGTTGCGTAAGCCTTTGATGTTTTGTATTCTATTTACTTACAGAATGTTATACCAATTTTAGCGGAAAATATGGAAAGTTGATGATTAACAACAACACAGAGAATCCTGAAGTTGGTTGAAGATGGCATTCCTGTTTCTTTGTTGAAATTGTTTGGTAATGCTTATAGAAATGATGTACTAAGTAGTCTATTTTATTAATAGTTCTAGCAAGTTTTAGGGTAAATTGCACTGACCTCCCTGGGGTTTCTGACAAATACAGATACCTCCCCTAAGGTTTTGATACATGCATTGACCTCTCTTATTTTACAAACTATTTAACACATGTCTCCTGTTGTGAATTTTCTACTAATATTTTTAGTTTTAATTGATAAAAGACTAAAATACCTATTTTTAGTCTCTCTCTCTCTCTCTCTCTCTCTCTCTTGTGTATATGTTTAGTCTATTTATGGGTACATTTGGCCAAACTTAATTTTCTGGCTTATTTTTTGTCTTTATTCAAATTCTTTTTGTATTTTGTATTTTTATATTATTTTTTCGTAGCTTATTGGTTCGTATCAATGAAAGAAATCTAAAAAGTATAAAATTATGTCCAAAAGTTTTAAAAAGTCACTAAAGACGAAAATAAGTCAGCACAGACGTTATTTTTGCCTTATTTTTTGTTTTTTCTGAATTTTTTTTAATTTTTTAACATAATTTTATACTTTTTTGAAATCTCTTGTCGAGACGAACCAACAACCATTAAAAAATTGATGAAAAATAAAAAATTAAAAAAAAATTTCAAATAAAGACAAAAAATTAAACAGTGAATAATCCAATAATTACCATAGGCCAAATGGATCCTATGTGTGTTGTATAATAATATATATTATACAATTATATTTTTAAGAATATATTTAGAGAGAGAGTATTTGTACAAAATAATTTAAAATTAGAGCTTAAAATGTTAAAATCAAATTAGTTTTAAGTTATATTTTGATCAGATTTGTGTAAATTAAATATGTATCTTTAACTTAAGAATTATTTTATCTCACAAAAATTATAATTTTTACCTTATGTATCCTGTAATATTTGTGTTCTCTCTCTCTCTCTCTCAATATTTGATCAGAAAATGAGAGGTCCTCATTTTAACAAAATGAGGGATCCCTCAATAGAAGGGGACTATATATATATATATATATATATATATATATATATATATATTACCTAATAAAAATATATATACAGTTTTTACCTATCTAATCTAAAAGAACATAGGCAAAAAAATCATGACTCTCAATTTGATTTATTTATTTTAATGTTTCAATGTCTTTTTTTCTATTTGAGCTCTAAATATTGAAATTAAATTATACTTGTATTATATTAATTGACTTTGCAAAATTACTCAGGCATCTTATGTTTTAGTAACTATTACATAATTTCATAATAAAATATTATTTTTATTGCATGAATCTCGTTTTTTTTTGTCTCTTATATGTATTTTATCTAATAGAAGACATATACTTTCTAGCCTATCATATAAAGAAAAAAACTCTCCCAAGATTGTTGAAAAAAGAGTTAATTTAGCTTACCTTTAACATTATGTTTTTATTGTTATTACTCCCTCTGCCTCAGTTTGTTCGTCCAATTTTGACATGTGTGTCATATATAGAATTATCTACATTGACAGATTAATAATATTTTAGATGGTTATGAAAATATTGTTTAATATAACTAATCGAGATCTGATCTATATTGAATATAAAAAGAATTATAAATTAAAAGAATTATTTTTTAGAAGTCCCAAATAGTGAAAGTAAACAAACAAATCGGGATGAAGGGAGTATAACTTTAGATATTGATTTTGGTTGATCTTGTGTAATTATTTTTATATGTAAGTTAAATTTTATTTTAACATTTAAACTGAAATAAAATATTAAATATTAAAGAAAAATGATAAGTTAAATCAAAACTAATGATATTTTTTTATTGGATACAATAAAAATATATTTGTGCTTCTATTAGGTAAAATATATGGAGAGCGCAAATATAATAAGATATATCAAGTCGTAAATATAATTTTTGTAAGAAAAATAGTTTTTAAAATAAATATGCATATTTATTTGAAACAAACTTGATTAAAATATAATTTAAATTTAATTTGATTTTAATAGTTCACACTCTATTTTTTGTACTCTTACTCACACACATGCACGCGTGCGCATGCACAATGTGTATGTGTGTAATTATATGTAATTATAAAATAAAATATATATTTTTATACAACACAACTAAATAGACTGAATAAATACAAAAGAAAATAGATAAAAGATTAAATAGTGGCAATTAGTTTTTTGTGAATTTAAATTAACGGTATTAGTAGAAAGTTAATGACAATTTGCAAAGTAGGGAAGGTCAGTGTATTTTTCAAAATTTCAGAGGAAGTTTATGTAGTTTTCAAAAATTTCAAGGGGGGTCAATGCAATTCATCCTTTTTTTTATGCTGAAACTAGAGCTCTTTCTAATTGTGTGTAACAGTGTATTTGGGGGGAGACTAGCCTGTTATATTACTTCCCACGGGACGAGAGGGAACTCAACATGCTTATGATTAGGGTTTAAGGTTTAGGATTTAGAGAGACTAATCTTATTATTTACTGGTGAATGATCTAATTAAAAATGAAGCAAAATTATGTATAAATTAGCTCCATACAAGTTGACAGCACTAGGAGTATTTGTAAGCCGATATCTTAAGATAGAGTAAACTCGTAAGTCTTAGTCTTAACCAAAAAGTCAATTCCTTAGGTCCTGTTTAGTTGAAAGGATCAAAAAGGACCCATACTTAAAATTTTCTTCCTGGTATTTACTTTCCAGCAAAATGTTTTTCGCAAAGTTCACAAGATAATATTAGAGCAAAAAAATTAAAACTAACTCGTTATGCCAAATTTTGCCCAACTCTCTCATTTGCACTTTGTCTTCATTTTGCATTTGTTAGTTTGTCTTAAATTTTTGTGAATTATTGTTCGTCTTAACAAAAGAAATCTAAAAAATATAAAAATATGTTTAGAAGTTAAAAAAAAAATCACTAAAGACAAAATATAAGTCAAAATGAATATTTTTTATTTCGATATTTTTTGAATATTTTAAATTTAGTTCATATTTTTTTATTTTTTTTAAATTATGAAAGTGATCCCACATAAGCAAAATGGATGAATGAAACTGGACTCTTGCAAACAGTTGCAAATACCGCATAGGCTAAGGAGAAATCTACTCGACGAGGGACTTGCATCTAATTAATCGGTATTATTGGACAGTATAATTAACTTCCTTAAATTTAGAGTACCACATAAATAGAAAAGACCTAGTAACTATGCTGCAACAATTTGCTAAACTATTATTGATGGTACCAAGAAATAGACGATGATCTCCTAATCAGCTCCTAACCTCCTGAACACACAAGTTTGGTAACCGATAGTGGTGGTCCAATTGTGTACCCCTCGACAATGAAGGTAAAATTTTGAGTAATTGAATAAGTAGAAAATTGTATGAGACAAATGTGTCATTGTATAGGTGTCTGCCTTTGCCTTTAGCTGAGAGATGATAAATATCCTTGGGGGAGAGATCCTCAGCTCACTAATGCCATAGAAAAATGTACTTTTCTCGCCCTGAACAATCTCCATCCATTATTTTGTGTGTGCCATTCCCGGGCCCTTTTTTTTTTTGGAAGAGGGGGGTGGGGGGTGCCATTCTCGAGATCTCATGAGCAGTCAGGGGCCCTAAGATATTTTGGCCTCCCTCGTACATTAATTTACGGTTCGGGACAACCCCTAATCAGGCTCGTTATGCTCAGGAATGCATACGGTTGGTCAATAGTGTTTCAAGGATTTTCTAATTGGTCGGCTTATAACTTGACCAATGTCGTGGTCAGTGCCCAATTAAATCTGCGTTCATCAGTTATCTCACATTCCTTAGTTGAAATGTCGATTGAGACGTAGAGAATAATTTTCTCACAGGAGCTGTCTGATTAGGAAAAATACAGATATTTGCATTAAATGCGCACCACCTACGATCTTCAATACTCTTTCATTGATCTGTCCATGCGTCATAATCTTTGGCATGGCTCCACAAACTTGGGTTAGGGTTAGTGGGTGACGATATGGCCTTCTCTCATTTGTTGCTTCTACTGAGATTTGACGGTGGTGATCTGTTCTCGTTTTGCGAGGCCCTTATTTAAAGTGTACTTTTTTGGCTGTGTCGTCATGCATACCTCACCTCCCCCAACAAATTAAAAATAAATTTGACCTCAAATTAACCAAAAAAAATTTCATTTTTCCCTTAATTGTCTGCGTCTCAAATTGAGGTCTCACAATCATAAGTTTTAAATCCATAAATTATGTTATTACGTCCTATTTGAGCACGAAAAATTAAAAATTCAAAAGTTACAGAATTTAAAAAATGATGGTTCGCTGGAACGATCTGGCCAAATTTCAATGAGATGTTTTCTTGTAATTTTGTCCTTAACGTTTTAAAAATTTAGAGCATTACATAAATTATTATTACGAAAAAGATATTCTAACTGGAGATGAAAATTGAAGAGAAACTTAATTTGGAACAAAACTTTGAACAAATTTATCTTTTAATTATACTTAAAAAAATGAATTAATATTTTATTATATACCCCAAAAGTAAGTATTTATTTACAGATCGTTAAGAAATATTATTTATATTTTAATTTAAATTTGCAAATCTAATCGAGTTGAATACTATAGGCTCGAGTTCGATTTCATTTAGTAGGTAAAACAAATTTGAACAAGTCAATATTAAATCGAGTCTCAAACATTTTGGGAACCATTCTCTTAAGTCAACCTCTTCTGGGTCCAAACGACGTTGTTCACTCTTCTTTTATTCCAGGCCCTTACGAAGGCTCGGGATCTGGGTATCAAAACGACGCCTTTTTGGTGGAAAAATTGTAAAGCCCTACCAACCTTAAAAAACGATGTCGTTTTGGGAACTTATTTGCAAAACCCTTCCCCCTCTTCGCGCCTAGGGTTTTTCCCCTTCAGTACCACAGCTTCTTCGACTGAAGTTCCTCCGTTCTTCAGCCCCAGTCACGGGACGCCGACATCAACCAGAAACCCACATATATGATAGAGGTTATTTGGCCATTTATTGTTTTTGCATTCTGAGTTTTCCCAGTTGCTGCTATTGTATACAGCAGCGATGGGAGGAAAGCATAAGAAGAGCGACAATGTAGAAAACGACGATAGCAATAGCAATGGCAGAAATATCGTTGTCGGAGACGATGAGAATAAACAGAAGCATAATAACACTAGGGGGCAGCAGTTGCTTCCGTCCACAATAAAGAACAAGGAGAAGAGGTCCGCCGTCCACGCGAAGCTCAAGCAACAAAAGAAGCTTGACAAGCGTAAGAGGGCTAAGACTCGTGACGCCACCGAAAAGAGGGCTCTTGAGCTTGGCGAGGAGGTATATATACCCACCGCAGCATCTATTGCAAGCGATTTTTGTGTTGAGTTCGATTGGATTTGTGCCTCGAATTTTGTAATTAGGGCTCTAATTGTTTACTTATCATATTTATGCAGCCCCCTCCGAAGAAGATACCCCGCACAATTGAGAATACCAGAGAGCTTGACGAAACTATTTGCAAACCTGATGATGAAGAGGTATTTTTTCTTCTAAAATCATTTTGTTTAGGACTATACAGATATATAAAATGTAAATTCCAGGAATTGTGCGTGGTCATGTGCATACTTAAGGGTACAACCGCACATACACATAAGAGTTTGCAAAAATTTAGCAATGAGGAACAGATTTAGTAAACCCTGCTTATGGGGTTGCCGTTTGTTCTGTGTTTTTATTTTTGCAGCTGTTTGCGGGTAATGATGCGGATGAGTTCTCTTCGATTTTGAAGCGTGAATGCAGTCCAAAGATATTGATCACCACTTGCCGTTTCAACTCTACTGTATGTCGTATTTCAAATTTCACATTTGCGTGTGTTGCTGTAGAGCCATTCATAGGAGTTGTGCTTTTCTGATTTCTGCTGATCGATTAGGAATATGCTTTCAAAAAATAGGAATATGATTCTCTCTTAACTGAGATTCATTAAGCAAGATTTTCTCCTGACGGCTTTTAGTTTGTCTTTGGACCATACGTTGCATGAACTATAGAGGGGACCAGCTTTTATATCAGAATTACTCACTGTGATCCCAAATGCTCATTACTACAAGAGAGGAACCTTTGATCTGAAAAAGGTGATGATATTTCCACTGTTGGTTGCTACTAATTATGTATGGAGTTAATGCTGCAAGCTTCTTGATTATGAATATAGCATCCTATTTTTTCTGCAGATTGTAGAGTATGCTAGAGCTAAAGATTTCACTTCTCTTATAGTTGTTCATACTAACCGCAGGGAACCTGGTCAGTAGCCTCAACCCTTTTTGTCCCTTTTCCTTTTCTTGTATTAGAATTGGATGTTTTTAGTTGTCAATTCTGCTGGTTGTTCTACAGATGCTCTCCTTGTCATTGGTTTACCTGATGGTCCTACTGCCCATTTCAAGCTCTCAAAACTTGTTTTACGCAAAGACATTAAGGTTTGGCTATTCAGTCTCTCTCTCCATCCCAGTTTTGAATACAATACATCTTCACATTTGTTTCTACAAAAGCAGCTCGGGATAGAATTTTTTTTTTTTTTTGAGATTAGAGTTGCTGACTTATTTACAATGACTCCAGAAACTAAAAGGCAACATTTACCCCCTTTTTTTTGGCGATGGGTAATTATAGGCGTGTTTATTTTCTGCATCCTACTGATTAACTAGCAACTTTATCTCACTTGCAATGGTAAAAAGTTTGTTATCTTTATTGATTTTGGAACTATCAGACTGAAACATTAAGAACTAAAGGTTAGCTAATGGTAGTTGTTTTGCTGAATAGGTTAGAAAGTTAAGTATGAGATCTCCAAATTGCTTGATGTTACTGAATCAGTAGAAGGTGTTACAGAATGAAAAAGATGTGGACTCATTAATGATTATGGTTGATTTGTTACATATGTTGCTTGCAGAATCATGGAAACCCAACTAGTCATGAGCCTGAACTGGTGTTGACTAACTTCACAACGCGTCTGGGTCATCGTATTGGGAGGTTACATTCTCATCTCATCCTTTATACCCATTGCTTTTGGATATTCAGTTTTTGTCAAAGCTAACTGAAATGTTTGTGCAAAACTCATACTTCTTTGTCTGAGGAGCTTCATTTGAAACAAGTGCAATTTCTACATTTTGTGTCTGTCCTCGTAAATTAACCTCATTCTCTCTCTCTCTCTCTCTCTCTCTCTCTCTCTCTCTCTCTCTCTCTCTCTCTCTCTCTCTCTCTCTCTCTCTCCATTTCTGGATGTAAGTAATCTGTTTTACCTTTCTAGACATGTGCATCTGTCCATCATCCATCTATTTCTGACTGCTGTATCTGGTTATCTTTTCCATATAGGCTAATACAGTCCCTTTTCCCGCAATCTCCAAATTTCCGCGGCCGGCGAGTGGTAACCTTCCACAATCAGAGAGATTTTATATTCTTTCGCCATCATCGGTGGGTGTTTCTTCTTCAGTGGGGTGCTGTATTTTGGAATAGTGGCTAGTATATAGAAAAGGTTTCTGATAAATGGATCTTGCCATTAATGTGGGTTAAGGTACATTTTTGAAAGCAAAGAAACGAAACAGAGTGACTCAAGAGGGAAAAAAGGTGAGGACACCAAGGACGAAAATGGCTCTCAAGAGAAAACGGTTGCCCGCCTTCAGGTTTGTGTTTCTTCGGTCTCGTGTTCTGAGCTCTTAAAACTGTGTTGCGCTTGGTCGGTTGCCTACTTGCCTCTAATTGCTGAAACTTCAATAAAGCCGTTGTTGGTTGATTGCAAAAAATGCTTGGCTGTTATAAATTACTTGTTCATTTGATTTCCGTAGAAGAACGGAAGAATTGTTTCGTGAACTTTTGGTAACTCTTTGGGAATAGCAGGAATTGCAGACCACTAGTCTGATACTTGTCCGTGTTTAACCATTTGGAGCTACCAGAAATAAATAGAAAAACTTAGAGCTTACAATTTGCCTGTACTGCTATTCCATGAGCAAATCATCCTGTAGAGAGTCTACTGAACCTTAATAAAATCAGTAATGTGATCCACCTGATTCCTGCATTCTATAAAGAGAAGAAAAACGGAGTGGAGCTCAAAAGATTCTTTAAGCTGGTAGTCTTTTAGTCTGGTATTGGTTTGTTAAGGTTATATAAAGCTTCCCATTATGCTTTTAAAGTTTTTCACTGAAAGGTATGCACCATTGATGCTGTGCTTTGGTTGCAGTTCTGGGAGAATATAGAATGTGGGTTTAGAATACCTTACCCTTTTTTAAGTAAGTGAATGATAATGGATGGAAACTGTACATGCATACAAGCGAGCAAGGGGCATACCCCAGACAATGACATACATCCAAACCATTAGCTAGAAAACATCCGCCGTCGGAAAATGGAAGAGGTAGGAAACAGCCATACATCTTCAACACTGTAGCTACCACCTCAGCAAGCATTAGTAAGCAGAATGTGTAGTTTTAATACTGTCTCGGGCCATTTTTGTGTTTGTGAATTAGCAACATGCTTTAACAGATTCCCTCCAATATGTCCCGCATCATAGAACTTATGTCCCTGTTGCCTCTAGCTATGAAATTCTCTAGCATTTATGGCCTCCAACTTGTATAGACAGAGGCAGCCGTCATCAACTTACAAATATTTTTGGCACTCTTCCCTGTTAGATTTATGGCAGCTTGAGATAAATCCATTTTCCACTTTGCCACTGAATAGTCACCTCCCTTCAATAGCTCCGCATCCTGTTTGTGGATTCATCTCAAGAAAGAGATGATCAACATTCAACATCTCCTTCTTACACCTGCTAATCCTCAGCTTGTTATTTTCCTGTATCGCAGGAGGTCATCTCTGGTGTTTAGTTTTGTTTGCATAATGTGACTATGATTTATGTTAGAGGGACTAGTTGCTTAGTCTGTCCTTGTGTCCCAAACAATTTTCCTATTCCAAACTTGCAGGAATGTGGTCCTCGTTTCACGTTGAAGTTGATCAGTCTACAACATGGAACATTTGATACGAAAAGCGGAGAATATGAGTGGGTTCACAAGGTAAATTACTAAGCATCCAATATTTTCTTTTCTATAATTGAACTGACATAATTTCGTATTTGGCTTTCCTGCCAAAAATTCATTCACTTGTCTTACTCTTCTATTGTTGGCTTTTGTTTCTCTTCTTTCCATTGAAAATCATAGGCGGAGATGGACACTAGTCGCAGGAGGTTTTTCCTGTAACATGCTTTGGAATATCGTTATTGATCTTCTCGGTATTTCCAAAGAAGTCTTTTTAATGTGAAGATTATAATTGTTTTTGTTTTATTCTTTCCTCTGTTTGTTTTTCTGGTGGGGGGTAGTCGGTAATACTTGGTGAAATGTGAAGATTATGAAAGTCAGCACCTTGTAAGGACGAGAAATTAGCTTTTTGTTTGCCATTTATGTCTCTCAATCGATACTCCGTCTTAATTACATTGAACATTATGAATTTTCCTCTCGGATATCCCTTGTTACATGAACCTCAGTCTATCTCTACAGTATTGTTCTTTTCTTTGGCTGTGTGATCTTATTTTTGCACCTTGAGTTCCATTCCTTAAGCCAAGTGCATGCCTCTCTGAGTGCATGAAGACAAATCAAAACAGACACACCTGATGAAGCTGCAACACGCGAGAGAGATCTTTCAGGAGGAGAATGTGCTATTAGATACACACAATCCATAGCTATAAATATCCAACCTGAGTTTTCCAACAAGATTTTGATCATTTTTGCTTTTCCCTTGTATTCTCTAGACAGTCTACAAATTACCCTTACACAGAGAGTACCCACGACTAAAAACGTAGTCAGGGACCACCCCCGGTACGAGACAAACTTCCCTCCAACAACAAGGACCTCTCTTCGACATACACAAGACATACACTCACCGGAGAAACTTGACGAGACTAGGGCATCAAAACCCGTGTAGTATGGCAATATTGTTGAATCCAGGTATAGGCTTGCATGCAGAAGTCCAGAGATTATTGAGGCAATATAGAATGCATACTTGATGTCATTCTTTTCAGCCATGTTGTCGAAAACAAGAGCAGAGATCTGAATTAGTTGGAGAATAGAGGGACCAACGTACGAGATTGGAATCAGTTTGTTGATCCTTTGTCCCTTGGCAAGGGCCAAGAGGAGTATTGGGAGGGAAATTGGACCAGATGGTAGCAAGTACCTTTTACTTAGTTGAGCAAGACACGTTCTCCCGGTGGACCCATATATCTCCGATATGATTGAGATTAGGGTTGCTAGATATGATACTGTTGCAAGGCAGATTACCGAAATATCCACAGCAGGTGGATAATTGCCTGGGTAGGTGCTGTCACAGAAATAGTGGTAAGGGCAGTTGATGGGATCCATGGTTTCTTCTAGTTGCCACCTTGTACATTTGAAGAAGGTTTCATGAATATCTCCTGGAGCCCATTCGTGTTGAAATGCTGGAATTTCTGGAAGTAGAAGGAGATGCCTAATCATCATTCTGATGTGACAGGATTTTATAAGATAATCCCGATTTTATTTGGCCAAACCTCCAAAGTTGAAATCCAGTATCCGTCCTTGATTCTTTTTTTGTTTCTTGGAAGGTTTGCCTCCTCCTGCACTCGGTCTTCATTAATGTGACGAATATGTATGTGAGGAGGGCTGAATTCCTGGTGTAGCAGTTGAGACACAATGGCAGTTGAAATGTTACTTTGGGTTGTAGGTGAATGGAATAAGGAAAGACCAACTGTCTTATATTGTTTGTGTTTCAATCGATCTTAATTCTTGAAGATGGAATCTCTTACCATTAAGTATTGCTTGTAGGATGATCTTTCTTTCCATCTGCCAAACGTACATTTATAGAATTAAAGTCCCCATCGGAGGGACCTTCGTACACGATCTGTGTTGTTTTCCTCTTGATTTTGCATCAACACTCATATAGTTTATACAAGCAATCTAGACTTAAATTCTCAGAATTCTTCACATTCATTTTGACCTTTAGTGGGATGTGGTTCACTGTCAAGTAACATCTTCTAATACGAAATACTTCTTCCGCACCATAGTTTTCTTCTATTTTTACAAAATTCTGACATTACACATCAGCAAAGTGTTGGTTACGAATTGTCTTCTGCTTTGAAAAATTGACAGCTATTATTACTCTACTTCAAAAGAACAAGAACAAGGAAATAAATCTATCAAAAACTTTATTTGACTTGTAAAAAATATAAATGTATTTATAAAAATAGAATAATGAATTAAATAGTTATGGGTGGGTGGGCGCTGCCACGTTGTGAGCAAGGAGGGGATGAAGGGTGGAGGAGGCACCTCCAGTGATTTCTAAGCTAGATTACAATTTGGTATGTGAATGTGATGGGTTGGTTGGTACAACTTCAGTAAATAGTTTTGCTTCAAACCCTTTTATCGCAAATGAAGTTTTCATACCAGAAACCTATGCTAAATATTAACATTTGTCATCCAAATGGAAGCACCAAGGACACAGTGGTCTCTGCTGAATTCGGCTCCTCTCCGGTTTACTATGAACCAGTTCGGTCCAAGTTGGAATTGTGGTGGCCTTACACTGCACCTACTTCAAATTTATTTTGATGATTAGAATTGTTTATTTAAGACTGTGTGTATTTATTTAAAATCAAATTGTTCAGATAGCTACACATCAACCAAAAAAAAGGAGAAAGAAACTATCCAAGAAAATAGACGGTTTCAGAGTAAAGTTACTTTAGCTGCACATTTCTAGATATAAGTGTTATAATTTGTTTATGTAATTAAAGGTATTATTTATGAATTATAAATATCGGATAAAGCTGGTATTTTACATGAATAATCTTTTGTACGGGACAAATGAAAAATATGATTCTGAGCACCAAATGTGCCTGAATGAGCCCACAACTGGCGAAACTGGTTTATAGTGTATAACTTCTTATGGTGTACGTATTTAAGTGCACCTCCCATTGAGAACCCCCATAATTGCCTTTTAATATCATCTCCTCCCTCTTCACTTCTCTTCTTCGATGCTAATCAACTAATTCAATATTCTCATACTATCAAAAGCCCACAATCCACATCAAAATTCACAGAACTATTGAAATCAACGTTACTTCCAAACTTGTAAACCATTAACTAAATTCAAAATAAAATAGAATTCTTCTTTTCAATTCAAACAAAATATCCAGTTCTTACAGAGTGAGGCTAGGATTCGAGATGCAGGGGTGGGGAGGAATGAGGGAGGCGGGTGGAGGATAAAGTGGTGAGCAACATGCTCTGTTTGTTCTGAGATGATAACAATAGTACAGGGATTAACATAAAATCAGAGATCCTAATCTGGTTCTTCCAATGTACAGAAGTTGGGGGCCACTTTGAAGTCGCGTGCAGGAGGCAAATGGTAAACACAGTTTCTAGATACCAATGTCTATATAACATTTTGAGTCACATCTGCACCGCTAAGCAAACCAGTCATCTTCTCAATGTCGACATTGATGATATTTCCACAATTGCATGGAAGGAAAAGATATTGATAAATGAGAAGTACTTGCTGCATTCTAAGGCATTAGGGTAGAGAGGACACCGGCTTATCTTAATGGTCTCGGAAGACGACGTCAAGCACCCCTCTGAAAAACAACTTAACAGCATGTGCACCAAGGCAAGCACCGATACATTTCTCCATGGATGACTCAGTAATCACTGGTACGTGAAAACACACACACACACACACAAAAAAACAAAGACAGACGAAGAGACTTGTCAGTTTGTTTGATAGGAATAAGCATGCTGTTTAGGGTGTAAACAAAAGGTCTTTCACCAATCTGCAACAATCTGTTTAAGAATACATGTATTTCAATCCTGGACTACACCTATATATGGGGATTCCCTACCATCTTCCTTTCCCTAGATAAATCCAACAAATCCATGATCCTAACACAGCCAAATTTAATACGGCAAGACATCGTTAAATTCCCAGACTATAAAAGCATAGGAATCCTACAATCATGGCGTCAACAGAACATAATATTAAGGTTCACACATGAAAATGATGCATATAGCCTATTTGTCAGTACCATGTGGTTTCCCCGCGTCGATGATGACAAAATATATTTTCTGCCTTGATGAAGAAGGTGGTGGACGATAGACCTTTTTTTCATAAGAGGGCCTGATAAAGAGAGTGTTCTGAAGACGCTTCTAACATGCCAACAATGGAGGTTGGGGTGAGGAAGATCAGGTAACAAGATCTGAAGCTTTTATATTTGTCATTGACGACGCTGAGAGAAATTGTGTGGCCGTATAGAGGGAGGATACCTCTATGATCTCCCTGTTTGCTTGGTAGTTCAGTGACTCTAGAAAACTGAGGGAAGTGCCACAAATGGGAGTTCAGGGATTTTGTGGAAGTCTTAGATGAGGGAGGCATATGTAGGTGGCTGGGAAGGTGAACGAATGTCAGAGAGAATGGAGATGAATATTTGATTTACTTATTTCTAATTCACTTTTGATGGATGAACTGCATTTGAGTGCCTTCTTTACATCTTGACCCCAGTTTGATGGAGGCTATCGGTAAGTTGGTTTTGATCTGTACGCTAGTGTCTGCCTCGAACTATTTGCAGCAGTTTACCCTAGTTCACCTTTTTACAAACTCCAAAATAGTTTTTCCACCGAGAATGCTTTGAGTAACAAGACAAGTGCAGGACTAAGAGGGTCTTTTCTTTCCAAAGAAAAATTCGGACAGTAACAGGAAAGGCTAAAACATAGATCGTTAGCAAGACAGTTTAGCTAAACATAATAACATCTAAAATAAAACAATAACAGAAGAATCAGACTTGTTAACCAATACTAAGACAATGGCTGGTTGACTGCAATGTTCATGGGTTCTAAGCTCTTGAATAGGAAGTGACCTCCAAAGAAATGGGAATCAATGCGACTATAAATATGTAAGTCATGCTCTAATGCAAGAAATAAACAGCATCATAAAAAATAAGTCCACCATAATGAAAATGGAAAATCATACGACAACTATCATCGATCTTAAACATTTTGTTTCAATTCTAACATTTTCAAGCGCTGCACAAAACAGTCCATCCTCTTACAAGTGCTATTAACTGACCTTTCAGAGCCACTGTGTTGGAGGATAGAACAAATATATCAATGATGAAAAGCACCGAAGATGGAAATTCCCAAACCTGCAAAATGTATAATAAAAAATACAAGGGTATGATGAGTTGCATTGATAACATGGATAACATTAATAAGCATTTTGGAAAAATAGAAGAAGAGAGAAAATGGAAGAAACCATTATATGCTTTTACAAAAGGGGGCTATTATTAATACTCAAGTGACATAAGAAAGCATACCATCATGACAATAAGAAAGATCTTGAAGTAGCTAGAAATAAAGATGGCAAGCAAAATGTCTATGTACCTGCACAGATAATAGGAGAGTACCCAACCAATAAGGATTAGACATTAATTAGAACGAGGCAAAGATACTGACGGTTGAGAATCGAATCCCTATATGTCCCTCTACTCCTCTACCTCACGTTAACAAAACTCAATATTGTCATCGTATCCTTAGTTTGGCATAGCAAGTTGGCAACTGCTCCCGCGTTAAGGTGACTAAAAAACTTGTTTAATTGGATCCATAGTGCAATTTCACGAGACTTATAGTTATAGTACATGGGTAATAGAACATGGCTAGTACTTCTTTTCCCCCTCATATGTCAGCGAATTGGAAATCTAAAGTTTGTAGGGGCTCACACTAGAAACTAATTCAGAAACCAACATATCTGTTTTCAAAATTCAAAGTTTATAAAATGGAAAAGCTTTTTTGAAGGGAATTTCCACCAACTGCCAAGGCTTGCCTCGAGTAAAAGTCATCTCCCTTATTAAAGACTATTGTCAAGATTACTAGCTCCAGAAGCAGAATAAAAACAACCTACAATAACCACTAAAAAAAAAATTACCGCGAGGCTCCAAAAGAATCTTCCAGAAAATGTCTTGTCACGAGAAGTAAGAAACTGAGATATAGGAAGTTTCCAAATAGGAGATCCACCAACACCTAAAAATGACATTGGTAAGCCAATTGAACTCATAACACAGTGTTGATTGAAAACTTCAATTCCTATTCACGGTGAAAAAGGAGGAGAAAGCAGGCAAACCTTTCCATATCTTAAAACTAATGTAGAGAAGCTCACAGACAAACCCCATCCCTCTTCACTCCGATTCAAGATCAAGAGCCTGTCTTAAGAAGCTAAGGCTTGTAGTAATGGACGAGGAGATTATATCTAAATGCAATAATAGTAACATTCAAATTGACTGCAAATGGATACAGGCATCCAGAAGAAGAAAAACAAAAGCTGTCTTCCAAAACAAGCCCTGCAACGTTGTCAAAACGTCAGAACACAACCTTTGTGTTAATGTCAAACATCCCTCCATCATGAATAAAGCTACGACAGAGGTGAATAGCAGAAGGTTTTCTAGAAAAAAAGATACAGCAGAGAAGGTTAACTACACGGCCACTGGCTCTAACTCAGAAGGCCCTTTCTGATATACCGCATCTCCAGGGTACTCTATACCAAAAATTTCAGAAAAAAAGGTACTCTATACCTCAAAACAGTGGAACCGGTATCCAGACGACTAAAATGATGTTGCATAGGACATATAATCTAATTCCATGTCAATAGCAGTATCACAATAGGAGCTTGCAGAATAAGAATTCAGCATGACATAACACGGAACTTCATAGCAAGCAAGCAAGCGCGCGCGCGCGAGAGAGAGAGAGAGAGAGAGAGAGAGAGAGAGAGAGAGAGAGAGAGTACTAAACCGATTTCTTTATACCTGAAGATTCACTGCTTGTCGAGTGAGCAAATTGTAGAGTAGATGTCTATATGCTTTCGGTTTGTGAAGTATCAAGTCAATCAAAAGGATCTACGCAAAACCAGGTTTCAAAAGCACAATTAAATGGTTAAAAAAGCCAAACAAAAAAAATTATATTAGAAGGGCAAAGACAAAGATCGCAGCTTTTCTTTTAGAAGGATTGAATCTTTGATCTTTACCATGAGCTCACATTCAATATACTCATCTGCAACTGCTTTGCAGTTCTCCTGCCAGATCACAGAAGACAACTCCAATGAGGAGGAAGCAAAAAATCAGAAGAATTAACGAGAAAGAAACGGGGAAATTGAAGAATCAGAGGGAGAAGATAACAGACACATTTCATAAGGCGGATGTTTCCGGGAGAATACTGAACATATAATGCTTTATTGCTACCAATCCGAAATCCACACTCTATACATCGGAATTCCATCTCTCTGCTTTCTTTCTTCGTCCCACACTCTTCCCTTCTCTCTCTCTCTCTCCCCCACAATTTGCAAAAGGGATACTTCAACTGAATAACATTGGGAGCCAAACTTGGCAAAACAAAAAATGAAAGAGACATTGGGAGCCAACACCAAAGCCCGTCGTAGGTCGGAGAGATTCCAGTAACACCCCCTGTATATTTCTTAAATAACACTCTGTTCCCCCTTACTTCATGAAAGTTCGGTGACCACCCGTGTTGGCTAACACCGGAAGCCCAATGAATTTAGGAAAAATTACCAAACAGTGGTGTTGACTCAAAGAATTTTGATTTGATGGTGCTGAGTTTGGAAATTACAGATATCATGTAGCCTATGTCCGAAAAATAGTTACGAGACATGGTAAGCATATTTGGGCTTACAGTTATATCCCTAAATGAGGAAATGCATAACTTATGTATAAATTGTTATCGTTCTATTTGAGTACCAATAGTTTTTTTTAGGAAAAAGTTGTGATCTTTTAAATTTTAAATTTTAAATATTTAATTTCACATAGAATTTCTATTTATAAGAGTGATAGTTGTCAGTTCGAATTTGGTTCTCGATATATAATTAATTTGTATGAGGAGCAATTTGAAAAAATTAATTGATAGACACTGACATACCTATTTATTAAGAGTCTAGATTTGGATTTAGATTATAATCCATGTTTTTATCTATCTAGGTGTTTAAAGATATACCCTATTTATTTTGTTTTATCTATTTTATATATTTCTACTTAAACGACTGATGAGTGTCTAAATCCTAATTTTAAATTCACAACCCTACGAATGAGCGTCAATAATCAAATTGGTTAAAAAAGAGTAGTTGCCAACTTTTTTGTGCCTGTCTCTTTTCAAGTGCTATCTATATTTTCTGGACCATAATTTACAGCGGGATAGTACTTTCTACTTTTCTCATTATCGATGATAGTCATTTCTGGACTTCTACCTCCCACGGCTTCTAAGGTTATCCCCTCCATGTTCTCACCTCACTCTTTCTCATGGGCCAATTTGAGCTCCCCTATCCGGATGCCAAAAGAACTCAAATAGGAAATATCATTGTTTTTGGTCCAAGAGTTCCTATAAAAATAGGAAATGTCCTAACTTTGAGTGCGGTTTGACTATTGATTTACGTAATTGGAAGTAACTAATTAGATTTATGACGAAGCCTAGCCAAAAAACTGAAGAGTAACAACGACAAATGATTGAGTTCTCGAAATAGAATATTGAACCGAGCACCTGTGTGTCATCCTTCCAAAAGAGAGGAAAAATAACCTTGAATTTCTTTCTCAATTCAACGTCGATAAAGCATTGAGAAAAAAAGACTTAACTATCCTATTAAAATCCCGCCTAACCATCCACTCTTTTTAATGAACACTCTGTCATGATAATACAGATATGGTAGTAGATAGTAAAAACTCCATACCATAGAGTTAATACCCTGTCCCCACCCTTACTTCATGAAAGTTCGGTGACCACCCGTGTTGGCTAACACCATGTAAGACTACAGTTCTTGAAAAAATTACAATTTTTTGCACAGAAATGAAACTATATATCTCACTATATTCCAATTTAACCTTATGTTGAGTATTATAACTTGCAGCTAATTAACTAAGAGGTTCAATTGATTTCCGACCCTCTAACACAGCCACAAAATTAAAATAACCAAAAATTCATACGGTACCATATGTGCATATATATGGGAACTGATCGTATTGGGGCAAAATTATATTTGCAAATGATACGGTTATGAAACTTGTGGATCTTAGAGGACATATTTTTATTCTTTATAGTTCCTGAAGCAATTATTTTATATATGTTTTGTGTTCAGTGATTATTTTATGATATGTAAGTTTATTTAATATTGCACTAGTTTTATAATGGGTAATTTAAATTAGGGTCTTGTCTCATGAGCAAGCAACATAGGTTTTCATCTCATCAATATTTGAGAGTTATGTTTTAGTCCAGACTTTACATAACTTAACGTAGTTGCCATTATTTTAAGTAGTAGGTTTACGCTTTTGTCCTTTTTAACTGATATTATATAATTTTCAATTTGATAGATTGGAAATATGTCTATTTTTATAGGCTTGAAATTTGAAAACAAATATGGTAAAAATATTCATCATAAAATTATCGGAAATCAGGAATCAATGAAAGTCATAAAAAATATTTGTCATAGAATCACCGGAAATCAAGAATCACTGGATATCTTGAAAATATCCATCCTAAAAATATTCGAGGTATATTCAATGATTTTATACCTGAGAATCACCGGAAATCAGAAATTATCATATCCATCTTTTTTGTTTGTATATGGGCTTAACCGTTCTTGCATCCCAAACATATGTATCAAATCGATCCTCACTAGAAAAATACTACGACTTTCATTCATCCTAAAATATCACCGACAAGGAATTATGAAGAAAAACTAATTGTCGCAAATTAGAAGAAAGATTTAATCACCATACATAAACGATTTTGTTTTGAAGACAATATTTATCATCCGATGAGTATCATGTTTTTAAAACTTTGTTCCATCTTTTCTAGCATTTGTATAGGGTGATAGTGGTTGAACACTCTACAAATTAAAATATGACCGGATGATCCGTCGAGATTTAATTGTAAATTATCGTTATGATGATAAATTCGATCATGATGTTAGAAGGTAAATTTGATCATTTTTGGAGATGGTAAACATGCTGTCATTAAGATGGTAAATTTGTGATAGTGTGAATATAGTAAATGGTAAATATAATGAGGAGATGATGAATTTGGTAGGCATACTTAAATTTAGCAAGATGAAAACATAATTTGTTAAGAATGTCTGAACATAAATTTGATCATTATGAATTTGGTAGGTTATTATGTTTCCATGATAAATTTTCTAGGAAGTTGAAAGCAATTACTTAAGATGATAATTTTTTTGAATATTGTTAAGATGATAAATTTGAAACATACAGAAATTTGATAGGTGTCATTTTCGTATATCTTATAATTATGGTAAAATTGAACTATATAGGGTAATTTTTAATGATAAATCTTTTTGCTTCCTAAACATCTATGAAAGTAAAACATCTATGGAAAGTGAAATCATGGCCATTGTGCTACCCGAAGAGATAGTTGAGATGATAGCCATTACGCTGTTGAAATTACCTTAGAAATGATGAACGATTGTTAGATAAAGCGCTATGTGATAACATGTTGTACTTGGGATTTTGTGAGGGAACAACCTTGAATCTACGTTAGGGACACTGGCTCGAATGTCACCCAAAATACGGAGTGGAGGATATTAGGTGAACATTATAACATAGTGAAAATTTGTAATGACTAATAATGATGTTAATTGAAAAGATGAAACTGGATAGTATTGCCCGGTGTGGCAAGTAATATTGTTGGGTGTCGACCCGTTGTTGTGAATGTATTTTGGACTTCAACTAGGAGGTGAGTATAGTCGGTTGAAGGTCCCTTGTTATTTATGGAAGGACCCCAACTAGGAGATGGGTGCATTTGGTTGGAGGTGACTTTGGGATCGTCTGTGAGTGTAGCTCCGGACCCCGACAGAGTGAAATAAGGGAAAGCGGATAAGATTTGTTGGTATCTGACCTGGTGAAGCCACGATATCGGTTGGATATAGCTAGGGCGATAAAGTTATTAACTTGAGTGGACGGTAGAAGGTCTTTTTCTTGCTAGGTCGGTATTTTGTCAGGTACACCCTAGTAGGTAAGGTCTTGTCAATACCAACCAAATGCCCTATGTTAAATAGTCCGGTAAAAAATAAATAGAGTTTCCCAGTGAAACTCTTAGAAACATAATAAACGGAAGCATAATGAACCTATGTATTTTTTCTAACTGTTCAGCTTATTTCAATACTTGTTATATCATCTTGCATGCTTGCTTTTCTTTTGGGTTTGATTTTTCGGGTAACGTTTCCTATTGAGTTTAATTACTCACTGGAGCAATTTCTCTGCCTCTGACATTTATGCCATATGGAGTTGTTCAGATGTACTTTCCACCACATGATTAAGAAGAAGAGCCGACAATCATTGAAGAAAAGTTCACCACTTGGTTGTCTTACCTTTAGTCTCGCTAGTTCTGTCTATTATTTTAAATAATGTAAACCCAAAAGGGTTTATGTTATTTCAATTTAGACAATGTAGTTACTTTATTTTCTGGTGCAATAAAAAAAAGTTATCCTTTTAATATTATTTTAACAAATAAATAAATTTACATGCTACTATTCTATAGAGTTTATTCTGTACATTAGTATTCAAAAAATTTCCCAATATTATCTATTATAATTAAAATATCTCTAATTTACAAGCTAGAATCTAAAAGTAATTAATTACTTTTCGATTCTAGCTTGTAAACACCATTACTTTTAGGAAGATAACTAATACGCAGTAGTGGATTATATACATTTTAAGTTAATTTTGAGGTGACGAATATTGTTTTCTGCAACAACTATATTTTGGAATATGAGATGATAATAAAAAATATGAGGGTAGTAAATGTCGAACGCACTCATCCCGCAATAACTAAGAAGGAGATTTTTTCTTTTTGTCGAAGTGGGAAATTCTTTATACCTACAAACACGTGGCTGGGTTACTACCATCAACTATGCCTAGCAAGACCTAATCTAGATCTCCTTTTTCCAGGTTATAGGAATTTATAGTTGGAAGCCTTTTGGGATAGGTATAGCTTGTGAATGACAATAATTATACATAAATCAGTTAATAATTAGCACTTTTGTTGGGGCAGTACTAGATCATCACTTCTATACATACCAATAATGACTCTGATGAACATAAGTTGCTGCTTTTGTGGTGAGTCCCTCCTTTGATTATTAATGCATTTTGCAGTAAATTGTTCGGCATGCCATCATGCATGTGCTGCAAAGGCATAACACTGCTGCATGTTTATACCTACTTTATAGATCTCCACAATCAATTTCATTTACTTCTAGAGTATTAAAGACTTAGAACGGTACCAAAAAGGGAAAATGAAAGAAAGAAAAGAAACATCATGCATTTACACATGTTTAAAAAAGCCATTTGTAGTAGAATGAACAATGTGCACGTAACTTAGGCTGTTCGAGTCAATTTATATGTACTTTAATTAATTTTTAAGGAATTAATTCTATCATGCATTAATGTCGTGACAAAATCCTATATGGAATAATCCTACATGTTCCCTTTGAAATATTTCCGATGCTTATGAAACTAGCTAATTAGATTGGAGGAATCCTTACAAACTATGGATACTGTAAGCTCCATCGTCACTACTCGTCACTATTGAATTGGAACTTCCGGGCTACCTACCAAAACAACTGTGCCACTCGTCATATTTATTCATTAATTGTTGTTTTAATTTTCTAGAAAGTGTCTGTGTTAGGCAAGTGGAAGAAATCAATTTAATTTGTATTCGTTCTCATTCATGTAAAGTCGCTCAAGCGACACTGGTCGCTTCAGCGACATGTTGGTCGCTCAAGCGACTGTTCCGGTTCGTCTATAAAGCCCAGATTAGGGTTCTGAGTTCTACACGGATTTCGAGAAGAATATCTAGGGTTTTTGAAGGAGACGACGGCTAACAGAACTGAATGGTGAGTTCTAGTTCTCGATCAAAGTAAGATTTGAAGATTCAAGGCGGAAGTAAATCAGTCACGGTGCGGTGAACGTGGATTCGGCAAACCAACCTGGGAACAACTGTGAGGACTCATAGTTGTAAGTATAGGTTTCTTTGTAATCGCACAACGGTTTTTTAGTGATCGATTTCTTCCCGTGGTTTTTACCCTTTTAGGGGTTTTCCACGTATATGCGTGTTATGTTTTTTATTATCGCGTAAAATAGCATATGAGATATCTAGTATAAGTTAGTACCGTTTTTCAATTGGTATCAGAGCGGGATACTTTCTTGCATCTAGTATAGTTTCCTGGGTCATCATGAGTACTAACATCAACATGAATTATATCACTAACCGCACGCCCCTTCTCGATAGTGACAACTTCGATTATTGGAAATCCAAAATTAAAGTTATCCTAAGATCAGCTGACGAAGAAATCTGGAATGCCTGCATTTATAAATATATCTATCCTACGATTGTCACTGAGGGAGTCTTAGAACGTAAACCCTTATCCAACTTCACCATCGCTGAAAAATCTGCTCTCCAAGCTAACAATAGAGCCCTTGATATTCTTTTCAGTGTTGTGGATATGACTGAACACAGAAAAATAGCTAATTGTGAAATAGCTAAAGAGGCGTGGGATATTCTTTTAACTTGTCACGAGGGAACCGGCATTGTCAAAGAATCCAAACTGCAAAGATTAACTACCGAATTCGAAATTATTCGTATGCATGAAGATGAAACTTTCACCCAATTTTACTCTAGACTCATATCTATTGTGAACAATTGTGCCACCCTCGGTGATCCTATTCCTCCTTTTCGTGTCATTAAGAAAATTCTTAGATCTCTCCCGGAACATTTTAATACTAAAGTCACTATGCTGGAAGGAAAACGTAAGCTGAAAGAAAAATCTATAGAAGAAGTAGTAGGCATTATTCAAACCTATGAGGCAGACATGCTACTCCTTACTCCTCAAAAACCTAAACCTAAAATGATCACTAAACCTATAGCCTTCACTAGTTCTCAAACCTTCACAAATGAATCTGATAGTGAAGGAGAATACGACGTTGAAGCCATGGCCTTATTCACTAAAACATTTAAAAAAAATTTTAAGAAGAAAAATTTCAATAAAGGAGGAAACAACAACTCATCTAATAAATCTAAAGAAGACTCATCTGGAGTCAGGACTAAGAAAGCTATCAAAGGTCCTCCTGCTGGACCCAAATGCTATGAATGTCATGGGTACGGTCATCTCGCACATGAATGTGCTAACAAATTAAAATAGAAAACCACTTTTAAAGCAAATATCACTTGGGATGATGAGAGTGACACCGACAAACAGGAAGAAAATACTGATAATAATATGAACTTTATTGCATTCACATCCTCTCTAAATTCTAAGTCTGTCACTAAAGATTCTTCGGATGAAGAAAGTGAGAGTGAAGAAGAAAATGAAAGTTGTAATTATGAAGAACTGCTTGAAGCTTACAACTTGATCTACAAGGAAAGTACTAAAATAAACAAGACTAATCTCAAACTTGTTGAGAAATATAAGAAATGTGAAGAAAAATATTCTATCTTAATGAAACAACTTGAAGATAAGAATATTGCTCTTAATCAGGTCACTGAGGAAAGGGAAAGTCTAAATCTTCAAGTCATCAAACTTCGTGCAGAAAATGAAAAACTCACTCATCTACACAAAAAATCTAAAGATGAATTAGAAATCATAACTACTGATCTTGCCAAAGCTAATTCCGTTTTTGAACGTTTGAATACTGGAACTAAGAGCTTAGATGATATTCTAGGGATGCAACGATCTACTAGCAATAGGGCCGGTCTTGATTTTGCTACCAGCTCTTCTGATGAACAGTTTAAAAATAAGCAAAAGAAAGTGACAAACCAAATAAATCATCAAAATAGTTACATCGGTAACTACCAAAGCGAAGGGAAATGTAAAAATATAAGGAATCAAGTCAACACTAAAAGATTTCTTCCTGTGTGTCATCATTGTCACGTTTCTGGTCACATTCGTCCAAAACCTATATGGTTTCCCTCGTGAGTTTCAATACCGAAATAATACTACCACATATCTTAAAAACAAATGGAGCACTGTTTCTAATTAGGCAAACCCCCATAAAAAATCGCGATTCATATGGATCAAGAAAAAAGAACTATCCTGCCATGTTGCACACACAGCTTTGAAGACTAAAAACACTCATATGTTGTATCTTGATAGTGGATGCTCTCGACACATGTCCGGTGATAAATCGGTTTTTGATTAACTCGAAAAATATGATGGAGGGATAGTTACTTTTGGAGATGGGAATACTTCTCGCGTCGTAGGATGTGGTATTGTCAGCACTTCTAGGTCATTGCTGTTATAAGATGTTTTATATGTTGATGGTCTTAAAGCGAATCTTATTAGCATAAGTCAGATGTGTGACTCTAATCATGAAGTTAAGTTTTCTAGAAACGACTGTTACATTTGTGATGATACGGGAAAGGAAATCATGCATGGGAAGCGTACCTCTGATAATTGCTATGGTATTATCCCTAATAATGAATTAAACTACAAATCCAATGTACTTTCTGATACTGAACTCTGGCATCAACGTTTAGGACACGTCAACTATAAAGATCTATCTGTCCTGACTAGACAAGAATTGGTTCGTGGTGTACCTAAGTTAGGAAATCTTGAGAACCAAATATGTAGACCCTGCCAATTAGGGAAGCAAACTAGAACTCCACACAAGAATATAAACAGTAATATGACTGAAAAACCTCTTGAACTTCTCCACATGGACCTCATGGGACCTTCCAAAATAGAAAGTCTAGGAGGAAAATGGTACATATTCGTTATGGTTGATGACTTCACTAGATTTACTTGGGTACGATTTCTTAAAGAAAAATCTGAAACCTTATCTATTTTTAAATCTCTTGTCAAACAATTACAAAACGAGAAAAATGTCAAAATAGGATTTGTTGTTCGCATCCGATTTGATCATGGTAGGGAATTTGAAAATGTGGAGTTAGCTGTGTTTTGTGATGAACTTGGCATTGGCCATGAGTTTTCAGCACCTAAAACGCCTCAACAAAATGGGGTTGTTGAAAGGAAAAATAGAGTCATCCAAGAAATGGCTCGAGTTATGCTTCACGCTAAACATGTTTCTCTAAAATTTTGGGCAGAAGCTGTCTTTACTGCTTGCTATACTATTAATCGTGTGTATCTTCGTCCTGGTACAAAACACACTCCCTATGAACTATAGAAAGGTAGAAAACCTAACGTCAAATACTTCAAAATTTTTGGTAGTAAATGTTATGTCATGCGCGATCGAGAATATCTAGGCAAATTCGATACTCGAAGTGATGAAGGAATATTCCTTGGATATGCTACGAATAGTAGAGCTTTTCGAGTATATAATAAACGAACTCGGACTGTTATGGAATCTATAAATGTTATTGTTGATGAAAAACTTGTCAATGAAGAATCATGCTCTACTAATGAATTGTTGGATCAAGTGTTTGAACAAGATACAAGGCTCTTACAAGACAAATCTATTCCCGATGATCTTGAGGAAAGCGTCAAGGATGACACAAAAGTTGAAGAGAATGACCAGGAGTCAGAAAAAGAAAGTGAAGAAGGTATACTGCAGCCATCTTCACGTGTTAGACTCCACCATCCCACGAGTCAAGTGCTTGGAAAGGTAACAGAACCGATGAAAACTAGGAAGCAACTGCGCGACGAGGTATCTTATGTTTGTTATGTCTCTTCATTTGAACCTAAAAATGTTAAAGAGGCCTTATGCGATGAACATTGGGTGAACGCTATGCATGAAGAACTCAATTAGTTCGAGCGAAATAATGTATGAGAACTTGTTCCTCGTCCTAAGCACACTAACATAATCGGAACTAAATGGATATACAAAAATAAATCTAACGAACAAGGAACAATAGTTAGAAACAAGGCTCGACTAGTCGCTCAAGGATATACACAAGCGGAGGGGATTGATTTTGATAAAACTTTTGCGCCCGTTGCTAGACTGGAATCTATCCGTATTATGTTAGCAATGTTTTCTAGGTTTTAAACTACATCAAATGGACGTTAAAAGTGCGTTTCTAAACGGAATAATTAAAGAAGAAGTCTACGTTTCACAACCTAAGGGGTTTGAAGATCCTCATAACCTAGATCATGTATATCACTTGAATAAAGCACTTTACGGGTTGAAACAAGCACCTCGGGCATGGTATGAACGACTCACTGAGTATCTACTGAAAAATAATTTTGTTTGGGGGAGCGTTGACAAAACCCTGTTTGTTCGTCACAGTAATAAACACATATTAGTTGCTCAAATTTATGTTGACGATATCATATTTGGATCCACTTCTCCTGATTTGGCAAATGAATTCTCCACACTTATGCAAAATGAATTTGAAATGAGCATGATGGGAGAACTATCGTATTTCCTCGGATTCCAGATTCGACAACTTGAGACCGGCATTTTTGTTACTCAAACAAAGTATGCCATAAATCTGATCAAAAAATTTGGAATGGAATCATCAAAACACTCACGCACTCCCATGAGCACTACACTAAAACTCACAAAAGACACATCTGGAGTAGACATAGATCAGACTCTCTTTCGAAGTATGATTGGAAGCTTACTATATGTTACTGCTAGTCGACCAGATATTGCCTTTAGTGTGGGAGCATATGCCCGGTATCAAGCTAACCCAAAGGAATCACATTTAGCTGCTGTAAAACGTGTTCTAAAATATATTCACGGTACTATAGAGTATGGTATCTGGATGTCGCGCGACACAACCTCTGTTTTAGTAGGGTATTGTGACGCTGATTGGGCCGGTTGTGTTGATGATTGTAAGAGCACCTCAGGTGGTTGTTTCTATGTAGGAAATAATCTTGTAGCCTGGTTAAGTAAAAAACAGAATTCCATCTCCCTTTCCACTGCTGAAGCCGAATATATCGCACCTGGCAGTGCCTGCACTCAACTCCTTTGGATGAAACAAATGCTTACCGACTATGGCTTGCCTCAACATAACATGACTCTTTATTGCGACAACACTAGTGCCATAAATATTTCAAAAAATCCTGTTCAACACTCCCGTACTAAACACATAGACATCCGACATCATTTTATTTGTGACTTAGTTGACGACGGATCTATCACTCTTGAATACCTAGAAACAACCCTCCAACGTGCTGATCTGTTTACTAAACCTCTAGACAATGTCCGGTTTGATTATCTTCGAAAGCTTGTTGGTGTTGGTTACGTTGAATAATTAAAAATAAAAAAATAAAAAAAATAAAAAAAAGAATGTGTATATATATATCGTTATATGTTTGTCATGATCACTAATTCTTTTCATGTTCATCCGGCTCAAGTTAATCTTTCTTGGTTGTCATTTTCCATATGATCAAATAAACTGTGTGCTCTTCATTGGTGTCTGACAAGATTTTTATATCATTGAGAAGTACTTGGTCCATCCTTATGCTCACGTATCATCGAAACTTGATTGTTTGATCGGATTTCTTACCCTATGTCTAATCTCTTGTTGGTTGGTGCTTACGCTTAAAAGAAAGGGAGTGACATTCTATCCGGGCAATTTCTGAGTAACCGGACAGTCGGCCTAATTTAAGCGGCACTGTTCGCGTCAAAAGGAAATTAGACCTCGTGAAGACTATCTGGACCATACACCTAGTAACCGGACACTGGGCCTAAGTTAAGCTCTGTGTTCGCGTCAAACAGTGATGGGGTAATATTTGATCACCTGCATATTTGAAACCTACGGACCATCTGTTTAGTAACCGGTCAATGGGCCTAAGTCAAGCTTATTGATCGCGTCAAACAATAGTGGGGTAACAACGTATCTCTTGCTTCTCCTATATGAACTGCTCCTAAGGGAAGCATGTCTACCGTAAGTTGTTGTGACATTGATGCGGTCTAGTTTATCCGATCCTCTCAAGTTTCGCATGTTGCACCCACACACCTATCTGTTGGACTAGTGTTATTTTTCGATCGTATATCAATCGCTGTTAGTCCTGTGTCGATCTCATTTTCTTTTTGGTCCATATGTGATTTATGCCTCTCGTTGGATTTCCTTGTGCCTTTGAATAATGAATGTCTACTTAGTGCACATGTCTCTCTCTATATCCATTTATATATATATATATATATATATATATATCAATGATGTTTTCTTTGTTTTTTCTTCATTTTTTTGTTTCTTTTTTTTTATTCAACATTATACCTCACCTCGAGTCAGTGATTTCCACGGTCGCTCCAGCGACGCTCCAGCGATCTCCTCTGTTTTTTCTTGCAACCAGCGACCTTACCAGCCTTTCCAGCGACCCTATAGCGATCTACTAGCGACCTCCTTTGATCCTAGTCATGTCCAGCGATCATTTTTTCTATCGGGCGACCGTCGGGCGACACCACCAGCAACCCCTTCTGATCCTTTTAGGGTCCAGCGTCTAACCAGCGACCACATCCAGCGACTAAACAGCGATCTCCACTGCCAAATTTTTCGTCCAGCGACTACATGTCGCTCGAGCGATGGTCCAGCGACTACGTGTCGCTCCAGCGAAGTTTGTGTCGCTCTAGGGACGGGCTCGACCTTATAAGTATCGCCTTTCCGTTTTCTTTTCGTCCAGATCTGTTTTTTCTTCCTTTTTCCTGCGGCGACTTCGGCGATTTCGGCTTCTCTCTCGCGTCTCGGCTTCTCTCACCCGGTTCTCTCTCTCGGATTTCCTCCTCTCCGGTATTCTTTCTCTTCTCTCTTTTCTTTTTGCATGTCTATTGCTTCCTGAGTACGTAACCATTATGAACATACCATTGCTTGTTTTGTATCAAACACTACGTGCTTGGTAGTGTTTGAACTTGCTTCCCCATTATATTCATCGCCTTTTTGTTTGGTTTTCAGTTTCCTATTCCCGTGTGATTTTTGCCATGTTTTAGTTGTCTTTTACTCTAGAGTTTTTTTTTTGTCATCCCAACCCACTACGTGCTTGGTAGTGTTTTTCTACCCTTGTTTTCCGTACATTCATAAGTCTCTCGTTCTCACTCTTAGTCTTAGTACCTCGCTACGGGATTGGTAATGATGTTTGCTTTCTTTTATTTTCTTATGCTATATATTTCATTATGCTTAGACTATTTGTTTGTGTGCTTTTCTTGGGTTTATTTGTTTAGGATAATGGCTCGTGGCAAGGGACAAGCTTCTCGGGGAAAAGGTCCTGAAATCAACCGTTTCCCTTCCAAAGATTTTCAAACCAAGTTTGCCCACTTTGAAAACCGAACTGTTTTGATTGTACGCCTCCTGGATTTACAATCTTTTGGGGATGCCCAAATCGTTCACTGGATCACTCATCAAGGATGGGCTCCTCTTGCTGCCCTTGAAGGGCTGGTAAATCTTACTATGGTCCGGGAATTTTATTGTAATATATCCCAGGTTGACCACGCCACTGAGAGCCTCACCACGTGGGTCCGAGGTCATGAGATTGTTGTTACTCCCACAACCCTTGGTAGCCTTGTCGGTCTCGCACCCCTCCCTGGTTTTGAATACCCTCTTCCCTCCCACACTGTGCGAGTCCCATCTCTGGCTGTTCGAAATACAATTGCTGATGCAATCTCCGGCTACCTGCGCACGTGGGTCAAAAATAAGATTAATCAGGGGGTGCTCTTGCCACAATATCGGATCCTCAACCTATTTTACTGCAGTTCTTTTGAACCCACTTCCCATACCTCCGATGTACCTGCTCTTAGGGGTGTGGCCTTCCATCTCATTGGCCAGCAATCTGCTGTGGATTGGACCCGCATTGCCTTCCGTCAACTGGCCAAGTTTGAACCCGGAAAGTTTCCGAAGAAAGCCTCTCTCCCGTTTGGTGTCTTGATTTCCAACCTCCTCCTCAATGTTATCCAAGTACCTGTCATTGAGGGCGAACCCACCATCGTCTCCCGCACCCATATCCGTCCTATCAATGCCCAATCCTGTAGTCTTAGCTCTGCCCATGCCACTCCCGATATCTTCCTCCATGACTCAGGTGAGGAAGACATGGATTCTTTCTTTGCTGCTGATGAGGCCACTTTTGCTGAGGCCGTTGGTGCCCCTCCACCTCCACCTCCCCGTCGTCGTACCCGGCAAGCTTCTGCTGTTGCTGCTGCTGCCTCACCCTCGTCTGCTCCAGCTACTTTGGATTCCATTGCTGAAAATCAATCCAGGCTGTTTGACATGATGGGTGAACTACAACAATCTCAAAGCCGCCTCATTACACAGATGAATGAAATTCAGGCTGCTCAAATTGCTGCTCAACAGGAATTCTCCCGGTCTACCGGCACTATCCTCCGCCATTCAAGCCAGATTGCCACTCTCCTAAATCAAGTGGCAGTGTTTGTGGCTCAAACTACTCAAGCTCCACCGTTCCCAGGGTATCCTGTTCCGTCTCCCGAGCATTCGCCCCCTCGACAATGATTACACTAGTTCCTTCTCTCTATTGCTTTTGACTATCCTGCTATTCTGTTTTTTATCGGTTGTTTTTGTGGTTCAGACTTATCTACTGTCTTTTTTATACGTATTTGTTTTTGTGGGGTTTTTATCATACCTCCTTTGGTTTCCGGCCAAAAAGGGGGAGAACGTTAACTATTTAATTGATTTAATGCTTATGATATCTCTTGTCAATTATATATCCAGGTACCTGTCTGTCTTTTGGTTGTCTTTTGGTTGTGTTGTTCTTATCTTACACAGGTTTTCTCTGGATGCACTGATTTTGCCCGAAAGTCCCAAAGGGGGAGATTGTAAGCTCCATCGTCACTACTCGTCACTATTGAATTGGAACTTCCGGGCTACCTACCAAAACAACTGTGCCACTCGTCATATTTATTCATTATTTGTTGTTTTAATTTTCTAGAAAGTGTCTGTATTAGGCAAGTGGAAGAAATCAATTTAATTTGTATTCGTTCTCATTCATGTAAAGTCGCTCAAGCGACACTGGTCGCTCCAGCGACATGTTGGTCGCTCAAGCGACTGTTCCGGTTCGTCTATAAAGCCCAGATTAGGGTTCTGAGTTCTACACGGATTTTGAGAAGAATATCTAGGGTTTTTGAAGGAGACGACGGCTAAAAGAACTGAATGGTGAGTTCTAGTTCTCGATCAAAGTAAGATTTGAATATTCAAGGCGGAAGTAAATCAGTCACGGTGCGGTGAACGTGGATTCGGCAAACCAACCTGGGAACAACTGTGAGGACTCATAGTTGTAAGTATAGGTTTCTTTGTAATCGCACAACGGTTTTTTAGTGATCGATTTCTTCCCGTGGTTTTTACCCTTTTAGGGGTTTTCCACGTATATGCGTGTTATGCTTTTTATTCTCGCGTAAAATAGCATATGAGATATCTAGTATAAGTTAGTACCGTTTTTTAGATACTGTAGAGGATCGAATCAATATTAGTTGTAAGTCCGAGCCGGGGTGAGTTTGGGCTGACTAACAGACGAAGCTCAAAGTTTGGATCTTTAGTAGGTCGGACCGAACCCAAATGAGGCTCGTGACTCATAGGCCTCGTTTGATTCGTGAATTAAAATTGGCGGGATTAATAGTCCTGGAATTATTTGTCCTAGTACTATTTTAATAATAGTCAAACCTAATCCCATGTTTGATTTGGACTAGATTATTTCTAAGCTATCCCACTTGGATGTCTAGGGTTTTAAACAGAGATACTTTTCTAGAATTGTGTGGGCATATGAATGTGGTGGTGGTGTGGGGGGGTGGCGGTGGCGGCATGGTGGGTGGTGGTGGTGGTGGTGACATGGTGGGTGTGGTGGCGGTCGGAGGAGGCAGCGATAGTGGTGGTGGTGGTTGGAGATCACGGCGGCGGTGATTGCGATGGTAGCGTGGAGGTGGTCAAAGGCGTCAGCGGCGGCGGCAGTGATTGTCAAAGGTGGCGGCGGTAGGGCGGTGGTGGTGGCAGGGTGGCGGCGATGCTAGTGGTCGGAGGTGATGCAACAATGGTTGGTACAGACGTTATTAAATGAGTTCCACCCTCTCCCCAAGATCAAATAGTACCTCACATATAGGTGTTATAATAATTTCGAGATTCCTGGTTCAATTTTAAAAAACCAAACATAGGATTGTGTGGGATTAGATACGAGTAGTCCAATCCCGCGCGCCTAATTCGCGAATTAAACAAGGCCATAGTGCCTCTTGGCCAGCCTCAGGGCGCACTTCGTGGGTTCGGGTCTAGTCCATGCCCAAATTACTGGACCGAAGTCATTTACAACATACCATAGTCTACCTGGAAAGCTAGTGTATATACTGTAGCACGTGACATGTGAGCTATATTTCATCATGCCCTTGGTTGACATCATAACATAATTTTGTTACGAGTCACTGTCATTGGAGAGTGTGCTCCGCATATGCCTATGCTGGTTGAGTACCTAGGACAAGTATAAAAGGAACAGTATATGAGAAGTACGGGACACAAAACCTTCTAACCCTTAGTTTAGTACTTTCTTCTCTTTTCTTCTCCAAGTACTGACTTAGGCATTGGAGTGTCTCCCGACCAAACTTTGACCGGTGAGTGCTAACCTTTGGTTGTGGTTGCAAATGTAGGTATTCTGAGTTCGGAGTACGCAGAAGCACGAAAGAAATCGACACATGGACTAAAGGGCTTCATAATTGGTGATCACAACAGGAGTCTCTTTTGTCTCGATTTTCTCACCTTCGCTGGAATATGAAATTCCTCCTTTCAACTGTAATCATGGCTATCCTAGGCGAGAACGACGGATGTACCTCCATGGCTCGAGAGCAGGAAGTGGTGGATCAACAATATGTTGCTAGTGGATCCAACAATCTGTTGCCATCTCTAGACACCGCTACCATGGATCCCAACTCTAGGGCTTCTATTGAGGGGCTTGAAACGAGAACGAATGAGAAGACAACTCATTCGAATGTTGCTCGGGATGGAGGTCCGTTCTCAACAATCTGGAGACTATTCTCGCTCCGGTACCCATCGTCATCACCATCGCCACCGTTCACCAACCCTAGACCTCCATCACACTGAGAGGAGGATCTTAGTCAAAGACAAAATTAGGGAGCACGCCGCCTCACGACACTGAGATGGTGGGAGGGGTGAACTCCGAGAGGAGCGAAGTCCCTTGTCGAACCCACATCCTCTTGATGAGTGGTGTGAGCCCCTACACATTTCAGCACTCGTACAACTAGGCAAGCCGTTCATGGCAAGTTCTCTCTCTATCTACGCTTGTTACATGACAGGTAATGAAATGGCCACACACAAAAGCCAGTTGGAGAGAAGCCAACGTCGAGATGAGCTCAGACGCGAAATTTGTCTTGAAATGATTAGTCTAGAATATAGTCTTAAAAATCTCAATTTGTCTTGATTATGAATTAAGTTTTTTTTTTATTTAAAAAAAATGAGGCGGGGCGGGGCGCAGCGGGGGTGGAGGGTGGAATTCGTTCCCCAAATGGAAAACGGAACGGGGGTGGAGGTATATTTCAAATTCGGGGATTGGAGACGGAAATGGGCAAATCCATCCTTGATCTGCCCTGTTGCCATCCGTAGCCAAACACATGCCATATTTTATTAACCGATCACTAGAGTATTATTGTCACCAGGTCCAATTTGACCAAACTTATTATTATTATTTTTTTGTTTTTATTTAATTTTTTCAACGTCTTCTGACTTTAGGCAGAATTTGTGTATATTACTATTTTGTCTCGACAAGAAAAAAAAAATTAGAAAAGTGATATTCTGACCTTAAATTTAAATTTTTTTACTAAAGACAAAAATAATTCAAAACAGACATATTTTTAATTTCTTTGTTTTCTTTGAGCTTTTTTAAAACTTTATTCATATTTTTTTATTTTTTTAAACTTCTCGTCAAGACGAATCAATAATTTGTAAAAATTTGAAGCAAAATTAAAAACGAGAAAAAAGAAAAAATTTCTTCGAAATAATATTAGTCCTGACCCACTTCTTGGAACCTCATTCGTTTGTTGTAAAGTATGGCAAAATATTAAAGTAATTAGGAGTAATTCTATAGTTCACTTCATTTGAATACCACTGATCAGGTGGAATTGGTTCCATGCATTGTCCCATGCATATCAGAAGGTACCCAATTGCCGGTGCACAAATATAATCAGTACTATAGCAAAAAAAAGAAAAAGAAAAAAGCAAATACAGGTAAGGAATTCGTGATGGTCCTAGATCATATATATCTCATATCCATTAGGAATATTTTACTGCTGAAGCATAAGGTGAAAGCATTGAAATGAAACAAAATTCACATGAACAAATTAAAAAATAATAATACTATTTTAGGGTAAGTTGAATGTTAACTATGATGATAATTAGTCACGTGGGATAAGATTGTCTCAACGTGCATGCCTTCATGGTTACGGGTTCGAATCGTGATACAATCACTTTGTTTGTTTCTTAGATTAAGACTACTTACATCTAATTCTCATTTAAATTATGCAATAGCGGGGCCTCGTTAACTGAGTACCTTTTTAAACTATTTTTGCATACTGAGGTGTCCAGCAAAACGGCAGATCACCCACCAATTTCAGCTATGAAATTAGAGGCAGTTTAAACTGTCAAATGGAAAGCAATTGAAGATATAAATGTTATATATGTCATAAACCAAAGGATACTCCAAATGAGGAGAGCCAAACATGGATGTAAATTTCCTTGCAAGGCAGCCAAACTATATAAAATTACAACACCGTTCTTTGAAAAAAAACAAATGAACAGAAATAACTGGTCATGGCAAAAAATATATATAAAAACTGATCAGTGGTACAACTTTAAAACTTAATTAACCTAATTAGGATTTTTCCCAATAAATAGGTGAGAAACTAGCTCCGCCCTAGTTATTGTGCACAGGCATGTTGTCGAGCAGAAGGGTTCGTTTGCCGACTTGAAAAAGTTGGTCAAAGAATTTTGTTTAGATTCTAACAATGACTGAATAAGCTCTAAACCCGAATACTTTGGAACAAGATCTAGATGAACAAAGATGACAAAATTTTAGGCCAACTTGACAATAATGAGAAGTTCACAATTAAATTAAACTCTAACAACATAGATAAGAACAAACTTTGGAAAGTCCAGATAAAACTTATATAATTAGGGGTCAATTATCAGAAAGAGTAGTCCGCCTCTAATAAGGGATTAGAATGGAAATACTTAAATTAAGTGAGGTAGACCCTATCTAAGAGAGAATACACCCACATGAATACATGTACGCTGTAATTTTCTATTACACACATTATATTGAGAGCTTGTAAAATTGAGTACTAACTTAAGCATCAGAGTATCTTTCTTCCAACCTGAGATGGAGGGTTTTGTGATGTTTTCTTATTTTGCAGATTAGGTTTTCAGTGAGAGAGCATGTTCTGGTGTTTGGCCAAAGTCTAAGGAGCACCCATTCACAATTAGTTCCGTCGGTGGGAAAGTTTCAATCTCGCTTGCAAGAGACAACGTATTGAGCCTGGCAAGTAGGAGGGGGTAAAAGCATGGTAATAATATATCCAGAACCCCACCCCAGCCTCCAAAAAGAATAAATCCAACCCGTAGGAGGCCTAGAGGGGTAGGGAAAGGTCTCGTTCTTATGGAGACGATTGCTCCAAAATAAAAGAAAGGTCTAGAAAGGACTCCAATTTGCAAGAGAATAGTGTTAACAACGAAGCGTGAGCTCTATATAGGCAGGAAAAATAAATTTTGAAATTGAGGGAGGTCCTAGAGGAGGAACACTCCTCTTACAATCCCCGAAACAAGATTGGGAAGGCTAGCTGCACTAATCAAGATAGCTGAGCATATGGAAGTCATCCCAACCGTCGCGCGGCCATGAATGATTGAGGGGAGAACTCCCGTTGGAGAGGGCAAAGAAAAAAAGAAAAAGCAGGATCCAATACCAGATGCTGAGATAAACCTCTTTCTTATGATGTAAAAGAGTGGTTGAACTAGCGTCTCGAAGGGAGAAAGACTAGCACATTGAAGGGAGAAGATGAGTCAAGACTCATCAAAGAAGTTGTTGCACTTGATCCGTTCTTCCTCACTTTCTAAGGCTATAGAGGCAAAAGCCCTGCAGAAGAAGTTCATCCACCGGTGTGTCATCTTTACAATGGAAAAATGGACCCGTTGAGGCATATTAAGGGGACGATACTTCTACTATAAGATGTCCGCCTTGAGTTTGGGCAAAATTATCCTCAATTGGTACCCAAACTCACATCTCGTTCTATTACTAGTTGGAGCCAATTAGCAAAGGAATTTATGGCAAAGTTTTTGACAAACCAATACAATTCAAAGGAGTTTGACTCTCTAATGGTGATGAAAAAGAGAATTGACAAAACCATTAAGGACTACGCAAGCAGGTATTGTGTTGTCTTCGATGAGATAGAGGACTATAGTAAAAAGTACGTTGTAGCCACATTCAAGTTGGGCCTACCTCTTCACAAGAATTCACTACAACAAATTCATGATATGCCTACGCAACTTAGTATATCGGCAAATGTATATTTGCGTAGGTAAAGGATTTTGCCGATGGAAGACCTTACGTCGGCGTCTTGTCGCCAAATGCATGCCGCTAATGAGATTTGCCAATGCAAACTCTCTTCGTCGGCAAAAGACAGTACGTTTGCCGATGAAAAATATTGTGTCGGCATCTTGTCGCCATAAACATGTCGCTAATGAGATTTACCAATGCAATTTCCTTCGTCGATAAAAGACATACGTTTTGCCGATGAAAGACCTTGTGTCGGCACCTTGTCGTCAACTATTTTTGACAACTACTTTTGTATGTCGGCAAAGGATAACAAAATATATATTTTTTTATTAAAATTTAATTTCTTTTAATCCCATAATAACATCCATTTATTCATTCATAACCATCATTGACTTGGAAGTCTATCCAAATTCATTTAAAAGATCATCAAAATCAAAAGATGCGTTCTTATCCAAATTCATTTAAACTTGATGCCCAATGTATCCAAAATTGCTCTTCAACTATAGTTATATCAAAAGTAATACTAAAAGCTATTTCTAAACTATATTTAAGTCTACATGTTTGACTTTCATCTTAACAAGTAGAAATGCCATTTTACTGTCCACCCAAAGTAATATCCTCATTTTCGCTCATTTGAATTATTTCTGGAATAGTAGCTGGATTTATACCATTAGCCAACATGCGCATTATGTTTGCTATTAATTTTCCTTGATCAGCCACTTGTTGCTTAAGAGCAACTTCCTCTGTATTTGGAACTGTTTCAGATTGTGTACCATAGGTGCTCCTATGAATCCCATATCCCTTCAAGTAGCCCGATCTCTTCCCAAGCACGTTAACGGAAATTAGTTGTTCTGAACGAGGATTTGTGATGTTGGGTTGCGACTGCTCCTCAATCAATTTCACAATTTCATCCTACATCAACATACATTACATATACATAAGAACAGTGAAACAAACTTTCCAGAATAAAAATTCAAAACATCAAAATCATTGAAAGTTAAAGAGATATTGGTATGTTCATACGTACATGATGATCTTTAGCCTTCTCGTCTATCCACACTTCCTTTCCCAGTCGATGGCGTATGTGTGTCTCCTTGAACCTTTCCGGAAAAGACTGCTCTCTTTTTTTGATACAATTGAGATTTTGGCATTTCTACTCTCTTTGTTCGGGTTGTCTAAAAATTGGAGTTTTGTATTGCAGTTGGTGAAGATATGGAAATCGCATTGCCAAATGTGGCATCGTTTCGGCGACAATATTTCTTATCGCTAAAAGTATACTTTTCGGTGACAATATTTTCCATCGCTAAACGTATATTATTTGGCGATGCAAATTATGTCGCCAAATGTGAAGACGTTTCGGCGACAACATGTCTCATCGCTGAAAGTATCATCGCCAAAGTGAAATATATTTTGCCGATGCAAATCGGGTCGCCAAATGTACAGACTTTTTGGCGACAACAATTCTCATTGCCGAAGGTGTTGTCGCTAAAATAAAATATCTTTTGCCGATGCAACTCGGGTTGCCAAATATGAAGACTTTTTGGCGACAACAATTCTCATTGCCGAAAGTATAGCAAATTTAGTCGCCAAAACTTCTTCCACCAATCTATTCAGGCTAATCATTAGCGACAAGAATTGCCGATGAGTTTGTCAAAGTGTGTCGCCAATACATACTCAATGGCGACGCGTTTTTTGATCCATCGCTATTCTAGTCGCCGTTTATCTAATTTGTTGTAGTGGAAGTTGTGTCAGTCCCTCATGATGAATTCGGTTGACATTCCCGAGCTGATGGAAAAAGTGGACCATCATGCAAAGGTGGAGGAAGAGATACTTCGGGAGACAGACGGGAGCGCTCCCAAGGGCCACAAGACAAATATAATCCAAGGAGCTGAGAAAAAGGGTACAAAGTTCGAATGGGAGAAAAGAGAGAATTTATTTGCGCATAATATATGTTTTGAGCCTGTCCCTCAAGGTTACAAAGGGTTTGCTTGCAACATTCACCAAGCCTACCTATAAAATGTTATGGCCCCTCAAAGAGGAACCCTTCTTGCAATAGCTAGCCACCAAGGACCGACAAAAATGTCGAGAAGAAGAAGAACTCGGGTGAATGTTGTAGCTACCATCGAGAGTTTGGCCATCTCATCAAAAACTACACGATGCTTAAAAAGTTCCTCAAAGAGCTTGTTGAGGTTGGACATCTCAAGAAGTATATTTTTGAGCCCAAGACGAATGACACTGAATAGGAAAAGACCGATGGGTTTGATTCTTTTGCTAATGACAAGGATCCAACAGGAACATCACGAATCATCCATGTTATCCACAAAATGGTCCAATCAAGCAGTGAGAATGAAGTAAGGGTGCAAAGGTAGAAGGCAAGACATTAACATCATGTGCTTTAGCTCAGGTACAAACAACCAAGATAGCAAGATAGATCGAGGAGTGAGATTTTTTTCATTGATAAGGATCTCGAAGGCATCCAACTCCCCTAAAATGATGCGTTGGTGATTATGTTGAAAATCAGTGTGATACGGAGAGAATCCCATAGACCAGGGGACCTCAGCAAAGATCCTTTAATTTGGGGCCTTCAAGAAGATGAGATTATCTCAACCCAATCTTAAGAGTGCGAACTCACCTCTTATCAACTTTAGTGGTGAACCCACATGGCCATTGTACATAGTTACGCTTCCTGTTCGTGTAGGAAAGGTGACAATACATACAAAGTCCTTGGTGATAGACGTACCTTCTGCTTGAAATGGCATAGTAGGCCAAACTTGGATCCACTGCATGAGTGCAATGTTGTCCACAAACCATTAGGCAATTATGTTCCAAGAGCACAACGATATCACATGTGTTCGAGGAAACTAAAAAAGAGTGAGAAGATGCTATAGACTTTGTAAGGTGATCAAAAAGCCAGAAAACAATGCTCACGAGCTTGTAGATCTAGACGAGAAGTCAATCCCCAAAACGGAGAATGTCTTTAGTCTTAGGAAAGTTTCAAGTAAATTTTTATTTTTTTTCACATTCATGATTGTTATTTGCAGGAACGTAATATTTGAATAAAGATTGGTTCGATTTCCAATTGTTGTGTTTAAGGAAGGTACAAAACTGTTAGCCTGCACCGCCTTGCATGCTAGGAGATAGTGGTCCCCGAGCTGAGCTAAAGGGCAATGATCTGGATCGAACAATGGTCCAATAGCTTTTAGAAGGGAAATAGTTCAGGACAATGGTTCAAAAGTTTTTAAAAAGGAAATGGTCTGGGACAATGGTCCAAAAACGTTTTAGAAGGGAAATGGTCCAGAATAATGGTCTAAAAGTTTTTAGAGGGTCAATGATCTGGGACAATAGTCTAAAATCTTTCATAGGCTGAAATCATGACTTAAAGGCGTTGGCTTCGGCTTGAGAGTTTATTAAAAGAATTGGCTTATAGTGAAATTTGCACCCGTGTTGAAGGTTGTTTAAGTGTTGGAACTTTTTCTTGGCAATGACAAGGACTAATATTCCAATTACAAGTAATGGGAATGGTAGCCAAAATGTTGACTTGGGCCCCTAATTATGTTTGAAACGCATTGGCTACAAATACAAGAGTACAAAAAATTGATGTAAGCATTGGCTATAATCAATATTTAGGAGGAAACTCATGCAAGTATCAAAAATAACTTGTAAAGGGTCAGAGGCTTAAAAGTTTGTATGTTCAAAATTGTTATGAAGATGACAAAAACATTTACAGTGCCACTTGGCCTGAACTAAATAAAGGAAAAAGAAAAATAGAAAAACTAACGATTGATAATAACTATAGTCGGGGGGCAACACCTTAGACAAGGTTGGCTCTTTCATTTTCAGCGCAATGGTAGGTAGCTGAGATGAAGTCTCTTCTCCGCTGACATACTCGTCCCTAACCTGTACAGTACATCTTTCAAATTCTGCTTCGCTAGATGCAGGGATCTCGGCATATAGAGAAGAGTTTTTGCGGACCCCAACTTTCTCCAGGGCAGGTCTTCAACCATAGTAAAAGATAGTCTCTTGGAGAATGGGATCTGCACCTTGTAACTTTCAGCGGCGGCTTTAATGTCTTTCTTGCAGACAATGTCGGAGTCTTCCTGGAGGTAGGCAACTACACTTGTCTTTTAGGCTCTCCACCTCGGCCTTAACAACATTGTCTCGGCTGTTGGCCACAATGAGTTGCTTTGACATGTCTTCAATTACTTGTTGGCTTGAGAGACTGCCTTGTTGCTATACTTGACTAGCATTTTTAGATTCTCCATTTAAAAAAACATGCCGAGATCCTTTTTGGCGTGAATATTGTCAAATTCATCCTCTCTATCCCAACACCCTCCACAATGACCATCATCCTTTGCATTCCATGGTAAAAGAGAAAAGTTAGCGTGAAGGAAAAGATAAATCACTGGGTCAGAGCATAATGGAGTTCATGCCCGTATGCCATGGGCAAAGCTAGTGCCCATGAGGTCATCGTTGCTCAAGTGATAAGCCTCCTTCTCATCCTAAGGAAAGGCATTGGTCTCACTAGGGTGACTTATCTAAGAAACGGAAAAGGAATTCATTCTCAATTTTTTGTGTTTGGGGGTGCTCCAACAATGGTGGCAATCGAGCTGGGTGCAATAAAGCCTTTAAAGACTCTTTAAATCTTCAGAGCGTGTACCGTGGCCCTGTCTATTTTGGTTGCACTTGCTGAGTGCAATGGAAAGAAAATAAACAATGATAAACGACTCAAATATGTATACAGTGCTGAGAAAGAAATTAAGGGATACTAACTAGGTTTCCCGAATTGATGAGGTTGGCACAATGTGTGCTCTTCAACGATGTTGTGACCAAACACCCATTCCCCACGATTTTGAGGAAATCATCATCATCGCCACTACAGATCTTAAGGTAATAGAACCTTGAGCTTGCTCGAACCATGTCATAGTTCTATTAGATGTTTCAAAGGACAATGTTAGTGCCTAGGATCTTATTCAATTCGGCTATACCCACTATTATACGAAATACATTGATTGATACTTGCATAAGACTCAGTTTGTAGCATACAGGAACCCTGCGGAGGAGGGGGTGAAGGGGAAACCTAACCCCTGCTTCAATTATTGCAACTATAGGGATTTTAAATATGTCCTAGGCCGCCCTTTTGCAAAAGACATTTAGGGCGGCGAGTTTAAGACTACGTCGTCCACAGGCAACAAAATTCTACCATTTTTACTGGGGTGTATCATAGCATAACCTAAAGATACTAATTCTGTGCAAGAAAAATGACTCAACCAAGCAAAAAGAATAAGAGTGAATTGTAAGATAAATACTTATAGGAGATGTGTCTGAGTTCTTTTCCGATGGTGCTTAGTTTGAAATGGTGGACGAATAATGAATGGCTCTTAAAAAACCTAGGATTTGCAAAGAGAAGGGAAAGTAGTGAAAAGTGAAAGTGAAAGTGAAAGAAATGAAGGTGAAATGATAAATAGAGAAGGAAAAAAAGAAGTTACAGATGAAGGCGCGCGTGAAGAGTGACGCTAGTTACCTAAAGGTTGTCATTATTGTCTCTTCGCATTTAATATGATGCTACGCATTCATATTGGATGGTCAAAAGATATTCGGTCGACCAATGATATATATGAATAGCAAACGCGGAGAAGGGGGTATTCCATTTGTTTAGCTACGAGTAGCCAAAACTTGGGGGCAATGAAAAATGGTGAAACCTAATTAACGTAATTTGTTTTTTCCGAACAAATAGGTGAGAAGCCCGCTCGACGACATGATGTTCTAGTGTACAAGCATGTTTGCTGAGCAGAAGGTTATGTTTGACTACCTGAGAAAGGTGGTTAGAGAATTGTGATTAGATTCTAACAAAGAGTCAATAAGTTCTAGACCCGAACAGTTCAGGACCAAACTTAGACGAACATGACAACTAGTCAACATGCCTATACACAATGTTCTTGTGTATGTGTATGTTGCTGAGCAGAAGGTTATATTTGCCTATCTGAGAAAGGTGGTCAGAGAATTGTGCTCAGATTCTAACAGAGAATGAATAAGTTTCAGGTCTAAATAGTTCAGGACCAAATCTAAGCAAACGTCGATGAAAAATCTTAAGCCTATTTGACTATAACAAAAAGTTAATATTTTAATTAGACTCCAACGTAGATAATATCTTTAGGGAGTCTAAAGAAGACTTATCTAGTTAGCAATTAATTATCAAAAATAATAGTTCGCAATAAATTATAGGTCGACAAGGACTCAAATTAAGTGAAAGAGAATCTATATAAGAGAATATACCCACAGAGGTATATATATGCTATAACTTGCTATTACATACACTATATTGATAACTTGAAAGATTGAGTAACGATTTAATCATCAGAGTGTTTTTCTGTCAATTAGAAAGAAGCAAAGAGTTCTTTGATAATTCTTGTCTTGTTGATTACTTTTTCGGTGAGCAAGCAATTTTGTGTGTTCAATCAAAATCTAAGAAGCATAATTCAGGTTAACTAAAATTTTCACACTCACAAAAACATGCATGCAAAATAGTATTAAATAAGGAATTCGGGGCCCTGCTGTGTACAGCGCACAGCAGGGCGTGCTGTGCGCCAAAACGGCGTCGTTTTGGCGCACAAAATACTGACCGAAAATTGTTCGGTCAGTTTTTTACTGTTCGGGCAGTGTTTTGTGCGCCAAAACGACGCCATTTTGGCGCACAGCACGCCTTGATGTGCGCTGTGCACAGCAGGGCCCTCGGTTCCAATAAGTAAATGAACGGTACTAATTAAAACATTATTGGCAGGCAAAAGAATTTATAACATGGATAGTTATATACAAGTATTCACGTAGGATACTTTTCCCGTCACGTATCGTTTATATTTTCTGGCATATTCATAATCAAACAATAAAATTACTCTAGCAAATAAATTTTTTATTTGTTACATTAATTTGAAAAATTACTTGTACCTAAATTAGTGTACTAAAATTTTTAAAATTTATGTACCTACGAAAATACTTTATTTTTAAGTTATGTACATACAAAAATACTTTATTTTTTCCACTATTTGTGCAAAACTAACAAAAAATATATGAGATGGAGAGAGTATTAGGCTATTAATTAGTACCCAAATACGATACAACCTAGACTTGAAAGGAAAGCTATCCTCGGCCAAAACAACCATATGTATGATTAAGAATGGCATACAAAATCAAAGACAGAGTCAAAAATTTTGCGATAAAGAAGCGAATATGTATTTGAGAAAAAAAATACATACTAAAATATATTTAGTAAGAGCAAACTTATATATTTCATAAGAATTTTTTTATATATAATAATAGAATTTTTTTTTTTTTTTGGCAGGGGTGGTACTGGCCCCGGGTCCATCCCTGTATAAAACAAAAGCATTAACTTATGCAAGAATAAAAAGGAAATAAGCATAGAAGAAATGGAATTGGACTTTGTGTAGTACATAGATACCTTTTTTTGCAGCTGTGAGAGAGAGAGAGAGAGAGAGAGAGGGAGGGAGAGAGTACATTCATCGCATGCAGCTTCTGCAAGCCCGCCCTACTATGCACCAGAAGCAGGACCAACCTAGCAACACTGCTAACTAGCTACCAAGCAATAGAAACACAAGATCCATAAAGCAAATAGAAACTGTTACCTACATATAAGCATATATATATATGCTCTCTTCCATGAGCTAATTTTTTGTTGAAATTAAGATGCTTTCACACACACACACACAGAGAGAGAGAGAGAGAGAGAGAGAGAGAGAGAGAGAGAGTTTCCATTCAACATTATGCAATACTGCTAACTGCCTCTCTTCATAACTTTAAGAATAAATTTGGTGTGTCCGCGGTATATATGTAGACATTCTTGGTGAACTACGCAGAGTTGTGGTTTTGATGAATAATGTGTGTGCGTGTTTTGGTTTGTGGCTCAAGGGATATCTATGACTACGACTAGACTGTGCATTAATTATGAATGCACAAGTAATTAATAAAAGACATGGAACTGCATTTGGCAACCTTCATCGAAACACCAAAAACACGAATACTCTAAGAGGTAAATTAATAATGTTGAACAGAATAAAGTTACTATTACAAAATATTATACTAAAAGGACACCTAAAATTTTACCTTATTCCTTAGTTTTTGATATATATAATTCGTAATCCCTCTAGAGTAAATGTGTAATCACTTGCACATAACATATATGTATGGTTCTTTATCAGGTTAATGAGCATTTGAATATTAGATACGCTATATATAAAGGAAAATAAGGTTTAAATTTAAACACAACCTAATTCAAGAATCCCCTCATGTATCCACATCGTAACCACGGTACCCTTTTCCTCGCAACTCATGGTGCAATGACAGCATTGGGGAGCCATCATATTGGCTTGATTGGGGAAGAGGAAGACCAAAGGGGGAAGAAGAAGAAGAGAAAGGCGCCGAAACCGTTGTAACGAGTAGTGGTACAGAAGGCAATACTAGGCTTTCAGAAAATTCTTGTGGTGTAGAAGAACAATCCATGTTTACTCCAAATAGCCTGAGTCGCTTGGTTGCAATAGCGGCATTATTATGCATCACCGGAACCGAGTTTATAACCCTAGTCCTCATCAAATCTCCCATTTCCTGCACACCCCCAATTTGCCCCAAATTCATCACACCATACCCATTTATTCCTCCGCCACTACTACTACTATGACTATCCCTTTGATTCTGATGGTGATAAGGGTAATCAGGACGTAGCATGGGCGTAGACATGGAAGGAGGCAGCGGATATATGATTCGGCCCCATTGGAGCATCGACGGAGCGTTCATTCCCGGATGACAGGCGGCAGGCGGTGTTTGGTGCCTCCAATCTATGAACAACCGGTCCTTGCCAGATTCCCCAATCCCACGGTGGAACGACACGATATCTCCGGCATCGAGTTTCTTGTCCTTCACAAATCGGCTCCAGCCTTTGGTTATGACGTAGCTCTGGCTGCTGTTCCAGTAAGAGTATCTGAACCGCCACTCCTTCCCGTTCCGGTCTTCGAAATTCAAGAGGAGGCCCTTGAGTTGGTCGTAGTCGAGGGGGAAGTATTTCTCAGCGTGCTGTTTCGGTATCACAAGGCGGTTGAGCTTCCCTACATCACTGGGTGTCACGACCTTGTGAAACATCTGTTCCCTCTCCACAATGTCACCACCTCCGTCAATTCTGTTGCTACTGCCGATCAGTTGGAGAGATTGGTCGGCAGTACAATATGTTGGCGGTAGTGGTGGTGTCAAGTGATCTATTAGGTTTAATTCTTGGTTGTTGGTTGCAGCAGCAGCAGCTCCGTGGTAAGATGTCGAGGAATCTTCTTCTCCCCAAACATCGAACGACGGACCCAAACAAGGCCTTTGGTGGTGAAAAAAGTTACAAGAGGAAGGGGAAAAATAAATAGGATTACCTTCTGCATCTCTTACCAGTTCCTCTCTATCTAAATTCCCTCTTTTTATTTGCGAAAGCTCCATGGTGATTTTAATTGTGGTATGTGCTTTCCATCTTAGGAGCAACTAAAAAGGAAATCCAGCTGAAACACAAATGAATTGACGATGAAAAGTTGATGTGTGGGTGTACGAAATTAAGATCTAAAAGCTCAAGCATATAGAACGTACTACCTGCCTTCTAGTTTCCCCCCATACTGATTCTGAAGCCCCACCAAGAAGGATCTCCCACCATAACAAGGGTTTGGTACTGTTTCTCACCAGGACCTCCTCCCAATTAAACCCTAGTTAAGCAAGACGGCCATAGATGACATAAGCAGCCAAGTTAGTTCTTCCCGTGCCTTCTAGGTCCGTCCTTGAGAGAGAGAGAGAGAGAGAGAGAGAGAGAGAGAGAGAGAGAGAGAGAGTACTGGTAACCTAGCAACCTCCAAGCTTATCTTTCTTTAGAAGTTAAAGGTGCATACTTTGTCCCATGACTGAGATAATAGGTCCCCCTTTTTCGACCCCTGCAAAATAATTTGGATTTAATAAAGGCGTTCATTGTTTAGATGTTTTTTTTTACCGTAAATGAATAGAAAATCAACGACGTAGATGACGATTATAAACCAACTTAATAGTATGTAAAAATCTAGCATAATTTCATCTACTTGATAACTCCTTCTATGTCTGAGGTGTTGTTTATTTACAAAATTGAAAGGTTTAGAGTAGGTGGTGTTTCTTGCAAATAGTAACATTAGGACGGTATATATCCACTCTTCGAAGCTCTCTCTATGCGGAACTATACCTATTGTAATATTTCATACTTTTTTGCCTTTAAACAAAAATACATATTCATTACATACTATAAGTGATACAATATTATACATCCTGGTCCGTTTGGAGCAGGGGAATCATTGAAGATGGACCAGGAAGTCTTACCTGCAAACTATGCAATTCTGTCGACGAATCCATAACCCATTTATTAATGCATTGTAATTACTCCTGGTCCGTTTGGAGCTATATCCTAGATTGGTGGAATATCTCTTGGGCCATTCCCCAAAATCTGGAAGTCTTGCTGGCCGGCAACCTAGGAACCAAATTCTCCAAGCGAGCATCCACCTTCTGGGGAATCATTGTGTACGCAACAGCCTGGTCACTATGGATTGCCAGAAACCAAACGACCTTCAGAGGAGTGAAGATTCAACCAAGCCACCTCGCGGAAGTCATCAAAATCAGAATCGCAACCTGGGGAAAATTCAAATTAGGTTTACATGAATATTCAATTATGGACATTGTTAGATGTTTTCAGGGAGTTCTTCGGTGAATTGGGAGTTACCTGATGTATAGGAAGTTCTTCAGTGACATGGGAGCTCGGCGGCTTCCCTAATTTCTTTGTAATTTCTCCAGCGGGTTTCCACGGTCACTATCTTTGATAAGTAACCAGGGCCCTAATTTTTATATACGTTTTGTTCCTATCAAAAAAAAAATATATATTATACATCCTTATTTATCATAAACAGTGGAGTGTTTAAGAACTTCCTTGAACATTCACTTTATGTTCATAGTATTTGCATAGAAAATGATGACATCAAGAGAAAATTGTATCATTTCAATATTACGAATTCAAAGTTGATTTTATTAATTCATGTGCAAATGTCGGTCCCTAGCCAACATGGTCCATTTTGTCCTGTAATGTAGTTGGATTTTTCTACTCTAATATATGCGTTTTCGCTGATAATAAAATAAAAAAAAATTCGTGTGCAGATGTCGTGAATTTTCATAAAAGGAAAAAAAAAAAGCTACGAGTTCAATATTAAATTTTCTTTAAATGTAATTAATTTTTAAGGATAAAATTTAAAGGGTGCATACTACGTGCCCAAAAGATAGTGTGTGTTTACAACATTTTTTCAAACAATAGTGTAATCGAGAAGATCCTGAGCCAAGAATTGTTGCATTTCTAATCAGAGAAATCTCACATCCTTAGGGATTTTTTTTTGTGTGTGTGTGTGAATAGATTCTAGATTAAAATTTACAATTTATATGAATTTAATTTTAATAAAATAAAATACGTATTTTTACTATAATGGTGAGATTATGATTTATGATTAAAATTGCACTAAAAGTTAATAGTACCGTTTAACCGAATAGCTCAAAACGGGGTACAAATTACTCAAAATTTAAATCTATTGCGAAAAGTATTTCAAATCTAGATTTTCATTAATTGGATCTTAAATCCTTTAGAATCTCGAAACCTATTGAAAAGAATTTTTACTTTTCAAAAGTCAAAATCTCAAAATTTGTTCCTAAATTTTTTTTATGAACACACATTTTAGCCTGGGACATGGAACATGAGCTTTGAGAATTAATAAAGGGTCTAGTGGCTGTAAGGAGAGATACATGGGAGTAGGAAAAGGTTTATAATTAGGTAGGGGGCCCATAAATTATCTGGTTAGCCTCATGTGATATATCGTGTACTGGATCTCATCATATTAGGCATCTAGACATCTTATGCATTAACCCCTAAAATTTCAATTGTTCTAACCATTGAGAGGGGGCAGCTAGGGCATGGGCCTTTTATTAATTGGTAATTTAATCAAGCTCATATTTTCGTATGCAACTTACGTTTTCATTGCATCAAGAATTACGAGCTATGTTGGCTCAGCAGAGGAAAGCACAACACACCCCCTTCTGCACTGTAACTACTCGTGGATAGTCTAGAGCTGCATCCTTTGCTGGTGGAATGTCTTCTGGGTTTTCCCCTCTGATATTGAACAACTGTTAGATGGATTTCCAGGCAGGAACTTCAAACAAGCTGGAAAAACCGCTCCGGGGGCGACCATATACGCCACCATCTAGTCCATCTGGTTGGCTAGGAACAAGCTCATCTTCCAAAATTCAAGCACGTCGACGGAGGACATTGGGGATCTTTTCAAATTCAGAGTTGCAACTTGGATTCAGGTCAAATTTAGTGTAGGGTTCTACTCGGCAGAGGAGATCATCAAAGGTTGGGGAGGAATTCGTAAGATGAAGCTTGGGTGGGTCGGCAACTCAATTAGGATTATTTGACTCTATTGGTTTTGTCTTCTCTATATTGGCACTTTGCCAAAGTGGCTTTCTCTTTCTAGTTAGACTTCTCTTCTCATTAGAGTGCTCCTGTATCTCTCTTTTGGAGTTTAATGAAAATTCCTTTGCCTAAAAAAAAAAAAAAAGGAATTACGAGCTATGTTTTAGTCATTTTTTTTACATAGTTTGATGTATTTATCATTATTTTGAATGGTAGATTTACCTTTTGTCATTTTTATGTGATATTGTGTAATTTCTAAATTGATGAATTAAAATTATGTGATTAAGAAGGAATACAAATATTTAGTGAATTAAGAAGGAAGATCAATTTGGTAGTAGGAAATCTTTGACACATGATTGTCAGTGATTGGTAGTAGGAGATGGTATATTTGTCCTTAGTTTTTTCATGGTACATTTGTAAAATGTAGAAAGCAACATAATGTTGGCGTTGAGATTCAAATCGTAAGTTTATTCATTATGATGATAAATTTGACAAATATAATGTTATGAGGATAAATTTTATATCATACATTATTCTTATCATTTTAGTAAGTTTGGAATCTATACGTCAATTTTAAGGGAGAAGATGGTGGATTTGGTAGACATGATAAACTTACCATTATGAGCTCAGATCAAGTAAATTTATCATGTGCAGTCCAAAAAATATGATGGGATGAAAACGTACTTGTCAATAAGAATTTGATGTTGGTAAATTTGCTCATTGTAATGATAAAATTTTCTAATATGATGTTAAGATGGTAAATTTGGTGAATTTTATGTCGTACATTAGTTATTCTTACCATTATGGTAAACGTAAACTGTACAGCTTAAATTTAAGAGAAAAGATAGGTAAATTTACTAGACATGATAAAATTTATCATGATGATCTCAGATCATGTAAATTTACCATGTTGTTTATATTAAAACACAATATATTTTTGTACATGGTACGATTTCAGACAAATATTCAGATGATTAAGAAGGAAGATTAGTATTTTTTGCTCAGTGAAAAATTTGGTAGCAGAAAATCCTTGACTAATTTTTAGTGTAAGTGAAATCCCTAAAAGTTCTACAAGTCCCGAAGAATATGTTATTGCCTTTTTGGGAATGGTATTGAATACGTGAAAAACTAAGATTTAAGAGTATTTTGTGTTTTCTTTGAATTTCGGGACTAGAAAAAATCTATAAAAGATGATGGGATGAAAACATATTTGTCACTAAGAAACAAGACTAAAAATTAAAATTTTCTTTATTAATGAGCTTATTATTCTTTAAGTAACTAATTTTTGTTTGTCGTACGTCTTAATGCTAACATGAGTACTAATATGCTGATTTTAGTTTGGAAAGATTTTCTCCTTTATATAGGAATTATATGCTTATTCTTACAACTATTAACTCTTTTATTAAACAACAAATTATTACCATCTTTTGAACTATACATGTATTGACACAATAAAATGTGAAATTCATAGAGATAACAGCACTCGGATGAGAAAATACAGTGTGGCAAGTGGAAAACATATTTGTCGAAGGACTCTGTTGGTTAAGAATCATCATGTGTACTGAATTATCCCACTTACAAAGGAGGTTGAAAGACGTGGAATGTGTAGACGGTTACCAAGGACCATTGAGGGAAGTGGTGATGAGTGTAAGGAAGTGGATACCGAATGGAGCTAAGGCCAAGGCTTAGAAGAAGGATGCATGGTGTATGTTAAAGCTTACACACATCAAATAATTGTCAGAGGACCATTAGGAAAAGCTTCGAAGAGGCCACCACTCTAATCGATTTGCCTATGAGATCTGAGTTCCTCATGTACTGCATAGGGAATAGCAAATTAGTGTCACCCAACTGTTATCGGCCAGAAGACACTCTGATATTTAAGTTAGAATATGTGCGGTGAAAGCACAATAATGATTGTACTTGTAATTATTAACATATCTAATTTTGCCTTAAAATCTCATATTTATAAGTCATGAAGCGCCTCAGTTTGATAAGTAAATAATATGAAGTCCTTTACCAAATTGTTTTTTTTTTTTTGGAAGGCAAAAGATATATTAAATGGAAAGAAGAACCGGATACAAATTACCAAATTGTGTATTGCCAAATCTGGCTTTTTTTGTGTGTAGAATAAGGGCTTCCCAAATAGGAATATTTTCAAAATCTTATACTTTTCTATTCACGCTACCCTCCAATTCCAAAACTTTCTCACCGCATTATAGAGTGACGAGTCATCTGCCTAACACGACAACACCCCATGCACCGAGCCCGCGATCTCGGATAGGTCGTTCCTTGGTCCAGTCTGCAAGAAGATGTGGTGATAGCCCATGTTGCTGACACAACCCATGTATTGGGCCTAGCATACCCTTGGTCTTGCCCAGCATTCGGCCTCTTATGCTCTCCTCTAGGCGGTCCAGCAATTCGACCCACTATAGAAAGGTTTTCTAAATTAAAGGAACCACTTCTACTTCTGTATGGCTCGTTAGGGTAAGCTAAGGGCACTCATGTGTTATGCTATTTGTTTTCCAACTTACCTGGTTTATCAGTCATTCCCACGGTTAAGTGTATGATGGTTGGAATTAATTCAAGATTAGCTCAAGTTGGCTCGGTACACATAACAAAAAAACTTGTTGCAAGTCTAGTTGAGAAGTTGTTGTTTCTAATCTATCGAAAAAAAAAATTTGTATGTATATAAATAAAGTATAACAGATACAACTAATCTGTTTATAACTGTTTAAGTTAAGACAGGATGTCAATACTAAAAAAAATAGTAGGATCAGAATACTTACAGTATACTTGTTGAAATTAATAAAATCATGAAGATACTGGCTATATATGGCCGAATTCAGTGCTTACACTGTCTCTTTAAGATGATATTCCCCCTTGCCTGTTGCTTGCGAGTACTAGACGTTCAGCTCTCAGGATACAACGGCCGACACAAACGAAAGAAGCACAACAATTCATGTACTAAACAACGAATCATAGAGTGTTTGAACTCTCTGGAATTAACATAAGGGCGAGTGAAAGGAGTTTGGATAGAACGCCAGCAAGAGGAACTTCGAAATTTTTTAGTAACATAAACTAAAGGAAGACTCTGAATTTAAAGGAGTAGAGTGCCTTTTCAGAGTGGCTAAACAAGTGCAGAATCACACCAGTTGGATCATTGATTGTGTCCGCCCTGACTGAACAGACTGGATGCGACTGTTCACTTTGAACCGAACTAACCAGACGCGTCTAGTCGGGTCCATTTACCACACACATGCGCACCACTTGCTTGTTCGGCCTGGCCCGGTCCGGTCTTGATCTCGGGTTCAGGTTTGTGGTTCATGATTTGTGGGCCGTGGGATTGGACCTCCTTCTATAACCTTGTTAGGTTAAATTTATTTAAGTAATTTTTTTTACTTAAATTTTTTTTAATTCCTAAATGCAAGGGTTGGTTTGGACCCGACTATACGCTTCTAGTCGGTTATGTTCAAAGTGAACAGTTGCATCCGGTCGGTTCAGTTTGGGTGGACACAACCAATGATCCAATTAATGGAATTTTGCACCTGTTCGGCTACTCCGAAAAAGCACTCTACGCTTATAAATTTAGAGGTCTTCCTTTAGTTTATGTTACTCAATAATTTTGAAGTCCCTCTTGCTGTCATTCCAAAAAGTTCAAACACTCTGTGGTTCGCTGTGCACACGAATTGTCATGCTTCTTTCGTATATGTTGGCCGTTATATCTTGGGAGACGAGCCTCCAGCAATTGCAAGCAATGGGCGAGAGCAAATATCATCTTAAGGAGACAATATAAGCACTGGACTCGGCCATAACCAATGTCTTCGTGACTTTATTAATTTCGGCAAGTATACTGTAAGTATTCTGATTCTACTATTTTTTTTAGTATTTACATTCTGTCTTAACTTTAAAAAGTTATAAATAGATTAGTTTTATCTGTTATACTTTATTTTTATACATACAAATATTTTTTTATGTTAGATTAGAAACAACAGAGGTAATTTCAAATGCATAACAAAATGCACAAACATTTTTTTTTTTTTTTGATAACCGAGGTATCTGACAGCGGCGTGGGGGGCCCTTGGCGGCATGGTGACCTAGAACCTCTTGTCCCCCAAGCATCCACCGACTAATTCTCGAGGGCCTGGCGGGTCGCCCGGTTGTACACCCCCAGTGGCCCCAAGGTGTCTTTTTTCAAGACTAGTTGACACCGAGTTTCGACCGCGGAACCTCCGGGTTTACGGTTGGTCTGCTCTCCACTCAGGCAACCCCCTTGGGGTTAAAATGCACAAACATTGACGAGAGCTGGAATGCAATAGTTAGTACCTGTTGTATGGGATACTATATGGACCCAATACTGCTGCGAAAGTTTAGAATAGCAGCTGCTATCGTAAGGCCGGCAGTGGTGGTGGACTGGTGGTGCATGCACTTTATAGATAAACTTATCAAAACCCTCATGCGCCTATGCCCTAGCCAAGGGGACCGACCTCTACCTATACATATATACGTATGAATATGTATGTGTGTACTTATGCATATAGATATATATACACACACCTTGGTGGATTTCAAATTTAGTAGTTACTGGTGTCAAAATCAACACCAACCATACATGAATATAGATTTTTTGGTACTAATTCAAGATAAAACCGTGAATTTTTAAACTATTCGTTTGGCATATACTACAAAACTTAAGTGAAAGTAGTATTTAATACTTTTTTTAAAAAAAAAATAAAGTAGTTAGATCTTCACAACCAATGAATGTTTTAATTAACCATGTGTATGATAAAACAATCGGAGAAGATAAAACAATCCATAACATTCATGAGAATACCCCAGGGCAATTTTATAAGTTTGTCAAATAAATCATAAATTTAAAGGGAAAGTAACAATTTTGAGAAAGTGAATGGAATCAAGTGACTCACACTTCCTGTTAAAAAAATAATAGTAAATTAATAACCCCACTTGACCTCCCATTCTAGGTATTAATGATCAATGTCAAAGAAATAGAGAGCAGAGATTGTAGTTTATTTTTATTTTATTTTTTGTTGGTGGGGGGTAAAAAGAGGAGCATATATTAAAGTGAGCGGGATCAATGGACAAAGTTTTTACTTTAATGGTTTACGGAATAGTGAAATATGGGTCCTGGAACAGCTAGCAATGACAATAAACTGTCTGTACAATTCCTGTTGAAGAAATATATAACACTGCATATAATTAAGGTGACCCATGGGTCATGGGTGCATGCATGTAGGAGGAGGACCACACCCCCCCCCCCCCCCCCCCCCCCCCCCCCCCCCTATAGCTACACAGTAGAGACACAATTACACACACACACCCCACAAACATACGGTTCAGTTTATGGCTGGCACTCTCATGATCGTTTCCTCCAGTGTTGGCTTTTTAAATGCCCCTCTCTCTCTATCTCTATCTCTATCTCTTTCCGTGCGTGTAGAACTAGGAGGGTTCATTCGTTGGTCTAGTTAGGGTCACGGGTCTTGCGATTTGCGACCACATTTAATTAGTCTAAGCTAAAAGCCATGTCGCAACTAGTTCCAGCAGAGTCATTCTGTGCGTCTGTGGCACAAATGGTGAGTGTACAAATATGATGCGTACAAAAATGATTTGATAATTTTTGTAGTTATTACATAAATGTTTTTTCCTCAACAGTTAATAGATTGAAGTAGTTTTTTGTGGAGCAATCTTTTTCAGCAATGTTTTGAAACGGTTTTTTTTTTTTAGCAATTTTTTATGTAACATTTTTTTATGTAAATATCCTTATAGTTATTAGGATGGAAGAAACTTTGTAATGAATTTGTTTAGAAAGTAAAAGTGAAAGCTTGAGCCGACTTCAAAAAAGAGTTCACACCAAAAGAGGTCATGTTTTTTTTTTCTTATAATAGAACTAGAGACGGGACACAAGCAATGCGTGTGCAAATTAATTATTAAATTAAAACATAGGCTCTAGTTATTGAATTTGATTTCTACCCTTCATTTTTACAAATGAAGGCAATAAATTGGGAGAGTTAGAGCAGTTACCAAATCATGGGTTAGGGTAGTAACTAAATCAATGGGGTTTTTAGTGGTATCTAAGAATAGGTAGTTTTCAAATTACTACAAGAGTGATTTTAATAGTTATTTTTCTTCTTTGGAGGGTAATAATGGAAAATATTTTTGTGATATGGCTTCACTTTTAGACCCTGTTTAGTTGCTAGAAAATTAAGGATGAGAAAGGATGAGCAAAATTAATTTTTCTTCAACTTTTTTGGTATTCACTTACCAGAAAAGCAATAGGTCCAAGAATTTAAATTTTTCCACGGGGATTTACTTTCCTCCAAATCATGTCCTGCCAAATTTATAGGATTATGCCTCGTGGGAAAATTTTAAGATTTCTACTTGGACCGTGGTAATTCTTAAATTAGTATCTTATTATTTTTTCATCTTTATTTGAAATTTTTTTGCTTTGCATCAATTTTTTTTTTTTTTGTAGGTTATTGATTTGTCTCGACAAGAGATTTTAGAAAAATATAAAATTATTTCAAAAATAAAAAAATATAAAAGACAAAAAAAATCAAAATATGATCTATTTTAGCTTATTTTTTCATATTTAGTGAATTTTTTTTTTTTTTTGCTTTTGGATATAATTTTGTAATTCTAGATTCTTTTCATTGAGATAAACTAATATTTCACAAAATATTGATAAAAATAACAAAAAATAAAAATTAGGTAAAATTAATTAATTAACTATATATTGTTTTAAGCTACCTTATATATACCAGAGCTACAGTTATACATATGTTATATTTTATATTTTATACAATAGGTAGAAAGTGAAAGTCGTCAAAACCTTTCATCCTGATTGCCATTTCTCAACTAATGATTGGCTATATAATGTACAGGGAGTTCTTAAGGAGGCTATGTTCAAGTAACGGTTTGGGATATTTCTACAGATATCTCATCTAGCAAAGATTGGTCGCTCTTGTTCTGTATTGTATGGTTATCATGTAATTCTTCTTGGTTGGATCATTTCCAACCTTTTGTCCTCCTTTTGGTCTCTCATCTAGCAAATGATTGTCAATTGTTAGGGTGTCAACCTAGTTGGAATCCTCTCTTTCCATTGTGATCCTTAATTTAGAAGGGTGTCGTTTTAATCATTGTATTCATACATTGGTTAATAAAATTATCTTTTTTTTTTGCCTTTCAAAAAAAAATATAATTAGTCTTTTATACATATGTTAGTCTAATGTATTTAAAATATTACATATATATATATATATATATATATCTAGGTATATCGAATATGTTATATACATATCTAATATATCTATTCCATCATTATATTTATCTATGATATACATATTTAATATATCAAATATATATTATTTCTCTTGTTAGTTTTGTGATTGAAATAAAAGTATATTTTTATCTTGTTATTAGTTTAGCTTGGTCGAATGAAAATACATGTTTTTTTCTTGATTTAAATTTGCATGACGACATTTTGATTTTTATGAAAGGGTTTCATGATGGTTGAAAGGACAAATTTTGAAAATAAATGGTCCCAAAATTAATTTTATTCAGAGCTAACAATTGAATTTAGGAAAAAAAAGTTCCCATTGTTTTTTTTCTTGACAAATGATCAGCAAGTAAATTTTTATTTTCCTATAAGATTCATTTGTCAAATGAACACGCACAAGAAAATATATTTCTTTTTCTTTCACTTCACTTTTCCTGAGAATAACTTTTTCATACAACATTTTCGACAACTGAATAGAGTCTAGGGCAAGGGCAAGGCCCAAGATGCCATTGCCTAGGGCCCCCAAAATGAGCCACAATTAGGGCCCCACTAAAATTTAGTATTGGGCTGAGTTGGGATAAACAAACTCAATTTTTTCAAGCCCATTTCTTCTTTAAAAGCATTAGTTTTGGGTTAGAAGCAAACAACCAAAAAGGTCCAACTGAACTATCCATGGCTCAAAATTTCTTTGGTGATCCAAAAAATGAGAAACAAAATCTATTAGATAATATAAAGGGTCCCTTTTAGTATAAAGGGCCCCACAAAATCTATTTTGTGTGTGTGTGTGTTATGTGTTGGCATAGTTCTATTTTTTTTTTTTTTGATTGGCAAAAAATCATAGTGGAGAAATTGGAGTAGCTAAAGTTGAATTGATTCTTAAAGGAGATTGAGGGGTATTTGCGATATATAGCGGATAAGTTTTATAGGATGCCACACAGAGAATCTAATGAACCCTGGATCGAGTCCACGGTGAGGGGAATTCCGATGGTTGCTATATCCAAACAAATTTCGAACTATTTAAGTTGTGACATTCCAGTCCCAAACACTGCAGTAATTGCCTCCCCACCCACACCCAAGGCCAATTTCAATGCGCAAATGTATGCCTGGGATATGATTGAGAACCCCAATGAGTTCAATAGAAAATGGTCAGGAAACTGAATGAAAACGACTGTTTGTTGAATATAATCGTGCAATATAACATTTATCCCTTGGGTAATGAAAAGTAACCAAAGCCAAAAGGAGTTCATTTAATGCACGCTTTGATGAACGACAAGCAGATTGACTTTGGGAGGTTCATGTCTGATGAGATGATCCACTTAAAAGAGTACCAAATACTATAGTATTTCAGGGAGTACATCAGTTGCAGTTTTTTTGGGTATTTCGGGGAGAACTATATTGGGATTTTTTTTTTTTTTGTTTAGTTTTGTTTCAGTATCTGTCTAGTTGGACCTTTGAGTTTTGTAGCATCTTTTTAGGTTCTGGTATGGTTTATGTCTAGGAGTGTTAACTTTGGTAGTTAGTCCTCTGGTTTGATTTGGTTCCCCCAGTTTCATGGTTTGGATGATAGTGTGTTGTTTTAGATGTGTTTTTTTGTGTGTTTTATTTGTATGGTTTATAGGTCTATCTAGGCTTGTCTATGGAAGTCCCCACACTTGGTCTGGTTAGTCCATGTTCTACTCTAATTTTGCTAATTTCCTCTCAAGATAAGTTGTGGTTTTATTTCAAACACCATGATCTGGTAACGATTGCCCTTGGAGTAAAGCTGGAACATAGTATGCATGTTGGTTGCTAATTTTTGCTGGGATTGTAAGATGATCTACCCTGGATTTTTGTTGATTCAAGACTTGTTATGGTACTGCCTGCTACTATCAAGATTGCAGGATTGATGGAATACTATCTTTGGAGTCAAGACTAGTTAGTGCTGAAGCTTAATGGTCTGGCAGATGATTTGTGTTGGCCTTCAAGACTTTCTAGCAGGCTGCATTGACACTATTGCCTTGGATTGGATGGATTGCGTTGGCTTTCTTTGTTCTCTTGTCGCCCTTAAGAAGGTTGTTCTTACTTTTATTGGTATGTTACCAACCATTTTGGTTTTTTCTCAGTTGTCAAGCGGCATATGATTGTCATCCCCTCAGGTGCCAACGAATTGTGGTACTCCTTAGAGGTCGAGTAAGGTATGGTAGATGCTAGAATTGAGAGATTCACGGTATTTATTTTTAACAATTATAAAGTGACAGAAAGTGAAACTATAGGGAACCAAATTTCTAAGTTCCAAAAGTTGTTAAAAAGAGTTGAAAAGAAAGCCAATATCTTTAGTGAGAAATTTAAAGTGTCCTACCTTATTGGTAGACTTCCACCATCTTGAAGTGATTTTTCTAGAGGCCTTGGACATAAGAAAAGAGAGTTAACTCTTGCCCAATTGATTAATTCACTCAAGAGGGAAAACAACATAGGTTGGCTCTTAAAAACATAATGGCTAAGGTAAACCTCATAGAAGATGAGACTAAAAATCATCCCTAGCTAGGCCCCATTCCAAAAATAGGAACAACTTTCGTCCTAAAAGGAAAACCTTCAAGCCCAAAACCAATAGTCACTTTGGTCAAAATCATAGTCGTAGAAATTTTGAGGCCAACAAATCCAAGGGACAAGGAAAAGGTTTGTGATCGTGCTTTGTTTGAAAAAGAACCAATCATAAGGCAAGCAAGTGCTACTATCAGAAAACAAAGGAATACAAAACAAGAACAAGCACTCATTCTCATAAATGAGGGTTTAGTGGTCAAGGAGCGCAAGTGGTTAATACATTGATAGAACAAAGAGAGTCACGCAGAACTTTACCTTAGGTATATATATGAAGTTAACATTACTTGTGAAAAAGAGTGGTTGGTGGTTAGACTTTGATGCTAATATTCATGTTTGTTTTGATCGTCATTGTTTTAAAAATTATCAAGACTCGAGTGGAGGAAGTGTAAAGTAACATTAGGGAATCGGCCAGATGCACCGATACTTGGGATTGAAGACATAGACTTGAGGATGACATCTGACATGATCTTAACTTTGAAGAATGTGCAACATGTACCTGAAGTGAGGAAAAATTTAGTTAGGGGGTCATGTTCAGTACAGTTAGGCTATAAAATTGTAATGGAGTCAAATAATGTTGTATTGGCCACAAATGATGTATTTATTGGAAAATGTTATGTTAGTGATGGCTTATTCACAGTGAATGTGATTGATTCTGATGGTTATCTCAAAATTTTCAGCATTGAATCCTCTCCTATTTGGCATGATCGTCTTGGACATGTAAACTTAAGAAAAATGAAAAGGATGATGGATCTAAAACTTTTGCCTAAAACTGCAATAGACCACATTGAATAGTTAGATGAAAGAACACACACTTCTAGATCTTGTACATATCAATGTTTGCAACTGTGGTAGACCACCTACTAGAACCGGTAATAAGTACTATTTGACCTGTACAAGTGATTGTTCTAGATATTAAAACATATGATTAAGATCAAAGATGAGGTCAAAGATAAGTTTAAAATGTCCAAAACTAAGTAGCAAATCAACTAGAAATGAAGATCAAGAGACGTAAATCTAATAGAGGAGGTGAGTAAACAGGTGTCCTTAGAACCTTTTGTCAAGGACACGGAATTGTACATGAGGTCACACCGCCCTAATCTCCTCAATCCAGCGGAGTAGCACAACCAAATAATAAAACTTTATTAGACGACCAATGCTTTGTTACTAAATTTTGGGTTACCTGAAAACTTAGAGGGAGAAGTATATATTGACAACTTGTTTCATACTAAATCGAGTGTTAGTAAGAGATCGTGATAAATTATCATGTGAAAGTGTGGGGGTGTATAGGTCCGAAAATTGTTGATACAGTATTATATAGGTTATGCTTACAATAGCAATGCTTATAGGTTCATAGTTGTCAAATCTAAGGTTAGCTATATCTCCCATAATACTATTATTGAGTCTCGAGATGCAACAATTTTGAGGATATTTTTCCTTATAAGACTAATATTTCTAGCCATAGCTTTGATAATCACTCTTCTAGTCACATGTCATTGTTTAGTGAACTTGAACCGTTACAAATAGAACCCAAATTAAAGCAATGAAAGGATAATATTTGAGAAAAATTTCAGAGATGAATTCTTTACTTTTTAACAGAAGGTGAATCTAGTTCTTGTAGTGAAGCAATGTCATCTTTGGATGTCCCTTTCTAGAAAAAAGCAATCAATAGTGAAACTGAGTTTATACTTTAAAATAATACTTGGGATTTAAAAAACTCTTCCTCCCGGGAATAAGGCCATATGTTGTAAGTGAATATTTATAAAGAAGCTAAAGCCAGATGGTAGCAATGATAAGTATAAAGCTAGGTTGGTGGCTAAATTACTTACTTAGAAGAAGGAAATAGACTATATTGACACAGATTCTCCAATATCTAGAATTATAATCATCATGACTTTAGTTACTTTAGCTTTCATATATGACTTAGTTATTCATAAAATGGATATTAAAACTTTTTTTTTACGGTGATTTAGAAGAAGAAATATACTTCGGGCAGCCTGAAAGTTTTGTTTTAAAGGGTCAAGATCGCACAAAGTGTATAGACTAATTAAATCTTTGCGTGGTCTTAATCAAGCTCCCAAGCAATGCCACAAACAATTTGACAAAGTCATTCTTGAATATGGCTTTAGTATTAATAAACATGATAAATGTGTATACATAAAGGCAACGAGAAAGAATGAGTAATTTTATGCCTTTATGCGGATGGTATTTTATTACTTGGAACTAATTTGAGAGTTGTGCAAAAAGTTAAAATCTATCAATCTAAATATTTTGATATGAAGGACTTGTGTGAGGCTTACATCCTAATCAAAATGAAATTGGAAAGAACACGTAATGGGGTTATTTGGATTAATCGGAAATTTTTGGAAGATGCTTCAGAAGTTGTAATACTATGATCTCAAACTGGTATCTACATTGTATGACTCTAGTTCTAACGTGATAAAAAATCCTAGTGAACCTATGTCTCAACTCAAATATTCACAAATCATCGGCTCACCACTCACTGTACACAATGAACAAAAGCTAGGCCTGGTATTTCCTATGTTAATGGTAGACTTAGTAGGTACTAGACACAATATGAGTAATGAACATTGGACTGCTCTAGAAAGAGTGTGGAAATACTTAAGAGGAACTTTGGAATATTCACTTTCCTACAATGGGTTCCCTATTGTAGTGGAAGGTTATAGTGATGTAAATCAGATAATATACAATTTAGATGTGAAATTCACTTCTGATTATATGTTTATGTGAGGTGGTGCAACAATATAATGGGGTTCAAAAACATAGACCACTATATCTACAAGCACCATGGAATCTGAACTAATAGCCCTTCTGTCAGAAGTCTGTGGTAAACAAAAATGTTGGTTCATTGAGTTTTGGAAGATCTGAAAAGAATATTGCTAATATTGCTATTAGTTGACTAAGGGCCTATGTGGGAGTGTAGTCCTAGAATTGTGGAGGGAGATGGGCTTAAGCCTATAAGGAGTCACCTAGGGAGGTAATGATCTTTTGTGATTATCAATAGGTAAAAACAATACATATTGCGTGACTAATTTCCAGCACTACTATCAAGGAGACATGACATCTAGAGAAAATTGCTTCGTGTCAATCCCTAAGGCATAAGTGATGATGAGTAGTGACGACGAAAAAAGGTTTAACCTTGAATGAAACCAAGGAGACCATATCATCGCAAAATATGTGTTCGTCACTTATATCCTTGGAGGTTTTACCTAAGTGAGAACATTGTGAGTCTGCGACTATGGAAATTAGGTTTTCCCTAAAACGCTCATGATAATTAAGATTTGCGCACATGGCCATTAATTGTGCCAACTCATGCCTTAAGTTGTGTTTTGGTTCCACATGTACAATAGTTAACTTATTAAAGGGTTTCTGTTTAAAACTTGGTTTACTAAGTTCCCATAGATGAAAACTGTTGTCCTTTAAGTGTAGTGTTCAAATCCAAAAGAATCCTACACCTGTTATATGGTAAAAAATACCCAGTATTTTTTTTACTGTAGTAACATATAGATTTTGTTTGATTTTATGCAGTTTAATTTGGTTCTTGCGGGATTCTTGGAAACATAATTTCTAAAAGCCCTACAACTTAGTTAATTTAATTATTCGAAAATTACTCCCCCCGTCCTAATTTGTTTGTCCATTTTAGAAATTCCAACTTATTAAGGGAACATAATCATTACTCTTAAAAGTTTTAACTTTCCAAAAATACCCTTAACTTTCTAAGCATTAAATGAGAGTGCACGTTTTTCAAAGTGTGATTTTTAAAAAAAGAAAGGACATTAAGGTAACTTTCACAAGTCAACTTTAAAAATGGACAAACATTTTGGGACATGTAAAAGTCAAAAAGTGGACAAACAAACCGGGACGGAGGGAGTAGTATTTTAAACCAATAGGTGTTTGGTTAGAAATAAAACATTATGATATTTCACTAAAAGACTTTGGGTCTTTTAATTTGAAATTTGAAGGAACATCAAGAGTTCTGTATAAATAGACCTCTTGTGGATGTCAAGATATGTTATTCTTTTCCTCTCCCTTTCTTTCACGCTCTCTCTCTCTCTCTCTCTCTCTCACACACACACACATACACATATAATTGTTATTTTTTTATATTTTTTGGCCATTCAAAATATACTTGCATTTGTCAGCTACAACGGTGAATTATGGATCAGATTGATGTTTCTGATCGTATCTTAGAGTTGTATGTGGTCGACATAACCTTCACAGAGAGAGGTACATGTGGCTTTAGGACAATGATTTATCGTGCCTTTTCACATCTCACGGGCTATTTTTAAACTCTTATTAATGTTATATTGTTTTCTTATTTCTAATTTGTTCAAATACATTGATTTAATTGTTCAATCAAATCTCATTAAACTATTATTTTCTATTTTTAGATTTGGTGTCGCGTTTATGTTACTGGAGCTTTAACACAAACTCTAACAACAAACATAAATATAATTACTAAATAGAGTACTTTGAATGCCTTAATACTAAGAGAAGAATAGCAAAAAAGTGAGTTGAGGGGGTATTGTAGTAGGCCGAAATACACAACGGTGGGCCTTCGGTAATTATCCTCGGCCTAGTTGTGCTCGCCCGAGTCAGACTAGGCCCAAAAACTACATTACCTTTTCTGGGGTTATAGGCTGAACGGCCCAACGGTCGGCATCTATCCTCAGTCACTCCCACTCCTCGGCCGTACGATGTTCAACATGGCCACGTAAGAAATGTGTTCCCTCCACATTTTGACAGTTGCACAAAGGAACGTGGGAAAGATTATTACGAGACATGTAAATGTGCCCGTCTGATTCTCACGGAAGTGGGATACATGGTAGGACCCCCGCGATTCTCGAACCACGGTGCTACATTCTTGGCCAAAGTCTCCAGCAGGCAGTTGGATTCCTACTCTATAAATACTGAGCACTCCTACATCAAGTACACGCATATACACTCACACTAACTCTTACTTTCAAGTTACTTTTGCTCTCATTAAAAGGCTAACTTGATTGTTGGAGTGTCCGTCGGATGTCCAACCTCGATCGGCACTAATTTAGTGTTGAATGTTTTGCAGGACTAGCTAGAAGGTTCACCATGTTCTATTGAGAGGTCTAATTCTGATTCCAGACTACATAGGTACAAAATTGTCAATTTACATACTCAAAGATGTGCATTGATATGAGGTATCTTTTGAAAAAATGTACCTACATAAGGGTTTTGACTGCTAAAGTAATAGTCATTTTTGGAGACGGTGCCAGTTATTCATAACAATCACTTATAGTTTGAATTCTAAGTATTGGGTCACACCTTTTTATATTTAATGGTATAAATTGCACCTTTCTCAAATCCAATGGAACTCATAATTACGTATTATTGTTTGAATGTGATTGTTGCCATACAATCTAATTAATATTTTATTTTAACTAGGGGTGTAAGACTAAACCGGTAAACCAGACCAAACCGGTAAATCGGATCAAATCGTCGGTTCGGTCCGGTTTTGGGAGTAGATCGGTCCGGTTCGGTCCGGTTTGATTTTTTTTTAATTGCTTCGGTTTGGTTTTCGGTTTTTGAGTTTTTGGGGCCGAACCGAACCGGACCGGACCGGTTTTAATCCTAAGTCATTTTATACTTTATAGTTTTAAGTGTTTAGGTTCTTTATGTCTCATTCTCTCTGATTTTGTATTTTTTTTACTGAGTTCGTGTACTTATTTTAGTGATTTCTGAGTTCTAGTCTTCATATACTAAGTTATGTTTTTGAGTTATTTATTTATTAATTTCGCATTTGATTTGTGGGTTCATATACTAAGTTATTTTTTTAATTTCTGAGTTATTTTTTACACTTTTTGATGATTTTGGCCCAAGACCACCCAAACCGAAAACCGGACCAAACCAGAGCCAAAACCGGCCGAGCCAAACCGGACCAAACCGAACACCATCGGTCCGGTTTTCGGTTTACGTTTTTTCCAAACCGGTTTGGTCCAAGTTTATAGGGCAAACCGGACCAAACCGGACCGGTTACACCCCTAATTTTAACCATTCGATAGTTGATGATTATTATTGATAAAAATAAGTGGTCTTAATTGAATGCTAGATACACCACAGATTGCAACCACATTGCGCCTTGTGCGCGTGTGTACATGGTGTATTGTGCACCCATATACACACAAGTATAGCGTCTAGCACATAATTTCTCATTTGTTTTCTTGGTTGCCACTTGTAAACTCTTTAATTTCTCTATCTTCTTTCAATGTTGGACAAGGAACATAATGAAAACTCCAAAATATACTATTTAAATTTTATAGTTTGTTTCTAACATTGTGGGCTTAAATATGATCCATTTTGTACGCTTGAGGAAGATATGTAATTTATATAAATAATTATGTTAATAAGGTTTTTAGGCTTTGTTTAACTGTCCGTATAAGTTTTGGAATAAGACGTACTCTGAGTTTTGGAATAAAACATAGTCTGGAATTAAGGTGACGATGAATTTAAATTTTTAAATGAGATGATTTTCCAATCCCATGATATTGGATATCAATACCATGTACAAGGTGATATTATTAATCATTGATTTAATTATATTATCGAAAACTTCATTAATCAAGCAAATATGAATGAACTGAGATGAGGTTATATAAATGAGGCAATAAGTCAATCTCTCTTTTATAGCGTCTTCTAATGGTGAAAACTCGTGTGATGAGAAAGGAAAAGAAACCATGAAGTTTTGATGATATGAAAGTCATACACTCTCTCTCTCTTTCACTTAGAGACAAGACTTATCATGTTAATGCCTCAATTGCTTAATCCACGAAGAGGATCATATAGTGTTTCAATATCACAAGTCAACAGAAGTTTCGCACAGGAAACTCTAATCTCTCTCACCGTCTCTAGTTGTTCCTCTCTCGACGACACTCAGATCTAACATTACACATATCAAAACGTATAGACAAAGAAGGAAGAAAAAATCCAAGGGGGATTTCACTAAATCTTCAGAAGTAAAAAATGGCTGTAGATTTAATTCATTCAGCGGCGAAAGAGCCTCTCTCTCACACATGGCTCCTTGAAAAATCCTCAAAGCTGCAGAATTAGCCTTTCACACACACACACACACACACGAGATGAATAACTATTTAACATTAACAAATACCCCTTTCTATTTCTCGCAATCTCTCAATCTAAATGAGTGATGTGAGAAACTCTAATCTCTTTTTTTATCGTGCTCGATCTAGGAATCTTTGACAATTATTTTGATGAATTGTCACTAAACTCAAAAAGAAAGAAGAGAGAACTGGACGTTGGCACCTACATAAGTGGTTCTTTTTTTCCTTCCTCGCTTACCTTTCACTTCCCTTTACTGAGTTACCAAGTCATTCAATCCGAAGAGGTCTTAAGAGTATGTGACAATAGCATTTTCCAATCCCAGTAGCCCCATTCTTCTTCTGGGCTCCCATCAATATTGGCTTTGAACAGTTTACCTTCAGAATCCGAGATTTTCTAAGTTGATAAATTTCTTAATCAGTCTCCGGAGCTCAACCAAATAAGTCATTTTTTTTTCCACTTTGAAGTAACTAGCAGGTAAACACCTTCATGCCACCCTCAACCAACTAACTCTTTAAAGCTGAAGAATTGACAGGTATAACTTTAGCCCACCTTCCCCAACTGTTGTCCTCTGGATTCCATGTAATGTTTGCATCTATTTCACTGCTGAGATTTCTGCAATGCCAGCATCCATCCTATTCACTAAATGCAGAAAAAAATACGATCTACATGTAAAGAATTTATCCTAGCAACCGAGCTCTGGCATTATAAGTGTTCTATAGCTAAATTTCTGATTAAGAAAAAGGTGCTTCCGAGGGGCCTATCACCACATTGGCCACTAGCTAGAAGACCCTCGCATCTCTTAACCTGGGTGCAGGTGACAAATATAAAGTTCAAATTTGGTAGGAATGGCACTGTTTCTGTATCTGTGTCTGTCTGTGAGAGAGAGAGAGGGTTCGATTCTTTTTCACTTAGACATCAATTTGGAGGGGAAAGAGGCCATTCATATTCCCCACGATTATAAAGTCGAGGGCATTTTTACCTGCTTACATGTAAATGCCATAGTACACACCTACACAACAAAGTTTTGTGAGCTTCAGAACTCGGACAAATTAATGGACACTATGAAGGAATATAAGGAAGGGGCTAGAATACAATGGATGCACAACCACAAAGGTTTTCCCTTGTAAATTGCATGCATCATCACAATATGTATAGATATGTATCAAGATGAAGCCTCCCCTTCCAAGCGTATACGTTTGGGGCCTTTCTCCTCAACTTGGCTGATTCCAGCTGATACCTTGCTCTCCGTAGCCTCCACTGAACACCTTTTATATGGCTTAAACCCTGTTCGGCAATTATTGAACTTCCCAAGCCCTAGCTCCATTCTCAGCAATCCTTCTTCCCCATCTTTTTCGCCTCTCAAGTATGTGTTGTAGTTTATCTCCACCGTTTGACGACTGGGAAAAGTCCCCCACGCCTTTCTATTAAGATCTAATTGTGAAGCATCAAGAGCTTTCTCATAAGGGTTCTGCAAATCCTTTTCATTGTTCTTCTGACACCCCATGTTCTTTGCATCTTGTGGAGGTGAAAAGCTTTGTGGCAATACTTGTCTGGAGAAAAGTGCTCGAAATGCCAACCGCCCCTGCAAATAAAGGTGAAATTCAAATTAATAATGAATGCAAAAGCAATAAAGTCAGGAAATGGTGTTGGAGCTAGGATATATCCATTCAGTAGGGGCAATGTATAGCTAAATTTTCTAAATTATTTCATCTTTTATACAAAACTAACAATGGATATGCCCTACGAGTAAACAAAAACATGAGGGCTTGACGTGTATCTTTTCATTTTCCTAAACCAATTAAAGAGTAGATAAAATATTTTATTTCCAATCTCGTCGCTTTCTTTTTTTTCTGTTTTTTCCTTTTCCTTTGGAAACTCATAATCCAAGGATACTAGAAATGAGTCAACTGCAAGGGTTTTCTTGACAAGAAAAAGGAAAATCCTACGTGAAATCTTAACAGGGATGAATTGCAAAAAACATATAACAGGCAAAAGTGTTGTTTCCCAAAAAATTGAGGGGGTATGCTGCCCCTACCGGCCCTATGGTGGCTCTACCTCTTTTGAGGAAGTTAAACATGAACACAAATGTTTTCAGTTACCTCTTCAGAGACCTCCTTCCATGAATCACTCGTGCTGCTGAAGGGTCTACAACGGCGATTACTAGTGTCACAAGCCAGATGGCTTGCATCAGCATCTTTCAACTCTTCCATGCCATTCTCATGCTTCTCCAAAGCATCTGTCTCCACATCGCTGCTAGAATTGGAACCACAAGAAGAACGATCCACTGGTTTTTGGCCCTTGGTCTTGTTTGAATCAGGGACTTCTGCTACTGCTGCAGCTTTTTCCTGATTAGCAGCAGTTAATCCAGTTTTTGGTTTTGCACCTTGACTCTCCCCAGACTCCGATGATGACGACATTGGAGATTTGGAAGCAGAATGTTGTTCTTGCACAGCTTCAGAAAATTCTGTGTCCAGATGTTGATTTTGCAGGGGAAGATCAGGAGAAGCTTTCTCACTTTCACAATTGTTTGCTGTTGTAGCGGGACACGCATCTGCCTGAGTAGCTGTTGTGGAAGCAGGAGCGAAGTTAAACCCATTGTGGAAAGGAGTGCACAACGGGATCAGTCCATGGGATGCCCACCATGCAGTTGCAGCGGCTACTGTAGAAGCAACAATAGCTGCCATACTAGGAGGTTGGTCCACCTGCCTTGACACAAATCCTCCTAATGTGCCAACAGGAGAATTCGCAGAAGCTTCAATAGTAGCAGGAGGCCAGAATGTAGCAGCAAAGCTTGCTGCAGCATGGGCAGCTGGGTTTTGTAACAGAGTAGATAAAAGAAGACTTGAAAAGGCCGACGAAACTTGAAGGTATGATTGGTAGTCACCTTGATTGTTGTGGATAGGGGTGGAAAGAGGATGGAAAGGAAGAAATGACTGATGAATGCTTGACGTGTGAATATGATGTTGTTCAGTGGTTGCAGTTGAAGTTGCAGATGAAGCTGGATTTGTGAATAGGTTAGGGTTTCCGTTAATTCCTCCCAGTTGGTGGAATACAGATTCTTGGTACGGCATATCTGGAGATACTTTTTGAGTGAGAATTCCTAGGCTGCCATTTAAAACATGCACCGGAACATTCCTAGGGTAGTTTTGTGCCCCAAAATTTTCAGGGTGGCTCATTTCATTAGTTTTGTTGCTTTGGACGGATTTCTCATGTGATGGGATGGAATTATCGATAGTTGAGTTGTCATTTGTTGCATTAGTTTGATGCGTCTGCTTCACATCGTGTTTAGCTAACTTGCGGTTTCCTTTGGGTTCAACAGTGACATTAGATTCATTTGTTTCATCGTGGTTACATACCATCATTGGCACAAACTCCTTGAATGCGCATGGATCTTTGTGTGCCACAGGTGTTGACACGGATTGTTTGTTTGCCGAAGACAAGGACACACATGGAGCTTCTTGGAAAAGGGTCAAAACCTCAGAGCAATTGCCCTGATCCTCGTTCTCTGTTACATTTCCTGGCTTTTCATCTCGACCAGGTTTCTAAAACAATAAATAGGCTGAAATTTTTCAGAAATAGAATTTTAAAAAACAAAAACAAGTACATATATAGTAAGAAGGCATGCAGTGAATAAGAAAAGGTGCCACAACTTACAAATCAACCTACAGGACAAGAAGCAGCAGAAAATGCAGGGGGACATATGTACCTCGGGAAGTGGTTCTCTCTCCAAGTCCAGTACTTGTGTACCATTGAAGAGAGAAGAAACCGACGGTAAGTCTTTGCCATCAGTTGCTCCCACCTGGGGGGTGGCTGTTCCAACACCAGTCTTTCGAGGATAAGGATTGCTCGGTTTCCTCTTGGGGCGTGGAGGAGGAATCTCTATGTCAAGAGCTTGTCGTATTGGAATCCCTTTGCCAAGAGCTTCCTTTTCCAACTGGAGTCCAAAAAATTTTGTGAGTATTAGAGAACAAAGTAGATAATATTTCACGTTCTAGTAGTCACATCCAAAGTATGCTGCTGTGAATTTAATGCAGACTAGTTTTAGAGACTGCATCGTTAAAGTAGAAAGGAAGGGGGAAAAAATGACAAAGAACACCTTATATCATGGTCTAGGAATAGCTGCAGAAAGGAGAAGATTGGGACTGGGGACTAAGGACTGAGTGGGCTTACTCTTGGATTGAAATCGACGAATTGCGCTTTGCCAGGGAGATTTTTTGAGAAAGATTCTCCATTGGTAATTCAAAATAGAAAGAATTGAAATTTAATAAAGGCTCGTAGGGGGCCCCAAGGACTAAACTCACTGTGATATGACTAAGTCTCCCAAAGAAATCTAGTGTAAAGTTTTGGAATCCCCTAAAAGTTGAGGTTTCTATTTCATTGCAATCAATATATAAGTACAATAGGAACATAATTACACTACGACCCTCTAACACTAAGTTAATTAATTAATTATTAATTGCACAACTAATATACATATGAGCTCATATCTTAACACTTCCCCTCAAGTCGGTGCGAAGATATCAATCAAGCCCAACTTGGACACAATGGGATGAAACATTTTGCCACCGAGGCCTTTTATGAATATATCCACTAGTTAATCTTCAGACTGTACAAAAGACATGCATATCAAAACTTTGCTCAGCTTCTCCTTGATAAACTGTGTGTCAATCTTTATATGTTTCATTCTGTCATGTTAAACAGGATTGTAAACAATGTTTATGGCTGCTTTATTGTCACAATAGAGTTTCATCGGACTATGAGCCATGGCTCTACACTCGGCTTCTGCGCTGGGATCGAGCAATCACTGATTACTTCTTACTTCGCCAAATAACCAAGTTTCCCCCAATGAAAGCCCAGTAGCCAGAGGTAGATCGTCTATCATCTAAGGACCCCGCCTAGTCTGCATCAGTAAATATCTCCAGACACAAATGACCATGGTGAGCGAACAAAATCCCCTTTCCTGGAGCTGACTTGAGATCCCTCAAGATACGATAAACAGAATCCATATGTGTCATACGTGAATCATGCATAAACTAGCTAACGACTCCCACAACATATGAAATATCCGGTCTAGTATGAGCTAAATAAATCAAACGACCCACAAGTCTCTGATATCTCTCTTTGACAGTAAGTTCCCCGTATCTCCACTAAGATGATGATAATTAGCCTTAAAAGGGAAATCTGCAGGTTTACAACCTAGTATTACCTATTTTCTCCAATAAATCAAGAATATACTTCCGTTGGGAAATGAAAATGCCTTTATCAGACCTCGCCACTTCCATCCCGAAAAAGTATTTCACTGATCCTAAATCCTTGATCTCGGATTCTTAAGCCAGTTAATCTTTAAGGTCAGAAATCTTATCCACGTCATTGCATGCCATTATCATATCATTAACATAAACAATAAGGATAGCAATCTTGCCACTACTTCCTTTAATAAACATATAGTATGATCAGTATGACTCTGCCGGTATCCAAATCTCAACATAGCCTTCGAAAAACTGGCTCTTGGTGATTGCTTTAACCCATACAAGGCCTTTCTCAATCTACACACTTTTCCTTCACTTGAAGTCGAAGTAAAATCCAACGGTATCGCCATATAGACTTCCTCTTTTAAATCCCTTTGGAGAAAAGTATTTTTCACATCAAACTGTTGATTAGGTCAATTCAGATTTGCAACACAAGAAAGTAGAGTCCGTGCAGAATTCATCTTTGATACTGGAGCAAAGATCTTTTCGTAGTCAATCCCACAGGTTTGAGTATACCACTTAGCAACCAGTATCGCCTTGTATCTTTCAACTGTCCCATCTGCATTTTGTTTAACAATGAACACCCATTTATAGCTCACTAGTTTCTTTCCTCCTGGAAAAAATACTAATTCTCAAGTACCATTTTTTTTCAAAACTGTCATCTCCTCTACCATAGCTTTCTTCCACTTAGGTATCCTAATCGCATCTTGCCAATTCTATGGAATAAATATAGAAGAAAGAGGAAACAAAAGCATAATATCAAGGAAACAAGCGATCAGACAAACTGAGAAATGAAATATTGGGTACACTGTCTAACGCCCTTCCGAAGAGCAAGAGGAATATTAAGATCACTGGACTCAAAAAATGTTGGTTCAATAGGAGATTCATCACCTGATAAGTCAGCAGTAGTCTGGGACTGGAACTGGCATTGGTGATTGGCAAGATGGCATCACACATGAAAATTTTTCTTTTTTCTTATATGTCTGCAACAACTGGCTTGGCAAGCTGTTGTTCACGCCCAACCAGTTCACCAATGTCTTTGCTTGCCCTATCAACAGATATAGGTTCCTCCCTGTCAATAGTAGATATCTCCTTCTCCCCCCACCAGGAGACGGTAAAAATATTTCTTTCTCCCTAGTAGATGATGACTCTCCCTGAAGAGATGAAGTGGAAGGAGAGTAAAAAGACTCAGTCTCTCAAAAGGTAACATTCATAGAGACAAAAAAGACTTCAGAGAGTGAATATCGTAACACTTGCCCTTTTGAGTAGATGAGTACCCAAGAAAGACACCTATGAGCTTTAGGACCCAACTTAACTCGAGGGATGGGAAGTATGGACAAAACAAACACAGCCAAAGACTCTCGGGAAAAAAAAGAAAATCACATGTGCAGGGGAGAAACGCAATGGGAGTTTTGAAGTGAAGAACACTAGAAAGCAGACGGTTGATAAGCTAAGCCGCTGTCAAAATCGCTTTTCCCCAAAAAATATTTGGAAAAATGCATGGTGAACAAAAGGAAGCGAGCTACTTCAGCAAGATGACAATCCTTGTGTTCAGCAATCCCATTTTCTTGTAAGGTGTCAACACAAGTCGTCTGAAAGATAATAACATGATCATCCAAATAGGCCCTAAAGGCCTAATCAATATACTCGGGGTCATTATCACTGCGGAGAATTTTAATGTTGGTTTCAAATTGTATGCGCACCATCCTATGAAAAGACGTAAAACAAGAAAATAACTTACTTTTGGACTTGAGTAGATACACCCAAGTAACACGAGAATAACAATCAACAAATGTGAAAAACCAACAAAAACCTTTAAGAGAGGTAACAACAGAAGGTTCAAAACATCAGAATGAATAACCATAAATGGAAAAGCACTTCTTTTAGTAATAGGGGCATAAAATGAACGTTTATGTTTTCCAAGTTCACAAGCTTCAGAAAAAAATTAACTCCTAGGATAAAACTTGGTCAAATGAGGAAAAAAATTCTCTAAAATGCCAAAAAAAAAAAAAATGACTCAATTGCTGGTGCCACTGATGCAGCAAAGAAAGATCATAACTACTATCTGCGTGCAGATCTCGGTCATAGGACAAAGGTGGCGGAAGTGCAGACTCCAAAAAATAGAGACCATCATGTGTTTTACCACTGCCAATCACCTTTTCCGTATTCAGTTCTTGAAAAACACAATAAGAAGGAAAGAATATCACAGAACAATTTGCAGAACGGGTAAAACTACTGATAGAGAGCAAATTAGTAGTAAAATTTGAAATATATAGAACTGAAGAAAGAAAAATAGAAAGAGAACAATGAATGGAGCCTTTCCCTGAAATAGCAGTAAAAATAAGAATAAAAAACTAATGAACCTGTCATATGATATGATGTATTGGAGTCGATAACCCAACGAATACCAGAAGAGGTAGTAAAGGCACTAGCTGAGATATTTGTGTGAGCATACTAAGTGGAAGTAGAAGCAGTAACAGAAGGAGAATGAGCCCGAGTCATAAGGCGCCTGAGAGCTTGCATCTCCCCCTTGAAAAAAACCACCAGTAGGATCAGAATCGGACTAAACCCTAGAGTCAACCAAAGTAGAAACTGTGGACTCCGAGACATGAGTCTGAGCTAGAGAACGTGCAAATACACGACCACGACCACCTCCCTTGCCACGAGGACGGCGACCATGTAACTTCCAACAATAATCCCTAATATATCCGGTACTGTCACAATAATCACACCGGAGAGGGGCACGATCAGTAACGCCACTACTAGCACCAGGTTGACCACTCAGTGGAAGAGTGGCCATTAAGGCAGAACAAGTAGAAGTAGGAGTATATAACATAGCACCCCACCGACTCTCCTCCTGCTGAACAATAGCATAGGCCTTGCCCAAGGATGAAAACGAACATGACCCAACACTTGCACCCTAATCTAATCATACTCCATATCAAGACCAACCAGAAAATCATACACACGTTCTTTTTCCAGCCACTTGAGCCATTTAGTAGCATCTTCAATGCACAAAGCCTGAAATTCCTAATAATAATCAAACTCCTGCCATGCACGATTCAAGTCGGCATAATACTCAGCGACCGATCGATGGTGTTGGTCCAATGTACGAAATCTCTTTCTCAACTCAAAGCACTAATTACCATTCCCCTGCTGAGAATATTTACAGGCTGTAGTATAGTCCAAATCACATACAAAGTTTCAAGAAGCAGGAAGGTATGACGAAGATCAACACTCATGGAATTAAACAACTAGATCATGACTAAGGATTTATGGGACTTAAACCATTTCAGATCACCGGGGGCCGTTGGTTTAGGAACTGGACCCTCAATTAATTCAGACATCCCTCGGGCTTCAATGGCCAAGGTAAATGTGCGAGACCAAATCAAATAGTTGGTACCATCCAACTGAATAGGGCAAATATCCAGGGTAGTATTATCAATAGTTTCAACACAGCTTGAATCATCTTTCACACCACTTGGACCACTGATAACAATCTTAGAATCTTCAGCCATAGGTAAAAAACTGATTAAGACTGATTAAAGATACCTGAACAAATCCGGCGAACACGAAAAAATAACCAGAGACTGCCAACCAAGGGCATACGGATCGCAGCGAATAGAACAACCCAAGGCTTGGTTATCAAACAAAGATTGCAGCGAATAACCAAAGACTGCCACAACAAATAAAGAAAACTAAAGACTACTACAGCAGCAGCGCCGACAACAGAGAAGACTAGCGGCGACGGCGGTGTAGGCTACAGGTTGCAGCTGAGGAAGCTGCTAAAAGGTACGGTGGAAACTCAGAGTTTAGGGAACACCAGATTTTAGGGTTTATCAAACCCAGAACGGCTGAGGGAACTCAAAAAGGCTAAGGTGTGTGAGGAAATCCAAATTTTAGGGTTTACGACTGAGGTTGAGAAAACTCAAAACATGAAAAATGTTCGATCAAAGACAAAATAGGAATCAAAACTCTGATACCATGTAAAAGTTTTGGAACCCCCAAAAGTTGAGGTTTCTATTTCATTGCAATCAATATATAAGTACAATAGGAACATAATTAATCTACAACCCTCTTAACACTAAGTTAATTAATTAATTACTAATTGCACAACTAATATACATATGAGCCCATATCTTAACAAGAAGCAAGTGGAAGAAAGGTCCTTGAGCAAATTCAGAAAGCACACCTATGGTCTTATCATAGTTTCATATCCATGGGCTAACTTCATGAAAGCCTTTTCATTCTTAACAAGTCATATATTGTAGTTCACGTGGGCCATGGCTTGTTGAATGTAATCTTTGCCAATTCATTAAAGTAAAACTGCAAGTTTTTAAAAGATCAGCTATCTTACTGAAGCACAAGATTAGTTAATTTGAACTTCTCTTTCTAGAATCTATAACCAACATTTTTAGCCCATGCAGATCTTTCTTGCAGATTTACTATGACTTTGTAAGATTCTATAACTTGACCTCCAGCCTACCTTAAATTCCCATCTGAGGGTTCACCTTCTTAGTGTATAACAATTTCGAAGTTGAATGCATTATATACTTTTCTCTAGTATGTTCCTATTTATTTCTAGCCCTATATGCTTATTTTTTGCAAGTTCTATTATTCTCAATGCTCACTTATATTTACCAACATTTAATCAAATTTGTTTGAGTAATGTCAACTCATTAACCTTTTATGGAAAGCCAAATTAAAGTTGCATAGTGCAATTGCAATGTCCCATGATACAACTAACCAAACTTGGGCTGGTTTGACCAAGCAGCTGTATGTGGCCAAACCAGCCCCTCTTTTCTAGATCGAACAAATGAGTCACTTCAAAAGCATAACGACGGCAAATTCAGGATCATCCCATATGACAATTAAGCTATCAATGGCAAGTAGCGGCATTAGGTCATGCAGGCATGATCATGGTAATGCCCAATTACCATGATCATGCCTCCATGCCCCAAATTATTGTTGTGTCGGTGCAAATGATCTATTGCTTGGTTTTACCACATAAAATGAAACTGGTCTCGAGTGTTACTGCAAGCTGTGACCCGGATGGGTTACCATGGCTTTCTTTCAGTGGTGTTGATGCGTAGTGAGATGGGATGTGATGGTTGTCTGTCACTTTAGCAGTAATAAGAATGTGGGGAAAGAGAGAAAAGTTGAGTGACACTTCGATCGTGTTAGTACCAAAGAAAGGGGTAGCAAGGAATATCAAAAACTTCCAACCTATCATATTGGTGGGAACCACTAGGAAAATTATAGCTGACCTAAGAAGCACAGATACTCTGAAATGGTGTCTTAAGAGTATCCAATACGGATTCGTGCTTCAAATGGCCCTATATATGTATCGAATACAGCAAATAATTACGTAGTTATTTATTTGGTTAAGTTTCTCAGACGTATACAAGTGGGATTTGTTTGGATATGCTGGGGACCAAGACTCAATTTTCAAAAGAATGTCTTACGATTGAATTTTCAATACCAATGTCATACAAAGGTTATATCAAGTCGATTGTTGCTCTACCAAAAAGCCCTAGCTCTCTAAAGAGCACAACAGGCAACCAGCGAAAAAGGGTTTTCCATCGAAGAATCCAGCTTCACCCGAATAAATTTGTAAATATTCATTTGTGTAATTCTTCTACATATTTATTTGTTAAAGGTTTTTGGTGTAGTTCTTTTGGTGATAGTTTATCATGTTCCACGTCCCCATAGTTTTCCTTTAGCAAATCCTTACTCCTGACTTCATCCATTTTCCATCTTTTTTTGGGTAAAAATCCAAATATACCATCCCCACTAAGTTCTGACAAAGTTCGAATCAATGTTTGGCCTTACCCTAAGCTCATATTTATGGTAGGAAGGTCCTAATAAAGAACCATACTTCTGATTAGCCCGTTTCTTGAATCGAAACTCAAAAATCGCTGCCTTCTGCTTGAGCGGCCAAAACCCCACTTGCTGCCATGCCCAAAGCCAAAACTACACAATCTGGTGAAATTCATTTGAAGCTGCCAGGAAGTCTGCTGAAGCGGCCAAAAATCTGTTTCGTGTCTTTCACTTATCCTATTTTCCAGCTTGAACTCCTTGTGTTCTTGGATTATTTTGACTGACTGTACCATTAATTAATTGCTTGATGGCTTGCCAAGAAGGATTGAACACCTAAGTCCAAATCTAACACTATCTAACTCAACTAAAAGACATTCTAAAAATCAAGAAGCTCTCCAACAAGGAAATTACAACTCAAATAGATTTAAACTAAGGGATGGTCAATAGTATCTAGGAGACTCCACACACTAACTGTCTCCTTCGCTAGAAATGCTGGGACAAAAGCTCTCCATAAATGTCAAACTCACTTGTAATCCCAAGATCCAAGACACGAAGTATAATAAGCTCGATGGGCAAAGAGAGATTTGTAACTAGCAAGCTGCAAAATAAACACTTACAACAGTTGTGATGTGCATATGATATACAAACCTGTATTACCTATTGAACTGTTAACCCCCAATTCATCTAAAAGCTTTACTATTAGAACGAGAGAGGCAACTTTGTTATTTATATCTCAAACGCGCCCACTCACCTCTCCTCTATACGCAGGACAAACACGTGCACATATTCTAATTATAAAGTAGGTGTCCGGTTCGAACATAGGATTTTTTACCATATTAGATTAGTAAACACCAACTCATTAAAACTTAAGCTATTGAAGGGAGAGACTGCATTATGTATGTCCGTAACACAACCAAAAAGCAACAATACAAGGGCACTAAGTAAGAACTTATGTATATGCTTCCTTTCCTTGTCATGGAGGACAAAGCTCTACTTGGGACAAGAGGGAGACCGATTTAGGCATTTACAAGAGGACCATGCGGGAAATACAGAAGCCAAAAAAAGTTAATAATAATATCCATCCAGGGAGCTAAAACACCAAGTAGAAGATTCTGAACCATTAAAGAAGCAGACCAGAGCAAAAACAACCACCTATTCTCAAAGTGTGCCAGTAAGACGCGTCCCTGTGATTGAGTCTTGAATCTGCAATGACATCCTTCCATATATGCATTTGAGCCTCTACAGCAACCTAAAAAACTCCATACATACTCTACAATCATCTCCCCCTCCGAATCATCAACTATCACCTTTCACATTGTGGCCCTCGAACATTCAACTCACTTTTGGCCAAGCAGCACTTGTTAATAGGTCTAGATAATCTCATATCGACGGATAAGTCAACTACTTCATTCACGTCCTCTAGTAAACAATTCAGTCAAATTATCTTAGTACGCTAAGTGGAGTCGTAAAGGTTTTATGGTACTAATAAGGGTAGTCAATGACATTGGGGACGAGGGATGTGCAACAGTACAAAAATATCCCCAAAAGAGGTAGATGAATACTAAATACCAACAAAAGTCTTGGATCATGTTGTTACAATCCATGTCATATGTATTTGGATAGAATTCCCAGTACCTTCACCAATAGCCTCACAACTGACAGAAAAAGAGAAACTTATTCGTGATCTTACAGGATGCTCAGATATAAGTTAAATAAAAAAATCGTCAACTGCAATATTCCATTCAGGCAAATGGCACTTCGAGCACAAAAGAGAACTATAATTTTTCAAGGGCTAGGCTCATCTCAGACATGAACCCGTTAAAGCATCTAATTCATAACCAATTAGCAATAATTGGAGAGATTCCATAAGCTCATATACTTGTTCTGACATAATAACTAGCCGATGTGGGACAAGCTCTAACTCTATCCTGGACAAACAACCTTCAACTCGCACGTAGAGAACTAAAAAATGGTTCCATACCATAGGGATCAGAACTGTTGCACAGTTTTGGGAGCAAACAAAGGATAATCAATCACCAAAACCAAAGTCTTGCCCAAAACCTCCCAAACCCAGTTCTCACACCGTATTAGAATTTTTAGAGTCAACCAGCCTAAAAAGAATTAGTATTACGTGGAGTTGCCTCTAAATTATATAGGCCAGTTTGGTTGGCATAGACAAGCAATGTTGGAAAAGTCCAACACTCCCCTAGTGCAGGTCAGTATGTACGTGGAAGTGACACAAAAAAATACAGAAACCTGGCCTATGAGTCCCCCAGACCCATCTTTGAAACTGTGTTCAAGTATTCAACCCAAAATTAAGTGGCAATGAGATAGGCTAACTCACGCTAATTCTGGGGCAATAATATATCAATGTGAGGAAAGCTCTTACATAACCTATAGGCATCATGGTCGGGATTAAATAGCCATTGCAAATGATTTGCTTGAACCACATCCCTTTTACATCTTCGAAGGCATGATTGCAAAAGGTAGAGATGGAAAACTAGAAGCAAATTAGAACAAGAGGAAACATCCCCAAATCTTAAACCTTGAGGTTCCAAATGAAAAATCAACGGAAAGCTATGGAATTCTATCTAGCTAAAATCAAGTGGAGCAAATTTGAAAGAAAAACTTCCTTCAAATCTTGAGAGATCAAACCCTTCAAGAAAAGAAGAGGGGTGGAAGTGAATGGCCTTGAAGATGTTTCAAAAACAAGTTTGTTGATGCCTGATTAAGTAGTTTTGAGGGCCGCACGAACATCACTAATTTGCCAATTTAAAAAATTTGTAACGGCGAGGATCGCAGCTTGAGTGTACAGAAGGAGTACTTGAGTTTTCAATTGGGAGTGGGCAAAAATTGTGCAGGCTTCAAGGAAATTTGGCGTAAAAGGTTTGGTCTCTCCCCCTCTCCGTTGTCAATTTAATGAAAAACTCTCCCCTTTTCAATTTAATGCAAAAGCTTGGTCAAAAAAATAAAGGATGAGATAAAAACAAATAGCTATTTGAAGTCCTCGACTAGAGCAACTTACCTCTTAGAGTGGATTCAAGGCGACTCAAGTATTGAATTGGCAGTGCATAAAAATAGTGTAGGCATCTAAGAGATTCAGTTCCAAGGTTTTGTGTCTCCCATGGCAATGTAACGAAAAAATGGATAAAACATATTTAAAAAAGAGGATAAAACCAACAGCCAATGAAGTCCATCAGTTCGACTAGAGTACCTCAAGTCTTGCAAAATACATTCAAATTTTCACTGAGTGTAAGAAACTCTCGTAATTGCTTATTTATAGTCCTTGATTCTTAAAGAATAGGTCTCCTGATTTTTCATTAGGATGATGTCTTCAACATTTGTAATTGCTAATCTATGTAGTATGGATATAGACACAAACACGAATATGGATAAGGATGGGACAAAGCAATTCTAAAAAAGGGACACGGCCATGTTGGGTAACATGAAATTTTTTAAATAATTCCTTTAGAGTTATGCATACCTTCATTGTTACGACTAAATACTTTTGTTTAAACCTCTATCGAATGCATTGAACAGATGGTGTATGTCTACATACTTAAATTTATAACAATATTGGCCCAATACTTTTTAAATTATGAATAATTATCCCCAAAAAACATATTAAAATTAACAAAAGTCACCCCGTTGTGTAGTGACCCTGCCGTGTCCTCATGAGTGTGTCCATCGTGTCTCCTTGTGTCCTCCTTAAAAGAATACTATAATGAATAAGGCTTCCCTTGTGTCCCCACGTGTCCCTGTGTCCCCACTATCAGACACGGATACGGCGACCTCCTAGGAGTGTCCGTGTTTAATAGCTGCTAGCGTCCCTTTTTCATGGCTAGTTTAATTGCTAGGTTGTTGGGACAAGAGTGAGACATTGAGTGATTGGACTGACTCACCATTTACAAGCTTCAGCTTTAAGTAGGTATGACTTCCAAACAGTGTACGTTGGGAGTCTTGGTACTAGGTATTATGAATGTCGATCCGATAGTTTATCCTCGAGACCATTGACTTCGTAAGTGGGCAGCCGGACCCCTGAAGCAAATTGCCCAAGATGTGGTTTCATTATTGAAGGACAACGATCTCGGGGCAAACTCTCTGAGCTCTGCACATTGATGAAGAATGCGTTTGCACAAACACACTCAATGTAAGGGGAAAATGGTCTGTGACTTTTGGATGGTAAATGGTTCAACCAACATTGGTGCTAGCAAAAGGTGCTCTCAATGAAGTGGATAAAGTGAAAAAGCCCAAGTTTGGACAGCGGTGGAGAGTAACTGGTGAACTGCTTTAGCTCTAGAGAGTAATAGATAAAATTCAAGAGAGCGTAAGGGCTGATATATTGGTCTCGCCTATGAGAGAAATTGTTGTGATGCGTGCAGAAGGGATCACATTGGATCAAAAGAAAAAGGTTGGTTCTTTCATATACATTGGATGGACTCACACTTGCAACTCAAGCCTTTATATGAGTATGAGTTCCAAAAGGTGTATTTTGGCCCAGGTTTTTGGGAATGCGGACTCTTGACTCTGGAACTTCTCCCAAGGTAATGGACCTCGTATGCGCACATGCAAATTTCCTAAAATCACAAAATTTCAACAAATCATGCATCGGTATTAGTCATTAGTAAACTGTGGGTCGAACCGCAACCTGCGGGTTATATTCTAAAATAGTAGAAGCACCAATTTTAAGAAGCGGACCAATTGTAAAATATGGGTCGAATCGCGAATCAAACTATCCAATAGGTAGATTCATCACCCATTTATCCCAAAAAAGATCCACCTATATGTTCATGTTAATGGTATGCACAAATTGTTAATGACCATGCTACATATTTAGCTAGAATTCTCCATGACGCTTTCTTAGTTTTGTTCTCAGACAACTAGAAGCCTTTTCCTCTGACAATAGCTCCTCTTTTTTGTCAGAAAGGTAGAGCAGTGAAATTGCATTTAATGGTTTGTGGTTGCAGAAAATCAACATTAAAATTGCTATTCCTGAGCAAAAATCCATCCACAAGGATAGTGAACACATAAATGATCACTTTAGACGAAAATATGCAGATCTAAAACTCATTCGATGGTCCATAATTGTATCATACTAAGATCGCATTATTTTCTTCACTTGAATCCTCACATGATCATTGAGAATTATCAAACAAGTCAAGTTACCGATAAATGTCTTTGTATTTATGAAAAAAATTAGGTTTATAAACCTTTCTAGCATACTCACTCTTTCTGTCTACAAACACCCCCCCACCTCCAAAACAACAACCTTGGATGGATATGCACTTGCTGAGTCCCATTAACAGGTATATGAATGGCTTTAACTTTTAGAAAAACATGTCTCTTGATTAGCCCTCCAACATTTCTGCATCCCATTACTAAGAAGATAAAAAGGGCAATCCAGTGCACAAGGTTCTCGCTACTACAGGGTCTGCAGAAGGATCGGATGCATGCAACCTTACCCCCGCAAGCAGAGAGGTTGTTTTCATAAGTCGAACCTGTGACCTAGAAGTTGTTTCGTAACTCAAACCCGTGACCACAATGTCATATTGGGGCAACCTCATCGTTGCGCGCCGGGCGGCACAAAGTTTCCTCATAACTAGTGTACCACCACAAAAGCGCTATTTTATTATCAAATTCGAGATCACTAGACACATCAGCACGTTCAACAGCATACTTCAAGACAGTAGAAAACAAGCAGTTTATGATTACCAACAGCAGCTCCCAGCATATTTCAAGATCCAGTGCACTTACTGAACTAAACAGAACAACAAACAATGGTGATAACGAGTGAAGATTAGGTATTAAAGGTAGATTAAGCCATGAATATTGTTCCATAGCGATGTTTAAGGACCTAGCAATGAGAAGTGAACATGTATTTCCTACATAAGCACAGGGAGAAGCTACCAATTGACCTTTGTAAAGAATTTCTGTGCATGACTTCTGATCTGCACAGCAGTCTTGGTTCCTATATGTTCTGCGCACCACCAGGCAAAAAAACAAAAACAAGAACAGGACGAATTTCCAATTAAGAAAATATATACATCAGAAAAAGCTCTGTAAATTAAATTGCAAGAGTATAAGTCCTATGGATTGTGCTGATAATACTAAACATGGATCCCAGAGGTTAAGAAAAAATCAACTTTAAAATCAAAGTGGGGATCAATCTGAGTTGAACTTGCAGCACAAAATTAGTATCAACCAGGTAGTAAAGAAGAACAAAGGGAGGAAAAAAGTTGAACCTTCGATGCGTTGCCATGCCCGACCATAGAGTTTTAAGGCCTCTAGAAACTTATTATGCTCCTCCTCCGTCCATCGTTCACGTTGCTTAGTAATTGTATATGGTTTTCGTATCTGTCATTAAACCGTAGTAAAAAAATCACATATTAAAAACCCAACTAAGATTTGAATTCGTGCCACTAGCCAATAAGTCCATTCTCTTTCTTTGAGGTTTCATTTTTTATTTTTTTCTTGAGAAACTGGAACTTGCAAACAATAACAGTTCAGAGTATCAGTATGCTTATACAGATAGTACATATAACCTTAATAAACAAGTCTTCCCCAGAGGAGTTGGTGTCCATGGAAATGGACCAAGGCAGCTAGCGCTGCTTCAAATCCTCCCTGACGAGTAAGGGATAAAACAACAGCCTTCTCTCAGCACTAGCCACATCCAAGTATACTAGAAATAGCTTAGCCGTGGCGGACGACCACAAAAACCCGATAACCTAATATTACTGCAAGAACGAGAAGAGAAAGTAACAGCAAGTATACAACTCCCACCTCTGCTTCCAAAGAAAACAAATTCAATATTCGAAGTCATTGATAAAATATCAACATACTGACTGACGAAAACTTCCAAGTTTTAGTTGAATTATTTATCACAGTCCGCAGAAAGATAAGGGAGACAGCTTATCTGAATCGGAAACAACTTAACAGTAAATTCCTTTAATCAGAATCCTCACCAAAACGAAGCCGACTACTGCAAAACCTTTATGAGGTGAAGGAACAAGAAGAAAGCATCACTAAACGCACATATCCTTCAAAAATTCAAAAAATGAAAACCCTAGGAATCCGAAAAGTACATCCGGACAAAGCTAAAGCTTCAGATCCAGTACCCGATCATGCCTCATACATATTCATCGGAGGCTCGGCGGAGAACACCAAGTTTCCGGTTGTTTTGGATCGGAATTCGAAGATCTAGAAGCTAAAATAATACAAAAACGAAGGAAGACCTATATAGTTCAAGAGTACAGAGAGAAGGGGATGAAGAGAGAAACAGAGAGAGATGAAGAGAGAACCGGGTGTTTGGGGCTGAGAACTAAAACGGGCAAACGGTTCAGCTGAGGAGAAATCTCAGCCACTATTATTTTGGTGGATTGTTTTTTTTCGTAAGAAAAAGGAAAATAGATGGTTTTAATTAGAGGCTGCGATGATTGGAAAGCAACCCGTAGACGAGGAGAGAGATTGAGGATTATAGTAGTGAGCTGTGATGATGCCAAGTGGCTTTACTTTAGTGGCCGATTCGAGAACTCCAGAAGCCCACCGTGCACTTTTTGTTTAGAGAGAGAGAGGGTGGAGGCCACTTGCTTAAATCTCGACCACAAGTCCACATACTTGGACTTTTTCAGCTTCAGAGTTGGTCTCTTTTACCAAACTGCCAGTCAAATCGTAAGGACGTGCCTTTACTTCTTCTTCTTTTTTTACATTTTTCAAAAGGTAAATTGCACTGACCTCCATGAGGTTTCTGATAAATGTAGAGATCTCTCTTGAGATTTTAAATAATACAATAACCTCCTCTAATTTACAATCTATTATACAGATTCTCTCCTGACATTAACTTCTTATAAACAAAATTCGTTTTGGGTGTTAAAACACCAAAATAACCTCATTAGTCTTTTTATCTTTCTCTTTTTTTTGTATATAATTAGTCTATTTATGTGTGTGTATGTGTATAATTCATTATATCGATATTTATATATAATATATGTTTATGTTATATAACTATATTTAGTGTATTTATTATATTAGACTTTACTTGTTTTTTGATCAAGCTATTTATACAAATGAATATGCATCTTATATTTTAAACAAATTTTTTTTACAAAAATTCTTGTTATATTTGTATTTTTATTTATATTTTACCTAATGAAAGCACATATACATTTTAGTCTATCTCATACAATATTTTTGATAACTTTTAATTTAATTTCTTTTTCATTTAATGTTTCACTTTCTTTCTATTTTTGTAAATTATTAGGTAGTCAATGAGCAAAATTTAAAAAAATATAAATATAAAAGTAAACTTGAAAAAACATTTAAACAATTAAACTAATCCCAAAAAAATTGCACGAGTTTTACATTATATTGTTATTAATGAATTTTTTAGAATTTCTTAAGCCAAATACGACCTTCGTTTTAGCTTTTGAATAAATTACTCCAAAAAACAAAATATTAAGTGCCATTCTAATAGAATCAAGATTGTAAATACCATATTGTACCAGTCGGTACTGGCTATTACGTACCGTTTTAACATAAAAATGATACTAAGTACGTATAATATTATACCGAAAAATACTGGCCGTATCGGCCAGCACCGAAATCTTTTTTTATAGTTGCAAAAAAAGAAATTATTTTTTTTGCTCTCTCTATAGTTTATATATAAATATAAATATATATATATATATATATATATATATAGTTGCGATAAATTCGATATGGTATTCGTATATGACCGATACTAGTACTTATTATACCAATAGACAAATTAGTACTCAAGTCGATCCGATATTCAGAATCTTGGATAGAATCATTTGATCATGTGGCTCCTCAGTGGAAAACCCATATGGGAAAAGATCACAGGAGAGAAGACTTAGCACCTATTGATCATTTTATGGTCACAAGAGATTTTACAATTCCAAGACATGACTCTATACTTCAGGGCTGAAAGCATCTCCAACCTTACTCTTCATTTTACCTAGTTAAAAATACAAAACTCGCTACTTTGTCTACTTACTTTATTATATATGTATTATAACCCCACTCTCTATTTTATAATCCCTCCAATTTAATAAAATGCAAAATCAATAAAAGAGAAGTGTTGAAAATAGAATGTGGATAAATAAAACCAAAAAAAACAAGTTTGAGATTTGACTAGTAAGAATGAACTCACTACATATAGCTAGTGAAATTGATTTGAGTCAAATTGACTAACCTAATAAAAAGTAGGTTGGAAGTTAAAAAAATGCTTGGACTAGCTATTATTACTAAAAAGATGAATATAGCTAGTTGGGTTGGAGATACTCTAACCCTCTTGTCGAATTTATGTACACCACAGCACTCCCGTTCTTGAAGCTCTCTAGTCCTAACACTCGAAGATCGATTGAGCCTTCTGTAAACTCAAGTGACTAGTTCTGGTATTTTTGTAATTAGATTCATATCAGAGGGCATTATATTGTTAGGTGGTTATCTGTTGGTTAAGAGTTTGTTACGGTTGTTAAGTCGGTTGTTAGGTCGGTTGTTAGTGGTGTTAGTATAAAACCTGAGGTCTTGAGCTGAGAAAGGGCGGTGCGAAAAGAGAAGAATTAATCAATATACGAGATGTTTGGATTTCCTTTTCATTCTATTCTTGATTCTCCATATGGTATCAGAGCGCAATAGACGAAAGTCTTCTTCAGATCCTGGAATAGATCTTCAGTTCAATCACTAGTAAGAAAACTTAGGGTTTTCACAGTAGAAATGGCAGGAGTAGTAACAATGCCTCAATCTTTAGCGTTTCTAGTGTCGAATTTTCACTCTCTGGTAACAATTAAGCTTGATTCTTCAAACTACCTGGTCTGGAAAATGCAAGTACAGAGTGCGACGAAAGCTAATGGCTATTTTGAGTACATCAGTGGCAGTGTGGTGTGTCCAGCTGAGAAAATTGCTGATTCAAGTGGAAACTTAGTATCCAATCCTGAGTATATGTTGTGGAATTTGATTGATAGTCAACTCATGTCATGCTTGATTGCATCGTTGTGTGCAAACACTTTATCACATATTCTAGGTTGTGGTCATGTTCACGAAATATGGAATGTATTGGAGATAAAATACAATACTCTGACTAGATCTCATGTTCACGACCTCAAACAACAATTGTACAATGTTATGAAGACTACTACAATGGATCTCTATATTGATACGATTAGAGATTGTGCTCAGAAATTGGCAGCGACGAATTACATAGTAGATGATGATGATCTGATATTTTATACTTTACATGGATTGCCTGCTGAATATGATCAGCTGAAAACTTCGATTAGAACACGAGGTGATTCACTTAAGTTTGAAGAATTGATAAATATCATCAATGTTGAGGAAAGGCATATGATGCAGAAACAATAGGTTTCTGTTTTAGACAAAACCTCAGTATTTGTTGCTCAAAAGACTGATACATCCTCATCATATGATATTGCGTATTCTGGATCTGTTGTGTCTTCAGTAACACCCAATGTTCAGACCACGCAACAACCTGTTACTCAGTTCTTTCCTCAACCGTTTAGTCCTCAGTATGCATCGTTTTATCCTGGATTTCAGAATTCTGGAAATTATAGAGGAAGAAGTGGAAAATTTGGTTATGGAGACAAACCTGCTTGTCAAATTTGTGGAAAGACAAATCACATAGCTGTGACTTGTCATCATCGCTTAAATCTTCAGTATCAAGGGTCTGACAAATGGAGAGGGAGTCCACAACAGTATACATCTCCTACTGGTTTTCATGGACCACCTAGGTATTCTGCAAATCAGAATTCCAGTGCATCAAATTTTCAAGTGCAAGGGCAGGTTAATATGGCCACATCTCATCCTTGTCAATTTTCTGTTCCAATGCCTATTATGCAAAATTCATGGGAGCCCTATCCCATCTCATCTCCATATAACCAGTATGCTTATCCATATCCTCCTCAGTCTACACATCCAATGCAACAACCTTTTCCATCCTATTCTTCTGTCAAGACTGGAGAAACTGTTGGTTGTTCTCCTCATCCTCCGTGGTATCTAGACAGTGGAGCGACAAATCATGTTACTAATGAGGTTCAGAACATTTCACAACCTGTGATGTGCTCTAATCAAGGTGGAGTTATGGTTGGTAATGGCAATACCATTCTAGTTGCTCATACAGGTACCAAATTTCTTCAAACATCAGATGCAACTCTGAAGCTACAACATATTCTTCATACTCCCAGTATTTCTCATAATCTGTTATCAGTGTATCAGTTGGCAAAGGACAATAACTGCTGTATTACGTTTGATTGTGATGGTTTTGTTATCGGTCCATGCCACAAGGGACTTTATCTGTTACAGCACCTCTCTGAAGGTATTTCTGACTCTGCTATGGTAGCTACTGCTTCTAATGTTGATTCTGTTAACTTGTGGCATCATAAACTTGGTCACCCAAGTTTCAGATTGTTTGAGTCTGTAATAAAACACCTTGGCATACCTATGTCTAGACCTTGTTCCATTGATTGTTCGAGTTGTAATGTTGGCAAAAGTCATAAACTACCTTTTCCTAGATCCACTAGTGTTACTTCATTTCCATTTGAATTGTTGCATATGGATGTATGGGGTCCTGCCTCCATCAGTTCTTTCCAAGGATATAGATACTACCTCCTAATTGTGGATGACTTTACTAGATTTTGTTGGTTGTTTCCTATGAGATATAAGTCAGAGGTGAAAGTTCTCATTGCTCAGTTCAAAGTGTTTGTGGAAAATCAATTCAGTTGTTCAGTTAAGAAGGTACGCACTGATAATGGCAAGGAGTTTGTTAATCACTTCTTGGCTCAGCTTTACTTGGATGCTAGAGTTTTACATCAAACTACGTGTCCTTACACATCTCAGCAAAATGGCATAGTTGAAAGGAAACACAGGCATTTACTCGAGACAACAGTTACGCTTTTAACTCATGCATCTTTACCAAGCACTTTTTGGTTGGAAGCCCTACATACTACTGTTTATCTTGCCAACCGATTACCTCACTCTCCTTTAAACTACCAAATTCCATATGAGTTGTTGTATAAACACAAACCTGACCATTCCTTCTTGAGATCTTTCGGTTGTGCTTGTTATCCATGGCTTAAACCATATAGTCCTGACAAATTAAGTCCTAGATCTGTTGTCTGTATTTTTCTTGGTTATTGTGATCATACCAAGGGATATCGATGTTATGATCCTCTATCTCACAAGGTTTACATTTCTCGACATGTTAAGTTTGTTGAACATGTTTTTCCTTACCCATCTCTTGTTTCACCTAAATCCACTTCTTCTTCTCCTATTTCTTCTTTCAAAATACCACTTACCTCATTCTCTGAGTTTACCATCACACTTCCAGTTCAGTTGCCTACTCTTCTATCTTCAACTCCTTCTGCTGCTATATCTGCAGATTCTTCTCTTGCTGATTCTGGTTCTCCATTATCTTCAGCACCTTCTGCTCCTACTGCTTCACCTGGTCCACATCTATCTAGTTCACATCCTATGATTACACGCTCTAAAGCCGGTATTTTTAAACCCAAGTATCCCATTTCTTTGCTATCAGTAAGTTCTACTGATGCTTTGACAGAACCAAAACACTTTGGTGAGGCTCTCAAGTGTTATGTTTGGAAGAAAGCTATGGCTGAAGAATATGAGGCTTTGGTTAAACAAGACACCTGGACTTTAGTTCCACCTCCCTTTCATGGCCAAATAATCAATTGTCAGTGGATTTACAAAATCAAAAGACATTCCAATGGTCATGTGGCTAGGTATAAAGCCCGATTAGTTGCCAATGGTAATCAACAAACGGAGGGCATTGATTTTACTGAAACATTCAGTCCTGTGGTTAAACAACCTACAATCCGCATAGTTCTCAGTTTGGCTGTTCATCATAACTGGTCGTTGCGTCAATTGGATGTATCTAATGCATTTCTTCATGGTATTCTTGATGAAGAGGTTTACATGAAACAACCTGCTGGTTATCGAAGTTTGTCCCATCCTCATTATGTTTGTAAACTGAAGAAAGCGTTGTATGGTTTACGTCAGGCTCCCCGTGCATGGTACTCTACGTTCTCTGGTTTCTTGATCCAACTTGGTTTTGTTCAAAGTCAGGCCGACACATCACTGTTTGTGCTCCATCATCATTCTTCTGTGCTACTTTTGCTTCTTTATGTTGATGATATTGTATTAACTTGGAATGATTCTCTCTTGATTGATGAGTATGTTGCTCTCCTTGGTTCTAAGTTTGCTATGAAGGACTTGGGGACTCTTCACTATTTTTTGGGTATTGATGTTAAGCAACTCTCCACTGGTTTGTTTCTTAATCAGAGTAAGTATGCTCATGAGCTATTGGTTAAAGCTGGGATGGAAGATTGTAAACCCAACAACTCTCCTGCCTCTGTCCACCCATCTTCTGTTGATTCCGATTTGTTATATGAAAATCCTACAATGTATCGCACTTTGGTGGGAAGCTTGCAATATCTCACTTTAACTCGGCCAGAAATCTCTCACTCTGTTAATTTGGCTTGTCAGTACATGCATGCTCCTCGTCAAAGTCATTATGCAGCAGTTAAACGCATCTTACGCTATGTCAAAGGGACCATTGATCATGGACTCATCTTTACTCCCGGTCCTTTAGTTCTTACAGCTTATTCTAATGCAAACTGGGCCGGTGATCATACTGATCGCAGGTCTACTACTGGTTTTGCTATCTTTCTGGGTTCTAACTTGATTTCATGGTGTGCTAAGAAGCAACACACTGTTGCCCGCTCTTCGACCGAAGCTGAATATCGAGCTCTTGCTCATGCCGCTGCTGATCTTGCTTGGATTCAGCAATTACTTCATGATCTTGCTGTTTGTCTGCCTCAACCTCCACAAATCTGGTGTGATAACCAATCAGCCATTGCCTTGGCTGCTAATCCGGTTTTTCATGCTCGTACCAAGCATATCGAGGTGGATTATCATTTTGTGCGCGAAAAGGTTCTTGCCAAAGAACTTATTGTTTCTTACATTGGTACATTGTCTTAGATCGCTGATATCTTCACCAAGCCTTTGTCCGTTGGCTGATTTCTTTTTTCTTAAATCCAAACTGTTGGTTGGCTTGCCACCCATCAGTTTGCAGGAGGGTGTAAACTCAAGTGACTAGTTCTGGTATTTTTGTAATTAGATTCATATCAGAGGGCATTATATTGTTAGGTGGTTATCTGTTGGTTAAGAGTTTGTTACGGTTGTTAAGTCGGTTGTTAGGTCGGTTGTTAGTGGTGTTAGTATAAAACCTGAGGTCTTGATCTGAGAAAGGGCGGTGCGAAAAGAGAAGAATTAATCAATATACGAGATGTTTGCATTTCCCTTTTCATTCTATTCTTGATTCTCCATACCTTCAAACTTTAAGTTCTTCATCCAAATCTTCTCAGAATCACTTTAATTACCTTCAAGTAATTTGGGTATCAAAATTCAAAATGAGGTGGCGTGGGCGAAAACTTGGTAAAATTCCAAAGGGTTTATTGGGTTAGAGGAAGCCCAGAAAAAGGGATGCATAAGTGTTGAAGATGGAGCGGGTAGAGTTTCTAATCCATAAAGAAAAAGCCCAGAACACGAGGGTTAGTTATGAGAGAGACAGAGATAGGGAGAGACGTTGAAGAGGAGAGATAAATGTTGAAGATCACCATGAAGGTTAGTTTAGGCATTTTTTGTAAAGATAAGCACATCATCACTTTCCCGCGCGTCCAAAAACTAAAGACAGGGGGTGTGACAAAATTATCAAGTAAAATAAGAAAGGACAGTATAATTTTAAAAACCCGAGGGGAGATGCCTACATTTGTAAGATACCTTATGAGAGATCAGTGAAACTTACCGCTTATAATAGTGATCTTCCAAAGTAGCCTCTCTCTTCCGGATAGGATTTATGGATAATGGGCCAAATAGTTCCGTAAATCCAACACTATATTTTCCATACCATAAGGTAATAGTTTGAAAATTGTGGATAGAAATCTTATTATTTAATTTAAAATTTAAGAATGCTGATCAGGGATAGGAAATCTTATTATTATTCCACCTTTCTCAAACTATATTCAATGAAGTAAACATTGAGAAAAGATGATTTAAGTAACATTGTTTGACTAATGCTGGTATTATAAACACGTAGGGTGATTATAGTAGGTTCTAAACTAGACGGGCAGAATTGGTTGTATGTCCATATAAATGAGGAAGGTAGGCTCTGCTTAAACGAACAATGGATCATCGAGTTCAATTTTGTTCATATTAGGATAAACAATCTTTGCTCATCATTAGGTCAAGTAGTAATTACCGATATTTGATGAGTTGATTTTTTTTTTTTTTTGTGATAACTAAAAAAGTAAATCAGAACAAAATAGACGATTTCGATTAGCGGAGTAAGATTTTGAGGTGCTCCTATATGATGGAGGTATATGATGGAGGATAAGGTGAACAAAATTGAACTTAGGGTCGTCGCATATATACACAACTTATGAATCTGGTCATCATGTGTCTAATACAGTATACTAACCAGCACATGCATGCACAATACCATACCCTTACTCTTAATTAGCATAGTTTTGGAGATTTTTTTTCTTTCTTGGGAGACATTCTTGCCATCGATATCATGTCCTTGGCAAAGGAAATGGCACAGGGTTATAAGAAGTTTTATCTCCATTTTGATCTCTTCTCTAAATTATTTTACATCTTGGGTCACCTCTCATTTTTTATGTGGCGGTTTGCTAAATTTGTTATCCATTCCACAATTTCGAATAATGGTACGGGAGATGTAATAGAGATAGTCGTTAAGTAACGATTTTGAAATATCATACCTGTAATCGGGTGTTCTAGTTATAAATTTTGCATAATAATCCAATTGGGAATCAAGCGCTTTTCCTTCTCATCAATATATCAGGTGCAATTATATTGGAACCAAAAGAAATCAATTTGTATCAAACAGTATTTACTATGCACGGGCGTTACAAATTTATGTTGTACGTTTATTATGACCTTGACTTTTTTTCACAGGTAAATTTTTTCAAAACAAATCTTTAAACTCCAAATCAACAACCAGTGAATGGTATCCAATTTACCGGCGATTAGGATATTTGTGCAAGCTACGTCAAGGAAGGACAATAAAACTCATAGACCAGCGGTGGCTCCTCATTAGCAGACGGTAAAATTAATTCTCTAATAATTAATCAACACGCGTGTAAGTAGACTTAGGTTCCTGATAGTGCACTAACGCACTAAGAGATTGTATAGTGCACCTCAATGGAGTCGATATTATCGCCCTTTGAACCTTTTTAATTTTTTTAGAATTTTCTGACACATTATAAATGAAAGATCAAGTTGAATGTTCGATTAATTTGATTTTTGTATTTATTTAAGTATTCGACGAACTCTCTAAAATAAAGAATTTAAATAGTGATGACGATATGATTCAATGAAGCACTCTACAATCACATATTGCATTTAGTGCACTAATGAACTTCATGTCTTGTGGAAGGTGTTCTCGAGAGCCTTATGTTGTTCTAAGAAGAAGTAGAAGAAGAGAACCCAAAAAAAAAGGTTATTTGGGAAATAAAAAACACAACCTGTAGCTTGTTATCCTGTGAAACACCATAAAAAGCCTATCCAATTGGAGCCATGTCAGCAACACTATCCGGATGATGTAAGAGAAATGAGTGGTTGTCCATCTTCATATACTCGGGAGAATTTTGATCTGCACAACTAAAAGAAAATATCTTAATTTTCCCAGTAAACAAACAGAGGAAACATTAAAGCTACAAAACAAAACTAAGAAATCCTGCATATTTTCGTCTATCTGGCTTCAAGTGGGGGGCTTCAGAAGGTAGCTACCTAATCAGCCATGGCCTCAACTACTTCCACCCCACTTTCTCTCTCCTCCCCTTCTTCCACCCTCTTTGATGGCAAGGCTCCCCGCCAATTATCAGCTGCTGCCTCCTCACAATCTGCAACGCTCCCCACACTCCCATCGTCTCCGGCACAGTCTCAAAGCCGCGGCACCTGGAAGACCACCACTTATTGTAAGTTAACCCACCTTGGAAATTAATCGTTATATCAGAAATTGTGAGTCCATAATTTGCCCTTTTTTTGGCTTGCTGATTTTTTTAGTCTTGCCTATTTGTGTTTGATTAATTGAAGAAATAATTGGAAAATAAAACAGCAAATTTCAGAAACCAGATTATCATCTACATTTTTGAGTTTCTTTAGAATCATCTAATGCAGGTATGTATTGTGACTTTGATGATGAAGCTAGAATCAAAAGCTCTAAATAGATAAACAGACCAGGAAAACAGAACACTTCTCTATTGTACGGGAATATCATGTTTTATCTTAGGAATTAATCATGGAAGAGTTTGGCGTAAACGGATGCAACAAATAAATAAATTGAGAGAACCTTCACAAAAGAACACCAGATTTACATGATTCAGCTGAGAACATATTCAATCTTTACTCAGAATTTTACTCAAAAATTCGAGTAGAAGCTGCATTGAGAACTACGGGTACATAGGAAACACATTTTCGCGTGCATTAGTCATACTATCGGGGACATTTCATAATATTTTCTGACATAGAAGCTAATCTGCAATTATATCCATTTTTTCTCCATCCATGTATCCAGATAGTAGCATATCCTCATAGGGAAGTCTTTTAAGTGCAGCAACACCAACACACTGTTACTAGTTCACTGATACTGATGCCTGCCTGCTTTCAGGCAGAAAGATAGCACGCAATGTGGTTGCCATGGCCACTGGAGAAGCACCTGCAGAAGTTGCAGTAGCTGAACTGCCGGATATCGTCAAGACAATCCAGGAAACTGTAATGGACTCTTGCCCTTCATACCCTCAGTCATAGATTAATGATGCGGTTCATGTACGTAATAGTTCTAACTATATAAAGCCATTTAAATCTTTGGTTGGACAGTGGGATAAAGTTGAAGATAAGTATGCAGTGAGCTCTCTTGCTGTAGCTGGTGCTGTTGCTGTTTGGGGTTCTGCCGGAATGATCTCAGTAAGTACCTACCGTCTCACGTTATATCATCACGACCTTGTGACCTGCAATTTGATTTGACTTGATATGTGGTAGATGAATTCGTAAAAGACCAAATAAACACATAAAAAGGGGTATCTATATTCCTTGTAACAGGCAATTGACAGGCTTCCCTTAGTTCCTGGTGTTCTTGAGCTTGTTGGAATCGGATACACAGGGGTAAGTTAAATTTTATTTCGTTCGTGTTCAACCTAATTGTAAATGTCTTTCAGCAACATCAACCCCACTTTTAACTTCTTACCCAATGTTGCTCGTAGCCTTTGATAACCTAGGCTCTGAACATCAACCGAGGTATTTGGGTTGCATTTTGATTACCTCGTTAAATGTTCAGTTGAGATGAGCTCCAAGATATAAGCAAGACATGTACAACATGTTTTGTAGCTTGTTAAGTTGACATGAACTCAAGTTACTCGACCCAATGAACTTAAGTCCACTGTCAAGTGTATACAAATGGGCTCGAGCTCTAGCTTAGCTTTCTAGTTCATGTCCATCAGGCCATACTTATAACCAAAAATCATATTTGGCGTAACCATTTTTCCTCCATTAGACATGGACCTTGATCATCCTATTAACGATGACTTCAAGAGCTATGTTTTTTTTTTTCTTAGTAAACATGAATATATTTATCCTTAAAAGTAGTAGAAAAATTAATCGGATAGCTAGCATGAAGGCATCACAAAGTAAAAACTTGAAACCTAACTAGTTTAGCTCTCGAGGTCCTATAATCATTTGCCGCTAGCGACAAAGGAGAACAAGAAAATGGCTAGTAAGATACCAATCAATCCAAGCTTGGCTTGGACAGGACCAAGCACAAGCAGCCTAGCCGTACTACCTTAACAGCTTACATCTAGCCTTAAGAGTCCAGACAGAAGAAAGAAAAGGAAATGGAGTAGAACCCCTAGCCTCAAGAGCTATCTTTGGGTAGTGGATTTGTGGAGGGACTTGTAAATGGAGTAGAATCCCTTCACAAATCCATCTGCATATCCAAGAAACAAACAAAGTAAATCGACAACTCCTGTTAAGATCCATATTGCAGCCACATATATGTTTAGTCATATGTTGTCTTTATGTTTTGGCAGTGGTTTGCATATCGGAACCTGGTATTCAAACCAGACAGGTAACAAATTTTCACATATTCTCAGACTACACTTTTGAATCTTTAATACAAAATTGCAGAACTAGATATGGTATGTGGTGTATTCCGCACACGTAGTTTGATTCGTTGAACTTGTTATTGCCCATGTCAATGAATTTGCAGGGAAGCTTTGATACAAAAAATCAAAGGCACATATAACGACATTCTTGGGGGCAGCTGAATTACATCAGCTGAAAGCACTGCTGAGATAAAGTGAATTCCCGGAGAATGCTGAAGCAAAATGTGATTGTCCTTATTTTTTTGTCTTTGTTTAAATCAGGTTCTAACCATACTACACCTATGTTATGTACTATTTCTCAATGAAACGTGTATCCATGTGTTATACTTCCCTTTATTTAGCACTACCTATTTGCTCATAATCAGGATTTTTGAAGTGTCAAAACAGTTGCACATGGTTTACTTACTCTGCATTATCAGTTATGTGCCTAGCTAGGAACACTGAATTGTCATCCGTTCATGCATTCGCTTTGTTTTTGTTAATGTCTACATTTGTTAATATATGTGTGTGTGTGTGTATTACTGTATATATTTGGAGCTATGATTTAGGCATTACCATATTTTGCACATTTCATATTTCAGTTGTACTCCGTATTTAGTTTGTATTCTCACTACTATATAAAGGAGCTCTTGTACATGTATTCAAACTATTGGCCCTATTTGGGCTGTGGTTTTTATGTGTTTATTTATTGAAATTTTTTTCGTCCTTATTTGAAATTTTTTTGCAATTTTTTGTTTTTCATCAATTTTTTTTGATTTATTGATTCATCTCGACAAGAGCTTTCAGAAAAGTTATCAATCATCGGCTAAATTTGAAAAAAGTTCACAAAAGACAAAAATAAATCAAAAAACAGAGTTTTTTGTACTTATTCGTCGTCTTTAGTGACTTTTTTTTCATTTGGACACAATTTTATACTCATTAGATTCCTTTCATTAAGACGGACCAATAAACTACAAAACATTGAGATTTAAATAACAAATGCAAAAAAAAAAAAATAAAGATAAAAATTATGAATAAATAAAAACCAGAGGCCAAATAGGGCTATGAATCATATAGACAATTCTCTCTCTCTCTCTCAACTTTTCTAACATGGTATAAAAACCAAAGGTTCTGCCACATTGATGAGAACATCAATATTTTATGGTCTTCACTTCTGTTCCATCATTATCAGAAAGCAGCATTATTTTTGGGTATTCTTTTTCTGTTCAGCCACTGTTCAGACCTTCTTGGTTGTCCAAAATTTTCACAACCACTATCAAAGTGCTTGGAATCTCCTCGCAATTCCAGCGCCACCAACGATGTTGTCAGATTGCTATCCACGCGCCATCACGCATGCCTACGTTAGCTACTGTGCTGCCTACGTCAGCCCTAGCCGCGCCGCGTCATTAGCTCCACCCGCTTGCACCAGTCGCTCCAGATTTGCTAACATCAGTCACAACTTGGTTTAGTCTTAAACTGAGCAGATTCTTCAAACGCCCGGTTCGCCCTATTTTTGGACCCTTTTGGGCTAGTTCAGCCGATTCCCTATTGTTCTCGACCATCTGAATCAACTGGTAGTCTGGTACACTCGGTTTTTTCTGTTTCTGCTTCTATAGTATTGATATTGATTCATAGATCGCTCGGACTCTTCTACCCCGTGGATCAGCCTGGTTTAGTCGAGCAGATTTTTCAAACACTCAGTTCGCCCTATTTTTTGACCCTTTTGGGCTGGTTTAGCCGATTCTCCATTGTTCTCGACCATCTGAATCAGCTGGTACACTCGGTTTTTTCTGTTTCTGCTTCTATAGTATTGATATTGATTCATGGATCACTAGAACTCTTCCCACCCCATGGATTCTATTCTTGCTACTCTCCAATCTTAGAGTTCTTCCCAACACCGGTCTACTACTTGCAACTACTGTCATTGAGGTCTTTTATATACTCATCTTCTGGCTCATTGTCCAATTAGACTTTGTCGGTTTTGCAAAAAACTAGCCCTGGTCATCTCCAGCAAGATTGCTTCCGCAATCTACCACGCCCCTCAACTGATTCATCATCTCACACTGGTCCTTCCACTGGAAATCTTCCATGGGGCACCTCTCAACGGTCTGGGAATCAATTTAAGTCTCTGCCTGTTCATCGCACGACTACTGGTGCCTCAGAGGACTTACCTTATTCTGTGCCTATAGACCCTTCTACTCAGTTTTTTCTCAAACCAACGTCGAGGCTATGTTTTAACAATTTCTCTCCACTTTCGGTACTCCTTCCTCTACCGCTCTGTCTGTCACCTCAAGTAATACTTCTTGGTACTTCGACTTAGCCTGTTGTTTTCACATGACATTCGACACTACTATTTTTATTTTTCTCTCCCCCACTCTTCATGTTCCGTATATCCATACTGCTAATGGTTCTCTCATGTCTATGAGTCATGTTGGTTCTGTTTTCGCTTCTCATTTGTCTTAACGTATGTTGACCGTATGTCTGCTCTTACCTTAAATCTTTTCTCCATTGGTCAATTGTGTGAGCATCGCTTTTTCCAATACTGGTTGTTTGGTGTAGGACCCTCAAACGGGACGGACTCTTGGGATTGTTTGTAAGCATGGACGTCTCGATGAGCTTATTCACCTTCATGTTCCAAATTCCCCTTAGATTGCTGCTCCTACTTCCGGTCCCATCTTTTCTCCCTTTCATATTTGGCATTGTCGCTATTTTTGTTGGTTGGTTAAAGTCTATAATTTTTAGTGGTCAATTAGGTTCTGTCAATCTTGGTGCTTTAGATTGTTTATCTTGTCAACTTGTCAAACAACCTGTTTTATCGTCTAATAAAAGTGACTCTATTTCTCTTGCACCATTTGATACTTGGGACCTCTCCCTTACTCTTACCATGAGGGGATCACGCTATTTTTTATTTTTGTAAATGATTTTTTCTGTTTTACTTAGTTTATTTCTTATGAAAAATCGATCTGATCTCAAACAATTTTATTACAATTTTGTTAAAATGGTTCAAACCTAATTTTTCAAAACTATTAAAAAAACCTTATCCGCAAATGTCATGGAATATAAGAATTCTAACTTTATTTCTTTTGTTTAGATTCATGGCACTCAGCCTCATCGCTCATGTTCTGACATGTCTCAACAAAATGGACATGTTGAAAGGAAACATAAGCATATTTTCAACACTACTAAAGCTCTCTTTCTCTCTTCTTCTTGTTTAGAAAATTTTTAGAGTGAAGCCACATTTACTGTTGTTCACACTATTAATTGTATCTCTACTCATGTAATGCTCAATCACACTTCCTATGAGTCTTTATATGGCACCAGTCCCCCTTCCACTACTCTTCGGGTCTTTGGTTCTGAATGTTTTGTGCTTCTCCTACCTCATGAACATAATAAACTTGAACCTCGTTCACGTCTTCGTTATTTTTTAGGGTATGATATTTGAACATAAAGGGTATCTTGTTGGGATCGTATCTCTTGGTGCCTCTGTATCAATGTTCTGAATACCGGATCAGTTTGGGTACCGGTTTTTCTACTGGTACGGTACGTACCGGTACCGGTCGTGTACCGGGTACCGTATCGGATTTATCGCAACTATCAATATATATATATATAAATTATAGAGAGAGTTCAAAAAAATTAATTTTTTCCGTAATTCTTAAAAAAAAAAAAAAACAAATCCGGTACCGGCCGATGGCCGGTATTAGCCAGTACGGCCAGTACTCAGCCGGTACCGACCGGTATTGAAGGTGGTATGGTACTAGGAGTACTTGGTACCGTTTTTATGTCAAAACGGTACGTACTGGCCGGTACGGTACGGTATTGACAACTTTGCTCTGTATCTCTCGCCATGCGGTCTTTTGGGAGTACAAACAGTATTTTTCGAATATTTTTTGTCTTAAAATTTTGTTTAAAAAAAATTTGTTATCATACTTTTTACTTTTTAAATTTCTTACTTCAATACAAATAACTAATCTTAAAAAATTCACGCGAATATAATGTGAGAAAAATGATCAACAGTGGCAACAATATTCAAAATTTAGGCTACTTTTATGGATACTGTTTAGTAAACGCTAATTGAAACAACAAACATGATTCAGGTAACTGTTTCCGTATGGATGCTATTGCCATACGACCCTTATTGGCGTGAAGGAATCAGTAAATTCATCTCGTTTTCCAATTGTGTTCAAATTTTAAAAAAAATAACTAAAAGACGAAAAATAAACCTAAACAAGCGTTGTGTTGATTTATTTTCTGTCTTTTATAAATTTTTTTTAGTTTTTAGACATAATTTTATATTTTTTTGAAATTTCTTGTCGAAATGAACCAATAACTATTCAAAAAATTACGTAAAACAAAAATTTAAATAAGGACAAAAAACATAATAATTCAATAATTACCATTGTGTGTGGTGGGGTCACGACTTGTGTTTCAATAAGCTGCTAAGATTTTGGAACTTTCGGTCAAAAGTCCAAAGCGAGAGACTCGTAATGCAATTAATTCATCTATAAGTAAATTATAGTAAGAAGTCCTTTTGACACACCATTTCAAAAATACTCTTACACGTTTTAAAAGGAGAAACATTAAACAGTGAAAGTCATGAATTACATTTGAGTTTAAAAAGTTTAAAATTAGGAGTTTACCATGTTGAAAACTATTATTGTCTAACGACGAGTTCTAACTTTAAAAAAAAAAAACGTATAAAACTTCCTACAATAATTGATTGCAATGACCTATGCATTTGTTATTGAAAATGGAGAGAATCCATTATGAATATATTTAGGAAAAGGGTGAGAGCCCACTTTTTTGTTATTGCTTATTTTTATTATAATACATGTGTTTTTCTTCTTCTTAATGTTATTGGTTGGTGGGGTTTCTACAACCCATTTATTTTCAATCTATTTTGAAAACAATGCTTTCTATTACTCCATGTGTTAGTTATTTGACAATGTTATCGAATAATGTTTATCAAATAATATTAATTCATCTAATAATATTATCAGATAACATAAAAATTATTTTCAATATTTTTTCTTGTTTTTAATCTACTTTGTTATCTGATAATATTATTAGATAATATAGTTATGTAACTACTTTTTTATCCTAAATTAATTGGTATGATACTCACTACATTTTTTATCTTTTCTTCTTAATTTTTGTCAAGTTTAGGTTAAAATTTTTATATTAATCTTTATGTTGACAAAAAAATATAACAAGTATAAGTTATGAGAAAAATATTGGAAAAATTATTAAATGCGAAAAAAATTTGAAAAAAATTATCAAATAAAGTTATAAGACGTGTTTACCTAAAAACGGAGATTATTAAATTTAAGAAAATCCAAAAATAGGCAGATGAAGATGATACATCCATCTTCAAAAAAAATTGGATGTCGGAGTTGTACAATTTTTAACTTCACGAAAGATAAAATTGCAGGAAAAACAATTCTGGAAAATAGTACTTGACAATTATTATTTATCGATTTGGAAAAACAGTATAAAAATAGAATAAGAACAAAATATAAAATGGAAACTGAGACCTGTGAATCTCACGTCGTCTTTAAGACAAAATGAGATGTCTCGCTTGAGGATCTACTCGGCTTTTTGTCTTCAAAGATACAACGGGTTAAATTCCAGCGTCGGTTGCACTTTTCAAAAGTTGGCTAGCAAACTATTTGTACTCTTTTTGACCGAAGAACACCAAAAAGAAAATAAACACTCGAAGAAAACTTGAAAAATAAGAGGAGGAATGCTTAGATTTGTTGGCGTCAAAATTCTCAATGAGGACTGCCCAATTTATAAATTCAAGGGAGACCAGAATTTTAATTTTGTAATAAATTCATAATTCAATTTTTGGATTAAATTTTCAGAATAAATCTTGTGGTTAGAATTTTGAAAATAAATTATCAACTTTAAATCACAATTAACTTTGGGGTTTTAATTCCCCAAATCAATTACATAATTAATTGCAAAATCTTTTTTAGATAATTATCATCCATGTGTGGGTTCTAGCCTACTCAAGCCGAACAAACTCAAACTCTTGAGCTATAACAAAATAGACCATAAAGGCCCAAGGACTAAGCCAAGTCAAAGCCGAAGCTTGAACTTAGACCTATGGCTCGAACACCATAGTGGCTGTGTTGGGGAACAAGCATACTGACTAGTCATATGATGCACCAAATCAACTCACGATGACGAATAAAGAAAAAGCACTCAAGTGCATTTTGGGTGGGTTCCTTCTTAATTGGGGGATTCCACATTTGGCAATTTTTTTGGATAATTTAAACAGGATCTTATTTGTCTAGACATCGTAGTTTTTCATCACATTTACTTTTTGAAGTTATGTTTTTATCCCATTTTTACATGGTCTGATATTTTTGTCATTATTTTTGAGTATTATTTTACTTTTTATCCTCCTTTAAGGGAAAACATATAATTTCTGCTTTGGTAGGTTTAAAATTATAACAATAAATTAGGCTTAAAATATGAAATTAAATATGATAAATACTTTTCAGTGAATTTTGAGAATATCACTGGAATATAAAAGATACTCACTGAAATCTTAAACATATCCACCGAAATCTGTTAATATGCCTGAAATCTATTTTAGTGACTATTTTAGAAAAATCACTTCCACGAAATCTGTTTTAGTGATTCACGGGAGTCTTGAAAATATCAATAGATTTTTTTTAATACTTGGATGAAATCATATCTGTGTTCATTTTTTTATGTTCCTAAATCTAAATTTTTTATATTTGTCATCTTGTGTCACATAGACTTGCCAATGTTCTATTCTTATTAACTGGAATCCGAGTGTTGCGAGTTAGGAGGAGGATTTTATTGTCAAATTTAAAGAATATTTTTCAAAAACAATTCAGATTACGTGGTGAGTAAATTTATTTTATTGTTGTTTCTATTTTGTAGTATCCGTTTAGGATGATATTGGTCGAACACTATACGACGAATTTTGCAGAAATTATTATGATCTGCAAATTTACTATCGCAAAAGAACAAAATATTCTAGAGTTATAGAAATTTACCATGATCTGCAATTTTACCATCGCAAAAGAAAAAACTTTTTAGAGGAAATTTACCATGATATGCAAATTTTACCATCACGAAAGAACAAAATATTTTTCAGCAATTTAAGCTATTAGATTAGTAAATTTACCATCACAATTATAGTAATGTAAATTTACCATCACAAAAAATATCCAAATCTTTAGTTGCCGTTTTTCTCCCAACATTCATCTAGTAAACTCAAATTTGCAAGGTGTCTAATTGATATGGTAATATATTGATAGTATCCCGTTGTTTTAGATGGTGAGTGCTGAAATTATGTAATTTCTTAAGTGAGGGTAATTTGGGTATTCTTTGAAAGAAAAGACCAAAACATAACTTTTAAAAGTAGATGAGATGAAAAGTTGATAAACACTTATAAATATGACCAAAAAATAAGTTGGCCAATAATTTTTTGGAGGGCCATATTAGTTTTGGGTTATTTTGTTATTTATTCAATTGTCAAGGAGAATCAAGTAATTTTCTCTGGCTTTGCTCAAAAGTCCAGATTCTTCTTCTTTTATTTTTTTGGTCCTGCTGCAAGGGGGTTTTCATTTGCCTTTCGGCTGAAGGGGTTTTAGACACAGTGGGGCGTAAGAAGAAATAAGTGGAGGGTTTTAGAGGTGTTTCGGAGTCACATTTTTGTATTTTTATATTTTTATTTTTGGATTTTTGCTATTTAAGAGCTACATTTCCAGAATGAATTCTGCAAAATTTATTTTTCATTTTAGATTTTAGGAGCAAAAATTCAAAAAGAGGTCTAGAGCTACTTTTTGTATTTTCATTATCATTTTTCATTCTACTGTTTTTTCGCAAAATGCATTTTGTACATTTTTTTTAAACACTCTTTCCAAATTCAAAACTCATTATGTCCATAATCTAAAAAGTCAAAAAAACCAAAAATAAAAAACTGAAAAATAGGCTCTCAAACACCCTTTTAGTTCAACTTCAGGTGCCCCATTTCTACTCCAATTTTGACAAGACTTCAGTATATGTTCCTCATCTTTGTGAGCTTTACGTTTTGATCGGAACGGATTGTCAAGTATTTATTCGGACCTACTAGTTTGGGATACTCTCATTTTGTAAAACCAAAACTTGTACTTTGTTGCATTTGTTGAAACACACCTTAGGTGATTTGTGAGATATCCATTTGTAAGACTTTGTTGCTAGTGGAACTGGACTTCGGTCCTGTGGATGTACCTTAAATTTTGGAAGAACCATGTAAAAATTGCTTGTATCTCGTTTGAGTTTGGCTTGTGCATTTCCTAATTTATTCGTTGTAGTATTTACATTTTCTTCTATGATTATACTTGTGGAAATTTTGTGCTATTTTTTCCAACAGTGCATTCGTTAGGACGTTCAACTGCATTTATCAAGACACTCAATTGATATATATAAATAAGGGTGAATATCAACTAGCAAAACGGTCGATGGCTTGGAGAACTTATGCTAGGTCGATCAGTAGAGTATTCTTAGCCACTTTTATATACAAAATCACTATAAGCAACAACTCACGTATTTATTTTCTGGATTCGTACATGCTCAGTAGGATACTTGTTCTATGAGCTTTTCCTCTCATAGTTGCTAACTTAGCCATCAAAGAGCATTCCGACTACTCGTCAGGAAATCTCTGATTGGTATTTCCTTTTGCAGCTAGGACCTCTGATCAACGTATCTAGGGGGGCATGTCTAGGTTGACCCTCTTTCAACTCTGACAAAACTTGTATGGGAGTCTCACAAATCATTCGCCCACAACTATATACGATGCTAAAGTTAAAACTTGCGTTCATACAAAAAATGTGATCCTATGGTAAGCTATTTTTTGTGATATTTTAAACAAAGCTATTTTTGTATCAAATTTGAGAAAGTCTAAGGACCCAAAAAATATTTTTTAAAAATGTCTCAGAATTCAAAATGAATGAAATATATTCAATTGAGTGTGGAAGTTTTCAAAATTCAAATGAATCTTTACATTTAATTTTGAGTTTAGGAATATTTTCAGAAAAATCTTTTGGGACCGTAGCATTCCAAGTCAAATTTTACAAAAAAATTGGTTTTATTATTCTTAATTTGCTGATTGAAAAATTATCAAGTATCATACTACAATGGATAATTGTGCTATCTATACTACAATACACAATAGTGTGGGGCCGTTCAAATATATTCACAATAAAGATTGAGATTTTTTAATTTGACGATCAATCTACCTCCTCTTGGATAAGTTTCCTCTCCTTGCTAAGAGCTCTCTAGTATTTTTCCCTTTTCTCTCCAAGCGTGATGACATACTTCTCTTTTTTTTTTCTCAATCTCAATAGAACCTTTCTTTTCTCCTCTCTCCCACCGGTTTCTCTTCTTCCATCGCTACATAAATCAAGTCACCATTGATGGCTCACCCTTTGCAACGATCGTTGTGTCCCCCCTTCATGAGCTCCACATTCTCACCCACCATAGATGCTAAATTATGGGGTAAGTGAAATGAGTTTGAAGAGCTCTAAAGAATTTAGATAGCTATTTTTTTTTTTTGTTGGAGAGCAGCATTAGTGCGTGTAACTTGCTGGTTAAGATATAATGCACTCCATTTGTCTTAATTTGTTTGTCTATTTTTTAATTTTTACATGTCCTAAAATATTTGTTCGATTTTAAAATTAACTTGTAAAAGTTCTCTTCATACCCTCTCTTTTCAAAAAAATCACACATTGAAAAATATACTCTCATTTAATGCTAAACAAGTTAATTTTTTTTAAAAAAAGTAAATATTGTGATCCTTTAAAAATTTAAAATTTTAAAATGAATAAACAAATTAAGACAAAGAGAGTAATATTAGTCCGTGAAAATAATATTGTACTGATGAAACAACATTTTTCTTTTTTTGCTTTAAGAGGCCTACAAAATGTGAATTGTGGTTCGAAAATAAAAACCAGGCTGCAAGAAAAGGAAATTAAAAAAAATAAAAGAAAGTTAATTAAAATAATCATGGGAAACAGAAGAGTACTATATATATATATAGGTTCAAGTTAAGAGGCAAACACCATCTGAGCTGGCCCCCCTCCACCAGCGACAACCCCACCTCCTCTATGCTAAAAGCCAAATGGAGACAACTGTGACCTTGTGCGTACTGTTCCCACCATCGCTCATAAAACAAAAATTTTAAAACCCCCTTAAATGCAAATATACACACACAAACACATTAATGGAGCCCATATACAGTGCAGAATGTGTGTAGGGATCATATCTCCTTTTGATTGTGTATTTTTGTATGTATCTGTGCGTGTCACTATACATCAAAACCACCTCCACGGCCCACGTCCACCTCTGACAATTCTCCCTTTTTTTTTATGTAGAATTATCATATTTTCTTTTTTACATTTAACTGTTCATCTCAAAGTAAATGCATTCAAAAGTTATATTAAGCCGTACACAATCACCAAGATTTTTAGTATTAACAATGGATTTTGAAAATTGAAGTTTTGAATCATCAATGGGTTCTCGGAAAAGACTCCTATTTTTATTATAGATGGGGAGGATTTCATTTCATTCTGGAAAATATCGTTGAATGTTATATGAACAAATATAAACAAAAATAAAGTGGTGATAAAAAATAAGAGGAATGTGCATACCAATTACGTACTACCATCTTTCTTGATCCACTACCAAAAAGAAATTACAAGGGTGAAAAAGTGTGTACTGCATAGGGCTTCACCCCACCTCCCTCTTGTACTCCTTATTGATTCCCTTGAGAGGGAAACAAACTTTTACTGAATTCCAAATATTGAGTAAAGAATTAGGTGGTGGAGTTGATGAAGCTGAATATTTGATGTACTACCACTGCTATCCCATCAGCTGATCCAATCTTGCAGCCTTCTTCTATCTGAGCGCACATTTAAAGCACACCAAAAAAAGTCAAAACCCCACATTAAAAGGATCCCCTAAAAAGGCACTCATTATGCTTTTGGGTCTCGATTGTGGATTTCTTGTAAGAAAAGAAAAGTTATCATACTGCAGGTACTACTCCCTAGTCAAAATGGTTGACTACAATAATATCCCAAATAATTACTCATACTTTAATTTAGGTGTCTTTATTAAACACCTTAAATCCTTTTGGTTATATATATATATATATATATATATATATATATATATATATATATATATATTTCAAGGGAAAAATAATTGGGTGATTATGAGTGAGTCCTAAAACTCTACTTATCCATGTGAGAGAGGTGGGTCCTAAAGAATGTAAACCCTATTATAGAACTCACAGGATGCAAAAAGATATATTCAGATATTGCATATGTGATATCAATGATTCCAAATGAATGAAAATTTGAATACCTATGTTTTGATAGACTATAATACTGAAGAACTTAATAAAGAATTTCTATACTCTTTTAATATGTTTTCACCAATGAAAAATGATATCTACACGGCATTTGAATATAAATTCAAAAAACTAATTGTATTTACATTTGTTTGATGCACATGAATGTCATTAACACACATCGGTCTCCTAAATATTTTCCTTTTTCACAATGCTTTCTGCATCTTAATCACAGTCAAGCTAGCAATTTTCATAAGGAGGATATAGCAGTGGAAAATGAGAAAGTACCTTTAGATTAAGCGAGTAATGAACTGAATATTCCAAAGACGTGATGTTGAGGTGTAACACCGTTAATCCGAGATCTTCCAAGGCAGCAATGGCGTTGAGCAACTGGCCCGCCCTCCTTGGACACTCTACTTTCAGGTTCACATGGTTTTGGATAACCGTCACTTGAACCTCCACTGCCCCCGATTTCTTCTCCGCCGTGAATTCATGGCTCCTCCCATTATTAGTACCCTCCGTCGTGCAATTCCCTAATTCCCCTAAATCGGACTTGATGCTTCTGCAAAGCGAAGTTGCCGGTAACGTTGCAGCTCCCAACATTCCCGTAGTGGCTGTGGAGGATGAGGTTGCAGAAGATGTTGTGTCGCGGCTGTCGCCTCCGCCGCCGCCTCCTAATTGATTAAATACTTCCGATTTTCTCATTCTCTTCTGGACTTGTAAGGATTGAAGTAGCTGTTCTAGTTCCTTCACATAGTCTATCGCCCCTCCAATTATAGACGCTTGGTCACCCTTAATCATGTAAATCCCAAATTCAGGGGAAAAAAAATAACCAAGGAAATACTGAAACTGATTATAAGAGCATCTCTAGCTTCATTTTTTTCTTTTTAGTCCAAATTCAATGTATAAATAAAAAGACTCCTTAATGAGATATTAGATTTTTAAAATAATAAAAAAAACTCTTTTGTTTACGTTAAATTTACAACTAAAATGACAAATAACATTTCACGCAAAAACATATTTACTTTTGAATTTGCTTAATAAACTACTTCATCTTTAATGAAACTTTTATTTTGACTTTTAGTTACATTTAAATAAAACTTTGAGTGAGAACTCGATATTATTAATCTAGGAATTTAAAAAAGATATACGTGTGCGTACCCTCTGGATATAGGAGGAAGGCATGAGGGACCGAAGAGCGGTGAGATGGTCGTTCATCTGGCGTCTCCGGTTGCGTTCGACGGCAATGTGGGTCATCCTCTGGCTCTCCACTTCCTCTTTGTTCTTAGCCGAGGGCCTCGTTCTCTTTTCCCTCTTCCTCTTCTTCCCATTGACACCCGCCGGCGGCGGTTCCTTCAACTCCACCGTCTTGGATTGTTCGGGGTGTTTACAGTCGGAGCTCGCACCGTCGGCGGCATAGATAGTCGAACGTGTCTGCTGCTGCTGCGAATGGTCTGTGGTCTCGGATTTGACGGGTGAGATCTGGATCTCAACAACTCCATGGGTAAGACAGCTCTCTGGTTGTTCTTGAAACCGGCCGCTACCCTCTCTTAGTTCCGGAGGGTAGCTTTCATCCCACGGCGGCATCTTAAACTGTTGTAAACTCAGTAAGGCCTGAAAGCTGAGTTCATAGAAGGGGGAAAAAGCTGGTGATTCCCCACTTTGTAACATCTCAAGGAAAGGCATTTTTATGTCTTGGAAGTTATGATTTGGGCTCTCAAACTGCCCATAACTGCTGAATCCAAACTTGGTGTTGGTGATTTCTTGTTCTAAGCATTCAACATCCAAATGGTCCTCCCCAAAAAGCTGCAAAACATAAAAACATGTAAATGGGGTTGGGATATAGTTCAGTCCCATCGGATAAAGAAAGAAAGTAGGAAACGAGAACAATGAAAAATAGAGCAGATATTGGTATCACTTTTAGGAAACCAACGCACTACTTGCATTGAATGCCATTCTAAGTATGTCTACTGTTCTAACCAGAGTTTGTGAGAAGAGAAATAAATGTTAGTTGAGAGTTTATTTACGTACACAGGGATTGATGGGTCCTAGGAGCCTCTCCATTACTGCTAAAAAGTTGGAACAGGTGTTGCTGGTGCGTACTCTGGAGAGAGAGAGAGAGAGAGAGGGGGGGAGAGAGAGAGAAACAGCACTTTGAGGGTATCACCCACAAATGGATTTCAATGAGCAATTCATTTTCTATTTCTCAGACACCAACATTCCACAGTGATAATAACAAAACTTTGGAGAGTGAATAATAAATGCGAGGCCAGGGAAGGAGAACGAGCCCCGATGTACTAAGAACGATATATTCCATCGTTTATGATGCTTTCTCTGGTTGTGATAGCCCTAGTCTTAAATACTGAAATCACATTAGAAGAGAAAGCCCATGAATCAAACAGTGGTGAAGTAAAATTTCCGGTCGGGTGGGGGTATATAGTCAAACCTAAGTTGAGGACGGGTGGCAGATGTGGTAAGAAACGAACGGTGGAAAAAGGATAACCGAGTAGTCGAACATGTGCACATGGAGTGGAGCAGATCCTCTCTGGTCTTGAAAGGTCTGTTTGGTTGTTTTGTAAATTCCTTTTGGATTCACTTTTTTTTTTAGCACTTTTTTTTTAATAACCAAGCTATTCGGTCAGCGTAGCGTATGCTTCACTTATTAACGATTAGTTCTTGTGATCCTAAAGTTAGTGACCGGACAAACCTCCAGTAGCCCAGTATGTAATTGCCAAGGTTCAATCTAAGAATATCTGAGTTTACAGTTCATCCCGATCTCCAATTGAACGACTTCTGGAATTTATTTTTCTTAGCACTTACAGAGAGCATCAATAATATTAAAAAAACAACTTCTCTGGATTGATTCAATATATCAAAATATTTATCTCAGGATAAATATATCATGATCATGCATTAATCAATAGTCAATCCACATACTTTTTGGCATGATAACTCTTTTCAACAAACTTCAAAACATGAACATTATTCATTATTGAAGTGGACCCAAAAAGAGTTCAAAAAATATATCTCAACATGATCGTTCAATTCCTGTAACAGTGATCCGTCTAGGGAAAATTATGTCTCTTTTATTGGATGTAACTATTCGGTGCTTGTAGGGCATAGTCACATCGTACCTCACGTCTCCTCTCCAACATATATTGATGTGAAATCATACATTAGGGTGTTTGGGAACCTATTTTTTAACTTGTTATTTTTGATTTTTTGATTTTTTAGTTTTTTGAATTATGGCAAAATGAATTTTGAATTTGGAATGAGTATTTAGAAAAAATGCGCAGAATGCATTTTGCACAAATAATAGAATAAAAATACAAAAATGAACTCTAGACATCCTTTTGAGTTTTTTATTCTAAAGTGCAAAATGGAGAATGAATTCTGAGAATATGGCTCCTAAACAGCCAAAATTAAAAAATAGAAATGAGAAAATGCAAAAAAGAGGTGGCCAAACACCCTCTTTTTGTTTGTAGACCTACATCAATTTATGATGAAGGAGAGACCGGGGCAAGGAGCAGTGAATAATCTTTCCTCTTATTAGGGGACCTGAGAGAGTTGGTGAGACTGTAACAGAGCTAGGGGGGAGAGAGAGAGAGAGAGAGAGAGAGAATTTGTCTGGTTTAGCAAGGTCTCAAAGCATTATTGGGGTGGCACATTTGTCCATGAGCAGGGACAGACAGTTGTGGGGACTCTTTCCTCACTCTCCCCAAAGGAAAGCTTTGGAAAGTCCTCCTTTACGTGGATTATTGTGTCACTCATAATCCATCTCTACTTTAATCACCAAAATAAAATCTATCGCAACTTTGCATAAATCAATTCAACCACAACACTGCATTTGCTATATTTCAATCACCACCCAGAGGTAGAGTGCAATGAGTCCACACAATCTTACCACATTTCTATAAGAAAAGAAACTAATTGCTTTTATCCCTCTATAAAAAAAACAAGAAATTCATAGGATATATTATTAATCAAACTAATCAATCTCGTATCGGTAAACATATCACTTTTGTTGCTGGTACAATACGTAACGGTATCTGCATTTATGCGTACCTTTTTGAATTCATCGCTAAAAAGTAATATACATTTATCAAATAATAATTTGTAACAAAAATCATATTAGACATATAAAATAAAGCATAACAACTTAAAAATAAAATCACCAAACATAAAAATGAATGATTTTAGTCTTAATTTTTGTGTAATTAACTAAAAAATTATCAATTGAAAATAATAAAGAACTGTCCTGCCTGATACTGGTGCTCGATGCAATGGTTGGAAAGGTACAAGCATAGGTCTGTATCACTATGAGGCCGGTAAGGTACGATATCATAACTTTGTTATTAATAGACTAAAGAGTTAATGGCTGTAAACTCGAAATTTTAAACATTTAAGAAAATAATTTTTAATCATGTGTGTGTGTAATAATTGTATTGTTCTTCAATTATTTGCAAGTAATTCTTCATTTTTAATTAAAATGATGATTAACTTATTTAATCCAAACTAATAGTGAGGATCTTAAGTGCACAATTGACATGTGTGGAGCTAAGTAGCGTGGATTATCCATGATTATTTTCCCATTTTCTCCTAAGTTTATCAATTCTCTCCTGGATAAGTTTCACTTTCTTCCACCTTTTTCCTTAACCAAGTTCATCGAAAACCCTTGATTTCTTTCCCCAACCCATGACCTCCTCATCCTATATATAGCTAGCTAGTCATTTCTCCTTTTTCTTCACTCATTCAGAAATCAAATTGGAAAAGCTAGAAAGAGAGAGAGAGAGAGAGGAAGTTCTATTGGAGAAGAAGAAGAAAGTCTGAATTGCCGCCAAAACGCGACCAAACCAACCCCAAAACATGCAATCGAGGTCCTACCTAAACCCCTAGTTTACGTTGTTAATGGCTTAATTCATGATTCGGGCGAATATTCAAAGTTTTTTTAGTAGTTTTCAAAACCGAACAGATTGATTTGTTGACCGATCAGAGGTATTTAGGCTAACCACTTTGCGTAGCTTTGACCAATTAGGACAATATGGTAAACCGGTCAAGACATTAGGCCATTGAGACAAAAGCTCAGGTTGGTCAGTCAAGTTCTTTGCTGACCGGTCAGGCAGTCTTTTGACAATTTGTATTTCATTCCCTAATGGATAAAAACACCACCCGAGTCCCACGAATACTTTGCACAAGCGTACACTTTATACCTATATTATATCCACGGATCCTCATGCGATAATGTGAGAACAGATTTGCCAACTTGAGACTATGTTGATTATGTTGTTTCAGTGTTACCAATATAATATCGATATGTTGTTGTCTTGTTGTTGGAAAACCTGATAAATTAGTAATTGTCATGTTGCTAAGATGGTCGGATTTTAGCCTTTATACTACCTATTTTATTTCATAGTTGTCGTTGTATTGATCTTGGGTAAAACCTAGATGTGCACGTTAGGGACAATGGAACGAACGATACCCAAACAAGGCAGCAGAGGGTGTCGAGCTTCGGAGTGATGATGAGAGGTGGGAAAGCCATGTATTTTTTGATATCTTGGAATTCCTTCTCACATTCTTCCCCCCAATGATAGTTGAACCGCTTACGAAGAAAGTGGAAGCATGGTCTACAATGGTATGATGATTCGTTGATAAATCTCTTAAGTGTCGCTATCATCTTAGTAAGCCTTTGAAATTATTTTCTAGTTTTCGGGCCTTGCAAAGTTTGCAAAGCCACAATTTAATCGTGTTGGCCTCTATACCCCGACGGATGACCAAGTGCCCTAGAAATTTTCCTAAACTGACGTCAAATGTGCACTTTAGAGCATTGAGCTTCAACTTGTATTCTTTGAGAACATGGAAGGTTCGACGACGATTAACAATATTTGTGTCAGCCTCTCTAGATTTCACAACCATGTCATCAATATAGACCTCCATGATCTTCCCAATAAGTTCCTTGAACATGAGGGTTGCCAACATCTGGTAGGTGGACCCTGTGTTCCTTAGGCCAAATGGCATTACCTTGTAACAACATAACCCCATTGGTGTGATAAATGAGGTCTTTTCTTGATTCGGCTCATATGTGGGGATTTGGAGAAACCCGCCATAGTCATCAAGTGAAGTCATTCTCTTGAACCTCGTATTGTCATCAACCAGCTAGTCTATCTTCGCGAGTGGAAAGCTATCTTTTGGACAACCTTTGTTAAGGCTTGTAAAGTCCACGCAAATCCTTCACTTCTTATTCTCCTTCTTCGCTTCCACAATATTGGATAGCCATTCATGATAATAGACTTTCCTAATGGCTTTGGCTTCAAGTAGCAGGTCCACTTTTTCAATGATAACTTCTTTGTGTTGAACAATTGATCTCCTCCTCTTCTGAAAGTCGATTTGTGTTGCGGATCGACATTCAGATGGTAACAAATAATGTTAGGATAAACCTCTGGCATCTGCTTTAGGTAAACACATCAATGTGGTCCATAAGGACCTAGATCAAGTTTGCCTCGTCTTGCTTGAAAAGTCCTTTTTTAATGAGAAAGAACCTCTTGATGTTAGTTTTGTGTGCCGGAATCTACTTAAGTTTTTCCATAACTCATGTTTGCCAGGCTCCCCTAACATCTTCAAGGATCGAATGATCTAGGACTTCAATACATTTGACCTGTTCAATCGGCGATTGGCTTATAGTTTGTTTAAGCCACAAAATAGCTTTTCATCATTTCATGGTTTCTCTGAACACATTCGATGTCCTTTGGTCTTGGGAATTGTATAACTTGATGATATGTGGATGATATGTCCCACATCCTGTGCATCCATGTCTTGCCTACTATAGCGTTGTAGGTTGAGGAGACATCCACCACCAAAAACTCAGTATCAACTATTACCTTGCTAGCCCAACTTGTATGATAACCACGCCCAATGGACAAATTGGTTCTACACTGAAACTGGTAAGAGGAATGTTGGCTCTCTTAAGATTAGCTTGTGTTAACCCCATCTTACTGAAAGCTTCAAAATTTAATTTCTTCGCTTAATTGCCCTAGTCAATAAGAATTTTCTCCGTGTCAAACATGTCGAGCTTCAACGTTATCACTAGCATATCATTGTGAGGGACTAGAATGCCTTCAAGATAATTATTGTAAAAGAGATCTCCAAACTCAACCCCTCTTCTTGTCTCGGGCTATTCTGTCCAAGCTCCAAGACATGGTGTTGGTGTCAAGCTATGTGCCTCTGCACTCTGACCTCCTTCTCGTTGTTTGGCTAGACTATCCCATGTATTACATGAATTGTGGTTGACGCCTTTGTCCTCCTCGGACGAATTAGACCCATTAGTCTTCTACTGTTCGGCATCACCTTGCTAGGCCTTAAATATATATATATATATATATATATGAACGAGTTCCTCAACAAATATTTTAACCCCATCTTATTGAAAGCTCCGAAATTCAATTTCTCCACCAAACTATCCTAGTCAACAAGAATTCTCTCCGTGTTAAACATGTCGAGCTTCAACATTATTACTAGCACATCATTGTGAGGGACTAGAATGCCTTCAAGATATTTATCTATAAAAGAGATCTCCAAACTCAGCCCCTCTTCTTGTCTCCGCCTCTTCTGTCCGAGCTTCAGGAGATGGTGTTGGTGTCGAACTATGTGCTTCTACACCCTAGCCTCCTTCTCGTTGTTTGGCTACGACGCCTCTTTTTCCTCCTCGAAAGAATTAGACCCATTAGTATTCTACTATTCAGCATCGCCGTGCCCCACCTTAGATAACTGCTCTCAATTCTTGGTGAGGTAGCCGAACTCACAATGATAACTGCACTGATCTTTTTCAGTCTTCTTTTTACTTGGGTCCCCTGTTGACCTTGATGTCCACTTACATAACGGATCCTGCTTGAGAGGCCACATCATCTTGTAAATTGGAGTATTGAAAGTGGTCTTTACTCCTTTATAAGCTTGAGGACCGAGCGCAAGGTATTCTCTCTTGGTGAATGTCATCTCCTATTTTTTATTGCTCGACTTCTTACTATTTTCCCAATTATTTTGATAACGTTGCTCTTGTGGGTTCAGAAAGCCCATTTCTTTGTCTTACAGAGGATTTCCTCCTCTACGTTCACATATTATTCTATCATTTTCATTAGCTCAAAAATAATTTTCAATTGGTTCAGAGTCAGGGATTTGTGCAGCTTCTCACGAATAGTAAGTTCAACTTGAACGAAGTCACAACTAGGGATGACAATTCTGTCCGCTCCGCTCCGATTCGTTTGGATTGGAGTTTCGGGAATATTTTTGGAAAACGGGTTGGATTTGGAGGCGAAAGTAAAAAAATCGAGGAACGGGGCGGAGGTAGGGTTTGGTACCTCCGTCTTGTTTTCCGCTTCATTTTACGCTCCGTTTTAAATAATTATTATTTTACATTCTAACCCTTTTTATTTATAACTATTTACAAAAAAAAAAAAATTTAACTGCTTTACTATTGTTTCCCTAATCTGTGTAAAATTGTCCATGTATATAAGTATATATGTGTATATTAGTTAATTGCCCGTGCATATATGTATATCAATTCATGTATAGATAGATATATATACGATCCTATATAGTTAAAATTCAATTTGTTTTGAAGTGATTAGTCTAGGATATAGCCTTGAAAATTCTAATTTATCTTGAAGAATTCAATTTTTTTTTAATTTAAAAAAATAGAGCGGGGCGGGGCGGGGCGGGGATGGATGGTGGGGTTCGTTCCCTATACGGGGAACGAGATAGGGATGGAGTTAGGTTTGGATTCAGGGACCGGATGCGGAGATGGAAAAATTCGGCGCTGATCCGTCTCGTTGCCATCCCTAGCCACAACGTATTTTTCCTTGCAATCCTCAATCTCGTTGAATAGAGGACAATACCTGCTTGTGAAATCCCTAATCATTTCATCAGTTTTCTTTTTCATGGCCATTTGAGCATCAAACTCCTTAATTTGGCTGAGCACTATTTGATAAACTGTTCTGCCAACTGTCCCCAATTGGTAATGGAATGTGGAGGAAGTTTGTGATAGCAATTGAGGGCGATTTTGCCGAGACTAGAAGCGAAGACCCTGCAGTATAGGTTCTCTTTGCAAAGATGTAGGAACATCGCCTGGAGAAATCCTTTGATATGCCCCATTGAGTCAATTCTTCTATTATAGACATGGAACTTTAGGAGAACAAACTTTCTCGGCAAGGCCACTACCTCTATTGCCTCTAATAAGGAAGAAGCGGCTAGTTGTTGTAGCGTCTTCTTCGTCGAGTCTTGCACGATTTGCACCTCTCTTGTTGTTGATTCAGCCAAACTCTCATGTCGGGAGGGTCTAAGGGAGTGCCAAAGGATGCCTCCCCTTTTTTATTCCCTTGTGGATCGCCTCACAATAAGAGTCCTCTATTTGTTATTTTATCTTGTCCAGCGTCTGACTCGTGGTGGCTTCTAACAATTCAGAGTCATTTTTCAGTACGGGAGTGAGCGTAATGTCCCCCCCCCCCCCCCCCCCCCCACCCACCCACACACACACACACACACACAGCCCTTCTAAGGTAACTGATCACCTTGTCTGCGTCATTGAGGCAGTATTGCAGTCTGCTTACCTCTTTCTCCCTCATTCGTAGTCTTTCCTAAATGTCTTGGTCCCTTCCAAACCTTTCAATCGACTTGAAACAGTCGTTGGCTCCCCTTATGTTCTTGTTGTCTGGTGTTGCCTCTATGAGGTCATGACTTGCCCACATATGGCACAAATTGTGGTATGTGATTTTTCTAGACATGAAAGTTGTATACCTCAATTTGTGGTTGAACACGTGTACATGCTCTCTCACTAGCTCTAACCCAATCTCTACAAGACAATAAAACCGTCAAAGGGCCATAAATCTCTCGGCGGGAAGACACTCTGATGATTAAATCAATACTTTGATCAATAGACAAATCTCAATATATTACTCTTACTGAGAAATTACAACATACCTTTTAATCACAGGGTGTGCTATCTTTTATAGAAAATTTTAACCAATAGTCCTAGTCTTAATTTGATCTCTAATTCCTCATTAAAAATAAATTAGAAGTATTCACTGATTGACCACCAACAAGATAAGTTTTGTTCGGACTCTCCATGACGTTATATTCTACTATTAGAGTTTCATTCAACTACAAACTTCTCGTCGTGAATCGAATTAACTTAGGATTCTTCATCCTTGTCTGATTTAAACTTTTCTACAGATAAACGAGGATAATATTTATCTTTAATCTACTTTTTTGTTAACACCGTCCTTTTCAGGTCGATTGATATATTCCTTGTCTTGGTGACATGAACGTCCGCAAGAACACTCATTTGTCGAGCTGTCAAGTCTTGAAAAAATTCAATTCGATACGATTAAATTTTACCTCCTTCGCAGATGAACTAGTTTATTTTCTTTAAAATCTTGACATAGATGAACTTAGCTGTCATTTTGTCTGCCTTGTATTGTGAAGTCCTTTCATTTATTTGATGGATCATCTTGTATTTGACATTCTAAGTAGGTTCGATTGCAATCAACGGTCCCCTAACTATGTGTAGGGTAGCCAATTTCAGGCACATTCTTCTCTTTTTTTGTAAAAAATTTATTCATGGGACAAGGGGATGAGCCCACCTGTTCTCATCTAAATGCCAATGGCGATGGTCACCACTATGCACCACAGTAATCACCTTAATTTGTAACTATGGATGACTCATCCTCTATTCTCAGTTTCTTTTTCTTTTTCTCTCCTTAGTTTATGAATAAGTCTATTAATACATTATGTTATACATCAAATTGTACATTATGTCTAACATGCCACACCAACTTATATTTTAAATATAAGGTGTAAAAGCATATCGTATGAATTTTAATTCTGTGTTCAAATTAATAAATGTGATTGCTCTTAACTTATCTCTATTGTTTGTTTCTCCCCTCTAATGGCTCTTATAAATATTTGTTGATAGAAAATTCTAAAAATCCTAATCTCATGTGAATCCTATTTGCATGCTCATGAAAACTGATCCTCTACGAAATTTACATTTACTTAGAAAATTAAATTTCTTTGTTTGATTTTCAGCAAGCATGCATTTTTGTAAAGTACTCACAAGCTAGTTGACTAAAATCAAAGGTACGAGTTGATCTTTATAATTGATGCTATAATTATTTATGAAACTTGATACGTATATTTGGAACGGCCTGATGAAGTTCGCATCAATTTTTTTTTTTTCATACTCCCTTTCACAGATATACAAATATATATATATATATATATATATATATATATATATATATATATATATATATATATATATAAAACCTTACCCATATTAAATTCTTATATATTGAATCTACATGTAAAAAGAGCGATTTAAATATATGAAACCAAACTAAATTTGTATAGAAGTACATCGCATTTTAATTAAATTCGAACACAAAATGAGAGGTTATAGTTAGAAAATGTCCAAATATATATATTGATATTTGAATCAACACATTAAGGAGTCGGAGAAAGTACTTTGTTAAAAGAGACAAAAGAATGCCTTAATAACTCCAAACTTTCTGTATAATCCCGTACCAATAATTTATACGAGATAGAAAACGCTAGTAATTCCAACTCAGTGGTAGCCCCAGCCCCCACCTGAGGGCTTCTGGCCTTGTACTACACCCCTCTGCCCACGGCATTAAACAGCATCTTCTTGCTTTCACAGCAGTTTCTAAGTGTCCCAGATTTATGGTTGGAACTCTGCACCGTACTATATATCAATCTCTGCGAGTCAACCAAGATTAATTTTGTCCCCCCACCCCCCCACCCCCAAAATACAAAAATGAAAAGATTATATCTTGAGTTATTAAGAGAAATCAATGTATAAATTACCAACTATTGTCTGTCGCCGAGTCAGCTGGGAAAACAAAATCTGTCGTCTGGCTTTGTATACTAAGAAAAGCAGTAGCCCCCCTCCGCTCTGTATCAGTACGAGGGCTAGGTGGGTAGCTAGGCTTTCCAGCATCCCAAGATAAAGATTCACTCTACTTCTCTGTAAAGATGTTGATCATTCATTCTTTCGTATATCTATCTATTTTATACACTATATTCTAAGCAGCCTAACAAGACAACCAAGCTGTTCTTGAAAGGCCACCACTCTATAAATTTTCATTTTTGGTTCCAATCAGCACCAGCACGCTTTGCATCTGAGACTGATAAAGAAACTTTCACGTAAAGCATTGTGTGTCTTACTGTCTTATAAGGCTGAAAATTGACCCCTCTCTCACTCTCACTCTCACTCTCACTCTCACCAAGTTGGGCCCAATTATATCATAAGCATCGTTTCTGAACCCCTCACATTTTCTTAAATTATGTTTTTGTTTGATATAACTTGGTCAGATGTCGGTACCTACATAAACTACACAAATTATTCTTAAAATTTCGTTAGTGAATGTAATTTAAAAAAATAATTTTCAAGACAAAGGTCTGTTAATCGTATGATCATTACCGGTATTGATCAGTGTAACTTTTCGAATCTAGTAAGTAGGTTTACAACTTTGCATAGATGTGGAAAAGAAGAAAGAAATGATATGACTGATCAGGCACAAACAACAAAAAGACCACAAAATCAATCTCAAAATTGGAAGAACCCAATTTCCCCAAATTGAAGTTTCCAGGAATCTTATCCATATTTGTTTGTTCCTCCTAGTCTAACAAACATGAAAATGGGCACCTAAAACCACATAGATAGAGAAAGAGGCCGCATTCTGTATCTCTCAACAAAACCCTCTCGTCTTCTTTCATATGAGACTTTGCAGATTACAACCTAAAATTAATTCCAATCAACACATATATATACATCATGAAGCACCACTAAATATAAAAAAATCCTCCATACCTAGGATACCAGGAGCCCGAGTCCTTCCAATACAAGAAACAGGAATAAAAACAAGAACACAGAATGTCACATGCTCAGATTTGTCTTACATGAGTAAAAGTAAAACTTACTTCTCTAGATTACGACTATATATGTTCGGTTAGGTAGTTTTGAAATTTTTTTAAGAGTAATTTTTTGTAAATTATGTTTGGGAAAAAAATTTTCCAAATAGTGTTTGGTTTGTTTGCAATTCATTGACTATAATTAAATCATCATGTTTGTCAATGATTAATGCATTAAATATCCATTTTTGATCTACTTTTGATCATGTCTGACACCGTTCATTTAATTTTCTGTTTTGATCATGTTCTTTAAATTTTATTTTCAAAAAAAAAAAATTTTAAATTCACTATTGACTTAAATTTTTTTTGAAATTAACTGCGAACTCAAAATTTTAAAATAAAAAAGTTTTGTTAACAGAATATCTGCAGAAAGCACACAAAAGGAATTTTTTTAATAGCAATGCTACTAACACATCACGTTGTACATCATGCTTGTGTACCATCTATTAATTTGAACACATATCAAAAGCTATGGGACCCACTTTTATATTTTGTCTTATAATGATATGTCACGTGGCATGATGTATACTTTGATGTACAACTTGATGTGTTAGTAGACTTATTCTTGTTTTAAAAGCAATACTCATTTTGCTAGAGACAGCGCCTTACAAATGCCCAAAAAAATTAACTCTGAGTTTTTTTGTGAAACACTTACTCCAAACAACATCTGAGATTTGTTTTTCCCAAAAATCGATTCAGAAACACTCAACTAAACATAGCCACATGAATCTATTTGGCAAGTGATTATTATTGAATTATTATATTTAAAGTAGAACTTAATTCAGTAAATAAACTATATTATTTGTAGTGTGGCTTGATTAGATTTAATGAAGTAATTTTTTTACTTTGAATGAACAATAACCAAAATGCCCTTGAAATGGGAATCAATTAACACTTGCCATTGAAAGGCTGTATGGGTGTTTTGGTCTTTCAACCTTGTCTAGCGCATCAGACAAATTAGCACGGGATCCCACAAACGAGAACTTGTGGAATAAAAAAGCAGCCCAAATGGGCATGTAAAATGGCCAAAAAATAATATGGAAAGAACAAGTCTTGGTACACAGACTTTTTTGACACATTCAGATATAAATGTGTCCGGAGTCGTTGAATGCACGTGGAATTCTTAAATTATTAAGAGCTCTACGTGCATCCAACGACTCCAAATACATATATCTGCGTTCGGATATTTTATGTTTCTAGCATTCCCCATGTAGAAAATCATACAATTAGGATAGACCAAATTAACTCATAAGAATCTACATATTTTAAGAAAGAAAAGTATTATTTTTCTATTAATGTAAAACACTTTTTTGGAATAATTCAAGATGATTGGCGAAAATTTTGCGTTTTTGACTAATCTCAGAGGACTAATTTCACCATCATCAGAATTAAACCCTGGCTAAAGAACATTTCAAGGAGCATTTTGATTTTTGACAAATCTTCTTTTACATTTGTCCTATTAAGGCTCCATCTTTTGATTTTTTATAATCTATTTTTCTCTCTTGGCATAAATATTAAAGAGGAAACACTCCGAGGTTGCATTTGGATCATAATTTTACTGTTTTGAAGATGGTTCTACCACATTCCAAAACTAGCGTCCCAACGCCAAGATACTATTAAGAGGAATTTAATTTTGTTTATTATCAAGTGAACAATATTTTCATTTTTATTGGTTGAGAAAAATGAGTCAATCTCAACTTTATTAAAAAATCTATTGTATATGTGAAACATACACGCTCTCAATTAAAGAGAATAAAGGTAAGAGTGAACAAAATTTGAAAGGGGCGATGTGAGCTTTTAAATAATAAACCGAGACCAGTCCACTTTTGTATTATTTTCTACATTTTACCCTGTTTTGGACACTCTGTGTCAAACAAAAGTGGACCCCAAATACCATCAAAGGCATTTACTATTAGCTAAGTGAGTCGTGGCCCCTATACCCAATTTTAGCCCTTTCCAGAAAGGCCTCGAGTTTCAAGCAGAACCTCAGACACCTTATCTGCACCTGGTAAAGGATGGGGCTCGTACACTAGATCCATATCCTTTTGCTTCAAAACAATTTCCAACACGGGTGAACCTAGGATTTAATACTGGGGGTGACACTACTAACAACAAAATTATAATATTCAACATAAAAAAATTCATGTATTCCAACAACTACTTACTAACCAATTGTTTTGTGTGAATTTTCATTCAATTAGAAATAAAATAACGCAACAAAAAATAAAAAATATATTCAAATATTTTGTGTGAACTATATTCAACTAGAAATGAAATAATGCAATAAAAAATCAAAAAGAAACTCAACGTTCTTTCAAATCTTAAAAATCACCCAAAATTGATTCTAAACTAAATTTTAAAGCAATTTCCCTTTCAATGTAGATAAGCGACGAGTCTAAGAGCAAATCGTTTTTAATTTTGCTTCGAAATCTAGTTTTGATAATTTTCATGGCCGAAAATAAACGTTCTGCTGTTGCGGTAGAAACAAAAAGTGTAAGTACAAGGACTCGAAAAATTAAGTGGTAAATTGTTGCTCTTCTAATTTTCACCATCCATTCACACAAGCAAAAAATAGATGACAAAATTTAATAAATCCCTCATCTCAACTTATGAAGGAGCAACCGGTCACGGATAACAATATTATGTCGAGAAAAAAAAATGTGTTATTAATAGAACTAATTAAATTTTTTTTTCTTTGGTTGAACTTGGCCACTTGGGGGTGGCATGTGCCACTCCCCCCACCAGGTAAGTCCGCCACTGATCTCCAAGTCCACACTGAGCACCATTTGCCTTCTTGCGCAAAAAGCAAAAAGACAGAGGTAGAAAAAGTAATTATCAGTTCACAACTTTCAAACAGCCAAAAATGCCCAGTATATGGAACTGATAACACCCCAAAATAAAATTAATAAGCTCCTGAGTAAGTCTAGGACAAGAAAAGTTGTCCATCTGTAATTTAAAAGAAAACAGACAAGGTGCTAATACATGAAGTGAAGCTGAACCAAAGGCATTAGAGTGACAATAATATACTGGATGTGGAAGGGCATGGGGACGAATGATAGGTCCCCCAATTCTGAGTCTCATTTGATGCATTAGCTTTGGAGAATGACTTAAGACTGAACACGGCTTGATCCCCACTCCCCACACTGAAAGAGAAACCTGCATGAACAAGAGTGTGCAAAAACCGAATCACCCTCTCAACCATCCAAAATTTGAGGAAGTAGATACAATCATTCAGACATTCGGTAGCAACAGAAACATGGAAATAATCAAACCCAAGCATCACACTTGGTAAAGAGCGCCTCAAATCAACTTTGATGAACAAAATCTAAACAAGCCATCCAGAGCGAAAAATTGAACATGTAAACATGTAGGCCCATGAAACAAGAAAATCAATCATCTCTTGCAAATAAAAGAAACAATGCTGAGCTTCAACACAAACGTGATAACGTAGTAAAGTGAACAGCAAAGTGAAATAGAATACAGCGGCAGTCATAGAAGGAAAAATGCTTAATATGCTCTTAAAAACTCAGGTCTCTTTCCATTGAAGAGTACCGATGCTCTATCTGTATAGTCACATGACTAATATCATATGCTCTCCTAATATAATCAATCACTTTGTCTAGCAGTGACTAGCACCATGTCTGCATCCGCTTTGGGCCTTATTTTGACATGGCAAGTGATGCAGCGAAGCATATGATTGGATAAGTGTAACACGAGGACAATCCCAAACTTTATTTGAACTAGAGGTACTCCATCTTTGAACAAACGAATTGAGTAAAATATTCAGTTTTTATTAATCGATAATCAACTACTTAGCCCTTAGGCTTACAAAATAATTTATAGGAAAATAAAACCCTACGCCAACTAGGAAACGAAATAACAAAAATTTAGGCTTGCTAATCTAGCCTAAATAAAAGAAAATAGAAAAATTTACCAAAAATGAAAAATTCTGATTTGTTTAGGAAATCAAATACTAGAAAAAAATATAAGGTTGCCAAAATAAATGGCGATTAAAACGGAAATTCCAACAAAAAGATATAAGAAAAGCAAATATTTCCTAAAATGGCAAATTCAATGATTCGGGGGCCTAAATGAGAGAATTAGGCTGAAATCCACCGGGGCCCATGGATCAATAGATCAATAGACCTTGATCAGAACGCCGTTTCACTTCAACTCTGTGACCCACGGGTCAATCTACTACCAGCCCGTTTGGCCCGTGACCAATCCAAGCGTTCCATAAATGAAGTCGCAACCTGCTCGGCATCAGCAAGTCAACAGAATCTTTCCAATTGTAATGGCCCAACTATGCAACTCATGGACAGCCACACATCGTCCACTTCACATAAACCCATCTCTAGCTTTGTTGCATCAATCTAGGCGTGCTCTCCATCAATACCTCTAATATGTTCCGCAACATTGGTTTATACTGAATAATTGCTTCTCCAATCATGACTCCATGCTCTGAATGGAATACCCTAGTACATGGAGATAAGCTCCTTGTACATTGATGTCCCTTTCCTTCTTTTCTTCTTTCTCACTGTTTGGTTTGATTATGTCATGGGAACTTTTCTTCAGCAGTGGTTTGGCCATATCTTCCTCATGAGCATGGCCATGCTCTTCATCTTTTGGGGGCTCCTCATGACTATGAGGATGTGTGGTAATCCGCACCACGTGCCTGTGACCATGGTTGTTATTATTATGATCATCGTGGCTGTGACTGTGGCTGTGACCATGATCATGCCCCCCAAGGCTATGGTCAACATGACAGCCATGGCTATATTTACTAGAAGACCAAAAGTGGCAACAATAAACATGAGGAAGCCATCAACTTCACCCGTGTCGTGAATATGCCTTAGAATGGCTTCATAAACTAAAATTCCAACAAGCAGCCTTATGAGCTGGATGGAAAAGCACCAAGAATCTCTATCCGAAAGAACCCATAAGTCTGACAAGGAGTGGCTTCCCAGCTCGCAGCCCATAAACAAAACAATGAGATAGCAAAAGCTACAACATCCGAGAGCAAATGCGCCACGTTTGTTAAAATGGCAAGACTGTTAGCTTTGATGCCTCTGACTATTTTGAAGCCCATCAAGACAACATAGAGTGCAACTGCAATGAAAAGTTTCTGCATGGAAGCTGCTCGTTCTTTTGCATCTTTGGTGATGGTTATAGCATCTGAGAATCCACAAGGACCTTCTCCACATATTTTGCTCCCTCCAAGGCTACTCTCTCCACCAGAAATTTCACCACTTATCTCGGTAATCTGCCCTTGTTAATGAGCACTCTCTTCCATCTCAAGACATAACAGTAACATTATTATCAGCTTTGAGTTCAACCAATGCACAAACTAGTCTGACTGAAACAAAAGTTTCACTCATAGATTAAATGCAATCAATCATGTTTAACCTCACTAAATAGCAAGCCACAAAACAAAACATATATGGTAATCATCATGAACAGGTACAGTAAGTGTGAAAAGCAAAGGTTGTGGCTATTTTACACATACACTAAGTATTTTGAGTCCAATGCCAATTTGGAGATTACAATTAATGTATTCATGGTTTTGACATTGCCTATGTAACACAGTACAAAATATGAATTATACATTTACGAGTGAATGGCGAACGAAAATGATGAGTTGCATTAAACTTCATGTACGACGTTGTTAAATACTTCAGTATAGATGCATGACTTATTTTCAGGTTGTTAAAGCTTACAATGTATCTACATTTAACCATATTCGTGGAGAAGAATCATTACATTGTATGTCCTTTCCCCCAATTTTCCCCAGTTCTCTATGTTTGGAGGGTTCAGCTGGAGGAACCAGAGAAGACAGGAGAGGTTGAAGTATGCATAGAGTTTGGTAGAGATAGTGGAGGCAGCTAGAGGTGAAGTGTGGAGCCAAGCAATTTAGAGACCGAAAATACACAAGGCATTAAGCTATATCAAATCCTTTCTCTCAGCTGTAAGCTCAAGAAAATTAGTGTTATGTAAGCTAAAAGGTAATTCACATAAAACCCCCTTCACTCGGTTTCACTTAACCCCCTTCACCCGGTTTCACTTAACCTCCTTTATCTTTTAATTGTCCCAATGTATCCTCTGATATTTTCAAATATAACAATCGATCCCTTTTGGATTAACACACATGACTACTTATCATATTCTGCTCTAACTGCATCAAACCAAAAAGGATCGATCGTTACATTTAAAAATATTAGGGGGTATATTGAGATAATTAGAAGATAAAGGAGGTTAAGTGAAACCGAATGATAGATGAAGGTGGTTTTATGTAAATTACCATAAGCTAAATGAGTGTAGTTGGAGTGTTGAACACTAACTAATACATTTGAGACACTTGTATGCGTGTCTTATTAATGTTTTTTTATCTTGCAAACCTCGACAAACTATGGAAACTAGGGAGACCATTTCCATTAAAAGGGCTACCAGTTTCATGAAGCTCCCGTTACTGCAAGGTCTGGCAAAAGTTTGAATGTATGCAGTCTTATCCTGTATGTAGAGAGACTATTTTCACGACTCAAACCCGTGACCACCAAATCACCCATCATAAACACACGAATCACATTACAGGTTTGATAAGAAATAACATCCGCCATGTGGTCCAAAAATATAAATATATATAATAATTCATTTTCAAGAATATCAACCTTCTCTAATAGATTTTTAGCATTTAAAAAAGCTAAATGTTGAAAATTTCAATTTTGCTTACGAAATAAATACTAGATGTTGTTGTCCCACATCTTTTAAAGTATGTTGTCTATGAAAATATTTTTTTACTATTTTGATATTTTAAAATTGAGTACACACATAATCTAAAAATGAGTAGTTATTTTCCTATACCTAATATATATTAGTCGACATGTGCCAATTGTGTCGAGCCAAATTTCGACTGAAGATGTCATGTTGGTGTTTGTGTCATGTTGTAGCCCTTGTAGTGTTGTAATCATAAGCGTGTCCATATTCGTGCTTCTAAGGAGCAAACGTATTGGTTCTAGAATGACTTGTCCTAAAGGGGGCCACTTTAGTATATCAAATGTGTCCTTCGGGACTACGGGAATATCAAATGCACATCTCTCCAAAATCACGGGAGAAAACTCCATTAATATGCAAAGCAAAGGCCATGCAGGAGCCAAACTAGTCAGGTAATGCCTCAATCAGCTCAACGATCCTCCACAAATAGTCAGCTCATCGATCACAGTTGCTAATACATACCACTTGACATCACAATGTTACTAGAAAACGTAAAATCCCGACAAATCACATTTTGAATGTACATTCAAAAATGTGGTAAAACTATATTTCAAATTACTGAATTAGGGGTCCCAGACAATCCCGATGTTTTTCCCTGAGCACATCATGGAAATGAGGGACCTTGGTTCGTTTTATGTCATTGGAGGTTGAGATTTCTAAGTCATTACTTATCCAGTTCATTCTTAATTCTCTCTCAACGCTTTCAAGGTCTCTTACAACACAAATAAGGAGAAATGATCAATCAATGAACTTCTAACCATGTGTGTTCTAGAGAAAGAGAGATATGAAGCATAAAAATTTAGAAAATGCTAACTTAGTGATGCATAAAGCAGGAAAAGCAAAAACGGGCAATGGTGTCTATAAAGTAAGAAGCATGAAAAAGTGTCATTCAAGTGTAATGGCAAGAAGGGTGCATGCTTCTTTTGCCAGAAAAATGAACACATGAAGAAAGATTTTCCAAAGTATAAGATTGGCTCAACAAGAAAGGTAATCTCATATCTCTCTTGTGTTATGAGTATAATTTTGTTAATACTCATCAAAATGACTAGTGGATTGATTCGGATTCTACAGTTCACAACGTCAATACTATACGTACTATGCAGGTCTTCCTCAAGACCTCAGCCTATGGAGATAGACAAGAAGTGAAGATGACATCTATTTCGGAAATGGGATGTGTTCGCACGTCCAAGCTGTTGGAACATTCAGACTAGTTCTAAAAAATGGTTATGTTTTGGATCTTGAAAAGACATTTTATATTCCGTTGTTTTCTAGGAATTTAGTTTCTGTTTCTCAATTAGCACCACTAGGATTTAGATTCCAGTTTGTTGGTTCAAATTTGTGTTTGTTTGAACACCATGTTAAAGTAGGATTTGGAACTTTAGTTTCTGGTTTATATAAGTTAAATTTGGATCTTGTCTTTGAACAAAGTATTATAACCTTGCATGTTGATATTGGCACTAAGTGTAACATTATTGATGAACTTTCTATGTTCTTTGGAATAGAAGATTCCTTGGGATGTTGCATGCCTTCAATGCAGCCTTCCACCCAAATTAGAAGAAATCTTCTTGGAGCTCAATGAGTTGGTTCTTCAGAAAGTTATCAGTAGCTACATTTATGCCTTTTTTACAGTTATTTTTGCAGTCTTTAGCCAATTTGGCAATATGGGTCTCATACAGTCATGCTGACTTTTTTTCCCAAGCAGCTTTCTTCATTGCCTCGAGACTCCTCTTTTCTCTTCGACCAGTTGGGAATTCAAGGTGTCAGCTCTTGCTGCAGCATCCAAGGCCTTGTTTAGGTGGGCATGGGATTCATCTTTGGCAGTGGTGTACTCTCTTGTCCACTCTTTGGCATTTTCTTCGTTAGAGTGAAATCGGGCCACCCTGGCAGCATATCATTTTAAGTACGTGGAGAAGATGTTATAAGAAATAATGCACGTGAAGACAAGTATGGAAGTTCAGAGGAGAGAAAACTTACACAGAAATTATGGGCAATCGTTGACTACATCAGAATGTAGTCGTCGACATCTGTGAAGTGTTCAATGTCCTTCGGTAGCATCACAAATTTGGCAACAGCTTGGGAAACACTCAAATTTTTCATGGTGTTGACGACCATGATGGGCTATGTTCCATCAACCAGCATCCTTGGTGACCAGATCCTTGCCTTCTCGGTCAACTTTGTCCTCTCAGAGGGGGTTGAATCATACTTCTTTCTTAGCATTTTCTTTTTTTGATGTAGGAGATCATCTCCTCCTCAACATTGATTGGTGTACAGGAAGTCAATAAAAGGGGTGAAGGAGTGATCCTGATCTCGGGAGGAGAAGGGATCTTTCTTTTTGTCTGACCAAGCCTACCTTCGAGTTTAATTAGATCCTTTAGCTTTAGCACTCCAGGGTTCTAGGTCGTGATGGATTTGTCAATTTTCTCTTTGTCTTTGGAGTTCCAAACGTGAGTGGGATGGGATGAAGTTGATTGGCCCGTTGTTGACATGTCGGATGATGACGTATCGAATGATGACTTAGATGTTTTGACAGCGATTTTTGTGATGGTTACCTTGCTAGGCTCTCTCATTTATGCTAAAGGAACGGCTTCGGGAATGTCACCTTCGGTTTCTATGGCAATGATAGTGGCCGAAGGGGGCAATCCGATCTTTGATATAACCTATGTAGCTCGGGATGTAGCATAGCAAGACCTCTGGGATCCGACAAGGATTTGACATGGGGGGTCTGAGTACTTGATGATCTTCTTCATGTCGTCTCTCTTAATGGTGGCAAAAACTCAACCGTGGTTACAGTTAGCCACTGCAAGAGAAGATAAAAATGTACAAAGACAGTTAGACAGTAGCTGAGAAGGCTTAAAATAGAAAAAGAAGAACGGAGTAATATGGGAACTGGCGAGGAATTCCAAATCATCTCGGGATGCTATATCTAGGGTGCTCAGGCTCTTGAGGGTAGAAATTTCAGTTCCCTGTGACGATAATAAAGTCATCATCGTTACCTCAGCTGAAGTTGTTAAGGTTGGTGACTAACCTCTCAAGTTTTAATCGGTTCTTTAGGTAGTATGGACCAATTTTGATTTTGACCATATCGTACCCCTACTTGAATTTTGTGGACACCTAGATTGGTTCATACTAGTCTGTTGAGTTCAACGATACACATAATGATATGGTATTTGTTTATCAAGATTTGCATCGGGTGAAGGTCGTAATAATAGAGAACCTATAGTAGAAAATGGTAAAGGGGAAATCGAACCCTGCCTTTTGTGATAGCCATGAGAGGGATATGTAGAGTATTAGTCTCATCTCTACCACAAGGGGAATCAGGTTTGTTTAGTTCCACTATGACATCGTCTGGGATGTTTTAGTGTCGACGAAACTCTTCTGTTTTTTCCAGAGTTTTAAGAAGCTTTCTGAAAATCTCCATTTAGATGATGGATTGGGGAGTAATATTGGAAAATAGAATGAAAAAATGACGAGAATTTGAGGGAACATATAGAGAAACGAATAGGAATTAGAGTTCCTAGGTTCGCCAGAGCTCTAGAAATAGCAAAGAATAGTGCGAAAGGTTTAACAGATAGAAAGAGTAAGACGAAGGGTAAAAAAAGGCTTGGGAAAATGAATTCTTTTTTGGAAACCGATATTTGTTTTAAATAAAATGTAATTATGGCATGCGTAAGGAGTGCGTTATTCCGCGAAAAGCTGTCATAATGTTAAATCACAATGAATGCAACAGTATGGATTTCGAGTGACAGTTAGAGAGATACATATCTGAGAAAAAAGTACCTGGCTACGTGGAGTTTTATAGCTTTGCCTACGATCCACCAACTTAGCGAGAAGCAAATAAAGTTGTGGGACCATTGAATGAGGTAAATCTTAAATAGTATTATTAAGTTTTCTCTTAAATCATTAATTTGGTTGGAAAAGAAGTGCTCTCAGGCACGTGCGCGTGTCCGATCATGTGAGAATAGAGCAAACTTGAGAAAGGTGATTCAGTGAGCAGCTAGCTGACTGAGAAAGATAGTACTATAGGATGTAATTGACTTGAAAAGGGCGGTTCATGAGATTGCCGACCTAAGGAAAGCAGTTACCAATATCAAGTTGGAGATATAATAGAGTCCTGAATATCTTGGGATATGTTCTATGCAGATAAGGATGAAGAATTCAATTTAGAATGAGAAATTTGAGGTTGGATGAAACTCTCATATATGGTAGAAGATAATTCTTTAAAGAGTCCATGTTAGTTTTATATCATTAGTGGCCAATCAGAAGGATCCTACTTCAATTCTAACGAGGAATTAGAGTGTACAAGAGAATTGAAAAGAATAAGTCAAAAAATCTATAAACAAATGTTTAGATTCATGGTGAAATGCACATATTGACTCGTAAGCTAATTCAGATCATTATTTGTTGACAAAAAAGTTTGTGTGATCTCTATTCTGACTTAATCATCGGAATGTCTTCCTACTACAGTGATGGTAAGTTCTTTAACGGCTTACTATCTTATAAATCACAAGAATTCGAGCAGGAGAGAGAACAGAAGTTCCTATTAGTTATTGAGGTATTAATCTTTTATTAGATTGAAAAAATTATTCCACTCACAGCTGGCATTTCTTATGGCACGAAAAATGATCACTGATTCCAAAAATATGTATGGCTTCATTTTTATTTGAACTCCAGGAATTAATAAACCGATTCCCCTTATCTACACTGAAGGGAGATTCGATGAAGCTTGAGCTTCACAAAAATTTGAGAGATTCGATGCCTCGAAAATTATTCCAAATTCGAGGAGGAAATTCCCAAGTGAAAGACCCAACACCATCACCCTAATGTGAGAATGCTACTTTTATAACATGCTTTAAGTATTTATTTCAGTCCCTGTTTGACCTAACTTTTCACTTAATTACATTTTCGTCTTTACTTAATTTTTTCACTAAAGACGCATATTAATTAAAAAATCAAATAGATTTTTTAGATTTATTTTAGTATTTTCTGTATTTTTTGAAGTTTGATTCACATTTTTTATTTTTCTCATTTCTCTTGTCAGAGAATCAATAATTCATAAAAATTTAACACAAAATTAAATTTATATATAAAAGAAAGTTAAGCAAAACCTGGCCTTAGTTACAAGAATTTTAGAATCTTGTATGGTTCTTAATTTATTGACCATTATATTTTTGGAAGTTAGAAAATAATTTTGGACCACTACATGCTTAGCATTTGGTCATATTCGTGTGAGTTGACAGTTGCGGTTTTTGATATTCATATCTATAGTATATATTATTGTAGGGTAATTTTTCGTGAGAGTCATTCTAAGAGTGACGCATGGTATTTTTAATAATTTCTTCATTATGGAAACACCTGGTTAAGTAATTCCAATTTTAAATGAATCAAATTATTTAAGGAATCACTCAAGATTTATAGAGGAAAATAATTAACTATTTAAATTTAAATTTAAAGAAGGAATTGTAATTTGAGAAATCACTTGATATTTGTAAATGTTAAATTCAAAATATATCTCACCCTAATCATTTCTTAATCTCGCGAAAACTTTCAATCTCTCAATCGAATTATGGGGACATCTTTAAATTTTTCTTGATCAGCCAAAAAAAGTTATTGATCAAAAAAAGAGAGAGCCAAAATCATGGGGTTAGGGGTCACGACTTCAAACTCAATCATAAAACATATTACCAAAAATAGAGTTGAAAAGAGATGAATCAAAACAAGAAATTAAGTTTTATGAATACTATGTGTAGAGTTTGTTTGGTAATCCACATTGATATATGAATACTGCTTCTATTCATATGTACAAGTATTTTTTATTAAAGGATTTTAACTTACGAAGTCCTAGCTAGGATGTTTAAATCACAAATTATATATTTTAACAAAGTTTTTTTTAACATTTACGTGTTGTAATAAAATAAGAAAAGTTCTTGCAAAAAAAAAAATAAAATAAGAAAAGAGAAAAGAGAGAGAGAGAGAGAAGCGGATCACTTGGCATATGAATGCATACTCACCAGAAAATGGAAAAGCAAGTGCATAACGATGAGTTGAGGTTGGGAAAGTTACACAGGAAGAAAGGGTAAAATTACAGAGTAATTAGCTTATACGTCAACTTTACAAACAGGAGGTGCAACAAAGGGCACTTCACCCACAAACCCCACACCCAACCGAACCAACACATCACATTTAACGTAAATCCCATAGCGCCGGGTGGTTATAGCCCCAGCCTTCCACCTCATTTTTCCCAACAAAACAAACCCCAACCCAACCACCCCAAATTCCTCGTCCATCCCCAACCCATACGCCACCTCCGGCGCCACAGGTACAGCCCCACCAGTACCACTGCAACAACCACCGCTGCTACCACCGCCCAGTACGGGGGACATCTCCACCCTGCTCTGCTTCTCGTGAAACAGGGACGGCAAGACCACCGGCTGCGTGATCATTTGATTATGGTACGAGACAAAGGCCGAGAGATGGTCGTAGAGAATCGAGACTCGCTGGTTTGGGTTTTTTGTTACGATGGTGAATTGCATGGCGGCGGATACCGAGGGTGGTGGGTTGGAAGTGGTGTTGAGATTGAGGATGGTGACGGAGACCACGGTGAAGTGGGGTTTATGGAAACGGTAGACTAGCCATAGTATGAGGGCTGTGATTCCGGCTAAGAGGAGGAGAATGATGATGCAAAAGTACAAGGCACGGTGGGGATTTTTGGTGGCGTGACGGTAATCGATGCTGTTTTTGGTGTGTTTGTGGTCGTCGGTCATGTTGCTATGTGACTGTGACGGCGGTGGTGGTGTTGCTTCTGGGTTTGGTTTCTTCTGCTATAGAGGAAGAATTTGGGAGATAAAGAAGGGGAATAGGAGAGTCAGAGAGAGACAGAGAGTGTGGTCGTGGCGACAGAATAAGAGAAAGAAGCCGAATAAGAGGAAAAAATTATGTGGGGCAGATGTAACAGAAAGACCGAGGAAATGGAAGTCAGAATAGGTGACGTAAATAATGTTAGTTTTATTTTATTTTTTTCATAACCGATGTATGCGGGACCGAGCTGGTATAGAATTTGAGAGAGTTCTCACTTAAATCACCTACTAATACTCGGGGCAATGGGTAAAAATAATCGGACAAATCTTCCAATACCATCAAGTATTAAGTTATTGAATTTTGGTCGCAAAATATTTGTGTTTAGGCTGAGTTTATCTGGTTTTATTATTTAATTATCTTTTTGTCTTTATGTGAATTTTTATTACAATTTTTTATTGTTAGTTCGTCTCGGCGAGAAATACAAAAAAATTATAAATAATGAATAAAATTTAAAAAATTCAAAAATGACAAAAATGATTTAAAAAAAGAGTCTTTTTGTGTTCATTTGTCCTTTTTATTGACTTTTTTAAATTTTTGGACATAATTTTATATTTTTAAATTCGTCTCATCGAGACAGACAAATAATTTACAAAAATTTGAGGGCAAAACAATAAATGCGTTTGTTTTAATTTGTTTCTCGAGGCCACAACAACGCTGTCCTTTGTATACTCATATCTTATAATGTTATTTGATATTATCCGTTACAATTTAATTGCAGTATATATAGTTTGTACTATCTTATAATGTTGTCTGTTGCAATATTATCAGATAATATTAACTCCAAAACTCATAGATGACATTATCAGATAAAAATATCAGATAATGTTATGTGTTGGTTTATATATTAGATATGATAAAAGTATCTATTGGCCTAATTTCTTGATAAATATATCTATTCGGCCCAACTTATATAGATTAATTATTTTTAGCTTTATTCAAAAAAATTGTATTTATTCTTTTTGCATCATTTTTTTAGCTTATTAGTTTATCTCGATGAAACAAATCTAAAAAGTATGAAATCATGTCCAAAAGTTTAAAAAAATTATTAAAAACAAAAATAAGTCCAAACAGATATTGTTTTGACTTAGTTTTTGTCTTTTCTAAACTTTTTATAATTTTTTAAAATATTTTTATACTTTTCTAAAATATCTTGTCGAAACAAATCAATAACCACAAAAAAATTAACGCAAAAAAACTAAAAATTTGAAAAAAAATTCAAATAAGTACCAAAAAAAGACAATAATTCAATACTTGAGACAGTAATTCAATACTTGTTTCTTTTGTTCCTTATTTGAAATTTTTTTTATAATTTTTTATTTTGCATTAATTTTTTGTTGATTGTTGATTAGTCTTCGTAAGAAATTTCGGAAAACTATAAAATTAAGTTTGAAAGGAAGAGCCTACTGTGTTGATCCTGTTGATTGAGCAGAGACAAAGACTAATTTAAAAAAAAAAATAGAAAAGACAAAATAAACTAAAATAAAGTATGTTTTGACTTATTTTTTGTCTTTAGTAAAATATTTTTAATTTTTGAATATATTTTTTAATTTTTAAAATTCTTTTCATCTATACCAACCAACATATTGATAAAAGTTGACAAAAATATAACAAATACAAAAAAAATTTGAATAACGACAAAACAATAATTTAGATAATTTAAGTCTAATTTAGATGATTTGTGCCTTTCAAATAAAATTGACATATTTAGTGCAAAAGCATTCTTAAAATTACTATGTTAAAAAGACTTTTTAACTCTAATTTACTATTAGATAGATTAATTTGGACATTTAATTACGAGTCCCTGAACTAAATTATGCATTTATGCATTCAGCCCTGAGTGAATGAGTGACACCAACAATTTGAACACGAAGTGGCCCTTTTTTTTATCGGGGTGTGGAAAATATTTGTTCCATCCCAAAGTACGTAGTTTTGCATTCCAGTAAGATTTGTGTGGAAAATATGTGACAACTCAAAAGAATCCGATTCCATTATCTACGATGCAGTGACACAACTCTAGCAGTACCACACCCTTAGAATTTTCCAAAAGCTGAAGAAAAGACTTTTAATAAGTTCCCACTTTCACAAAAGATGATATTCCTCTTCAAAAGAAGATACCTTATTTTTCTTTCTTCTTTTTTTTCAACTTGGGCCTGATTGGTGTTAGGACACAATGAAAACAAGAAATAATTGAAGAATTACAAAAACATGACACACAAATTTATGTGAATTTAAACTAAGCAAATCGTTTCACCGTACTTTTACGAGTTGTTGAGGTATTTCACTATGATGAGGAAAAAATTAGAATTACATTGAAGTCTCAAATTGACAAGAATTAATAATACCTTAAATTCTTACTTGAAATGTAGATATGAGTAAATTCTGAAGTCTCAAATTGATAGTGTCTGAATTTACTTGAGACGATTTTAGAACTTCCAAAAAGAGTTGAGAGCAAAAAAAAAAAGAAATGACCACGAGATAATCAAAGATTACATGTAATTATACAAACAGTTAGGAGTTTGCAGAGTAAGAAGGCACAGTCCTGGGAAGTACGAACCACCTCCAATGAACTACAATCTTCTAAAATAAAACTAACTCAAAAATAACTGTCCGAATAAACTGCACTAAGCTTACTTCATCTGGCTTAATTCCTATATACACAGCGCAGTAATCCTGAACTACCCCAAAAGCCCTTTGTCCTTCCAAAGAGAAGGCAATGTCGCAAAACTAAAACGTTACAAATACACTACCTCCTAGCTGAATGCAACAAACATCCAGATGAAACCCAAAACCTGTATCAAAAATCCCACTCCCAATGGAAAGCCACATTTTACCACTCCACACTCATTTTTTGTTAACTGCTAAGTGTACAAACTACAAACTATACATAACATACCAAGTCGCGGAAATGTTTGGCCATGTCTCATGGAATGGAGCAATCGAGAATCAACAAATCAAAGGGGTGAGCCTCAGTGGATCGGGATTCAGCGTGTGAAGGGTTGGTTTTGCACTTGACGAACAAACTGCCCCTTCACCTGTGGACGCTGCTCGGCAAGTCTTTTCCTGCTCGGATACCGAACCTGTGCATAGACATTGCCCATTAACGAACTTGAATGCTTTGCTAAATCGGCATGTACTTCAGTACCTTATAGGCGAACAAAAGTAAGAGAATCTATTGGATACAGCTTCTTTGTATTAAAGTTGGATGAGGATGGAGGTAGTGTTAGTCGATCCTCAGGTTTGAACCCTGGACCCAATTAACGGGCTTCAAGCACTTCAATCACCAAGATCACTCCCCAATCTCAGACCAAGTTGTACTTGACTACTTGTGGTTCTATGCTGGCCAACTTCATTTCAGGGTTTAGGTTTAGGGCAGTGCACACTCATCAGATCTTGCGGAATGACTCAACCGATGGACACAAACTACAACCATGGGCACTTCTATAAGTTTAGTCATTGTAAAACTCTTTAAGACACACCTCAACATGGTCGCACGAACATGCCTATCGGCTTTAACTGATTTTTAAAGTTTCAATATGCTCAATAAATACATCTCACATTTATCCCGTAGACATAAATGAAACCCCTGTGAGTCTTGACATGATCTTAAAGAAATTAACTTTGGAATTAATGGTGAAATCATAAAACTTACTTATACTTATGCATCCTTCCTCTTGCATTTAGTTTTAGCAACTTTAAAACCTAGAATGTTGAAAACTAAAAACAAACAAATAAATACAGTAATAGCAAAAAAGTGTAATAAGTTCTGTTACCATATGGTTCCACACATAAAATCCATATTTACTTGCTATCATGACCAGCTCACAAGAACAGCAAGTCGACTTGTCAGTATCATGTTGTAATTGTATACATTGCTTCTTAAAGTAAGGTTAAGTCCTGATGCGCATTCGCGACCAAACAATTTTATTATCTATGCAGCACAGCCCAACCCAAACAAGCCATGCACACTAACATCACTGTCACAAGGTTCGCATGGTGGATTGACCAAAGGCGTTCATAATTCAGGTCGGGGTGAAATGTTGCAGCCTTGCAGGTAAGGTTATTCCTCTTACATTTTTACAGCTTCATTCTAATTATACCAAACCAAAACCAAGCCAAGCCTTAAGTCCCAATCTATTTTCTATAGTAATAGATGTATGATTTTTTTTTCCCCAAAAAATAAGGGTGTTTGTTGAACCCCATTCCCATAGTCAATAACGAAGACAATAATGATGTGGATAGTGATGACGAGAATGATTTTGCTACGCACACATACCTTTTTGTCATAGCAACGATCTTTTCGTTTCAATCTGAATTTTAGTAGAGCTGCTTCTCTTTGACTGGAGCAATGAGAATCTCTCCCACTTAACCCATTGTCATTCGCAGTCTCCGACACACTTGATCTCACAGATGAAACAGCAGGATTGGCATCAACATCACATGCGTTGCGCTTATTTTCTGAAGCACCACTGTCAAGCTTATTACTTGCATTGCCATCACATAAACTACTTATACAACTCAGCCCAGGGGTGGCAGAACCATCTCTCAGCACAGATTCCAAATCATTATCCTCCTCTCATACACTTTTTCCAGAAGAATGTTTGGTAGTTTTCTCATATGGAACATAACTTTGGTCTGAAATATGAATTTCTGAACTGGAATGAATAGAGGAACTCATCAGAAAGGGGGACTGCTCCCACTGGTCTTTGGGACTCCACAATGAGGGGATATCTGATTGCGTGTACACGATAGGTGGAAATATATCTGACCATAACCAGTAAAGCTATCAAATTTCACCCCAGGGACGGGAATGAACCCAAGTTGAGGACCTGTGAATGCAGTTTCAAAGAGTCTAGATTGACTAGTAAACACAGTGGACGTACTCTCCTGACTACCCAATGAAGCTCCATGTGATTGGGCACCAACTTTGTTTTGGTGGAAATCAGTAGTCAATTCGTTGTACGAGGTAGTTGCAGTCTCCTTCAGTTCGGTGCAATTACTGGGCAATGTCGGAAGAAGTGGTGTTGATGGCTTATAGTCAATATACCTGAGGGAATTAATTACATGCACTGTAAGTTAATATCCGTCTTATTTAGCTACAAGCCATATTTATTCCAATTAATCTCTATTACATCGGTCCCTATTTAAGATTAACAAAAGGAAGTAACTACAAACAACTCACACATAATATAACCAACCTATGACTCCTGTATGGGAGACCATGGATTCAAACCTCAAGGGATAGACCAATGGCTAATATTCCATCCTCACTCCCCCTCAAGGCTAACCCCATGGCTTAGATCCTGTCAGCACACACGCGCACACACAAAAAAAAGAAAAACCTAGCTATGCTGTTTACAGTTGAAAATATTTAGTGTCCTGTTCATTACCCATTACAGAAAGAAGTTACGAAAAACGGAACTACTGAGATACTGATATCTCCACCAATCTTGTTGGGAGCATCACTTTAGTAAACAATTTAGCGTGCACTAAACGTTGCAAAAGACGTGCCTATAATAGCGTGCACTAAAATGCTGTGAAATTTAGGATATACAATAGGATTCACAAAATGCTATCAAAGTTGTTCGAACAATAGCGTGAAAATATTACTACGGAATATCAAACCTGTTATAGCGGTTAGCAAACGCTATAAAAGACACACCTACAATAGCGTGCAAGAAAAGCTATTAAATGTGAAGACATGTTATAGCGTTAAGAAATGCTATTAAAAATGCACCTACAATAAGGTGCAAAAAATGCTATGAAATGTCAAGTCCTATAATAGCGTTCTTGAAATGTTGTAAAAGACGTAGCTAAAATAGCATTCACAAATGCTATAGAATGTCAAACTTGTCATGGCAGTTACCAAATGCTATTAAAGACTACCTACAATAGTGTTCAAAAAATGCTGTAGTTGACGAGACTTTTAACAGCATGGGATAATATAGCATTTGTAAAAATGCTATATATAGTCTTCTATAGCGTTTTTGGCACGCATTATTCAATAACATTGACGATCAAGTATCGCATGTGTGCCTAATATGGACCTGTTGAGCTATTATTCAAGGTGTATTACAACATCAACATCTGGACAACGTTAGGGAGAACTCGTCAGATAGAGCTATGGAAAATCTAAAGCAGATCCTAGCTCACAAAACTAACCACAAAAGATTCTCTCTTATTGGAGAAGAACTTTTTGAGTAAGATAAGAAGGCCCTAATTTAGGTCCTCATGGATCACATCTAAACTCTCCTTAGAAGATGTCGGGAGTGGACTCCGGTATAACATGTTGCCACTTGAACATCTATCCTCAACACAAACCAATTGTAAAAATAACAAATAGGTCGTCGATTCAGCACATAGAAGTGGTAATCAGAAAGTATACTAGCTACTTGAAGTCGATGTCATTCATGAGGTCCATTATTCTGAGTAGTTGTCAAACATTGTGGTGATAAAAAAGAAGACCAAGAAGTGGGATTTTTGTGGATTTCACAAGCCTTAACAAAACTTGTCACAAGAATAGCTTTCCACTTTTCATAATAGATCAGTTGGTTGATTACACTGTCAGGTTTAAGCAAACGGGTTTTCTTGATGCCTATCAAGGGTATCACCAAATCGCCCTGTATGAAACAAATAAAAAAAAATCTCTTTCATCACACTAAGGGGGTTATACTATTACAAGGTGATGATGTTTGGCCTAGGGAATGTAAGGGCCGCCTATTAGAGGTTGGCTACCCTCGTGTTCAAGGACTTAATTAGAAAGACAATGGAAATATACATAGATGACATTGTTGTGAAATCTAAAAAAGATGACACACATATAGCCAATCTCAGCCAGACATTTCAAGTTCTTAGAGAATTCAAATTGAAGCTTAATGCTTCAAAGTGCACATTCAGTGTGAGTTTGGAAAATTTCTTACAGCACTTGGTCATCCAGCGGGGTATAAAGGCCAATCCCGATCAAATTATAGCTTTACAGACACTGCAAAGTCCAAAAATAATGAAGGAGGTTCAAAGGATGACTAGAATGATCATAGGCATAGTCATCAAGTTTATTAGACCATTTGAAAACCGACCAACTACCATCCCAGCCTAAGCTAAATCAGTGCATATCATATTTTATTTCTTTCTTGCCAAATACTCAATTGAACAACATTTCAAGAAATTCAAAATTAATACCGCGGTGATGTTAATGTTGTTGTGATAATTCTTTGAGAAATCACAATGCTAAACAATTGTGTGACGCACTTTTTATTTCGAACGTTGAATACTCAATTCAATAGCATTTTTAGAATTTCAAGATTATAAGGATTAAAATTAAGAAATATGGACAACATGTGTTGGCACCGCCATACGACTGTTATTCATATTTTCTGATTTTAGGAAATTTTCATATTGCTCAAATTCACTGTCCATGAAAAATTTTCCCATTGAATACTCAATTCAATAGTGTTCGAAATTACGAAACCGAGCAAATTTTACTTCTATTGCAATAATCTGTCGTGAAAATGCAATATGCAAGTTGGCAAAGCCTAACAATTTACACGTCACGTTTTCAATCCAAAATACAAAATACTCAATTCAGCGGTGTTTATAGAATTCCAAAATTATCGTGATTTTAGCCAGGTGATATGGACAATGTGTGTTGACAATGTTCGGTCACTGTTCATATTACTTGGCTACGAATTAACGTATTATTTATTGATTTGACGAGAATCGATAAAATAAATGCGGGAAACGATAAAGGTTATGGGAAACAGAAAAAGAGAATATAACATAAATCAATATAGCAAAAATACAAGATAATTAGTATAAAGGAATTTTTTAGAGAAACGGTATATTCCGATGTGTGAAATGGGAGAGCATTTTCAATTGTTTTAATTGTAATTACAATCCATCTAATAATCTTATTAGTCGATGAAATCTTAGAACTATTTTTCATGACAATCGACGCAACGAAATCACGAAGATCGATATAAAGAAAATTTACAAAAACTGATGTAATTGAATTTTACGAAAATCGAGAAAAAGAAAATATTATAAGCTAGACAGAATATCAGTAATGTAGACATTATTTTCGAAAAGATTCATAAATGAAACTTAGGGACATGCATGGCAGGTGTAGGTGGCACCGTATAATATGCCAATTTTGTCCCGGAGCCTTTAGAATACAAATCTTATTTTGATTGAAATTATAAAAGGTGCGATGGCTAAATCTGAATTGTGACTTTCTATGGTTTCAACTTCGGAAGACTAAGACTTGTATCTTCTCGCCAGAAGTACAAGCTATGTAAGCTGAGTCTAACTAAGTCATTCATACTCCCGGCCTAGAGGCATGAAAACGACAATTTTCTCAAGTATGATATTTATATTGAAAACAGAAATCGAAACAATAATATGATTGTTGTGATCAAATTAGGTATATAATATTATTTAAAGTGTGTATTTTAAGTTTCTTTTTTTACTCATCTAGACAAGAACAAAGAAGAAAATAAAAAATAAATCAGCTTTAATAAAAGTTTAGAACAAACAAAATCTTAAAAAAAAAAAAAAAAAGTTGTTTTCGACTTTACTGAACTCTTTTTACCCTTTGAATGGGAAAATTTATTTATTTAATTTCTCTCAAGAAAAAAAAAGATTCTGCACATACAAAAAAAAAATGTCAAATGTATACTAGATACTATGAGGGGAAAACCAAAAATATATATTAAAACATAGGTCAAATTAAGTATCTTAGTGATATTATTTTAAGTGGGTATTTTAAATTCTTTTTACTCATCTCGACAAGAACGATTGAAAGAAAATAAACAAAAAACAACTTCTTTGAGAAAAGTTTAAGAGAAACAAAAAAGTTTTTAAAAAAGTCGTTTCCGATTTTACTAAAGTCTTTTTAATTTTTGGATGAAAATATTTATTTATTTAATTTTTCTTACTCGTCGAAATGAAAAAAAAAAAAAAAAAACGGTCCATCATAGATTTAAAAAAAATGAGAATATTATGCCCATTTTAGTTGAAGGAGGGAGAGTTTACGTGAAATTTAAACTATGAAATTCATAGATGGAAGCATTTAAGTATTCATTAATTCCGTTTACCTTCCGTTTCTGATTGTGGAGGTCCTTGTTATTTTTTAAAATTGGGGGAGGTGTCTCTCTTTGTTGGAAACCTCAGGGGATTTTCGTGAAATTTATCTGTCTGTAGTATCAAGTTAGAGCACTGATGAATTCAAAAAAAATTAGCTCTTCATTGAAAATCTAGAGACATTTAATTAATTTTATTTCTCTTTAAAATCAAACAAGTAAAAGTTTTTTTCTCTTATACTTTTTCTTATTTATTTTTTAAAAATCAAACAATAATACATAATTAATTTTCTTCCGAATTAATTTCTTAAATAAAGCGTAAATTCCCAGCATCCTCTTGAACGCCCGCAATAACAACGCCGCGGCGACAACCAGTACCGAGAACAGGAACTAAACAAAACAATGAAGCCACCTCTGGATATCCCAATCGGATCCCCATCTCGAATCCAAAAGCTCATATCTTCCCAATCAGACCCACTCCTCGCTCACGATATCTTCGAATTGGCCTCTCGCCACCCCAATTTCCGCCACTCCCCCTCCACCTTCCACTCCCTCATCCTCAAACTCGGCCGCTCTCGCCACTTCTCTCTCATGCAAAACCTCCTCTTTCGTCTCAACTCCCTCGGCCACTCCATCACCCCTTCCCTCTTCTCCCACATCCTCCAAATCTACGCCGACGCCCATCTCCCTGATAGAGCCCTCAACGCTTTCCACACCTCCATCCTCCAATTCAATACTAAACCCCTCCCCAAGCACTTGAACATCATCCTCCAATTGCTCGTCTCTCATCGGAACTACCTCCGTCCCGCCTTTGATCTCTTCAAATCCGCTCACAGTCGATACGGGGTATCACCCAATACGAAATCCTATAACATTTTGATGCGTGCCTTTTGTTTTAATGGCGATTTAAGTATTGCATACTCCCTGTTCAATCAAATGCTTAAGAGAGATGTTGTTCCCGATGTCGAGTCTTATAGGATTTTGATGCAGGGTTTGTGTAGGAATAGCCAGGTTAATAAGGCTATTGACCTTTTAGAAGATATGTTGAATAAAGGGTTTGTGCCGGATACTTTGAGTTATACTACGTTGTTGAACAGTTTGTGTAGGAAGAAAAAGCTTAAGGAGGCTTACAAGCTCCTTTGTAGGATGAAGGTTAGGGGGTGCAATCCTGACATTGTTCACTACAATACCATTATTTTAGGATTCTGTAGGGAAGGACGTGCTCTCGATGCTTGTAAGGTTTTAGAGGATATGCCCTCAAATGGGTGCTTACCGAATCTGGTTTCTTATCGGACTTTGGTTGCTGGGTTATGCAATCAGGGTTTGTATGATGAGGGGAGGAGTTATATGGAGGAAATGATATCCAAGGGGTTTTCTCCGCATTTTTCAGTCTTCCATGCCTTAATCAGGGGTTTCTGTAATATCGGAAAGACTGAGGAGGCTTGTGGATTGTTGTGGGGAATGTTGAGCTATGGGGAATCTCCCCATGCTGATACTTGGATGGAAGTTATTCCAAGGATTTGTGAGGTGGATGAAACTGTTAGAATAGGAAGTGTTTTGGAAGAGATTTTGAAGGTGCATGTAACACCCGACACGAGAATTGTGGACGCAGCTACTGGTTTGGAGGAATATTTGATTGGGAGGATACGTCATATATCAAGACGCAGTTGAAAGTCCATTGCTGCTGATTTGGTTGATCCATGTTTAACCCCTTGAACCTTCGGGAACCACAGCGTTTCAGGTATGCAGAGCATACTACACATGGCTTTTGGTTCCGTCAATGTCTCATTTTCGGGTTCTCCACTTTTTTGTTGCGGTGAAGTGTTGTACAAGTTTAGTAATAATGCTGTCTATGGATGTTACTGTTGAATATCGACCTTCCACTATGCATCTTCTGGTTCACTAGATATGTACTAAGATCCGATAGTCAAATAGCGGAGTTACTGGCTTGTTGGAATTCTTAGTATGGAAGACGGAGGTCCTCAGGTGTGTGATATGGGAAAGGGAATAGATTCGGGTTCAGAGAAATTTAGGAAGCATATCGGATGCTCTCTGGAAATGTATTTGTTATGTGTTTCTGGCGTGATCCTTCAAAATGATGCCATCTCAAATGTGTATTTCCAGACCTATTGGGCATCTTGGTGTAAAAAGATGGCTCTGTGAGTTGGGTGGATGCTAGGTGGTGTAGTACCCTTGCTTTGTTAGGTGTATGCAGGATTGGGAGTTACACTTGGTAACTGATGCATGGATAATATTAATTATTTTAAAATGCAGTAGACTTATTGGAAATTAGTATAGAGATTTGGAGTACTATCCAAGAGGTTTATTTTTCTCCTTTTCCTTCTTGGATGGCTATTTGAGACAGGATCTTCCATTGATAATTTGACGAAGAGGGAAAGAAATATTGCAGATTGGTGGTGGAACAAGTGCAGCAAGGGAAATAGACAGTGCACATCACATTCTTTAGCATGGCATGGTGCAAAGAATATCTGAGTTCTCTTTTTTCAGTACGTAATGTAGGTCTCTCTAAAAATGATAAGTTGCCTTAGACTTTCATGAGGAATGAATGTCTGATCAAGATGGTGAGACTGACATGGAACATGGCCCCTTCTAGCACATTTGGTGGGAGATGAACACGAGGCACTTTGGAAGTGAGAATACCATCTGACTAAGCTGAATGACCTGTTATTTAGTACTTTGTACTCTTCTGTTGGTGGGTGAAGATGGTTTGAAGTGTTTTATCTTGAGTTTTTCATAATGGGGTGAAGGTGCTTTGCCTTCTGTTCAAATTTGTTCTAGTTGATCTCAATGCATTGTATGGTTAGTGGCAGCAATGGCTAAAGATCTTTAATTGAAGGTGTACTGTTTGTCACTGAAAGTTAACGGCAATGGTGCGCATTCTACGCCAATAAACATGAGTTGTTTTAATTTCTACAACTTGATTTTCTCTTCACAGCTTTTATGGGATCCAGGCCCCTCATTTGGTAAAGAGAAAAATATTTTACTTTTCCAACCGAGGCTCCTGCATCGAAAAGGATAGGCATATTCCTGTGTAGCTGAAAGGGAAAGAGGAAAGCTTTATAACCTTCACCCTGCAAGCGCCGCCCCAGCAATTGTTATGTAATAAGTCTAGGGACCAGGGTTCTGGTAACCGATTTGCTGACACTGTGTCAGATCTGTTGTCATTTTGGGCGTTGCGTTGTTGGAACCAGTTTGATTACTCTTCAGTCTCAAGATATCCCTCAAGAACTGGAGGCCATGTCTTTTGCTGATTTGTGGAATCCCAACTGGTATATGGATACTGCTGCATCTGTCATATGGTGACGCAGGTAATCTCCAAAGCATAAATCCTTACTTTGGTCTGATAGAATACATGTTGATGATTTTTTAACTATAAGTTCATGAAATTTTGAATAAAAGGTTGTTTTGTTTGTCTATGATTGTGCACTTATGGCCGTTGCAGGGAAACAGTGGCCAAACTGTCGTAATTCTTTACAGACAATTTTCTGGGAGGCCTCCTTCATAAACAATCTTCTCTTCTTTCTTCCTTCGGTTAGACATTGAGAAACAAATTTGCATTCCTTCCTGAGCATGCCAAATGAAGCCAAGTTGCTGATTGGCCATGACTCTAGTCACCAAATCAAACTGAGCCTTGAGTCCCGTAAATTGGGATCGGCTACATGAATCTTTTTTCTTCAACTTTTGATCTATCCCTCCCCTCAGTACTACCCTCTACAATAACTATATCAGTCTTCTTAACTACCACATTGATCTATCAAGACATGCCCAAGTTACCTTATGTATGTTATCTCATTTTATTTTATAGCGGTGCCACCCCTACATACAGCAAACATTGTCATTTCTAACTTTATCTCGCAAAGTCTTACCACACATTCATCTCAATATTTTCATTTTGGCTACACTTATCTTACTGGCATGTTGTTTCTTAGTGGACAAACACTCCATGCCGTATATCATTGCTGACCTTGTAACAGTATGGTAGAATGTTTTCTTCAAATTTGTAGATATCCTACAGTAGTACAATACTCTCAAAGCACTCCCACCACTTGACCCATCCAACTTATACTCTGTGTTACACCATCTGTAATCTCTCCATCCTTGGTCACAATTGAGTCAAGATACTTAAAGCACACGCTTCTTGTGTAATTCCTTATTTTGGAGGGTTGGTTTGTGAACACTAGTATTTAATCATCCACACTCTTGTCTTACTCGTATTTATGTTAAATTCTTTTCACTCCAATGTTTCCCTCCAAGTTTCCAATTTAACATTAACACTTCTTGCAGTTACATTTACTAGGACAATGGCATCTACAAATAACAGGCACCACGGGATAGCATCTTAAATATGTCTAGTCATTTCATCCATAACTAAGGCAAAAAGATAAGGGCTCAAAGTGGACCCTTGGTGCAATCCTCCTGTGATTGGAAACTCGTTTGTTTCCTCTATTGGAGATCTAATAGTGGTGACTGCACCTGTATACATGTCCTTAACCACAACAATATATTTTTTGTCACGCCCTTTCTCTCTGACACACACACACACACACACACACACACACACACACCCCATATAATGGCTCTAGGCATCTTATCATAAGCTCTTTCTAAGTCTGCGAAAACCATGTCCTTTTTCTCTATACTTTTCTACTAATTTCCTTAACAAGTATACTGCTTCCATAGTTGATATACCATGTATAAACTCAAATTGATTCTCTCTAATGTCGTTGTAATCATTCACAGGCGATGCTCAATAACACTTCTCCGAAATTTCATTGTATGGCTCAATGTAATACCTCTATAATTATTGCAACTCTGAATACCCCTTCATTCTTACATATAGGTACTAAGATACTCCTTCGCCATTCATCGGGAATCTTTCTAGTCATAATGATCTTGTTGAAGAGCTTTGTCGACCACGACATTCCAATATCACCAAACTTAGATTATACCTCTATTTTTTGGGTGAAGGGAAGTTGTGTGGAGTCAGAATTGAGGAATGGGATTCTTCCTGTCTATGACACAGAAAGGTATGCCTAAAAACTTGAAGAAAGTGGAGGAACTATAGTTGTGCTAGAATATTGTCAAAAACTTTTTGTCTTCCCTGTTGAATCTGGTGGAACCAAAGTAATATCTGTTACTTGTGTCTAGGCATTAGCTGTCTGGGATGACTGGAATAGCATATGTGAATATAATAAAATTATCACGGGAAGTCTGAAGTTATTCTCATTTCTCATACATCATAAAAGCTTATATCTTCTCATTTGTCTGAAACTGCAGCTTCTCCGCCTTCCTTTTCCAACCGTTATTGTAGCATGGGGAGATGGAAAAGTGAAGTTGCAAGTGAAAAGAATGGAAACGACGTGAGGGTGAGCAAAAGAAATTAGAAATTAATTGGGTGCAAGTAAAACAAACTTGAGGAAGAGAAGTGAGAAATTTTGGCATATGTATCTTGTTGAAATGTACCAAAGAATGGCGAAAATGTGATGATTTCAGTTATACCTTATGTCGTTTACATCCTGGGGGGTCTCTAGTTTTGCTACTTACGATAACAAAAAAAAAAAAAAACCTTCGCTATTCATTCTGATGTGTATGATATTCTATGGGCTATTGTGACGAGAGGTGCCTTTATGCTAATATTTGGATTGTTAAACTTTAGCTTGCTGGCCGTGACCAAAAAATGGCTCTAGGTGGGCTAGAAATGTCCGACCCATTTATTTATCCGGCAAAAACATTTTTAACCTGCCCTCTATTTCTCTATTTTGTACTCTTTCTCTATTTTTTTAGGAAACTCTTGCCCCCCTTCATTTTCCTCCTTTATTTGAAAGGGTGAAATTTAACACCTCAAAATATGGAGTATGGAAACAACGAATGAAGTATTCTTCAAATCAATTTTTGAAAGGAGGTAAAATATTGAAACTTTGTAACTGAAGTTTGTATGACTAGTGAAGTAATTTACATTCATATTTTCCGATATAAAATAGCAATTTATAGGAAGTTGTTAATATCGTGTAAAAAACTTTTTGAGGCCACGCATATGACCATTTCACCCTTAGTTCATCTTCTACTTTATTTGCTTCTCAGTTCTCATTCTTTGTGCCCCGTGTTCGACCTTTTGCCCTCTTCTTATCCACCGCCCAAACCATCTTCTCTAATCTGACCCAATTCTAGCTACAAATCGGGTAGATGCAGGCTCGCTTTCTCTCTCAAAGCAATATCCTATGATCTCGTCTTTTTAGTTCATAGTTGCTCTGCCTCTTTTCTCAAATCCATATTTCTTAATCCAATCAAAACACTTGGAAATAACGAAACCATAAACTTACCAATATTGACATCTCCCGTTGTAGGTGTAGTGGTGCTCATTGGAATTTCATCCTGTGACATCTGAAGCTTTGTCTCGCATGGATTTGAGTTGCTTCATTCATGCCAGGTGGAGGAGGTTGTTGGTGTTTTCAGTTGTTACAGAGATGTCGTGTGGTCTGAATTAGTGAATTTAACAAAGTAAAATAGACAAAAGAGAATGTAGTGGTTAATCTGAATTTAAGCGCGAGTAGACACAAACTAAAGAGACATTATAAGAAGATGCAAGAGATGACGAAGAGAGAAAAGCACAGTAGATAGAAAATTTGACTGGAGGGTAGAATTTCCCTTACAATCTGTGAATGAGGCAGCTAATAACCCAAGCAATACCAGCAACAAAAATGGTGTACAACACGAGTGCTTTCGTAACAATCACTAAAAAATACAGGTACATAAACAGGAATTTCCACCAACACAGATTGATTCACGATTGGTGAGCAAAACAAGACAACTCAAATTTCCTCGGAGCTTTCCTAAAGTGACTGAAACTATAACCTACACCGAGCAAAATCCAGACATGATGGATTATAAACTAGAGAAATTTTAACTCCTCATCACCAGGAACAGAAAACACAAACTAGCTCCATCAGGAAAGCAATGATCTCCTATTGCATCCAAACCTATCTCCCCATCTAGTGTGTTACCATGATTAACTTCATTTGGCAGACGATGTACAACAGTCTCCGTGAATGTGAAGAGTTCCAGTTGACAACAGGTGTCCACAGACAGCAAATCCTGGAAAACATATACCAAAAAGACAAAAACCCAATTTATGAATTTATCATCATGCATTACACGTACCAATTTGCAGAGTTCCCTCAATCAAACCAAACTTTTTGTTTGTTTGTTTGTTTGTTAAATCACGGGTTGAACAAGTTGGAAGCATATATTACAAGATTACATGTACCAATTTACCAATTCACTAGTGAGTTGCCCACACATCAAACCAAACTTTGATTTTAATCATGGCTACAAACGAGTTGGAAGCATATGATATCACATCTTGTTGCTCAACTTCAGACAACTTCTGAGACTTCATGTCCCGAGGGGGCTAATCCTTTCGAGGATAATGCTATTATTTATTATTGTTAAGCCTGATTCCTGTCTTTGCTCTACTTGGTCACGTTTAGGACTGCCTAACAAGTACAACAATAAAACTTCAGTGCAACTAAAAAGACAACATGCTCTGACTTTATCACAAAGATCATTACAGGTAAGTATTTGCAAATGAGTTATCTCCAACTATTTGCAGTGATAGATCAGCAGCATACCGAGTACATACAAGCAGGGAGAACATATTGGGAGATCTGACTCAACAATTAAAAAACATATTACCACCATTAATGTCTCCAATAGCAGAAGATGGCAGCAAAGTCATTGCACCTTCGTTACAGATGATGGACTACCATAGAAGTGTAGATTTACAGTAAACATGTGCCACATGGCACACACAATGCTTAAGACGGTATCAGATATGTGTCTGACATGTCTAGTGGGCATGTTCCCTACAGCTACAAGAATGCGTAGATAGTCAAGGTTACTGGATAACTATGTCATGCAAAAAATGCTTTATTATAGTTCGCAAATACCATCTTACCCTATAAAAGTAACACTTAAGAAAACGAAAATCTACTCGTGCCCTGACAATATGAAAATTTGATAAACAGGATACTTGGATACATGCCCAAGGCCTTGCAACATAGCTTCCCAATGAGGTCGTCTTTGCCAAATGTGCAGTGCTCATACTCTACGTCTACTTTCTAATGAAGGGTCTTACTTCCCTGAAGTGAACCAAAAAAACATACAAAATCGCCAATGACACGACTTACCAGCATATGGTAATTTCTGAGTGAATACAAATGATGTGGACATTGGAATTGATGGAATCACTCTTCTATGAGCATGCACATTTGTGTATCTTCAGCTAATCCCTCCATATGTACGCTTTTTCAGGATGCTTTCATATCTTTGAGTTCACAGTAAATAAACCAAATGATACACATGGAGTCCACTCACCGAGGGAACAAATTCTCTCTTTATTTCTATGGTGGAAACTGAAAAAGGTGATTCATATGTGCAACAGCAACACTATGATACCAGCTAAACCAGATCATAGTTTTGAGATCGAAATTTTGTCAAACGCTGATGTGCAGCATGATCGACAAACTAAGCTGACCATGCGCCAGAATGTGCTTGCTCGGTCGACAACGTACTCTGCTCAACCCAGCAATACATTCTTCTCATATAATGTTCTACTAGGTTTTCCCATGTTACCAAAATAGTTGAGCAGGGCAGAATAAAGCTAATGAGGTCCCTTATACCTCTCTATTATGCACATGGGCCTATTTATGCGGAAGACAAGATCCAACCTTGCACAAACGGATATATACGTCTGGAATAGAGATAGACATAAAAGATTCAGTTGACCTATTCTATAGGAGGATAAGGTTAATCACCTTCTACAATCTCGCCAAGATGCTAAAACATAGGGCCACCCTTATATAACTCAAGGGTTCCCTATGGTACAAGGTACGAACATTCTGTCCAACTCAATATAATTGCTATCTTTCTTCTACATATTTTTCCTCCACCCTAAAGCTGACTTAGGCATCGGAGGAGTGTTGGTGAGATACCACACCAGTGTCAACTTCTTTTGCAGGTTGAGCGAGCAAGAGACTAAAACCGTTCCATCACGCATCATCATAAATGACCCCATATATAAACTAAAATTCCCCTCTGGGATATAAAACAATACAACTAATATTCTGAATGCTGTTTGGAAAGAAATACATTTGAAAATCCAGAACAAGAATGATAATGCAAAATACCCCTAATGGCCTTTAGGTACTCAATGATGGGAAGTTGACAAATAATAGAGCACTGGCATGTTCCCAAAATATAACATTCATGTAAAAATGTACACGAGAAGTGTCAATGATATACCTCTTCATCCACCAGTTCACCTTTCTAAAAAATAAGCATGCCGCAAGCCAGCTTGCTAATTATCATAACAAGAAACTCTATACCAACAATACAAACCGATGGAAAACAAGTCAAGGATAATTCTTCTTCCCAACTTCTCTAATTAGCATTTTCCTACCAAAAAACTCCTGCAGGCGAGAGAACTAATTAGTGTCAAGAACATTTGTAACGAAAATTAAGAATGAAGTACAGTGTGGGGAACATATATACTCAACTGTTCCATCCAAAGACACTGCAGCCTTACATTCTGCTGGTGAGGAGAAGGATAGAAATCCATAGACACGGTTCTTTCCACCTTTACGATCATGTAATACTCTCGCACTATTTACTGTCCCAAATTTGCTAAAAAGGGTCTTCAAATCTCCAGGTTTTACACGCCATTCAAGGTTGCCAACATACATTTTGTAAGGGGTTTCAAATATTATATTCTTATTTGGTCTTGTTTTCAATGGCTCAAAATACCTTCTCTCCACATCCACATCCTTGTCAACAGAAAACCTTACCCGCATTTCACGCCCACCAACATCCTTCATAGCAAGCATATCATCTCAAGTCAAAATACATAACAAGAACCAGAGGGAAATGATACTAACTAAGCAAAAAGAGGGATGAGAGGGGAACCAATAGCACACTTACAGAACCATCTAGAGCAGCAATTGCAGCTTTGGCTTCGGCCATTGAGCTCAATGTCAAGGAACCGCATCCTCGGCTTATACCCGTCTCTGGATTTCGAGAAACCTACAAACCAGTAAAATAGAAATCAAGAGCAGAAATTGTTCAAAATTCAATTGTAAGTGTCATGAAGGAAATTGAAGACGAGAAAATAAAGCAGAACAATTACAGAAGCAAACATAGTTTTTATATGGTTCGGTCCAGAGCCTCCACAGGCAAAACAATAGCAGAGGACTTTCACCATGACGAAGTAGAATACATGGTGCCATCAATATTTTTCATTCTAGCACTAAAAAACACTACAGCCCATAAAATCTATAGAGAAAAAACCCAATGTCAATAGGAAACTCGTAACGTCTAAAAACACTGCCCCGAAAAATAATATCTATTCTAATATAGAAAGGAAGAACAGGAATTGGTGTGAACAAAATTTTAAAGTTCTTTCACTACAGGAGATTCCAACTTTTGCCTTAAAAAAAATTTCTACAACATTATTATTATAACATGAATTGGCTGTCAAGGCTAACTGGTAAAAGTATTTGAGCCAATTACCTCACTCCCACATCCCACTACCATAATCCACATGTGCAACTAATCTCTATTTAAAGAGAAAACCCCGACGCCAATAGGAAATAGGAAATTCCTAACATATGTAGTAAAACCTACATTGTTTGTCTCAAACTTGGGACTGATCTGCATCTGACTAACCTGGATGTGGAAGCTGACGCTACTTCTGTTGTTGCGTCGTTCGATCAAACAAAACACTATGCATCCTTTATAGGGTTTAATATGTGATTGCAAGTCTCTGGTGGAGAAACTCCTATCGATGAAGATTAATCATGTTTACTGGCAAGCCAACGGCTGTGCAGACATCCTGGCCAAGACAGCGCTACGTCCTAATTTAGGCTTTGTTACCTTTACATCTATTCCTGATGTTGTTGTATTTCAATTCCACAAAGACTTTGTAGGGGTGAAATACCCCAGAAACATCTCTATATTTAGGTTACGCATCGCTTTTCATCCAAAAAAAAAGCTACGTAATTTGTAATGACAATAATACCAAAATGGGTACAAACAAGAATGGATTATCTGGGTTGGGGTCGAGACGATCCAATAACAGTAAAACGAACGCTGTGAAAAGATACGAAGAAGCGCGTACTACCTCAACTGACTGAATGGTTCCGTAGGGTTTGAACAAATCATGAAGCTCCGATATGCCGAAATTTCTGGGAAGATTGCATACATCTAGTTCACAATGTTTCACCACATTGTTATCGGGAACAGAACCATCGTCGAGGCTGTCGTCATCTCCAGTTGAGTCCGCAGAGGTCAGAACCCCAGCAAACGGTTCTTCTTCATCGACAAGGGCAAAGGTAGAGACGGAGGTGGGCCTAGACTTGTTTGAGAAGGTAGACGAAAGGAGAGGAGAAGAAGAAGAAGAAGAAGAAGAAGAAGAAGCAAATGGTTTAGTGGAGTGAGATTTAGATAATGAGGGAGAGAGGGAGAGAAAAGGGGAGAGGTTAGGGTAGGGAAAGTTGAGAGAAGACGACGGCGAAGAGAAAGAAAGGGAGAAGGGTTGGAGGGATTTCCGGAGAAAAAGAGAAGAGGAGGGCGGCGGTGATGTAAAAGAAAGGGTGCTCATTGTCCCAAGATTGAGGTTGAACATAGGCACAGCAACGCTAGCCACCTCAGTCACTATAATCACGATATCCACTTCGCTCGATAACAGCGGCTCACTCTAAAGTCTAACCCGGATACTCACATGTTTCACGGGTTCATCAACCCTTTTCTGTGGACTTGTGTTCAAATAATTGGGCAGTCGGTCGAACAATATTAACAATATTACGCAATTTTTATGTGTTAAAATTATGTCTTTTTGACATGCAATATATTTTATTGTGTGTTTCATTATCTTCTCTATCCAATCGTTCCTTACTAAGAGTATCTCCTGTCATTATCTTCTTCTATTTCATACAAAATTAAAATATGACTAACAACTCTTTAAAATTATTTTAATTTTCAATTCAAATTGATATGAAATTGAGTTTTATGTATTTCTACTGAAATTAAAGAAGGTTCAAATTTTTACTCACATTTTTTAGATTGTTTTTACTCTCAGAAATTTAAAAGTATGTTATTGATGAAATTTTTATTCAAATTTATTTGTTAAACTGTTTTGTATCAAATAAAATTTTTATGTAAATTTTAAATAAAAATTTGAACAAATATAGAGATGCCGTAGAACTAGAACTCAGAAATTTACTCAAATTTAAAGTAAATTTAGAGTAAAAGCTTTATTTTAATATGAATCACTTTAACTGCTAATTCAAATTTAAGGATAAACTTGAACAAAAATTATGTTAGTGGCATGATCAGCAGCATAATCGGCAAGTTGAGTTGACCACATGCTCTGCCAAGTTTAGTGTGTTCTGCTCGACCGACAACGTACTCTGTTCAGATAACAATACATTCTTCTCAGATAATATTCTACTCGATTTTTCCATGTTACCAAAACAACTGAGCAAGGCAGGATAAAGTTTATGAGGTCCTTTACACCTCTTTATTATGTACATGGGCCTATTTATACGAACGACAAGATCCAACCTTGCATAAACGGATATATACGTCCGAAATAGAGATTGACATGAAAGATTTAGTTAACCTATTCACTAAGAGGATAAGGTTAATCACTTCCTATAATCTCCCAAGAGCTAAAACATGGGATCATCATTATATAACTCAAGGGCTTCCTATAGTACAAGGTACAAACATTCTGTTCAATTCAATACAATTGTTACTTTTCTTCTATATATTTTTCGTCCGCCCTAAAGCTAACTTAAGCATTGGAAGAGTATTGGTGAGATACCACACCAGTGTTAAGTTTTTTTATAAGTTGAGCGAGCAGGAGACCAAAATCGTTCCATCAGTTAGTGCCGTCTATGGAAATGACATTCTTTTTTCTATTATTGATTCGAATGGGTTCTGGTCCATACTCGCTCCATGGCTTCCAACAACAACATCGCTCCTCCTCTAGTTCCCGCTAGGGAAGACGACCATGCTCCAATGGCCCCACCAGCTCCAGTCACTCCGGGTGATTGTTGTGAAATTTTAATGTACTCGCAAGCGCACGAATCGTACTGAAGTATAGTAATGCAAGAGCGAGGTCGAACCCACAGAGACTTGTGATTTTTATTAAGAAAAACTAAATAAATCGAATCGATTGAACCCTAACCTAGTTGCCAAAAGTTGTAATTTTTTTTTATTCTAAAATAATCAAACAATCGAACACAAAGTAAATTAAAGACTTTAAAAATCAAATATTTGAAAAGAGACGGTCTGAATCAAGTGTTGAGAAAATTAACTAGGGTTTCGGAATCCACACCCATAAATATTTATAAATTAACCTCACGTAATGACTTCCCCCATTGTTTTTCTACACAATGACTTAGAGGTCAATCTTAATCACCGTGGATAATATATATTTTTTTTAAGCCCTTTTATTTTTTTACGAATATTTGTTCTTCCTCTGCTTCTATGTTTAAGTTTAAATCATCAACTGTATCCGTACAAACAAATCACAGATGATACCCAACACTTAAATATTCAACCATAATAAATCAAGCAAGAAAATTGAGACAAGAACAATTTTATATAAACGCGTGTAGGGAAAATTAGATGCGTAAGATTAATCAACAAAATATATGGGGTTTCATCCTTAACCCTAGTTTCAATGTTTAGCTACTCATGGAAGCGATGAAACATATATAAACAAAACAATGAAGCTCCGTTAAAGAAGATATAAATCTTACAAAAGTATAGAAGATCAACCGTGGCCTTCTTCTTTCTCCTTTTGTCCTCTGCCGTGGCCTCCACTTTCTGTTTCTCTCCCTCTGTGATAAACTTTTTTCCTTTCTTTTTTTCTTTCTTTTCTTCGTTTTCCGTCTGCCTCTCCTCCTTTCTAGGGTCTGCTCTCTTCTTTTTAGGTTTTCCAGCCGTAGTGCTCCTATGCAAACCCATTTTTCCTTTTTCCTTTTATGGCACAATAAATTCCCATAGAGAGAATAATTCTTTTTTCCATGTTTAGTCTTGATTTCCTTTGTATTCAGCCGTGAGATCCCATGTAGCAAATTTTGATTCATAGCTAAATGTATCTTTTTCTCATACTTTCCTGCAAATCAATTAAAATAAATATAAATAACTAAAAAAACATAACAAATAAATTTAATTAAGTATTATTAGGAGCTAACAACTAATGATATTGTGACCTTTATATGTCAATATTGTGTGCTTATCAAATACCCCCAAACCTAGTTTTTGCTAGTCCTTGAGCAAAAGAACTAAGATAAATTAAGAAAAACTAAAAACAAATACTAACTATTCCACTGTCGAGGGAAGTTCGATTGCATTTAGCATATGCAACAAGCCTTTAAACCCCTAGGTTACCCTAGTGGACGAGTTATAGTCTCGTGAGAGTTTGCAGTGAATATACCCACAAAATTCCAAATGTAGTGAGTTCAAAAACAAAGTCATGTGTCCTACCACCTCCACACAAAAATCAACCAAAATCTCAAAATACTACCAACAAGTAAGAATGTCCATGTAATTCAATGTTTGGAGTGTGTGAAAAGTTTGGCCAACACAAACACAATTCAAGCCTCTAAGATGAACATGACCCGATTCTCTTTCAGAAATATGCTTCGAACTCAAAACTCACTGGATGATGCACTCAACAAATAAATCACTCGACTTTGGTGCTATGATACTCTCAATATATGTGCAAGGGGAAAGATGTGTAGTTCAAAATCAAGATATCTTGCACATAATGATATTCTCTTGAAAGACGTCAAATTGAAAGAAAATGTAGTCTCATGAAAGGAATGTCGAATACTAAGAGGTAAAGTAACTACCACACTATCACTTTCATCAACCATGTTCACATCCAAACCATACCATCCCAAAGATCATATAGGACTTTTGCTAGGTTGTAATGTAAGGGTAAAGGAAAAAATGTGAGCGTAAAGGGTAAAGGTAGTAATTTAAATGGAATGTTTTGGAGGCAAGTGGGCTAACCAAGGAATACAAAGGGCCGTAATAGTAACAGTCAGAGTATACTTATCACTCTTAATTTCACCACTTTACATACTTCCATCATCCTTCGGAGATATTTTTCTTTTGAATATTTTTTTATCCCCCTTTTTTTTCTTCTAATTTTGTCTTTTTGGACAATTCTTCTTCCTTTTTTTTTTTTTTTTCTTATTTCTCATCAACTTCAATCTTTTCATTTTGCCCTTTATTTTCACATTATTGACGTCCCAGTCATGCTCCAAAACAATTTAGATGGTGGAGTTTAACAAAGAAAAGGCTAATTTGAAGGCTCAAGCTCGGCTTCTAAGGTTTGATGAACAAAGAACAATAAGGCTCAAATAAACAAAGATAGCCTAAAATCATCCCTCTAGAATTGGTATGGTCCTTCAACTTTCATGATATCAAGAATTTTTCAGTGCAGTATTCAAACTAGTAATTCTCAGTATTCAACCAAATGAAAGATTTATGAGACTGAACAACGAAGTAATGAGCTTTCAAACAAAAATATTTAAGAGTAGATTTAAAATAACCCTCCAATAAAAAGAATGGCTCAAAAGCTCACTGGGTTATTAATCTCCACTATTTTTCTTCAAGGTTATCAAATCATGCTTACTCATTAACTAACAAAAGTATTCATGTGGCCAAAGTGCAGTGTAAGAATTTCCAAGCATGAAACATGAAATACCTTACAAATAAAGTAGCATAAAAGACTCTAATATGATTCTCATGTTTAGGCAACAAGATTTCTATAATCATGTCTCATCACTCAAAGCATTGAACGCAAGATTTCTATAATCATGCTTTTTTTTTTTTTTAGTATTTACTTGAAACTACTTAAACCTATGACGCGGACAAACATCACCTTCCCCCCAAACCTAAATATGACAGTGTCCTCAGTGGCATGAAAGTAAAATGCGGAAGGAGACATTGACATAACAAAATAAATGAAATCAAGTAAACCTGATAAGCGCAATGATGCTAAAAGACCCGCGCCCTGCAAGGAGTTAGAACAGCACGAAAAAAAAAGTAGATGCCACAATGACAAAATGATCATTATTAATTTTTTTTTTCTTACCTCATCACCCCGAACTTGATTGTTGTCTGGAACTCAATGGATAATGATTCTTCCCACATCGTCATAGAGCATGAGGCGGAAGGAGTATGGATTATCCCAATAAAAATGGTAGGCCACATGATATATCGAAATTAAGTCACGAGAACGACAACATGGTGGAGCAGGAATGGGATCATGAAAGTGATAAACATAAAGTAAAAAGGCATGGTCAATAGTTGAAGGATCCCAATCCGGTATTTCCACAATGTCATATGCCCAAAGAGTTGCGTAATACATGCGACCATGATAATTTCCAGTGTCTTCGATGAAGGACGGGGGTGTCAATTGGAGACAAGATATTAGTAACGGTAAGAGCTCCCTTCGGGTGGCAAATATTGTAGGCATAATGTAGGTGAATGTTTTTTATTTTTGTTATGAACCTAAAAATAAAAAAAACACAAAGAATAATAAGTAAAAAAAAAAAACTAGTAAAACTACTAATATAAATTAATATACAAAGATAACTAATTGTGGGTAGATCAATAAATTAGTCCTGATAAACAGGATCCTCTAAAAGGACTTCTTCTACCTCTTGATTTTTTAGTTCAATGAAAGGTTTTAGCCTTTGTCCGTTTACTTTAAACACCTCACCATTCTTAGGATTCACAATTTCAACAGCCCCATGTGGATAAGTGGTGCGAACAATAAAAGGGCCAGACCAACGGGAACGAAGCTTACCAGGAAATAAATGTAGTCGAGAATTATAAAGAAGGACTTTTTGACCTGCAGTGAAAGATTTCCTTAAAATGTTCTGATCATGGACTCTTTTCATGCGTTCCTTATATGATTTTGCACAATCGTAAGCATCGTCTCTAATTTCTTCCAGTTCATTCAGTTGTAATTTTCTGCGAGTTCCTGCCTTGTTAAGATCAAAATTTAATTGTTTTATAGCCCAATATGCTCTATGTTCTAACTCAACAGGTAAGTGACATGCCTTTCCATAGACAAGTCGGTAAGGAGACATTCCAATAGGAGTTTTGAATGCGGTACGGTATGCCCACAACGCATCACTTAGTCTTAAGGACCAATCTTTTCGGCTAGGATTCACTGTTTTCTCGAGTATTTGTTTAATTTCTCTATTGGATATCTCAACTTGACCATTAGTTTGTGGGTGGTAAGGGGTTGTAACTTTATGGGTTATAAAATATTTGGTCATCAGATGTTCAAATATCCTATTACAAAAATGTTTTCCGCCATCACTAATAATAGCACGTGGAGTACCAAAACGAGCAAATATATTCTCTTTCAAAAAGTGGACCACAACCTTGTGATCATTGGTTCTGCACGCAATGGCCTCTACCCACTTGGATACATAATCAACTGCGACGAGGATATATAAATTACCAAAAGAATTAGAAAATGGACCCATAAAATCTATACCCCCAACATCAAATATTTCGACAATTAAGATCGGATTGAGTGGCATCATATTTCTTTTTGAGATACTTCCTAATTTTTGACATCGCTCACATGCTACACAATACGCATGAGAATCACGAAATATAGAGGGCCAATAGAATCCGCACTGCAAAATTTTTGCAGCGGTCTTTTTACCACTAAAATGCCCTCCACAAGCATGATCATGACAGAAAGATATGACACTTTGCTGGTCACTATCTGGAATGCACCTTCTAATTATTTGATTAGAACAATATTTAAATAAATATGGATCATCCCAAAAGAAATACTTAACCTCAGCTAAAAATTTTGATTTATCATTTTTGGACCAATGCAAGGGCATTTGACCAGTGACAAGATAATTCACAATATCAGCAAACCAAGGTAAAGGTAATTGGGAGATCTGCATTAATTGTTCATCAGGGAAAGTCTCTGTAATAGGTAACGGATCCTTAGTAAATTCTACAACCATTCTAGATAAATGGTCTGCCACAACATTCTCGGAACCCTTCTTATCTCGAATTTCTATGTCAAACTCTTGCAACAACAAAATCCATCGAATTAAACGAGACTTTGCATCTTTTTTAGACAAAAGATATTTCAATGCAGCATGATCTGAATAAATTATAATTTTGGACCCTAATAGATATGCTCTAAATTTTTCTAATGCGTACACCACAGCCAACAACTCTTTTTCTGTGGTAGAATAATTGAGTTGAGCATCATTGAGAGTTTTACTAGCATAATAAATTACGTGGGGAAGTTTTTCAACACGCTGCCCTAGAACAGCACCAATCGCATAATCAGATGCATCACACATAATCTCAAACGGTTTACTCCAATCGGGGGATTGAATTATAGGGGCTGTGGTTAATTCTTTTTTTAATTGTTCAAAGGCACGATGACATTCAGCATTAAACACAAATGGCGCATCTTTTGCAAGTAAGTGGCACAGAGGTCTAGAAATTTTGCTAAAATCTTTTATAAACCTTCTATAAAATCTAGCATGTCCTAAGAAGGATCTAATTTCTTTCACAGTTCGCGGGGGTGGGAGGTTAGAAATCAAATCAACTTTGGCTTTATCCACCTCAATACCTTTATGTGAAACAATATGACCAAGAACAATTCCTTGTTTTACCATGAAATGGCATTTCTCCCAATTAAGCACTAGGTTCTTCTCTTTACATCTAATCAATACTAGGCTTAAATGGTGCAAGCATTCATCAAAGGAAGACCCGAAGACAGAAAAATCATCCATAAAAACTTCTAGAAAATGTTCAACCATATCAGAGAAAATACTAATCATGCATCTTTGAAAAGTGGCTGGTGCATTACATAAGCCGAATGGCATACGACGATATGCAAATGTACCATAAGGGCATGTAAATGTGGTCTTTTCTTGATCTTGAGGATCGACGGGAACTTGGTTATAGCCAGAATAACCATCAAGGAAACAATAATATGCGTGGCCAGCTAACCGTTCCAACATTTGATCGATAAAAGGCAGAGGAAAGTGATCTTTTCTTGTCATAGAGTTTAACTTCCTATAGTCGATACAAACGCGCCATCCTGTTTGAACACGTGTGGGAACTAATTCATTGTTCTCATTTTTTACAACGGTGACACCGGATTTCTTAGGGACGACCTGAATAGGACTCACCCATTTACTATCGGAGATTGGGTAAATGACGCCTGCATCTAAAAGTTTAATAACTTCTGCTCTTACCACTTCTTGCATAGCAGGATTTAAACGTCTTTGTGGTTCTCGCGAAGTTTTAGCATTCTCTTCCAAGTGAATTTTATGCATTACTATAGAAGGACTAATCCCTTTTATATCATTAATTGACCATCCTATTGCCTCTTTATGATTTCGAAGAACAGTAAGCAATTTTTGTTCTTGATTTTTATCCAAATCGGAAGCTATAATTGTGGGTAAAGTTCCGGACGGGCCAAGAAAGACATACTTTAAAGTGTTCGGCAAAAGTTTCAACTCCAATTTGGGTGGCTCTATAATAGATGGGATTGGTGGCAATGACGAGAGCGAATGAGGGGTTTTCTTAGCTTGCCATTGTTCAATACTCATTACTGGAGTAGAATCTAACAATGCATTGACTTGCTCAATAGATTCATCTATATCAAAATCACAGCCAAAATAAGCTAAGCATGCCTCTAAAGGATCCTCATAACTAGTTTGCAGGAATTTGTCATAAACCAGACTTTCGATCATGGAAACATTCTCCTCCTCATCTGGTGGTTGTTTGCTTATGTCAAAGATATTAAGCTCAGCTGTCATGTTTCCAAAAGAAATCCTCACGCCAAAAACTTGTTGTGAAATTTTAATGTACTCGCAAGCGCACGAATCGTACCGAAGTATAGTAATGCAAGAGCGAGGTCGAACCCACAGAGACTTGTGATTTTTATTAAGAAAAACTAAATAAATCGAATCGATTGAACCCTAACCTAGTTGCCAAAAGTTGTAATTTTTTTTTATTCTAAAATAATCAAACAATCGAACACAAAGTAAATTAAAGACTTTAAAAATCAAATATTTGAAAAGAGACGGTCTGAATCAAGTGTTGAGAAAATTAACTAGGGTTTCGGAATCCACACCCATAAATATTTATAAATTAACCTCACGTAATGACTTCCCCCATTGTTTTTCTAACTTAGCAATGGCTTGAGTGTTCAAGTGAGTGGAATTTTTAATTTCTACTATGGATTGACCTGTCACTTGCATAAATGCTTTAAGGGAGTCTTCCAAAGATGACTTTGGTTGCTGCTGAGTAGCAGGTGGAAAGTTAGATTGGGAAGCTTGAGGCACATTAGAATAAGGTTGGGTTGGATAAGTTTGATTAGGAGGACGAAAACCTGGCGGAAATTGATTATTTGATTGTAGGGGTTGCCCACTTACATTTGTAGTAGATTGATTCGGTCTCCGTGAGAAATTAGGGTGATTTCTCCAATTTGGATTGTATGTCTCGGAGAAAGGATTTCCAAACGGTTTTCCATAATTATTAAGTGCATGTGCTTGTTCACTACAATATTCAGAATATCCAACCATGGAAGGACATGCTTGGGTCGGATGCATTGAACTACTACACAAAGCACATACTTCATTATGAACTTGATTAATAGAATTCATACCTCCACTTAGAGCTAGGGTTTCCAACTTACGAGTAATGTTGTCTAGCTTAGCTTTAACGTCGAAATCCTCTCTGACTTCGTATAACCCTCCTTTTTTAGATGTGCTAGATGGTTTATCTCTAGGAGTGGAAAAATCCCATTGTTGAGAACTTTCAGATAAATCTTCAAGAAATCTATAAGCAGTATCATCTCTAAGACCTAAGAAGCCACCACCATTCATGGATTCTATCATATTGCGGTTTGACTGGGTCAAACCATTATAAAAATATTGGACTAGTCTCCATGTTTCAAAACCATGATGGGGACACCTAAGGATACGATCTTTAAATCTTTCCCAACTCTCATAAAATTTTTCATCTTCCTCTTGAGAAAAATCAGCAATTTCTCGTCTTAAAGCGTTAGTTTTGGACATTGGAAAGAATTTTGACAGAAACTTTTTAACGAGAATGTCCCATGATGTAATTGAGCCAGATGGTAGAGAATTTAACCATGCTTTTGCTTTATCTTTTAAAGAGAATGGAAATAAACGGAGTCGAACAGATTCATCAGAAAAATTTTGAAACTTAAATGTAGAGCATATTTCAAGAAAGTCTTTTACGTGCATATAAGGGTCCTCATTATTCATACCCCGAAAAGTAGGCAACATTTGAAATATTTGAGGTTTAAGTTCAAAGTGCGTTGCGTTAGTCGTGGGTAGCACTATGCATGATGGTGGGTCAATAGTAATAGGTGAAAACAAATCTCTAAGAGTTCTAGCATTTTCGACAGCTTCTTCCATTTGTAATGAAAAATTAGTGTTTACTTCACAATTTTTTAAAGAGGATTCAACTCGAATAAGACGATTTGTTTTATCACGTATCCAAATGCTCATACACCACTAGGCAAAATAAAATAGTTATTAATCTTATTACTTTTGAATTTTTTTATTGTTATCACATTAATAAGATGATGTACTTCAATTTTAAAATGCCAATAGGTGTTTGTAAAATAAGATTCTTCTAAATTTCGTTGAAATCTGATCAACTAGTACCAAGACTTCTATTCTCTGGAAATAGAAAACTAGATAGAGGAAACGGTAGAAAAACTAAAAATACTGAAAACACCAAAAATAACAAACTACTGACTTTATTGGGAAAAGGAAACGGTAAAAAAAACTTCCTAATTTAACTAGATTAGAAAACACCAAATTGATTTGTATTTATAACTAGATTAGTACTTTTTTTTTTTTTTAATTTAATTTTTTTTTTTGTTTAGATCCTAGCTACAACTAGTAAAAAGGAAAATATCAATTTAAAATTATTCAATTTTTGTGTTTCCAAATGAGTTTGAAATTTGGACAAGTGCATAGACCTCTAATTTTTGGAAATCATAAGCTAGTCGGATAATAAAAACAAAAACATGCTACTCATGACAAAAATTACTTTTTGAATAATCAGTACTTTAATTTTTTTAAAAGTTTTTTTTTTAATAAGATCCTAATTATAACTAGTAGAAGTGAAGAATCAATTGAAATTATGTAGTTTTCTCAAAAAATACGTAAGTCCCCGGCAACGGCGCCAAAAACTTGTTGTGAAATTTTAATGTACTCGCAAGCGCACGAATCGTACTGAAGTATAGTAATGCAAGAGCGAGGTCGAACCCACAGAGACTTGTGATTTTTATTAAGAAAAACTAAATAAATCGAATCGATTGAACCCTAACCTAGTTGCCAAAAGTTGTAATTTTTTTTTATTCTAAAATAATCAAACAATCGAACACAAAGTAAATTAAAGACTTTAAAAATCAAATATTTGAAAAGAGACGGTCTGAATCAAGTGTTGAGAAAATTAACTAGGGTTTCGGAATCCACACCCATAAATATTTATAAATTAACCTCACGTAATGACTTCCCTCATTGTTTTTCTACACAATGACTTAGAGGTCAATCTTAATCACCGTGGATAATATATATTTTTTTTAAGCCCTTTTATTTTTTTACGAATATTTGTTCTTCCTCTGCTTCTATGTTTAAGTTTAAATCATCAACTGTATCCGTACAAAAAAATCACAGATGATACCCAACACTTAAATATTCAACCATAATAAATCAAGCAAGAAAATTGAGACAAGAACAATTTTATATAAACGCGTGTAGGGAAAATTAGATGCGTAAGATTAATCAACAAAATATATGGGGTTTCATCCTTAACCCTAGTTTCAATGTTTAGCTACTCATGGAAGCGATGAAACATATATAAACAAAACAATGAAGCTCCATTAAAGAAGATATAAATCTTACAAAAGTATAGAAGATCAACCGTGGCCTTCTTCTTTCTCCTTTTGTCCTCTGCCGTGGCCTCCACTTTCTGTTTCTCTCCCTCTGTGATAAACTTTTTTCCTTTCTTTTTTTCTTTCTTTTCTTCGTTTTCCGTCTGCCTCTCCTCCTTTCTAGGGTCTGCTCTCCTCTTTTTAGGTTTTCCAGCCGTAGTGCTCCTATGCAAACCCATTTTTCCTTTTTCCTTTTATGGCACAATAAATTCCCATAGAGAGAATAATTCTTTTTTCCATGTTTAGTCTTGATTTCCTTTGTATTCAGCCGTGAGATCCCATGTAGCAAATTTTGATTCATAGCTAAATGTATCTTTTTCTCATACTTTCCTGCAAATCAATTAAAATAAATATAAATAACTAAAAAAACATAACAAATAAATTTAATTAAGTATTATTAGGAGCTAACAACTAATGATATTGTGACCTTTATATGTCAATATTGTGTGCTTATCAGTGATTATCAAGCCCTTCGTCAGGAAGTCCTAACCTTAATCCAAGGGATGCAGTATATCATCGAATAGAACCAAGCCTTATTGTAGCTTTATCAACCTATACTGCCCAGGACATGCCCTCCTCCTCATCTTGTGGGGAATCTCCCTCAGAATAATGCTCCCAAAGGGGAAGGAGATCCTAATGGAGGACAGGGCGAAGCAAGCAACCAAATGTGGTAGCCATCTCAACGGATTCTTTACTGGCCTCCCGGTTCCTAAGGGCCCTATGAGATCAGATGCTCTAGATGAAAGTGCAGTTGGATGGATTGGCAAAACAGATGAAGACTAAGGCTCTTGCTTCAGTAGAAGAGTTGGTGCAGACTACAAAACTCCCATTCACTGCTGATGTGATGGCAGTCCCACTACCATCAAAATTCAAAGTCCCTCAAATCGACGCATTCGACCGGACTAAAGACCCCCTTGATCATTTGGAAACTTATAAATGTCTTATGCATTTGCAAGCTGTTCCAGATGCCATCATGTGCAGAGCCCTTCCCATTGCACTCCGAGAAGCCGCTCGGATCTGGTTCAACAAACTCTTTCCCAATATGGTTAGTACCTTTAAGGAACTCAGCCAGAGTTTTGTTAGCTATTTTATCGCTGGTCAGTAGTATCGGAGGTTGGCCACATATCTGCTCAATGTTAAGCAGTTCAAAGGTGAGAATCTTAGGGAGTTTACTTCTTGATTTAACAAAGAATCCATGCAAGTGGATAGTGCAAATGATAAAGTTCCCACAGCAACTTATATGTCAGGTCTTAGACTTGGGCAGTTCTTATTTTTCTTGTCTACTAATCCTCCGTCCAACGTGGCTGAACTCATGCTGAGAGCCTAAGGACAGACAACTGTAGATGACACACTTGCTGCTCATAGGGATCACGAGAGAGAGGCCCCAGTAGTCGGTCAACATGGAGGATTCCACTTAGCCAGAGAACAAAAGCAACGAGACAGTGGTCAATTGCGTGCTGAGGACTCTTTCCGAGGCAAAAGAGCTAATCGAAAGGAATCTCCTCGAAGGGGGAGACCAGAAAGGAGATTTCAGGACTATACCCCCTTAGTGGCCATAGTCAATCAGGTGTTACATGAGATTAGTGACTATCCTGAACTCAAGTGGCCCAGAAAGATGAAGACTCCTTCTGACAGGCATTCTCGTCATAAGTATTGTCGATTTCATCATGATCATGGTCATGATATGGATGATTGTATTGAACTAAACAACAGATTGAAGGTCTTATCACATGGGGACACCTTCAGAGATTTGTTCGGAAAGATGACAACTAAAATCGACGACAGGATGATAGGAGGGGACCAGGTGCTTGCGAGGAGGAGAGGACTCCTCTACCACCTCCTCAGTGTCGTTCGATCGGAGAGCTTCATATGATATCTGGAGGGCCTAGGACTAGAGAGGATATTGAGTTTTCTAGGAGGTCCTATGTTAGAGAAGTGGTCAACATAGAGAGGCCGGTAAAACGAACTATCCAGTTCATAGAAGACGATGGGAAAGGGGTGCTCTAGCCTCATGATGACCCTCTGGTGGTTACAGTTCTACTTGCCAATTGGACGACGAGATGAGTCCTAGTTGAAACTGGTAGTTCTGCTGACTTCATCTTTTTGCCAGCCTATGAAGGATTGCGCTTGGAGAAAGATAAAATCAAGCCAGTAAAATCTTCCCTTGTGAAATTTTCTGGAGAGACTACTCATCCCCTTGGGATAGTGACTCTCCCAATCATGTTGCGAGACGAGTACAGAAATGCTACTGCATTGGTGGATTTCCCAGTGATGGATTGCCCTTTAGTATATAACGTTATACTAAATAGACAGACCCTCAACAAATTCAAAGCCCTGGTGGCCACCTAAAATTTCAAAATCAAGTTCTCAATTTGCGAATGGAATAGGTGAAGTTAGAGGAGACCAGAAGAGAGCGCGAGAGTGTTACCTCACCTCCATGAAAATGAAAAAGGAAACTTTTTCTGTAAGTAGAATTGATATGCGGGATGAAGAGAAGCTTAGACAAAGGGAGCCAGTAGAAGAATTGGACGAAGTACCAACAGTGGAAGGTCAAACCGAGAAGGTATTTCGTATTGGCTCCAGATTAGGTCCAAAGGAGGACGAATCATTAGTTGATTTTCTGCGTAGCTACTTAGATGTTTTATCTTGGTCACATGAGGATATGTCTTGGATTGATCCCAGCATAGTGGTAATCCGCTTTTATGTAAACGTTGATATTTTCTCTCAGAGCAAGCAACTGTTCGAAAATAGGGGAGTAATTGATGAGTAGCATAATTAGCAAACTGAGCCGACCACGTGCTCTGCTCAATTTAGTGTGCTCTGCTCAACCGACAACGTACTCTGCTCAGACAACAATACATTCTTCTCAGATAATGTTCTACTTGATTTTTCCATGTTACCAAAACAACTGAGCAGGGCAAAGTAAAGCTGATGAGGTCTTCGACACCTCTCTATTATGTACATGTGCCTATTTATACGGAAGACAAGATCTAACCTTGTATAAATGAATATATACGTTTGGACTAGAGATACATATGAAAGATTCAGTTGACCTATTCAATATGAGGATAAGATTAATCACTTCCTATAATCTCGCAAAGATGCTAAAACATAGGATCATCCTTATATAACTCAAGAGCTCCCTATGGTACAAGGTATGAACATTCTGTTTAATTCAATACAATTGTTACCTTTCTTCTATATATTTTTTCTCCACCCTAAAGCTAACTTAGGCATCATAGGGGTGTTGGTGAGATACCACACCGGTGTCAAGCTCTTTTGCAGGTTGAGCGAGCAAGAGACTAAAATCGTTCCTTCATGGCATAATTGTAATAACTTTAAATTTCATCCACAAGTGAGGAGCTATTATTATGGAACTTTGTAAGAGTTGTATACATTCATATGAATTGGTTTGTCATTGAATCTAGACCCTACACGTGCTATATATATAAAGCAATGTTGAAATGCATAGGTGAAAAAATAGATAGACACCGTTGTGTTCACCTCCATACAATTCAGTTTAAAGGGACAAATAGCATTTCTGTAAAACTTTAAGTTGACTGATCAATATTTCACTGATTGAGGTACATTTGTTTTGGGAAAAGAAATAGCAATTATAATTTTTGAAAACGCAGTTTCAAAAAAATTGATTCAATTGTGCAATTGGTGGTATTCGATCAACTTGGTTCCTTGTAAGGATTCTCTATTAATAATTTCTATAAGTTGAACGATTGGAATTAGATGTTTAGGATTGAGATGTTGCCCATTTCAAGGGCACAACAACTAACCCAAGTTAGATTTTAAGACCATGGAAGAAAAGGGAAATACTAAAACGGATTAACATTCCGGAATTCAAGTAGCATGGTTATCAAAATGAACATTTCAGAAAAACATAAAAAATCCATTCCTAAGAAACAAAAGACACACAAACTCCAAGTTTGGCAAAAAAATGGAGAGTGGTGAGTGTAGTAGGTCGGATACGAACAAGTGTAGGCATTCGGCCCAAATAGATGCTCGATCTATTTTGGCTAGGGATAGACAGGATTGAGGTCAACTCAGTTCAGGTGATACTGGACCGTGAGTTCAGTAAGCCCATTTAACGTATCCCAAGCCCTGCCGGGCGCACGATCCCTCGTTGGGCCGAGCCTCCTCATATGATCGGTATATAGAAGGGGCCACAAGATGATTATCTCCAAGTGACACTACTCGATCGTGTTGTCGTGGGCTCAATGGTTGCCACGGTCCATTCTTGGCTCGTCCCCCACGTTGTTGGTGGTTTTTAGGATGATGTGTGGGCTATACAATTGCTAGACATGGGGGCGTTAGCGCTTGATTCGCACGGACTTGGGACACATGGCGGAAGCACCTGACTTGCAGTCCACAGTGTGACATTTTTGCCACATGTGCTTAGTGCTCTAGTGGGTTCTTCTATAAATAGGTCAAGAAGCTTCATTCTTAGGTACAAGCGAAAACCCCTTCTAAAATTTCTGTTGGCTTTTCTCTCTACAGAAAACTAACTTATGTATCAGAGTGCCTGCTAGAGACCTGGCCTTGATCGACACTAACTTAGAGTTTCATGTTTTGCAACATTGAGCGAAAGAAGATTGAAGACTCTTAAACAAGCACACTAGTGGGATTTAGACTTCACATTTTGATGACCATAGCCAGACTCCTCTACAACTTCTCACCTGGTAACAGTCGTCCAGTCATCCTTCACACAAGATGGTGGTAACCATAGTTCACTCAAAAGGCAATCAGGTAGACCCTAGCCGAGATGCGATGTGAAATCCCAATCCTTTAATCGATTAAGTTATTTTGGAAATTTAAAATTGTAAGTTTATAGTTATTAATTTTATGGAGTTTAAAATAAAATAAAATGATTCTTTTGTCTAAATTTGAATTTTTACAAAATATCAGTAGGTGATGACGTTGTTAATTTAACTGAAGAGGGAGGCGAGCACTATGGCCAAACACTCGAGATTTTCAAATTCGCATTATTTTTCTGGTCACACTAATATATATATACACACACGTCGGTATTTACAAAGTTCGTTTGCGATCAGAATTGAACAGTTTTGTAACGAGCAATCGAGGCAGAACCGGTGGTCCCACCTATATTATTTTCACACGGCTAGAAATAGCCAACATGCATATCTTTTCCCCTAGAGATTACTTATTTCATACTCCATTATCATGATTCTTATTGCATGTGGTGTACCAATGCAAATGCATGCAAAATTAGACTAACCTATGATGATGCACGCAATTGTGAGGCTAGGAAGCAATCCCTTTTTCCCCTGGCTTTACACGGCAGACACACACACACACTCTTTTCATATGCACACAAGATTTAATTATAAATATACATACCACATGCACTTGGGCACTTTCACTTTCACTTTCACTTAGAGTCTAGCATTTTTAGAGAGAGAATGAGTGAGTGAGAGGAGAGACCATACTAGCAAGAGAGAGTTAGAGGAGGCTCGAATCAGACTCAGGTCAGTCTCGGGACGTGCTCGGGACGCTCAAATCCGAAGCAAAACGTGACCGAAGGTATAAACTTATATTCGTTCTTTTTATACACATTGTTTTCGAATACATTTCGTTTTTATCTCGTTTCGTTTCAAGTCAAGATTTTTGATAAGAGTTGTAGCTAAGACACCATACTACTCATACATGTTCAAATCTAAGGTGGTTATGTTAAAAAATACGAAGTTTTGGCCATTCGAACAACAAAATTTACACTGTCAGATTTTACCGGTAATATACCTTGCTAAATCACTCGGAGTTTTTATTTTACAACTTTTCTACAAAAAATACTTATTATGGGTTGTAGTTGACACATTTTAGCACGCATGCATGTTGGACCCGAGGCTCGGAGGGCTCGGGAATGAGAGTAACAAGCTGTCGAACACATCAGCTGTTTGGGTGCAATTTCTGGGCAGATTGCATTGCCCAGTTTTGGACAGTTTTGGGCAGCCCCTATTTGGGCAGTTAGGACAGAGCTGACTCAGGATGGATTCAGGTCAGTTTTGACACAAATTTAGTAGACTTAGTCCGGGTTAAAACTCGCATGAGCATTACTTGAGTTTCGAAATGAAAAATATTATTTTTAACGGAAACGTTCATTTGAACCAAACCATTTTTAGGCCCAACCCGAGACTTAGTGGTTGACCGAGACTCGTCACTTGACCCCTTAAAAAAAATAGTACCTTAACCGAACATTTGGAGAAAATTAGATCACGTGACCTTTGGACGCATCGATCACCGCCTTGACACAAATCAAACAAACCGTCGGAATATTCAATTATTTTTATGTAACTTAAATTATGACCATGCTTAGACCTATTATCCTTATGCTAGATCCTGAGGTCGGTGACACATAGGACGGTACAAAAACTTTCGAAAGAACGACTATCGAGGTAAGTTCTGTTATGCCTTATTTACCAATTTTAGGAAAAAAGTACATATTTATTATTTTTTTGGCGAAAATTTATGCCTTTAATATCCATGTTATTTGTATTGAAATCAAGTAAGGAAATATTGAGATATTTATCGAAATTATGGAAATCGCATGAATTACGGAAATTGGCTTAATTAAGAAGTTGATAAACTTGACATATTATTCAAAAATGTGGTTGGCAAATAATATTTTCATGGCACTTGTAATTATTGAAAAGTAATTTCTGAGGAGAATTATCAATTAAATATCGTACGGTGCCCCGACCGCCAGGGGATAAGAAATGTGGCGAGGTGACTGGAATAAGGTTGAAGGATCGACGACCGATAGATCCGCCGGATGATGTCATGCCAATTTTATATCTGATAGGGTAGTTCCCTATATTCGGTGACCGTTGAACGAATAAATTGACTATTGTCCTGAAATGGAAATAGTAATCTATCGTACGGTGTCCCGACTGCCAGGGAACAAGAAATATGGCGAGGCGAATGGAATAAGGTTGAAGGATCGATGACCAATAGATCCGCCGGATGATGTCATGCCGATCTTACATATAATAGAGTAGCTCCCTATGTTCGGTGACCGTTGAACAAATAAATTGGCTATTATCCTGAAATGGAAACCGTTCATAGAACTGGAATATTCACTCGAAACCTATAATTGAGAAGCTAGGCTTTAGAAAAAGAATTATGATTCTTTGCAAATGCCATTGATTACTTGTCATATTTATAGACTATAAATTGTTTCACAATGCTTGCGTACAAGGAAAAAATTATATTATGCATGAAACTCGATAAACACTGTATAACGAAATTCACACTAGCTTAGTGCTTAAGAGTTGTAGTTGACTACAACTACAGGTGCTTTCAGAGACGAGAGTGCTGCTTGATTTAGTACCTTCGTCAAGTTGTTTAATTTTTCTGTTGTTATTATTTTCTTATGTAGTACTTCCGTTTCAGATTCTATGTGTACTTTTAATTTCTGGTCGAGCCGCCTGTGGCCAAGCCTAAGATTCTATCATGTGATGTAATAATTAGTTTATCACTAGCACTTCAGGATATGTTTTTTTTAAAATATTTTCGCTCTTTCTTTAAATATTGCACTCTGATATTACGGAAATCCCTAAACCAGTTTTATAAATTGAACCCCATCGGCCGGTTGCGACCCCTTGTATTTGTATTTTTTTTGGGACGGGTCGTGACATGCGAAGACGGTGGTAGCAGGTGGATCGAAAGATCCAATGGTCTCCCCTTCAGACCCTTATGCCAAACTTCACACTCAGTCGTATATCGAGTGCCTAGAGGCTTTGCTTAGTGAGATCAAATCCCTTAGCTATGAGGGATGAGATGGAGTAGTTGAATGTGGAAATTTAGCCCCTTTACAATAGAGAGGCATCCTGGGGGGGGGGGGGGGGGGTGTTGGCAAAAGAGGCATCGCAATAATCATTTCAGTCGCCAACGATCTCTTCAACAGGCACGACGCTACAATCAATCAAAAGACAGCTGCATGTCCTTGATAGCTAGTTCATGGCTCAATATTGATTATCAGGCTCTGACCGGCATAGGTTCAACTCTCATCTGACTGGAGTCAAGCAGAGGAGTTTAGGGGCTATTATAGTAGGTCTCATACGTACAAGTATAGGGCTTCGGCCCAAATGCATGCTCGAGCCATCTTGGCTAGGAATGGGTAGGATCGATCCCAACTTAGTTTAGTTGATACCGAACCGTTAAGTTCGATAAGTCCATTTGGCGTGCGTCAAAGCCCGCTGGGTGCATGACCCAGATTGGGTTGAGCCTCTTCATATGATAAGTATACAGAAGGGATCATGAGATGATTCTTCCAAAGTGACACTATTCGGTGGTGCTATCGTGGGCTCGATGCTCGACATGACCCGTGCATGGCATGTCCTCCACGTTGGAGTCAGTTGCCTGGGAGGATGTGGCGCGATGCATTTGCTAGACAAGGGGACGTTAGTGCCCGAATTGCAAGTGCATAGGGCACGCAATGGAAGCACTGTGACTTGCGATTCATGATGCAACATTTTCGATCATGTGTCTGGTATATTCTTCTATAAATAGGTCAAGAAGTTTCGTTCTCAAGTACACATGAAAAATCCATTCTCTTTCAATTGGCTTTTCTTTGTACAGAAAACTAACTTAAGTATCAAAGTACCAAAGTATCTACTGAAGACCCAATCTTGATCGACACTAATTTAGTGTTTCTTATTTTGAATTGAGCCAAAAAAAAAAAAAAATATCAAAGACTCTGAAAGAAATACACTAGTGATTCAGAATCCACAGTAATAAATGAATAATAAATTGGCTGAAATTACGAAGAAGAGTGTGTAGGCTGCCATCTTGTGTGGATTTTGGAGTAGGGGGAAGGTTGGGTTTGGGTGGCCCTCCTTTTCATTTCATCCAAGTCATCATAATCAAGGCACCCAACGCCCTCGGCGGTTATTTCCACATTTCCCATCTCTCTCTGTCTCTCGCTCTCTCTGTTTTCTCCGCCCCCGTCCTCCTTTTTAATCTCTTCCCCACACTTCTTCCTCTCTCAATAACTCACTTGTCGCAGCAATGGCTTCTACTTTCTCTTCCGCAGCAACTAAAATCACCCAACCCCCATCTCTCAATTTCACCTCCACCACTAATTCCGCGACGAGATCTCCAATCAAAGCCCTTTTCGATCCTCGCAAAACCACCTCCACCACCACTTCTCCTTTCCTCGGTTCAACCCTCAAACTCCGCCTTAACAAACCCAATTCAGCTCCTCCCCAACGTCGATCCACGTCCGTCGTTGCTGTCTACGATGTCATCAAGGAGAAGAAGCCCAAATCCACCACGTCCGTCCCCAATCTGGTAATAACCATTTCATTTATGTAAACCTATCATATTATTATTCTTCTTATTATCATTATATTCGATTCTAGATTTGGGATACGCGTGTACTTGTGTGCAGCTGATTACGAAAGAAGAGGGTTTGGAGCTGTACGAGGATATGATTCTGGGAAGATCGTTCGAAGACATGTGCGCCCAGATGTACTACAGAGGCAAAATGTTCGGATTCGTCCATCTCTACAACGGGCAAGAAGCCGTATCCACAGGATTCATCAAGCTCTTGAAGAAAGAAGATTCTGTCGTCAGCACATATCGCGACCACGTCCACGCGTTGAGCAAGGGCGTTCCTGCACGCGCCGTCATGAGCGAGCTCTTCGGCAAGACTACCGGCTGCTGCCGTGGTCAAGGCGGCTCTATGCACATGTTCTCCAAAGAACACAACCTCCTTGGCGGCTTTGCCTTCATTGGTGAAGGGATTCCGGTCGCGACGGGTGCGGCATTCACTAGTAAGTACAGAAGGGAGGTTTTGAAGGAGGCCGATTGTGATTTTGTGTCTCTGGCGTTTTTCGGAGATGGGACTGCCAATAATGGGCAGTTCTTCGAGTGTCTGAACATGGCGGCCTTGTGGAAGTTGCCAATTGTGTTTGTTGTGGAGAACAATTTGTGGGCAATTGGGATGTCCCATTTGAGGGCTACCTCGGATCCGGAGATTTGGAAGAAGGGGCCGGCGTTTGGGATGCCTGGTGTTCATGTGGATGGAATGGATGTGTTGAAGGTGAGAGAGGTGGCCAAGGAGGCAATTACCAGGGCTAGAAGAGGAGAAGGCCCAACTCTTGTCGAGTGCGAGACTTATAGGTTCAGAGGACACTCTTTGGCTGATCCTGATGAACTTCGTGACCCTTGTGAGCATTTTCAAACTTCTCTTATTTCCCTTGCCAAACTTTTTTTTGGTGCTTAATTACTAGATTTGATGATACTGAGTCACTCATACGTTTTAGTTCCGCGAGCTGCCTTTGTTAACCTCTCGAAGTGATGAATCTTTATAGTTTACAAACCCCTTTAGCTGGATGAAGATGTGAACTAATTATTCACATATTCTCGTAGTACCATGGCGTCGCTTAAGCGTTACATCTAGTTGGAAAGTTACATTATATAAATTTAAATAGAAGGGTTTTTTTTTTTCCAAGAGACTTGTCATTTCATTAAGTTGTATTTTCTGAAGGACATAACTTTTATTTTAAAATACTTTAAATGAATAGTCATGCTTTTGTCATTTTAATGGATTCAAATCAATAGGTATTTGCAAAAACATGTCTTTTGTAAGAAGGCCCGTCGAGTTATATAAAGGGAAATGATATTCACACCCCATTTTTGTCCATTTGCACTCATTTTTTTGTCCCTATAAAAGGAGTGCAAATGGACAAAAAGAGGGTGTGAATATCAAATCCCTATATAAATATAGGGTTATTCCATAAGTTTCATAAATGTGTTCGTTAAGGTTCTAGAGTCTCTTCCATGTCATATTATTTTTAATGGAAAAATGATTAAAAGGACAAATATAGACTAATTTAGCCCATTAAGGGCGGACTAATTTAATTTATGAGTTATGGTCCATTGTTTTAAAAGTGTTAATAGGTTAGGTCTTGACGAAATTACCCTTATTGGTTTATCTTCATTTTTTAATGTGTTTTTTTCTCTTGCTTCCTCGTAAAGATTGCCATAGTCATCTTCTTCATCGACTCACCTCCCTCAAATTGCAAGTTCTTTTTTTTTTTGTTTCTTTCTCTTTGTTACATTTTCAGATAATATGATATGATAATATAACATATAACAATATCAGATAACGTTATCTGTTACATTATTAGATAATGTTATCTGACAATGTTATCTGTGTTTTGTTCTTTATGTTATTAGACAGTATTATCTGATAACATTATGAGATAATGTTATCTGCAAAGACCATAGGTAACATTATTTTATAACATTATCAGATAATATTATTCGATAATGTTATGTGTTGGTCTATATACAATGGTATTATTCAATAACATTATTCGATAATGTTATTTGTGAAGGCTATAGATAATATTATCAGATAATGTTTTCTGATAATATTATATGTTGGTCTATATGCAAGGGCATTTTTGGAACCATGTGTTAGAAAGACTTTTGGCTATAGTTTAGTTTTTGATGGACTAATTGCATTAAAAGTCCCTTGTTTTGGACTTTTGGCCGAGTCTCCCTATTTTAAAATCCTTCTGGTCAATTAGAGAAAGACTCCGCGTCTTTTACCAATTGTATAAGATGTAGACATCCTATGAGATTCTGAGTTGTATCATAGAGCGGTATATGTCCGTCAGTACCTACACAAATGGAGGCGAATACGGCCTTATGACAGCGACTTGTCGTGTTTTCTATCACTTTGTTTTCTCTATCGCTATCCAATATATTTATTTATTGTGTTTATGATTTTCATGATTCATGTCCATTCTAATTTTTATGTATTTTATGATTATTGTGTGAAAAATCCCCAACACTTCCGGCCAATAAATTTTCGCAATGTGTACGGTGTGAGTCACCCTACCTAACAAACCAACAAGAGTTTGTGTTGATGTGTCACCCGCAAAATTTGTTGCTACTTGATTTGTTGGCAGTACCATGTAAATACCACATGGTATTCCGGGAGCATTGAATAATTACTCGATTAGCTCTCATTTGTGTCACCTAGACTAGTTTTGATTTTGTTTTTATACTTCGATATGGGACAAAAACAACCAATCCTTTAGTAGCAGGATCCTTCTATTAAGGTGGCGAATTCACCTTAGAATCTCGCGCCCTCCCAGGTCAGACTCTCCTCGGGATCTCGCTCCCATTGAGATAGGAGCCTGCTCCCAAACTAGGATAGAACCTCTTAAGCATATGAATCTCTAAAGAAACAAAAGATAAGATACCAAGCAAGAGAAAATGTGAAGTAATTATAAGACACTACAAGACTATTGAGTATTAACGCAAATTTACTCAAGTATTTGGTATAAACATAACGTTTACCTAAATAAAAATAAAAATTCCAAAGTATCTACATTAGTTTATATCAATATATTCATATATACATATATAAATATGGGAAAACCTATATAGACCAACACTTAGACCAACATCTAAACTCTTCATTCTTGATTAAATTTTAATGATCCGAACCGTTCAATGTGTTTAAAACATGTTTTTAAAGGTACCCGAGAGAAATCAGTTCAAAATATTATCAGAAATGACTTGATCCAAGCAGTGGTTTATAGTGGTTCATAAAGCAGTTCCTATCAGGTTAAAGTTCATAGTGGTTCATAAAGTAGTTCCTGTCAGCATTTTTAACCATTGTCTTGGATCAAGCCATTTCCGGTGATATTTTGAGCTGATTTCTCGCGGGTACCCTTAAAAACATGTTTTAAACACATTGAACGGTTTGGATCATTAAAATTTAATCAGGAATAAAGAGTTTAGATGTTGGTCTAATATTGGTTTAAAAAAGTGTTGGTCCCTTGAGCCTCCTCCTATAAATATACATATTAATGTACACACACGCTTCTATAGACGGTCCCAATCTTAGATATTTTTCTAACCCTCTCACTCTCCTGCTCCTGCACCTGCTTTCTGCAACTAAGGCCAATCCATACCAGCTTAACCATCTTGAGTTACAAGAGGCTTAGCAATTAGCATTCAAAGGAGAAACATGACTATCTAGATTGTTTAGAGCACGAGCTAACTTTTTTTTCCAAGAGCCAATATTGACACAGTAAAAACTCTAACCTGTTCTTCACCATACTTTTTTCTGAAAGTCAACCATCGCTGCAGGGAGTCCAGGGCGAAGCCAGGATTCCACATTCGCAGGGGGCACAAACATACCTCTGAAGAAACTACTACTAATATCACAGCCTCTATGTGGATAAATTGGACTAGGTCGATGAATTGCAACGTTTTTCTCTGGAAGCAAGAACTTTTTGTAGATGCCTTTCTCATCTAAATTAGAAAGAGAATATGAAAGGTTCCTAAAGTAATGTCTAAATTGAAGATCACAATGACAATTAGTCCATACATTCTGAACTAAAAAGGTAAATAAGCAGGTGGGTATTTTGACTACAAAGCCCTGCTTTTGACATCTAAACGAATGACGTTGGGGTGGGGACGATTTAGAGACACATTTTTAAGCTTGGTGAGTAAATTCGAGCAATGTCGCCCCTATTTCTTTCAAGTAGTGTGTTGGGGGGGGGGGGGGGGGGGGGGGTCCTTTATTTTGTGAAATTTTTGGGGCTTGGTGTATACCATTTATAGAAGGGTTTGTGAAGGGGTATAGGTGGCCATGGGTCCCTTGGCCCTATTGTCGGATCCTGTACATTGTGCCAAGTCTTTCACTTGATTGGGTGAAAGATCTTTACACCTTGTGACCACTTCGTTCTTTATGTTTGTAATATGTTAGAAACATCCATTTTCTTCTCTGTTTTTTGGGTATTTAAGCATATATATTCAAAACAAAAGTTATACAATGAAGCTCAATACACGCTCCCAAGGGAAAATAAGTCGACGGTAGAGAAAACCATCAAAGAAAACAGAGAAACACTATAGATTGAGGCCTAGAACTCTCACAACCCAAGAGCTAGGTCGAGCACAAAAAATTCACAAACACTACCTTCCCTTTTTTTCTTCCCAGTATCGGACCATTACTTAACAGTTCAAAGTGAGAGCTCCTAGCCTTTAAGTTCCTTCACATAATCTAGGGAAGGTCTGAAATTCCTCAGACAAAAATGCTGCTCCTTTTCTGTTTCTTAAAAGCTCGATGGATTCAACACGTTACACTGTGGCCATGATTGCAAGTAATAGTATAACTGTAATACAACTATGTTATGGAGCTATGGTGATGATTAAATTTGTGTTTGTGTCGATTGTTTTGCTGAGTAAGATAATTTGGACATACTGTTTTTAGTCTACTGCCAGCTACAAGAGAATCATTGGTGTCTCAACTTGCTATCGACACCTTTAATCAGATGTTCATGCTTTGAGATTCTTTAGATCTGGGAACATGACATGTGTATGACTTCTTGCACTTTTAACATATTCTCGTCTAACATTGAACTTGGTGAAATGAAATGGTTGAATTAAGGAAAGATGCAAGTTTCTTGCTGAGAATACGTTTATATCATAGCGAATTACTTTTTGGAATGTGCACTACGAAATATTGTCTACTTGCGTTCCAAAACAGTAAATTAATATTCCATTTTATGAGAAGATTCTCTTGAAATATATATATATTTTTCTTATATTGTAATATGTAGAAGCAAACTCCCACCGCAATGCAATTTAGGCCATGCGGTGTACCAATTTTCCGTACCCGTTCAACGTAACGGAATGATTTGCCTCCAACAAACATATTGCTTCAGATTTCTGTAAAAAGGTTCCTTGTTTAGTTTCCTGTGAGCAGCGCTGGGTCTGTTTATGAGATATCCCTACTGTTTACAGTTTGTGTTGTCTGAAGCTACTGATTGTGTAATACTGAAATATAGTTGCACGTACTTGTATTTGGCTTTTGGACATTTGTAGGTACTAGGTAGAGCTTCCATAAGATAGATGATGCACTTGAGGAGCCCTCAGTTCTACTGCTAGCTACTAGAGAACCATGGATATCTTTACTTGCTATATGGACAACATTAACATGTTAGTTTATAAAGTGAGCACTCTTGTGGTCCGTTAATACGATGTGGACATAACTTATACCAAGTTTCGTGAGAGTAGCACTGGGTCAGCTCATGGGATATCTTATCCCTAGACCCTATATGATCAACACTTTAGTCGTTGCTACCTCCTAATTGCTTCCTATTGTTCCCCATGCTTGTTTTCCTTTTCAGAAATTATTCTTGGGAGTCATATAAAGGATGAGGCACTTGAGGAGCTCTCTTATTGCATCTTTCCTCTCATTTGTGTGCCCTTTGTTCTTGTACATCATCACTTTTTCTCCTTATATTTTTTGTCGATTTTTGGCAGCTGAGAAGGCTCATTATGCTAATAGAGATCCAATCACTGCCTTGAAAAAATACATGTTTGACAATAATCTGGCAAACGAAGCCGAGTTAAAAGCCATAGATAAGAAGATCGATGAGTTGGTCGAGGAAGCAGTTGAGTTTGCAGATAGCAGCCCTCATCCATCTCGCAGCCAGCTATTGGAAAATGTTTTTGCTGATCCAAGAGGGTTTGGTATTGGACCTGATGGGAAATACAGATGTGAGGATCCAAAATTCACCCAAGGCACAGCTCATGTTTAATCTTTACGCTGGCTTTGGATTCATTGTTGTTTGTGTTTCAAATGTGTGACTATAGGTAGTGATAACTAGCCTTTCAGCTCACGGTCGATCAGTTTTTACTTTTAACGAGCAGGATTTAAAATAGGTTGTTTCCTTGTTTTCAGTCTTGTTCTTGCAATCATCTTGTTCATTGGGTTTTGGACTAGTGCTCTGAATGGGAACTCTCTAAAGGATTTTCTTGTCATAAATTTCAGTTTTGCTGTTGGGATTTGTAGAGCCTTGTGTAGATTGGATCCAACTCCTCTCCAGTACCTTCTGTCCTTTCGCAGGCTCAAAAATTGGAATAGTTCGTTCGTTAGAAAGTCGTTGAAAACATTAATCATGTCAAAAATCATGTCCATCGAGTATTAGTTTACATGTTTTTTAAACAGATTTGTGTGGAAAAAATTTGTTGACAATGTTTCTTACAAATACACTGACATTTCCTCAAGTTTTTTAAAATTACATCCTCCTCCCCTTTGTAGACAATATTGTCAGATCCTTCTGTCGTTTCATTTTTTACGGAAAGGAATGGTTGGTTATGATGTGATGCATGCTTATCTCTATATCTAATGCCCAAGGGGGTGTTTAGAAGCTTATTTTTTAGTTTTTTATTTTTGGTTTTTTAGTTTATGAACAGAATGAGTTTTGAATTTGGAAGGAGTATTGGAGAAAAAAAATATCCAGAATACATTTTGCAAAAATAGTAGAATGGAACATGGGAACGAAAATACAAAAAGAACTCTAGACCTTCTTTTGAATTTTTGCTTAGTCCAAAATAGAGATTTATTCTCGGAACGTAGCTCTCAAAATATGAAAATCCAAAAATGAGAATGCGAAAATGCAAATAAAAAGGTTCTCAAACACCCCCTAACTCTCCACTCACCTTCCCTCTATATATATAAGTTAAAGATGTCAATTGAAAAATATAATTGATTCGCTAGATATATATATTTTTTAAACGATAGTATTCGATCCAGAGTGGATGTTTTTTCTTTTCTATATTCGGTTAAGAAACCTAAACCACTTTTTTTAAATATTTTTTCATACATTTTGTGAGAAGGTTCTTGAAATGAATTATTTATTATTTTGGTATTTTGTGAGAAGTGGACAATTTTTTATTCATGAGAAATTCATCACAAAGATAATAAAAGGTGTTTGGGAGAGATTTTTTGAGGTGTTTTTGGATTTTGAAATTTTAATTCTTAAATTTTAGATTCTGAAAACTCATAATTAGAATCTGTAAAGTGTTTGGTAGAATTGTGTAAAATAGATTATAGATCTATGAAGTGTTTGGTAGTATAATCAAATTATTAGATTGTGGGTGACCAATTGTGGGTAGAATAGTAAGAAAATTTTAGAATCCAAAATCCGAATCTCAAAAGTAGCTCCAGACCTACTTTTAATATTGTGGCTCTAAAATTCTATTTTGAGAATCCCACAATCAGAATTCCATAATTACCAAAATCAGCATTCCAAACACTTAAAAATTCTAGAATCAAAAATTACAAAATTCAAAAATACCTCAAAAAATCTCTTCCAAACACGCACTAACACTTGAACGCTGTTCGAGAGAATTATTCAAGGACCACGTACTCACTTACATCAAAATACAGTATGTTGGCCCCTACAGGCCTGCAGAGGATATAACAACCCTCTTTAACCCGGTTCTCACCGCTATGTAGTGTTTTAATATTTTTCATCATCACAAATTAGTGTAATGCTTTGTATTAAAATATAAACTCCGCTTAAATGTAAAATGATAAAAGATGTTGAAGCACTGTGGCTGTTAATTTTAAACTGGTTAGTGGCAAGTTTCGGAGAAATTATAGTTTAAATCAAGTTATAATATTTTGAATTTCTATTTTTATTATGATCGGTTGAGCTTAGATTCATTTTGGAAGTCAAATTCGGATTTTATTAGGCTTTACGATTTTGTAGAGAGATTTTCAAATTTTCTAACTTGAAATGTTTTTTTTTTGAAAACTTTCATAGTCGCTCAATTGAGCTACGTAGTTTTAAAAAATAATAGCCTTGCTTTTCGCATTCGAGCGAGTTGGGTGATCGCTCGAGTGAGCTATCAGAATTTATAATTTTTTTCTAAATTGATCCTATGCGTCTAGGGTTAATTCACTCCACCTAGAGCCATTTCTAGAGGGAGAAAAGACCCCGAGGCATCAAAATATCCAATGTGGTGATTTCTTGAGGGTGCTTATGATCCATTAAGTTAATCTCTTGCTTAAGCATCACTCAAGATTCAATATCAATTAAATATTGCGAGGCACACTGAAGGAGTTGTTCAGATGCAATATTAGAAGAAGATGTAAGGAGGAGACATGCGACAAATATTAGGATTCGACGAATCTAATCTTGAAGGAACATCTATTAGAGTAAATAGTTTAATGAGAGTCGGTAAAGATAGTCAAAATCAACAGAGAGGAGTCTGAATTTGATTGCGAGAAATTCTATTGTTTTGTGATTTGAGTATAGTACTTTCTTTCCTTCTGTGATTTTTTTTCCAGCCTTAGAGTTTTTCACAAATATCTTTTTTTCTTGTGTTTTTTTAATTTATTTATCTTATGTAATCAAATAGATTATGACAAATCAATTCAGATTATTAATCGTGATAAAATCAAATAACGGTAAATCAATCAGTGTTTCACTGCACATGTTTTTTCAATTGATATAAGAGCGGATAACAAATGTTTTTAAAAAATATTTTTGATCATTAATTTGTTGTTATGGATGAGACATCTTATTCCCCTATACCACTATTGTTAGATAGATTTAATTTTAATTATTGGAGGTCTAGAATGAAGGCTCATCTTAAATGTACGGATGACAATATCTGGACCATAGTTGTTACTGGATATTCTACACCCACTATTCTTGTTGAAGGTCGTGAAACTCCAAAGTCTTTGGTTGGATTGACCAATGCTGAAAGAGTCGCGTGTACTTGTAATAATCGTGCTCAGAATGCTATTTTTTCTTGTGTTGATATGGGTGAACTTAGAAGAATTTCAAACTATGAAATCAGGGACGGAGCCAAAAAAATTCACTACGCAAGGGTAAATATATATTCAAGACCAAAAAAAAAATGCATACCAAATTTTAACGAAAATATATTAAAACTCAAAATAGTACAAAAAATAGTAATACTTCATACATAAATAATAAGCTTTTCATAAAGTAATAGATTGCAAAAACAGTAACGGCTTACCTCAGCATATCTAGTAAAACAAGGTATCTTGAATTACACTTGACGTTTTTTCATGTCACTAAAAGCATCGATGATAGAATCAGTATCAAACCCTCTTGCAATATCTCTTTCTATGTAAGTGATCAAGAAAATTGTTAAAAGTTTATCTTCCATCCTATTGTGGAGGCTAGTCTTCACATATTTCATAGTTGAAAATACACGTTTTGTTGTAGCCATCGAAACTGACAAAGTTAATATAAGTCGAATCAACTTGTAGATCAGAGGATATATCGTGTACTTCCTTGTTTTCACCAACACTTCACTCAACTTAAAAATTCGTTGACAAATTCTGAAACTTCGGATGATTAGAAACGTCAAACTTATAATTTTTCAACTGAAATTTCAAATATAATTTTTATTGCTATGTGAAATTCTTAAGATAATGCTTCTCTGCAAACTTACAAGCATCTTCAATGCTAAATGATCTATAGTCATCTTGAGAATCTAAAGATGTACTACGAACTAGCAACTCCATTGTATCTTCTTCAAATTTGTTGTTCAACTTGTGCAATTGTGAATCAATGCAATTACGAACAATTGTACATGCAGAAACTTCAACCAAAAAATGATGCTCAATATTGATATTATCTTTTTGATCACGACCTCGGCCAACTGTATAGAAGCAGTCATATCAGAAACATTTATTTCATGTTTCTCACAAAATATGATAATTTTTTCTAAGAGAGAAACCCATCCATCTTCCCAAAATTTTTAGATTTGCTTTTTCGTTGTGGTTACCAGATACATTGCATTCAATATGTCTTGAGATTGATGTTGTAGAGCTTGGCAAAGATCATTAGTGATCTCTATGGCCTCCCTCGTTAGATGTAAGTAAGATGAACACAAATTCAAAAGAGCAAATGACATCATAAACTCCATCATATTCAGAACGTTGTTTAACGGTGGTCTCTGGATCACTGATGATGTCTTTCAACACTAAACAAGTTGCACTGAACAAATTCATCAAACTAGAAATATAATCGAAATGAGAACCCCATCTTGTGTCTCTAGCTCATTTCAAAGTGCGAATTTAATTTTCTCCTTTACCCATTCCAAATTCCTCCTTCTCCGCCTCCTCGTCATCATCATTGTCAATAGCTAACTTTTTAGAAAGTTCTACAGTTTGAATACCTCTAAATGTATCATTTTTTTTAGGAAAGGAACCAATTATATTTACCACAAGAGTAAAATAAGAAAAGAACTAACCCATACGTATAACCTCTTTAGCTGCTGCAACCAATGCTAATTGGAGCCAATCTGTGAGGCTGGCGTCCAGGAGATAGAGTCTCAGAAGGACATCTGGATGGATGGTCAGGGGTTCCACATTGCTTGGTCGATGTAAGTTCGATAGTATTTATAAGATTATGAAACTTCCTTGTACAAGACCTTTTAAAGCCGTGATGACACCAACACCAAATAAAACTTCACAGTTAAGCGTGCTCACCTTGGAGAAATCCAGGGATGGGTGACCTACTGGGAGTCTATGGGGTTTGGGCGACAAAAGCGAACAATATTGTACAAGGTGCGAGCGGGTCATTACAAATGGTATCAGAGTTTGCACCAACCAAAAATATAAAAAATCTCGACCCCACACAAGGACGTGTGTTCCTAAGTGAGGGAGATTGTGACACCCCAGCCAGACTGTGGTGCTCGTTGTGAGGCCGCAGTCCGGGAGATGGAGTCTTAATAGGACGTCTGGATAGATGGTCAGGGGTCCCACATTGTTTGGTGAATGTAAGTTCGGTGGTATTTATAAGATTACGAACCTTCTTTGTACAAGGTCTTTTAAAGTCGTGATAGTGTCAAAACCAAATAGAACTTCACAGTTAAACGTGCTCACTCTGGAGAAATGTAGGGATGAGTGACCTACTGAGAAGTCCGTGGGGTTTGGGCTGCAAAAGCGAATAATATTGTACAAGGCGGGAGCGAGTTGTTACATCCCATTCCTTCTCACTTTCTCTCAAATCTAATTTTCAATCAACCCCAATGGACCCCATACTTTTTGTTATTTTTTTAAAAGGGGGCTTAATGTAATTTTGAGGGGCCAAAATATAAGTATAACCTTCTAATTTTATTTTTTATTATATCTTAACCCTTAATGTATAGAAATTAATGTTAAAGGTCATATTATTTGAATTTTTTGTCTAAAATATTTAATAGGGACGAGTCACTACTATTTGAATTTTTTTCAAAATATTTAGCAGGGGCAAGCTTATATATACTTCATAGAAAAAATTCCTATATAATAATAGAGGGTTTTTTGAACGCCCCTATTGGCCCCCTGGCTCCATCCCTGTGTGAAATAGCAAAAAAAAAAGCATGAGATATTCTGGTAAAAACTCACGAAGTTACCAATACTATTAAACAATCAATTCTTTAATTTATAGCCACTGAATTTGAACTTATTAGAATGGAGGAACATGAGACCTTTAATGATTTTAATTTGACACTACACTAAACCATATTGTTGCTAGTTTTAATTTAGATGAGCATATTTCTGATTTTAAAGTTGTCAAAAAGATTTTGCACTCTTTGCCTAAACAGTTTCGTACAAAGGCCACCATTCTTTTAGAAAAGACAAATGTACCTCTCATGTTTGTTGAAAAAGTTGTGGGATACTTTAGACATATGAGACAAAAAACTAATAATTTGAGTCTGAATCATCAAGGTCAAAAATTTTTATCAAAATCTATTATTTTTGAAAGTACTAGAATTGATGAATCGAATTTGGATAGTAATGATGAGGAATATGTTTTAGAAACTATGACAAAATTCACGAAATTTTTTTAGAAAGCTTTTAAAATGAGAAATATAAAGAAAAATTCTTTTGAAATATATTTAAAAATAGAGAGGCCAATGAAATGCAAAAATTTGATTCCTCCAAAAGGAAAGGGAAAAAGGGTGGAAAAGATCAACCATCTCTTATCAAGTGATATGAATGTAAATGTTATGGGTATATAGTACAAGATTAAGAACAAGAAAGTGTTAAATGTCACTCCTTGGGATGATGAGAGTGACTCAGCTAAAACTTGTGAGAAAGAAAAAACTAATCATGGGGATGTAGTTGGTCTAATTGCTTCACATAAAAGTGAAAGATTGAGATCAGAAAAAGAAGAGTCAAATAATTGTGAAAAAGAAGCGATGTTGGATGTCAAAATCAAACTTGAAACTTAAAGCCAGTAAAAAAGACAAAGTTTTGATTAATCAGGAGGTGAGAATGTCATAGGGTAAGATGAATGAATTTGAATTTTCTCTGAAATATATTTCTAAAGGAACATGATGAATTGAAAGAAAAAGTTTTAATTTATCTTGATAAAATTGATAGTCTTTTTGAGATGAATGCATCACTTGAAAATCAAGTTACCAAGTTATTTGATGAGTTGAAAAATTGCTAACTATACTTCTGAGCGCTTAACTGTAGGGTCCAAATACTAAATGTTATACTTGATACTCAGCGTATGGTGAAAAATCGAACATGGCATAGATTTCAACATTCATCACCTTCCACCTCGTACAAAGGGATAGGTAAAGTGTAAAAGGTAAATAATATGATTTCCTTTGCGAAAGTTGTTGAAAAACCTACTCAATATGCAAGCGAAGACAGGGCAAACAAAATCAAACCCTTTCGAAAAATAGGCCAAAACTAGTTTCTTACTACTGTAAAGTCAAGGGTCACATTTGACCAAATTATTTTTGATTTAATGGTTTCCCTGGTGTGTATTCTCAATATTTACATGTTAACAATAATACGAGACATTATCTGAGAAGGCAGTTCGAATCTAAATGGAAAAAAGACAAATTTGATTACTTATAAGGAAACCAAAAAGATCAAGATTTTGAAAGTTTTGGTGCAAATTACTGACCTGCTTACTGAATCCTTAGATCCTCTTCGGTTCGATCACCTTAGGAGTTCTGTAGGAATTTGTCCAATAGTTTAATTCTATTTTTGTGTCTTCTTAGGTAGTTTTTATTTTTGTTTTGTCAAGAAAATTAAAATACAAAAAAATTAAAAACCCCAAACAAATAAAAAATAAGGCTTTATTTTGTATTTTTTCGAAGTTCTTGTTTTAGGTTTACCTTGTTTCTTATGACTTAATATTCTTTCATGACTTTTCACAAGATGTCCATTATTGATAATATGCATATTTGATTCATGGATTGATTGTCAAATCTAAGTGGACTAAGAGAATATTTTTATGTATTATGAGCTGAGAATATTTCACACGAATATGATTATCTTGTCATCAAATCTTCTGGCTTAAGTCTTGAATCTCACAACACTTTAAAATACTCATGTGATAGTTGCATCTTGATTGACCTATAATCAAAATTCCTCTCGTGATGTCTAATTTTGTCTTCCTTATCACTTGTATTACTAATAAAGATAAGGGCTACCAATGAGAAGCGCGTGAAAGCTTCTAACATATTATTCTCAATAGTAGCATCTTAGTTGTGTGAAATCCGTTGATGAAAGTGTAAAAAATATATGAATAAAAAAAATCTATCCAAAAGGAGTCAAATTAAGATCCGTGGCATTTAATTGATAGAAGGTGGTTAAAGTTGAGGGAGAGTTTTAATATTCGTAATTTTTTTTTTGTAGGATCTGGTTGGTTTGACTTTATGAATGAATACTATTTGAGGGGTATATGTTTCATGTAATTTGTGATATTTGGTAGAATTAATTCATCTGACATGTTTGAATAATGCGTGCACACACCTTGACATTCTTCCTTGAATTCATGACTAGTTGTTGCGGTTGTCCATATGTTTGAAAGTTATTCATGAATAGAATATTTGTTGTGATGGTGATGATGTTTTATGGTAGGTCATGAAGAAAAAATGGACCTCATTCAGAAGTTTGCATGATGTTTGACATCTGAATCATGGTAAATTTAAATTTTCTTTGCAAAAAGTTGCACCAAAAAATATATTTTAATTTGGGAGTTCTTGGACGATTTAGATGTTGTGTGTTCTTAGGGGGGAGCATTCGGTCCCTTGTCTTTCCTTGTGCAAAAAAAGGAGAGTGTTTATCTCTTGATGAGCTTGGGATATCTATTGATGGTTGATCTTTTACGGAGTTCAATTTTGTTCACTCTAAGGTGAACAATTTACCCTCTGTTGTATGAGACCACTTCGAGAATTCAAATCGTCTATTTTGTTCCGATTTAATTCTTTAGTTATCACAAAAAATTCAACTCAATCGGATATCGCTGAGTGTTTGATCTAAAAATCTAAATTTCTACTTCAGAATTTTTAATTTTAAAGCTTAAAAATTATATTTTTATATAAAATAGTAATCAATATCTGATTGAACTGAATTTTTTCATGACAACTAAAGAAACTAATCAAAATAAAATCTCGAATTGATCCAAATAGCGGAAGGTGAACAAGATTGAACTCTGATGATTTTCTGACAGGGGGAGTTCATGTGATAGGGGGAGTTTATTTCATTCTTGTTAGTGGATGGCTAGATAGGTCGATTATGATCATATTTCCTTTCTGGTTGCATTTCAATTTCTCTCTGAATGTTTGTATTAATTTGGATGTGGTTGTGTTTCATTTGTTTATACTAATTTGGCCGTGAATGCTTTGATTAAACACTTATCAATGTTCAATTTGACAATTAATTAAATAATTATTTTATAAAATTATCAAGCTTGCATATATACTACATGATTGAATATTGAAGAGTCCTGTCACACAAATTAATACTATGTGTTTTAAAGGTGTGACTATCAATTAATTCAACAGTTCTGACCTAATTTTTAATTTTTTTATAAAATATAAAATAAATTAAAAGGATCTTTCTGTTTTAGAATATTTTTATATTATAAGTGAATTTTTCTTTTTTAAGTTTGTTGTCATAATTTTTTGTGTTTCTCGTGTTGGAATATTTTTATAAAAAAACTCATAGTATTAATCTTGAATAATCATATCAATTAAATGTAATGAATGATTTTTAATTTTTTACATTTACTATAAAATTGATTGTCTTACTGTTTTGATTTTCTTGAATTAAACGAATAGTCTTTTATGTCTAATATTACCGTTGTAATCAATACAAATGCATTAGACTTTACCCTTGAATTTTTTTTTTAAACCATATAATTGTTAATATGGTATTATGGTTCTTGTCGTTTGGGAATTGCATAGAGATATATATCCTTCAATTGGATATTAATTTTCCACCATTACTTGTGTCTTTTAAGCCCATGCAAGCAAGTATATAAAAAGCATGCAGCACCGGCCTGGTAGATGAAAAAAATAATCGAGGAAAAATATTATACTTTGAGAAGTGTTCTTTCTTCTTCTATACTACTCAAATAGTACTGTTTCCTTTTTGGGTTAAGAAAGTATTGTTTGAGATTTTCTAATCATTCAAGTAGTGTAAACTTGTAAGAGTATTCAATTTGGTGGTTGAGCTTGTTGTATTTTTGGGACGGCGTGTACTATTACACCGGTATCTTCCGTAGACGGCGCATATCGTCTCAAGAGAGCAACTTAGCCCGCGCCTCAATCTCCACCACCTTCTTGTCGGTAATTTCTTGGTTGAAGGAAAAAATATAATATTTCTCCATTTTATTACAACATCTCGAGGCAAATTTATAATTTACAAAAAATAATTGACTCAAAAATATTAAGGAAAATCGGAATTTTGTTTTGAACAAAGATATAAAATGCATGCATACTTAATTGGATTTAGGATACGAAAGAATTGCAGCCAAAAACGATTCATCTTTGCGGTTTAGATATGGAAGAAAAGTTAGGTCAAAATTAATGATTATAGCTGTCAATAAATAGCTTAATTTCGTTAACCATGAACATGTATCATTTAATTAAATGAAATTGATACAACCACCATGCATGAGGGGCCGTGCTCATCTAATTACCCACATGCGGCCAGTTACTCTAATTTGACCCCACCTCCTCTCTATCCCTGTAAAAGCTCGGGGGATCACATGCAAAGTCCGACCACACCAGTGGGCAAAAATATCTTTTTCTGTGAAGTAATTGAGTGAATATTAACCAAATTACTAAATATATATATATATATATATATATATATATATATATATATATATATATATTAACATAACTCAATTTATACCAAATGGAGTAAAAAGAAATATTGGTAGAGTAAAGTATATAAAAAGAAATGCCCAAGTTTTAATTGCTCCTCTCTCTCTCTCTCTCTCTCTCTCTCTCTCTCTTAGCTCATGATGTTTGGCCCAGCTCATGAGCACCTTAATTAATTTTGAAAAATCAATTACATCTTTCATTAACGGATGAACAAATAAATTTTTCATATAAACTAGGCTCACAAAAGTTGCGTGGCCCAGCTTGGACCCATGGGAAAGAAAGGAAAAAAAAAAGAAAAAGAAGTGCAAATAATAAGGAGAGAAAATAGACAAAAATTGTTGAACCATGCTAGTTGCTGAATATGGTTAATTTTTTTGTTGCTTTCTTCTCTCTTTCTTTTAGGTTCCAAAAAGGAATTTAAATGTGAAATTATTTAGAGTTAGAAGGGACGGTGGTAACGATGATTAAATCTTGAATGGATTGAAATTTAAATTATCAAGTTTTGGAAGGAACCGAAGCACTAAATTTTAGCATAAGTACCAAAGATTATATTGAAATATTAGATTATATTAAGGTTTAGGAATGTTGAGTGGATTCTGACCCAAAACAGGAGGGTGTCCGGATGGCCCATCCGGCATCCTTACGGTGACCAAACGGGAAACCCTGCGTCTGGATGGATGGTTTAAGATTTTTTGTCCGATAGTGGATTTTTTGGCGTCCGGACAGAGCGTGGTGTCAAAAATTATATTTTGCACGTTTTTTCGGACTTTTTTGTATTGAGCTCATGTGTATTTAAAAAGAAATCTTAGGGTTTTAAGAAAATTGATATATCCATGCCTTGTATCACAATGCAATGTTCATAGTGCATATTTCTTTATCTCATATGCACCTAACATTGACATAGATTTTCCTACTTAGACTTGTGGCTCAACCCTTCAATCTTTCAAGTATTGCACTGAATGCATAGCATGGAGTGTATGATATACATGAACTATCATCTTTTAGAGAGCTGATCAAAGAAGTTATTTAACATCTTTATAAACTTATTTTGGAAGATGTATCGTAACTTCTACTATTACTTTTGATTGAAGATAATGGAGTCTTCCTACCCTTTTTGAAATAGTGGATAATGTATTTTGGGCCAGTTGTGCCTTTCTTTTGTAATCCGTTGAAAACTTTTCATTTTAGCATTTTATCAATGGAATATTTTGGGTTTATTAATGGTATTTGTGAGGATTTGTGAAAAATATAGTATGGTTTATTGTATTGAAAATCGAGGGCACCGCGTGTAAGACCATAAAGGCCTTGTATGTTTCCAAATGGTCCAGGGGGTCCCCTGAGCCATCGAACTTGTAAGAACCCGAAATTTTTTTACATTTTAATTAATTATTTCGGGATATGTATTTGATTTATTTTAAGTAATTAAGAACTTTTAATAGTGGGTCTTGGACCTGGGGGTGTTTAATTGATACGCACTCGTACGAGAACGTGAAGACTTTGTTTGGAAACCCATCTGGGGGCATATAATCAAATTTTTCAGAGGGGAGGAGGCCACACACACACCCATTAGCTCACTTTCATTTGCTCTCTACCACTTGCTCTCACCACTCTCTACATATCATTAGAGATCTTGATCTATTTTCAAATTCCTTCAAGATATGGTGGAACTACATCGTGCTTGACGGGTATTGAAGGCTTGATCTTCTATTCGAAGCTTGGAAGAGGGGATTTGAAGCTCAAGATGACTTGAAAGCTAGGACTTTGTGTTTTTCGACAAATCCATCGATCCGAAGCCTGAAGTAGGGGAATTTTACTCTTATTAAACACATATGTTAAGTTTTGGAGCTTTGATCGTATTTTTGGTAGGTAGTTTGGTGTATGGAATCTGTTTTGTGCGATCTGCAATTTTTGAGATTTTCTGAAATTGCCAGAGTCGGTCGAGCGACTTCTTTATTGCTCGAGCGACCTATGTAATTTTGATGTCGCTCCATCAATTTGTCCAGCAACCATCAAGCGACTACTACTGCCTTGTAGGTCGTTCGAGCAACCATCACCTTGCTCGAGCGATTGTGTCTATTTTGGAAACTTTGTTTTGAACTCTAGGTTGACATGTTTATAGTTTTGGGCTACTGTTTAGCATATTATATTACATTTATGAGTGTGGGATTGTTGAGAATGATTAGAGGGTGCGAGTGTTTTTGAGAGGTAACTTGTATATTGGATAGTTCTCATCGAGGACTTAAGAACGTTTTGAAACTTCAGTAGTTCTAATGAAACTCTATAATATTTTACAAGTAATAAGATAATAAAGGTTAACCAGATATGAGTAGTGAGTTAACTTATGTAATGAAAGTTAGTTTGGGAAGAATGAACAAAATTCTATGATATTTTTGTGGAAGATAATGGATGTTTGAGTGAGTCTTGGAATGGACCTTAATAGCGAGATTACCCGGTATTGATATTTTTATCACCCTATATTTAGAGTATGAGACCATTTGTCTATTCTTAGGCCGAGACCTTGTTTGTGAGGTATTGTTGTGTTAACCGTGTTCCGGATATTGTTTTGAGAGGATCGCATGTGAGGTTCTTACTCCTCAAGTTTATCCTTTATGACATTGATTGAGGAGATGTTTCACTCGAATTTAGCATAGTGAGGAGTCCCTTGTCATTTAGGAAGGAGTTAGACCTTATCCTATTGTGAGACCTCTGTGTGGTTGAGATAGACGTGGGTTGATGACCCCTTATGTGCGAGGTGCCTTATCCGTCTTGAGTGCTGTGTGGGTGTGTAAGCATATGGTGTGTTCTTATCAAACAATCTTGACCATGAGATGAATTATGACGATTGTGCATGCATGGATGTGATATGGGTTTGTTGGTTATGACGTGTTAAGTGCATGATTATAATTCTAGGCTTTAGTGGCTTGTCTTTTATAATACCAAAATAGATTATTGTTTTAATATCATAGATTATGAATTATCTATTCTCGTTGATTGTTGAATTACATGAAACTTTAAATCTTGTTTCGATTGATTGAATGTGAGGAATACTTATGAGACGTTAATCATTCGATGGAAATTAGAATGTGCTACGTTAATGAATGTTGACAAACGAATGATGATAAGATATTCAATGTGATAGACTCTTTCGGGAATACTAAGAATGTACTAATCTCATTCGAAAAAATTTCAGGAATATACAAATATGTCACATGACAATGATATTTCGAGGAGACACGTGAGCCATGCGATGCGCGAAAAGCGTTTGATGGGTGAATGACTTGGTGTGAATGGATTGTTATGGCATTATTCTACTACTCTCTTTGTATCATGCATATGATCATGCTTGTGTAGCATTACCTAGTCTTGCATCTCTCGAGAGCATGCTAGGAGTATGTACGATATTGTTGGCTTCCGTTGCAATTGTGTTTAGTGAGCATGTGATGGTGTTAGTACCCAACTCAGGCAAAACTTAATAGAAGACTAATATGATAGTGAACGTTGACATGTTAATAAAGGAAATAGGGAATTTAGGAGAGAGACATATGGACAAAGGGATAGATAATAACGTCATGAATGAGTACATTGAATATGCATATTTTGATACAGTACCATGAAATGATACTTGTTATTATACGACATTTGTATTGCATGTCAGTTCACCTCATATGTTCATAATATTGGTGTAGATCTTCCTACTAGGCTCTGTAGCTCACTATATCCTTTTCAGGTATCTTACCAAGAGTTTAACATGGAGTGCATGAGATGATGCATTATTTTTTAGAGCTACATTGATAGATTTCATATAGTGTCTTGTAAATTTTTTGAAAAGGCTTTATGTAAGTCATATATCCTTAGTCTATTTCCGTGATCAAGCGATGTATCTTTGAACAGTTGGATATAATATATTGATGTATCGGGCCGAGTTATGCCCCTTTGATTGGTATTACATTTTAAACTCTAATTAGATGATTGTCATGAATGTAATCTTTGTGCTTATTGGTAAGAATTGTGAGGTTTTCTTCAAAAAGATATATATTATTTATATATTTAAAATTGAGGGCATGATAGGACTGCTCTATTTGTGGCGTTCTAAACATAGAAGAAGCGGCCAAACCACCACTGCCTCAATAAACGACGATGTTTTCCGTGGTTTATATGATCCCCTAATTCTGGCTGGCCTTTTGTCCTCCATTTGTTTGAGAATGTCTTCCAGCTTCTCCCGGAGTTCTCTAATCTCTGACGCCCCTCTGCTTGGGGCGGGGAGGTCTACCCTTACCCCTACGCCGTCCATGGGGTGACTGTTTATTTCATTTTCTAATGACCCTTCTCATGCCGCCGCTATTCTGGGCTTTTCGCCATGCGCACCTACTGGGGGGTTGACCGATGGCGATCCTCCAGCCTGTGGTTGCTGTAGTAAGGTTTGATTTTGCTGCATCAAGGCGGCCACCATTTAGGTGAGATTTTGCACCTACGCTTCCAAAGGATTTGCATCCTGCGAGACGTGGGCCCCTCGGTTGCTATTGCGAGAGGCATTACCTCCTTGACCACCACAGACAGACGACCTTGTGTTCACCATCGTGTTTGGTTAATCAATTGATTTTGTAAAGTAAGAACTATCGTTCTCACAGACGGTGCAAAATAATGATGTTAGAAAATGGTAAACCTTTTTCTAACCTACTGATTGGCTCCTACACACAAATCTGGTGACCGGGGGGTGGTTACTAGTCGTGGACCCTCTGATGATTAAGTTGGAAGTGTATCATGAGATCAAAGACTGTAAGGTTCTTAGAATAATGATTGCGTACTTTCTTCTAGAGGAAGTGGGATTGGATCCTTGTTGTAGTTCATGTCGTGATTCCTATGCTTGCGTGATCTGAGCTGATTCTTCTTGCGCTATCCGGGGGATATCAGGGGATTTGGTTCACCATTAAAGTGATTATGTGGACTCCCCAGAGAGGTACTTGTGGTGCGTTTGGAATGCCAAATCGAAGAAACCCGATCTGAGAGGTCCTATTGATCGAGCAGGTAGTATGTTGGCTAATGAACTTTGGTCTGGTCGGTTAGTTTGGTAAATTCTTGTGCGGTTTGTATCTAGACTCTTTAGTAGTAATCGAACATTCATTAATGCACTAACATTGCCTTTGGTTAAAAATTATGATCACCATTTGGTTGATCAAACCAATTAAAATTGCCTTAAATTTTTTGTTAATCCGCAACTTGCCCTGATTAGGAAAAGTGAAGGTGCTCCAAGTTTTCAATGAAAATATCAGTAGAGTAATTTGATACCAATAAAGGATGTTGTCCTAATATTTTGAAAATCTTACAATATGTGATATCACCAGACAATCGATACATTTAGATGTAAGAGCTGCATATTTCCAAATATATCTTATGTTGATTAAATTATTTTATATGCATAAGGTGCACTATGTATTTGAATATTCTTAGAATAAGTTATATAATTGAAAAAGTAAATTTTACAGTTTATTTCTTTTTTTTTTCTACTTGCCTTAACCGCTTGCTATATTAGATAGGGTAGCTAAGGTTCAACTTTGTTCTATCTTTTATGTGGTAAATCCCTTTTGTTATTAGTTAATCTCATCGTTGCAAGATAAATTTTTTGATCAAATAGTTGCCAAACCACACATTGACCTTTTTGTTGCGTGTTGTCGTGAGGAATTCTTACCAGCATACTTCTCCATGGAGAAGGAGAAGAATTGAGAAAATGGTTGTAGTTGTTCATTTCTATCACAACAAGATGGACTTTACCAAGATTGAGAATAGACCAACTATTAAATCTTGGATGAAAATTTCTTTTACCTATTTCTCTAGGGAATTTATTATTAACAACTTCTTCTTGATAATCAAAAAAAAAAAAACAACTTCTTCTTAACTTCTTTCATTGTAAAGAAATATTTAATAGTCATGATTTGTTTCAAACATCACATCAAACAAGAGAAAGAAAGAAATAGATTGTTTTAATAAATATTTACAATATGTTTCCTATGATAACTGGGCCTATGAAATTCAACAAAAAAAAACAGTGCAAACTGCAAGCTCTGTTAAAAGAACCAGAGTTGGCCGAGTAGCTTGAGCAGGAATTAAAAGCTAAAAAAGATAAATAAAAAAAATTCAAATGAAGAATTTCTCTACTTTCTCATCTGTGGCACCCCATTTAGGCCCGATTGGATGGGGGAAAGCCCCCCTCCAAAAATTATCACCCCTTATTAGGGGTTTTGGCATGGTTTGGATGGGGGAAAAGCCCCCCTCCAAAAATTATTACCCCCTCTTATCCCCCTCCAAAAATTATACCCCCTCTTAGATTTTCACCTCCTCCCAAAATTATATTTTTCTCTTTTTTATTGTTAACTAAATTTTTCTCTTTTTCTCTTTTTTACTGTTAACTAAATTTACGCGAGCTAAATTATATTTTTCTCTTGTTAACTAAATTTTTTATTGTTGATTTATATTTTGTTGTTATTTTTCTCTTTTTTTTTGTTAATTGGTAAAACAAAGTTAAAAAACCCTTAAATTATTCAAAAATATTCACACTCATCACACGTATGGGCTTAACTTTGGAGGAAAAAAAAAGTGACCGACAGCGCTCATTTGAATCTCTTTCAGTCGTGCTTTTCAAATTTTATTCTCAAAAAAATACTAAAAATTTACTGTTTACTTAAAAAATTATTTTGGGAATATTTCATTTATTGATTTATATTTTGTTGTTATTTTTCTCTTTTTTGTTAATTGATAAAACAAAGTTAAAAAAACTCTTAAATTATTCAAAAATGTTCACATTCATTACATGTCCTAATGGACCCAACTTTTGAGAAAAATGACCGACACCGCTCATTTAAATCCCTTTTAGTCGTACTTTTCAAATTTTATTCTAAAAAAATACAAAAAATTTATTGTTTACTAAAAAAAATTATTTCAAGATTAACTGTTAGCTCGGAATATTTTGATTAATGGTTATTGAATATAATACATTAATAAATTTTTCAATTAATTAATATTTCAAATTATCTAATATTAATTATATATATTTAATTTTGTATTTATATACTTTATTTAATACATAATAAAGTTTAATACTGTACAAGGGTAAAATAGTCATTTGGGGGGCCGATTATAAGGGATTATAGGCCCCATTTGGGCTATAGTTTTTATTTATTTGTTATTTTTGTCTTTATTCATTTTTTTTTTTTGCATTTGTTGTTTAAATTTCAATATTTTGTATTTTATTAGTCCGTCTTGATGAAAAGAATCTAATGAGTATAAAATTATGTCCAAAAGTTAAAAAAAAGTCACTAAAGACGACGAATAAGTACAAAAAACTCTATTTTTTATTTATTTTTGTCTTTTTGAACTTTTTTCAAATTTAGCCAATGATTGATAACTTTTCTGAAAGTTCTTGTCGAGATAAATCAATAAATCAAAAAAAATTGATGAAAAACAAAAAATTACAAAAAAATTTCAAATAAGGACGAAAAAAATCTCAATAAATACCACAATAAATACCGCAGTCCAAATGGACCCTATTTTTAGGGGGATAAGTTATTGAGGGAGGATAAGATAAGAGGGGGTATTATTTTTAAAGGGTTGGCCCACATTGATGTGATATTTATAGAGGGGATAATAAAAAGTAGATAGTTTGGATGAAGTATTAAAAAAGGGGTGATAAAATAGTACTTGATTTGGATGGAGGATAAAATAGGGGGATAAGGTTATTTTGTATTTGTAATGAGGAAGAAGGGGTATTATTCTTGGATAATACCCCCTCCCCTCTTTATCCCTCCCCTCTTAGATAATTTTTTGGCCGGTAATTTTTGGGCCGGGGGGAACCGGCCAAAAAATTATCCCCCTTTATCCCTCTCCGGGGGATTATTTTTGGAGGGGTGAAAAATTATCCCCCTGCATTTTTTGCTCCCAAACTATGCTAAACATGTCACGTCGATTCTTTTACCTCCTCCAAAAATTATCCCCCTTCTTTTTTCCCCCATCCAAATGAGCGACAGTTTTTTTTTTTTATCCACCCACTCTTATCCCCCTTTATCCCCTTGTTTAATCCCTCATTCAAACCATCTACTTTTTTATACCCCTCTATAAATATCACATCAATGTGGGTCATCCCTCAAAAAATAATACCCCCTCTTATCTTATACCCCCTCCAAAAATTATCCTCCTGAAAATAATACTTCATCCAACCGGGCCCTTAATTAAAGAAAAGCAATAGAAAGAAGGAGAAAGAAGAAGGACTTCACAAAGTTCTCTATCTTACTCGATCTTTTTAATCTTGTATATGAAGTGCTACAACTAAATAGGATCAGCTTATTGAAGAACGAGCAAAGTTTTTAATCATCATATGTGTTAATGATCAGAGTAGTCTGGCAACCAAATCAGATTCATCAGCAACAAATAAAGAACCATCATCAGCTTCAGCAATCACGTGATGTGTCAAGCTACAGCAGAAGATGCAGAACTGTAGACAATTCTGTTTTGTTAGTTTTGCCAAGCTGGAAGTTAGCGTGTATAGGTGGCATGATGTAATTGGTTGTTTGTAAGTCGGTTAGTTCTTTGTAAGTCGGTTAAGAGCTGCAAAGGGTTTTAGCTTTGTCTAAAAACTGGATTCTTCAACAATTGGACGTCTCCAATGCGTTCCTTCATGGTGTTATTTCAGAGGAGGTGTACATGCGTCAACCTCCAGGTTATAAGGATCCAACTAAACCCTCCTTTGTCTGTAAATTACAGAAGGCCTTGTATGGCTTAAGACAAGCCCCTCGTGCTTGGTACTCCATTTTTAGTAAGTTCTTGCTTGCTTCTGGATTCAAGAATAGTACTGCAGATTCATCTCTGTTTGTTCATAAAAAAGGTGATGTCATAACTCTTCTCTTGATTTATGTGGATGATATTATCCTCACTGGAAGTGATCCAGCCTTCATTACCTCGTTCATTGCTACTCTTAACACCAAGTTTGCTATGAAAGACCTTGGCTCCTTGCATTATTTTCTTGGAATTGAAGTTCAGAGGTCCGCCTCTTGCCTTACCTTGTCTCAAACCAAGTATGCTCAAGACTTGTTACACAAAGCTGGTATGGAGTCTTGTAAACCAAGTTCCTCTCCTGCCTCTGTTGGTTATGATGTTTCGTCTACTGACCTATATGAGGATCCTAGTTTGTATCGTACTCTGGTGGGTTCATTGCAATATTTGACTCTCACCAGACCTGACTTGGCTCACTCAGTAAATCAGGTGTGTCAACATATGCACTCTCCATCTCAGGGACATTTTAAGGCAGTTAAGCGTATTTTACGCTATGTCAAGGGCACCCTTACTCATGGTCTTCATTTCTATCCTGGCCCTTGTTCTCTCACTGCATATGCAGATGCTGATTGGGCTGGCAATCCCTATGATCGTAGATCTACCTCTGGCTATTGCGTTTATTTTGGTTCAAACCTCATTTCATGGTCAGCCAAGAAACAACCAACCGTTGCACGTTCATCCACTGAGGCTGAATATAGGGCCTTAGCTAACACTGCTGCAGAACTCTCCTGGTTATCTACCTTGCTTCAGGATCTGCAGATCTCATGTCCTGTGCCTTATCTAGTGTGGTGTGATAATCAGTCGGCTATCTCTTTAGCCTCTAATCCTGTTTTTCATGCCCGCACCAAGCATATTGAAATTGATTACCATTTTATACGAGAGAAGGTTTTGCAAAAACAGATTTCAGTTTGCTATGTTCCTTCTGCTTGTCAGATAGCTGATATTTTCACTAAGGCACTACCGGTTGCTAGATTTACTAGTCTTAAGGCCAAGCTCTTGATCCATCCTGTCTTGAGCTTGCAGGGGGATGTTAATGATCAGAGTAGTCTGGCAACCAAATCAGATTCATCAGCAACAAATAAAGAACCATCATCAGCTTCAGCAATCACGTGATGTGTCAAGCTACAGCAGAAGATGCAGAACTGTAGACAATTCTGTTTTGTTAGTTTTGCCAAGCTGGAAGTTAGCGTGTATAGGTGGCATGATGTAATTGGTTGTTTGTAAGTCGGTTAGTTCTTTGTAAGTCGGTTAAGAGCTGCAAAGGGTTTTAGCTTTGGCTTTGTATTCTGGCAAAGTCTATAAATAGGAGTCTGTAATCTCATTCCAAATCAATGAAAACTGGAGCAATGAAACACTACAACTAGATAGATGTCAGATTCTTTTAATATGCAATAAATTTCACTCTTTCTGTCCTCTTTTAAGTTTCATCTATGAAAAATCGTGTAATTTTTGGATCGAAAAGTAAAGCTTTGTTTTTGTACATAATCTTTACACCAGTTAAAAGAACTAATTGAGACCGTTAATTTGATGTAAAAAAATTAGAAAAACTGTGGACGTTAGTAGTTTATTTTTTGACTTAAAAAAGCACGATTTTCCATAAAGGACACTTGGGTGTAAATAAGTTGGGTCTTTAATGATTAACTCATTCACAATCTAATTACCTAGATAACTTTTATCAATATAAAAAATGGTGAAATCCAACCCACCTATTACCCCAATTACATATCTACACTTATTATTATTAGTAATACGTGAATTGAAGATGACGTTGAAATAGTTGTTAGAGTGAATTTTGGATGGAGTTGGTAATTTTTGGAGTCGTTAGTAATTTTAGAGTAACATTAGTAAATGCTGGGAAGCATTGATAAATTTTTGGTACGAAGTTAGTAAATTTTGTTATGACAATAGTGAATTTATTATCACGGTAGTAGTTTGGAATGTTAATGAATAGCTTATTGAGCAATATAGGTAACTCATTTAACCTATTTAATTCACACAATAAAGACTCATTTGAGACAAGTCATGACTCATCCTACAAGTAGGTTGGGTTTGAATGTATTTACAGTGCGTAAGTTTGGATGAGTTCATGGGTTTAAGTTAAGATTGTCATGTATGAATTAATAAATACAAATTAATAAGAGGAGTTATCTAGGAAGGTTAAATTAGGAACAAATTTAGCATTCAATCTTAGTATATTATTACGAGTACTGGAAAGTTATATTCAAAAATCTACTCAATACTCACAAAAGTGCGGGTCCTATCCAGCTATTATTATTATAAATATAAAGTAGATCTCTTAGTAAACTTTTTTAGTATCCGTAACACCACTCATAATGTTATATGTTGGACCTCAAGTTCCGTTGACGAGTTTTAACCACTATAAAAAAGGTATCGGTGAGCTTGCTTTTGAAAATTCACTTGCATTTCTTGCCATTAGAACGGATGAAAGTATTAAAGATTTACTTTGCACTCAAAACTACGTAAACCAAGGCTTGGTAAACTCTGTTTCACAGCGTTGTCGTTGGCCGAATATGATGGATTATCAATCTCATCTTTAGTACCTGACATGAAATGTCAAGGGTATAAAGTAATACTTTAAGCTGTGACGATCAATGAATAATCCTATCCATTACCCGATGCCATATGTAATGTGGATGATGGTGCACAAAAATACACAAGGTGCTAAAAACAATAAAAACAAGGTTATGTATATATCACATCAAACGATTATCGGCATGTCATCTCAAGTCCCATATTGAATCGCTATAAGAAAGTTATGCATCTCTGACCATTCTACTTACCACGCCGAGCTAAACATCAATTCTGTTATTTAGGTGTGATCATAATGTTCTTGTTTACTATAATTTCAATTATAACGCCCCGAATTTTCAGAAACATTAAAAATAGAATTTGGTTTAGCAAAAGATTTCAATTTCATAAAGTATGAGTTCAATTGCAATCACCCAAAATCAAAGCGAATTACATAAAAAAACTGAAATTATCGAGCTAAATTTTTTAGGTGAACAAAGGTGCAATCTGGTCTTCCTCGGGCAAGTTGTCGTTCATGCTTGGCAAGAGGGTTTGTTGACGCTGTCTTCGATACCTGGCATGAAAGGCCAGAGACAAAAAAATTGCACCAAGGATGATAACGCTTAACAAGTGAATCTTACCCATAAACTCAATTTATGTAATAGACCAGATTTTAACAGTTTCGGATTGACACAAGCAGTGCCCATGAGTCAAAACTATAAATTAGTGTATATTTTCGTTTGATATGATCCCGACCCTCATGCTGAACCGTGCTCCTAATCCTTGCGTTCCCAACATTTGGCTCCTGTACGACATGTTTCCAACCATTATGCTCTTGGTAGTTATGCTTCCCCTACATCGTATCTGACATTAAAAATTCTAGCTCTTTCTGTAATACTATGCTTTATTTTGAAAGACACGATATGGCTTATTCACATAATTTAGTTTATGATATAACTTGACTTATTTCATGATACGACTCATGGTCAACTTGGCTAAAAGACGCAATTTGGCTAAAACACCTCATGGTATTAGTCATAGTTTGGCTCAAACCCTATCACGGCTAAAAACATATTAACACATCTCACAAGGAGTTATTTTATTTCTCGATCTACGTGCTTGGTATTTTTTAAAGGTCGAGATTTTGTTCAAAATCTTGTTAGTGACAAGACCGATGTGAACTTGTTGTTCTAGACTCAGGATTCTCAACTGAGCAATGATTCTAAGTTAGATTCTATCATTAAGCAATAGCAGTAGTAGCATGGATTATAATTAATTTGAGCATGCGAAATAAATCATTTAAATCATGTAATCATGCAAGTACGAATAAAATCAACAAGCCATGTATGTGGTTATGAGCTGGCATTAATATGTATGTAAGGTCTCTACATGGTTAAAGCACATCATTAAGGTATCTAGATTGAGAGGTCTAAGGTGTACTGTAACGCCCCGACTTTTCGGCTTGTTATTTAAACTATTTTTAAATCATTTGTTATATAAAGTGAATACTTAAAAGAAATAGCATAATTTTGTTTTTCTTTTATTAATGAACAAGCTGCAGCGGAAATACATTTGAAATAATCTAAATATCCTTTCGGATTTACATAAAAGACAAAATTATAAAACTCAGAGCTTCTAATAGTGCAACCACCTGATCTTGTTGTACTCTCTCTATCTGCATCGTTTAACTTCGTCATCCGCTCTTCTAAATCTGGCATGAAACGCCAGGGGCAGAGAAGTTGCTCCAATGAGTAATGAAACTCAGTAGGAAAATATACCCGAAAAACCGAACCCAAAGATAATAACACGTACAACAGTATATACAGAATAACTGAACAACACTAGTACCTAGAATATTATGCGCAATAACAAACATATAGATATGTTATGAATTTATTTTCTCTTTTGAACAGATAACACCTTGGGAATCAAATCCATAATAAATTCGGCTCGACGGCCAGTGAGAGAATCTAACCCAACTTGTGAACCTAACCCGGAAAAATAATCCTTGCACCGTTCGACGCGTCAAGACCGTCTAGCACACCAAGTACAGTTCAACGCATCAAGACCGTCCGGTACTCCGATCAAATACAGTACAACGCATCACAACCGTCCAGCACACCGAGTACAGTACAACGCATCTAGACCGTCCAGCACACAAAGTACAGTCCAACGCATCTAGATCGTCCAGCACCTCGAGCACAGTACAACATATTGTGATCGTCCAACACCTCGACCAACACGCACTAAAAACTCGTTGACATCCCAACGATCTCAGGTTATACAACCAAATACCATTTCAAAGTTTATTTCTATTATCCTTATTTGTCTAACTATGTATTACCGACAAATAACCAATGTCTCTAACGTTCAATCTATATTTGCCTCAAAGTGCAGTTATGTCATTCTATCAAAAACTAGGCAGCATAACAGTTGTACCCAATAAATTCAAGAATTCCATAATGTCTAGAAAATTTCAGTAGCACAATAACAATATAAACTCAATGGCTAAGAACCATTTAAATTAAGGTAATGAACTAGTATTTGACTAACTTCAAGTTTTTAGAGTCAACACGCATCAACTAGTAGAGAACTATTCATACGGGAATGAGGACAAGGAATATAGTCCTTGGGCTATAAAGAGGTTTAAATAAAAAAAATGTATTTTATTTTATTTTATTTTATTTTTGAATAGCACAAGAACTAGATAAAATCAAGAACATTCATTGAGATATGCGTAAATTTAGTTTGAAGTGATACATGCAAGGTAGTATCTGAAGCATCAATGTGCTGTTTTGTCTAATATAAAATTAAGAGGGTGACCAATCATAGGAGAAAAAAAAATACATACATACATATATATATATATATATATATATATATATATATATATATATATATCAGGGCTAATCACAATAGAAAAGGAAAAAAAAAGAATCCTTTAACAAATCTATTCCAGTAGTTTGACACAAACCAAAAGAACATAAGGGACAAATAAATAAATAAACGACGGGATACCTCCTACACATTAGCGTAGTCAAAATAATTATGCGCAAATTAGTGATCAATATCCATCATATATAATCATGGGTTCTACAAACAACAACCAAAGAGGTCCAAAACATAAAATTCATGACACGAAATATCAATTCAACAAGAACTAAGGGTGTAGATAGAATAATCTATCCTAAACGCGAAATATAAGAGTTGAAGGTATAGATTAACTACCAAAAATACATAATCTAAGGGTTGGAAGGTATAAATCCCTACCTCGATTGCGAAATTAACCGAAGATTGAAAGCAATCGATGGAATTCCAGCAGAACCTCCTTCTCACGAACCTCTCTTTTCTTCACTGTTCAACCACTCCTCTCCAAGACCTCTCTTCCATATTTGATGCAGGAATGCGTGTAAAAATCCAGTAGAGACTTCGGGTCTTTTTTTTAACTTCCTTATAGCACTATGTAATCTTCCCCATAATTTTACCCATAAAAACTCATCAAGGATCCCATAACTCCCACATTCACTCCCGATTTAACCTCATCAAAAATCATAAAAACAAAAACAGATTACAAAGATTCCCACGGTTATGAAACAAAGAGGAATGAGGGAAAATTTATTCAGTGTTTCTCGCCCCTTATCAATACCTATACACGCAAATCTCAACCGTCAATCGAACAATAAATGCTAAGTGACTAAATTAACCACAATAGTTTTAAATTTTATTAAAACTTTATTCTTAATACATTATAAATTTCGGGTCGTTACATGTACGTTCTTGGTTAACGAATTTTTTTGGACAGATTCAACAGGTGACTGGTCGAAGTAAAAAGGAGTGATCGATCAAAAAGTCAATAATCAATTTGTGACAGGTTAGAAAAGTTAACGGTCAGGCTGATGAAAGTATACACACAGAAACTGATCAATCATTTAAATCGTGCACTGTATATAAACCTACATCTATGTAACAGTACACACACACAAGTATAAATGTATGATGTATGTATAATGTATTCTTACACCATATATGTACACATACACACAAGTATAACTATATGACGTATGTATAACATACTTTTACACCACACACAGCCCCCCGAACATGTACTAAATAGAATGGCGGTTAAATTAAAATTTGATGTTGCAAAATAAAATTAAAAATCTCGTTTATTTCATTAATCAACATTCCGGGTCGGTATAGCTTTGCTCTTCAAATAGATCCAATTCTAGAATGAAGAACATTTAACTTGTTTGACTAGTAGAGTTTGTGGTGTTCCTAAAAAGTTACACAAATTTGTAAGGATAATTATATGATTGAGATACGTTTGTCTTGAAGTTTATTCTTAAAATCACAGTAGCTATTAATTGTTTAAAACAAATGCTTCGTTCATGTTGATATTGATATTTAATCGATGTGTAATTTTTTTTTTTGCATAAGAGATAAATTTAAAAAGCCAAACAAAATAAACGATTCAGATCACTTTTTTTGCGACTTTGAGTTCCTGTATGCAATTTGGAGCCCCTATAGTGGATTAGTGCATGACACGATGTGCACCTTAATTGGGCCGTTCGATATACCATCATCACAATTCTAAATCTTTTATTTCTCGCAACTCACAGATCACTTCATTTTTAAAAAAACAAATTATAAAACAATTTTTTTCGAATTATGGTGTTATAAATATACGATTAATTTAATATTTTGTACAGATGGATTTTTTTTTTTTGATAAATTTTATAAAATGAGCCATTCAAATCAAAAGATGAAATTTAAAAAAAAAAAAGCAGGACAGATGTGCAGGACCAAAGTCTGTGTTTTTGTAATATTTGGGATGATGATGGAGTTGAAATGAAAATAGGTGGGCAGTGCAGGGTCCAATGGGAGAGAGGAAATACTTCAATCTATTTATTTATTGAAAAGAAGACAGGTTTGACCAATCTACGCGACACTCCCAAAGCCGTTGTGTGGTAGCGACTGTCATGATTCGGTTCCGGTGTGTTTTTTGTTTTTAATAACTGCCTACCTGCTGGATCCAATTATCCCCCCTCTCTCTCCTCTCTCCTCTCTCCACTCTCTCTCTTATCCCATTCAAGCACTACCACCGCCGCTTACCGCGCTTCGATTCCTCATTACTTATCTGTATGTCCTTTTCTGATTCCCTCTGCCTAAAAAATCAATAATCAGGGGTGGTGGTGCCCCTAGTTTTTGATTTTCCACCTGTAATTTATGGAATAAAATTACATAATTCTAAATGTGTGGACATTAATTACCTTAAAACAGGATGTGACAACCGAGCTTCCTTAATTTGTAGCATCAAATTTTACCATTTGCTTTTTATCTATATACTAGTAAAATTATTTAAGTAGGTTGTGCCTAGAAGGTTTTGACCACCAAGCCCCCAATTATCGCCACTTTTTCGGCCCAGACAATTGCTGGTAGATAGGAAGTTTAACAAAGAGATAACCTCATCTTCATATTATATCCTTCGTTTTTCTTTCTGGACGAAGAATAAAATTCCATTAATCTCAATACTTCCAACAGTTTATCTTTTATACTGTAACTGAATGAATTCATTTAAGATACTCGTACTTATTTTGAGAAACCAATTAAATGGATCATCTATTATGTTTTAAACTTGTGACATCCAATTCAAACAAGATATAATTCAACTAGCTAGTACTAGGCACATTCTATTAAGTTATATTTGTACGTAGGTGTTTTTAAAATGAATGACAACGGTTATGTGGGATATTGAATATTGATACAAGTAAGGAGGAACGCCAAACCCGTTGAGGGAAGAAAACTCTTGAGAGACAGAAGAGAGAGAGAGAGAGAGTCAAAGTTGCAGAAATAAGAAAAGCCCTAAAAATGGAGGAATAGATTAGGAGATGGAATGCAATGGGGTTGAGTACAGCGAAGCAATGTTTGGATCCACAGACCCACACCTGACACCCCCCACGATACGTCGGGTCTATTATATAGAAAGTGCTGTTAAAGTTATTAAAAGGTCGGTCTTTATTTTACAAAGACGGTCTTGCCCTGCTCCTTGTCCTTGGTGCCTGCTCACTCACCAGCTTTTTTTGTCTTCTCCTTTATTCATTTCCAATTGTTTTTGGGGTAAAATGCACTGACCTCCCCTGAGGTTTCTGAAAATTTCAGTGACCTCCCCTGAGGTTTTAGAAAATGCAGTGACCTCCCCTATTTTAGAAACTATTTGATTATTTTCCCCTGATGTTAACTTTTAACAAAAGTCATTAGTTTTATGTCATAAAGGATTAAAATGCCCCTTTTTACTCTTTTTATGTTTATTTTTTATATATGTTTAGTCTATTTATGCATGTGCACAATGAGATATATATTTTATAATTATATATGTATGTTTATAGTAAGAATTACTTTTTAAAACTAAAACTTAAAATTTTGAAATTAAATTAAACCTAAGTTATATTTTGATCAAGTTTGTGCAAATAAATATGCATCTTATATATAGTAACTATTTTTTTTTCACAAAATTTATATTTATCAATTATTTTATATTGTCATGTTTGTACTTCTTATATATATTTTAACTAACGAAAGCGCACACGTGCACACACACACACATATATCCTACCTTATAAAAAAAATATTATGACTTTTAATTTAACTTATCTCCAAATTTTAAGATATGTGCTTAAGTTATATTTTGCATTTTAGAAAGCGAATTATATTCTACAATTTAGAAAGAAAAAAAACAATTAATGAGAATATTTAATGAAATGCCTCACTTAATTCTTCACCTTAGACTATGTCTTGAGCAACCTCACATAGCCTTCCTTACTCGCATGCCCAGAAGAAATAATTAGCCTTTTCTCCCCTTTTATCCAGAACAAATTTTTTTTTTTTAAAACATTTGAAAAGAAGGAAAAGATGAAAATAAACTTATTTAAAATTGAATAGAATAAATAATGGAGAATACTTTACACATTTATATGATTTTAGCCATTCTTATCTAGTTTGTATATATAAATTTGTACCAGAGATCTTCATTTTATATGGCAATATCATTATCCACAACCATCATTGATATGCTAAAATTTCGGCTTGAAAGTTTTTATGTTTTATATTATTTTTTTCCTTGCACAAATATTTAGAGTGAGTCTTTATATTTTAATTTAATGAATTAAAATTAATTTATAAGAAATTTGGAGATATTATAAATTAAAAGTCATTATAGTTTGTTTTTGATGAGATAGGCTACACACACGTACAAGAACTTGTGTGTGGGTGCGCGCTTTCATTTGGTAAAATATATATAAGAACTAAAACATAACAACATAAAATAAGTAATAAATATAATTTTTATAAGAAAAAATATTTATTAATATATAGATGCATATTTATTTGCACAAACTTAATTAAAATATAACTTAAGTTTAATTTAATTTTAAAATTTTAAGATATATGCTTCCATTAGGTAAAAGTGATAATATAATTTTTATAAAAAAATAATTATGAAAACATAAGATGTTTATTTATTTACACAAATTTGATCAAAATATAACTTAAATTTAATTTAATTTTACCATTTTAATTTTTAATTTTAAAAAGTATTTCTTACTATATGCGTACATATATATAATTATAAAAAGTATTTCAATGTACACACGCATAAATAGACTAAATATATACCAAAAAAAACATAAAAAGAGTAAAAATGGTTTTTGTCAAAATTTAACAGCAGGGGGAAAATGATTAAATAGTTTCTAAAGTAGGGGAGGTCTAAAACTGCAGGGGAGGTCCCTGTAATTGTCAAAACCTCAGGGGAGGTCAATGCATTTTACCCTTTTTTTTTTTAATTCTCATTTTTACAGTCAGGAGGAGTCCCCAAGCGTACAATAAATTTATCTTCCAAAATTTAATCGATTATTCACGTGTGTGTGTGTATATATATATATATTTTTTATTTATTTATTTATTTATTTATTTTTATAGTTGAGATATCCAATCAACTTTGTGATTACTCTAAATCTAATGTCGACTAGTTCTTGGGAGACCAATCTAAGTTGAAATTTTGAACTTGAGACATAAGAAGAAACATACCTCCAAGGCTCAAGTTTTTACTACCAAACCAATGCCTTGGGGTTTATTCATGTGTATATTCATTTGAACATTCTGTATTATTCATAAAAAAAAGTAGAAGAGTTCAAGATTTATTTGTTTTGAAGATTTCTGTTGCATATTGTGACGGAGGAAGCAAGGAAAACACAGCAGACAACATAATTTCTTCATGCGATTCTTTGACGACATTGATGTACTATGTAAATTGCTACCGTAGGTCGATAAAATTGATTATCTAGAATGTATAATTTTAGTTATTCGCAACAGCTGTATTCTCTTTTTTTTATATTTACTTCTAGCAATTTATAAGATAAAAACCCATCAAATGACCCTCCGCTTTGTGATAACAATAGATTTTCTAACCATAACTGTTGCGTACTTTTCATCTTGACCATAAATGTTAATTTATACACTTTTCCATCTTATTAATATGTGTTCTATCTAGATTCTAATTGATCATTAGAATCGAATTAGAAGTGTCTTCTAACTGATTACTGACGAGACAAATTTGTCTTGAACCCTACAGAACATTTTTTTTTTCTTCTTAGAATTTCATTCGACTTTAGGTTCTTCATTTTAAGTTGAATTGATTTAGGATTATTTATCATTATTTAGTTAGAAGAACTCTCGAAATAATTGGGTTCCAACTATCCAAACTAACGGTTCCTCTCAAGTCAGCTAAGCTCGTAACCGTCTTTCTCAGGTCAACATTCCTTCCAATCATCATCCTTTGATCGACTGGTATTTCTTTTGTCTCAACAATGCTCAAGTGAACAAGAACATACTACTGCCGAGTTGAAAACCATTTGTAATAATTTAATTTGAAAAATACTTAAATATTCTTTATTTAATTATTACCTCCTCCAGCTATTTTAGTGGAAGGTGAAAAGTTAATTGTTTTTTATTGTGGCAGTGAAAGATCAAATGTTAATCGAAGTCTAATGTTTTAAGATGATAAGTTATGCATTGTGAGAATATGATTACAAATAACTGTAATAGTTCAGGGATAAAATCGAATGATCTAAAAAGTTAAAAGCGATGTAAACATATTTACAATAGTTTATGAGGTGAAAGTGAAAATAAACCTATTTAATTCACCCTCCTTTGTTCTTCTGCTCCTCTCTCTCTCTCTCTCTAATCTCTATCCTCTTCTTAATCCTTGTATAAAGTTGTATGCATTTTGTGTTTATAAAATTCTTTGGTTACGCCTTCTTTCTCATTCTCAAACCTTTCTCCCCCGTGAACAGTAATGATTTTCTCGTTACGGGTATCGTTGTCGAGGAATCTGAGGTGTGGTAGCGAAAAAGTGACGGTTATAGAAAACCAACATCATCAGCAAATAGTAGCAGAAGATACAGAAGATAGCACGAGCCCTCCTTTATAATATTTACCCGATCCTTGTTGAATTGTTTCCCTTGATTCTTATACACACACACACACACACGCGTTACCATCCTTTAAAATCTTTATCTTTGTTGGATTTCGGGGCTGGGTTTTTGCTTTTGTGCTCTGGGTTTTCCCCTTGGTTCCTATTTTGGCTCATTGTCATATTAGTTTCTTCCCACCCTCCACAAATGTCTCAACAAAGGCCATTTCAGATGGTGGCGGGTGGTGATTTCAGTGACACAACTCATACCAAAATATTTGTGGGAGGATTGGCTTGGGAGACGCAGAGAGAGACAATGAGGCGTTATTTTGAGCAGTTTGGAGAGATCCAGGAGGCTGTTGTGATCACAGACAAAATTACTGGCAGATCCAAGGGTTATGGTTTTGTAAGTTCAATTTTTCTGCTTTCCAATTTTCGCAATCATGTCAAATTTTCATTTTTCCAATTTTCGCAATCATCTAATTAGCCTTTGATAGCTTACATTAGTCTTGGTGTTTTGGTTTGTTGTAATAATAGAAGGGGAGATTTTCAAATCTAAATTTGTTTCCATTTTAGGTTACATTTAGGGATCCAGATGCAGCATTGAGAGCTTGTCAAAACCCATCTCCCGTGATAGACGGAAGGAGGGCGAATTGCAACCTAGCATCGCTCGGTGCCCAAAAGACTCGGCCACCTACTCATCATGGTCTGTATTTCTCGAATATTCATGTTTCTACATCAAATCATGTTACAACAAGTATCACATTGGAGATAACATGGATGTCTGCTTTTTATTCATATTAGAAAGATCTGCATTCCTTGTGGGAATTATATATTCTCTGTGATTAATATCTCCCAAAGATACTCCATCAGAAAATGTACCTTGGGTTTTCTTTTTTTTTCTTTTATGTTTTATTCTTTTGGAAACTCCATATTTGTAGATTCCTTTAAACCCAGTTGCATTTCCATCTCTGTTTCAACCTCAACAGATACCCATCCACTACAAATCTTGGATTTGGGTCTAAAGTCATAGCTGCTTTTTAATATGTTAAAATTATTCGCAACTTCAAAAAAAAATTGCAGGCACAGGGAGGTTTAGACCTGCTCCAGGACTGGTGGCTCCTCCTGCTTATCATGGCTCTTCATCAACTTATATCCATCAACCCACAACTCAATATACATTCCCTTATTCTGGTTACGGGTGAGCAAAAAACAAAAAAAAAAAAAAAGAAGAAGAACAAAAGATTGGGAAAAATAGATGCAAATACTTAATTCCTTTTTCTGCATCTCATCTATATATTAAATCACGACTGGTTTTGTATTCTGTCTGTAATTTGTAGGTACCCTGGATATTCACAAGACACCATGTATCCCACGGTCTGTGATTTCCAACTCTCTGCATAGTTATCCAATTTCACCTAAAAATTGTATTGATTTGTTGAACTAAATCAGATGCCATTATTGCAGAATTATTATGGCACATATGGAGGTCAACATTTCTCACCTTACTACACCGCAAGCACAGCAGGTCCGCTTGGGATGTACCAAAATTTCTACCCATTCTATGCTAATAATGCACAGAATAGCCAGGGTCATGGTTATGGAGTTGTTCAGTATCCACAGATGTTACAATACCCTTATTTGCCTCAGCAATATAGCTCCACAGGCATCCTATCACTTCCTTCTTCAATAGCTTCGGCCACTACTACCACAGGTGTTAAATTCTAGATTTCCAATCAGTTCTGATGTTTACCTTTTAACTGAAATATTTAGGAACCTAATTCATTTGTGTTGGGGAATGACAGATTTGACAACAATGGAAAACAGAATACGGAACCCCATAAGAGTTACAACAGCAGCCACTGCAGGAGGAGGAGGAACTGGGGGAACACCGGCTGATGCTTCTCAAGGCAACAGGAGTGTTTCTGAACTGAGCTCGTCCACTTAATCTGTACTTGGGAATGAATCATATTACAAGACTAACAAGATTGCGAAAAACTGTGACAAAAGGGGTAAAAAAAATGATGGTTTGAAAGAATTAAAGATTCAGCATCAGATGGTGGTTCAACTTGTGGAATGAGCACCGTATGAAGCTCACTTCCGCCTAACTACCTTCATTTCACTCTCCATTCGCAGTCAAAGTTATAGTCATTGTAGCATCATGGTAATACAGTAGGGAGTCTCGGTTAGAGTAGGGTGAAAAGAATTACATTCATTCATGTATTGGCATAAGGTTGATTTTGGATTCACCCTTATGTGCTAATTATCAGATGATTGTGTCTCGGGAGCAGAGAGCATCCGATGACATGCTTTTGTTCATACTAGCAGTTAGTGGGTGGTTCAAGATCGGTTTTATGTCTTCGAACCCCACATGATTTGGTTAGTTTTGTCAAGAAGAAACAGGCAAGCTCGGATAGCTTGGCCGCATTTGACTTGTAATTTGTTTGTTCACTATTCATGATTGATACTTATTTTAAAGATTAGGTCAGTTGGAGAAAGATCATGGGTCTCTTATCCTCTTTTGTTTTCTTTTGATAGGGTTTCTTTACAAGTGTACCATGTCTTTTTACCCATCATCTTTCACTTTCAGAGGGGCATAAACTTCTTATCCCATGACTTCTTTTGCATTATCACCTTTTTCCATAGGGGATTCAGGAGTGTCTTTGGAATCCAATATGTGAATGGATTAAATTTGGTATTAAAAAAAAAGAGAGGGTTTGGAATAATGGGTGATTGCGATATATAAGCACTTTTCAGTCCCAAAGTTGAGCATGCGGGTGTGCATGAACTGGCATCATATCACATACTGTACTAGAGATTCTTGTGGAGAAGTTTCTGTGAAAAGTTAAACAAATGGTGGAAAGAAGAATCCTAGGCTATAGTAAAAGAGGGCCGGTGGCATCTATCAAATCGTCTGCGTCTCTTTACCATTGCATGAGGTACGCCAAGCGAAAGCAATCCTTGAGACTTCCAACAACAAAGATTAAAGGGGTTAGTGGTGATCAAAGTTTGAGGTTTAGGAACTGTTCTGCGCGTCTTCAATTCGAAATTTTTGTTGTATTAACAATTCATATGAATTTTTGTCTAGATAAACTAGTAGGCGGTAAGATTGATCTCGAGAGATTTAACTGAGTTTTACTCAAGTTCACTAAAACACTCGTAGTCATAAAAAAAAAGTGTACAAATAAAATTACATTTACCCTTCTTAGTGCCTGTTTACAATTTTTTTTTATAAAAGATTAAAAATTTTGGCTTTTAAAAGTTAGTTCCGAGTGTTTATAGAAAACTCTAGGTAATAGACGTATATGTTATTCCAAAGGCAAGAAAACTTACAGTAGTTCAGTAATTCGTTGATTCGAATTCCTATTCTAATTCTTCAAGAGGACCTCTTGAGTTCCGTCGGCTGAATTTCCATTACAAATTCAAACTTTTTCAAGGAGCTAGTGAACCGCTTACAAGCTTGACCCTCAAAGTAACTCACACTTTGATTTTAGGAAGCTCACAAGTGTTGAACCCATGATGGGCCAGAAGCCTCGCTCCGCTCCACTATGCTCAGCTTCTGGCCCGCTCCATATGAACCATAAGTTCCAACAATAAAGAATTAAAATCATCCAAAATGATTTAAATTTTATTTCATAACAAAATGAGCATTTGGCTACAATCCCCCAAAATAAAAAGAAATTACATTAAAAGTTTTGAATAAAGAGATCAAAAAGAACAAACTAAGTAAACCAAGATGTTACTTGGTCTTCCTCGAAGGTATTTCCATTGCTGACTTGAACTTGGGGTCTGTTAGTGCTGTCTTCGACACATGACATGAAAAACTAGGGGCAGGAAAAAATTACACCATGAGCAATAAAGTCAATAAACAATTCTACCGTAGACCCAATTTATGCAATAAATCATATGATGCATGATATATGGACAAGTATTCTGAAATTGTAAACATATGGATTACGGAATGAAATCAGAGTGTGATACAAATAATGTTTAACAACAAGCAAAAGCATTTAACCAAGTAAGTACAAAATTTAAATTAGAGTAAAAATCATGTGTTAAATTCCTTAAGTCAACCTTCGTGACTAGTTTCTCAGATCACGTCTGACAACTTTCATATGTGTCCAGATTCCATTTTAATTTTCTAAGTTTCGGGTCGTCACAAACATTGCCTGTATGTCAAAATCCAATTCCAAAACAATGCCATAATATTCCAGATCGATATGGTCTCGACCCCTAAGCTGAACCTTATATCTGAAGCTAGCGTACCAAAAAATTGATTCATGTATTCCATATTTCCAACCATTATACTTCCCATATGTTGTGCCTTAAAGTCAAAATTCTACCTCCTCTCTTCATACTACGTTTTATTTTAAAAAGACACGACATGGCTAATGAATATAACTAACTCATGATATAACTTGGCTTAATACATGAGGCGTGACCGATTTGGCTCCAAGATACAGCCCAGTGGTACGAAAAATAGTTTAGCTAAAATCTACATCACGGTTAAAGACATCTTAATACATCTCCCAATGAGTAATTATAATCTCATATCATGACACACATGCCGGTGTTTTTTAAAATCTTAAGTTTCATTTAAAATCTCGTGAGAAGTGAGGTACAGTGTCAATTTATCGTTTCTAGACTCCCAAGTCTCATAATATCCCAACCATGTTCAGATTCCTTCAATAAAAAGTATAAGCATGATTATACGACTAAGCATGCGAGGTAAGACATTTAATCAAGCAACAAGCATAAGTGAAATGATATCAACCTTTCAAGTATTCAATTATATGCAAGGATAAAGGTCGATTCAAAATTGAGGGTTGCAGTAGGGTTTCTAGGTTGAGAGCTCCAAAGTTCAAGTTTTTGGATTAAAGGTGAAATTCAAATAGTTTTAAAAGATGATCGATCAGGGTACGGGGTGACTAGTATGATTGACTAGTGCAGGTGCCTAGAACTAGCAATTAGTTAAGATCAAGGTGACTGGAACATGTGACTGGTAGGACTGACCGGTCAGGTCATGAGTGATTCATAAGGGTGAAATGTTAAATTAATTTCCCAATGAAATAGTAACAAGATCTGATCGGTCAAGATAAAAGGGTGACCAGTCAAGTTTGACCAATGGTTAATAGTCAACGGTCAATGGATGGATAGGACAGGATCTAACCTATCGGGTGGTCAGGGTGACAAGTCAGAATGGACAGCTTAACAACCAAAGGGTGATTGGTTAGATTGACCAGTCAGGACAGTGCAACCAAAATTGTCCAGCAACTAAAGCCGACTGGTGAGGATACAAGGTGATCGGTCAAGATCAAAGTCAATAGTTGGTCAATAGCAAGGGGGTGACTGGTGCATGTTACCAGTCAAGATGCCAAGACAAAATAAGATAGTGGCTAGGTTTGATCGGTCAGGATCAAAGGGCGACCAGTCAGGAATAACATTTATACGGGAAAATAATGAAACAAAATTAAGTCTGGCTAGTCAGAGTGAAGGGTGACCAATCAATCATGTTTCTTCCCCAAATGATTTAGCTGGGTTCATGCAAAGACTTGAATTTTTTTTTTTGTTTTAGTAAATGAATGTTCAGAACACTATTTGGCATTGAATTATGCATATTAAGTGATTTGGGGTCAATGTCTAACGAGATAGAAGCTAGGGGACTTGTAAGTAGCATGTTGCAATTATGAGGGATGCAAGTGTAATTTGGGAGTTAGATTTTTATAAACATCAGGGGAAATGAATTTGTAGCAACAACCAATTCCATCTCTCTCTCTCACGTTTACTCTCACTCTACTCTCCCATCCGAATTTCTTGCACTAGACACAAAATTCATTCAAGATCCTCCACTTTTCCTTCACACTTGGTGGATATCACGGGTTTGTTGAAGTTTATTTGCTCGGAAGAGATGTATTTGGTGTTTTACCCACATTTGACGTTAAGGTTTTCTTGTGGAAGCTCAAATATTTTAATACAACCTTCAGGTGGGAATTTCTCACTCCTATTGAGTGTTTAGAATTTGATTTGGTATTATTTCATGCCTTGCTTCATGTATTGAAAGTTAGGTTTGACCTTGAGAAAATTTGCACAAAAATTTGTTGTTTTTCTCCCGTCTCATCGGTTCCCATGTTTAGTCGCACCGGTGCCCCTTGTTCACAGGATCTATTTTGGTGTAGTTGCACCGTTGCCCTTTCGTCTCAACATCTTATTTTCACAATTGTTCAAAAATGCCATTTTCGTTGCACTTGTGCCATTCCTATACAATACCTTATTTACTCAATTGTTCTGGAACACCATTATGGTTGTACAAGTGCTTCTATCTTGTAGTATTTGGAATTTCATGCTTGCACCAGTACCTTTCCTTGATTGAACTGTTGCCTTTGGCTACCAAAATTATATCGTTGGCAAGTAATCTAATACTCCTACTTTGATTGAACTAGTGTCTTCACTTGGTTTAATCGATGCCTCTAATGGTCTTTGACCTACCATTCATTGGGGTGTAAAACGTCATTCTTTCATTGATTGTTTAATTTAATTGGAACTATCCAAATGTCATGAACGGAAGATGATAGATTTGCGATGCTTGAGACATATATGTTAATTGTACAAATGCATGGTGTTTGGTATGAGAGATGTGACAAGCATGGACACGTGAACGACATGAAAACCAAACTAGAGTCCTTTGGGAATGCTAGTAGAGTAATGAACTAACCACCTTGCTGGGAATGATATGAACAAGTATACCCTCTCGGGAATACTAGGAATGACATGAACTAGCCTCCTTTGGAGAAATACTAGGAAATGAAAATTTGACACACAAAGAGAACTTCTTGATGATGCACATGATTCATGGTACGTGTTAAATAGATTAAAAGATTATGAACTAATATTGTGAAGTTGTTTCAAGTAGTTCCTCGGCTTGTGATATCGCTTTCTACTTGTGATCTCATTTGTGCAGTATTCTGGTGTTTAAATGGCATATCATTTCATTTCATATGCACGTAATAGTCGTGTAGATTTTCCGACTGGATTGTCGAGCTCAACTCTTCTTTCTTTCCAAGTATGTCCTTGGAGTAGTAGCATAAAGTGCATGGTATGTTTGGATTGATATGTTCTGAAAGCTTGTATGGAGGAGTTATTTAACATCTTTTAGACTTTACTTTTGAAAAGATGTACTGTAACTCATACTTTAATTATTTTGACTCGGATGATGTAATATCGTTAAACTCTTTGATCTGAAAATGATGATTGTTGGTCAAGGTGACCTCTTTTGTAATTTATTTTGTAACCGTAATATTTCAGCTTATCCTAGGTGGACTTATGAGAATTGTTGGTGAGTTTGTGAGGATTTGATTATTATAAAATGAAAAATTTATTATGTTGAAAATCGAGAGCGAGACAACTTGGTATTAGAGCATGAGTTGGAATACCTTGAGACCGTGGGAAGACACTTAGTCTCATGGGTTTAAAACCTTGTATTTTTTGCATGATTTGTGTGTGCTTGTGTGCATAGCATTCTTTGACATTACATTTATAATTGTGTTGATAACTTGTGTCGGGAGTTGTTATAGGTTCTGGTCTTGTGATGATAGTTTGACTTTATAATTTTTTTTTTTAACATTATAGTGTTATGCCTCCAAGACATAGAATGAGACAGGGTAGGCTTCAGGGCCGAGGTCACTACCGTAAGATACACTTAGATGATGTTAGTTAGTGGGGAGAGGTTCTACATGAGGAAGTTGACAAGAGGGTAGAGCAGAACGTGGAACCGCCTGTTGTTTTGAAAAATTTTGCGAGAGAGTTCATTGCGGTGCTTTTCAAAATTAAATAATTAAATACTTAATATAAATTTTAATTTCTTATAAAAATTACGTGTTATTATACTCTCAATGTCCAATAAAGGATGAGAAGAAAATAGAAAATAACATAGTATTGACTGAAAAGATGGACAAGTTTCTCATTTTGGAACTAGTGCACCAAGCTAATGAAGACTACAAAGTAGAGAAGGGTTTTGAAGACCATGCATAAAATGCAGCATATTCAACTATTAATATAAGATTCGAACTCTCTCTTACTCGCAATCATATTGTCAATCATCTTAAAACTATCAAGAAAAATACAGATTCATATAAGAAATATTGAGTAAAAGTGATTTATCTTGGAATCTGGTGAAAAAAAGTCAAATGCAACAATGAAGTGTGTGCTACATATGTAGTGGTACATTTTATACCATCATATCTAATTAGGAATTTTTCTGCTTAATGGAATGGTGGTTTGAATTTTTGTAGCATATGACTTGCAGGCAAATTCAAATGCAAAACATTTATAAGGTAAGAAGATTAAGATGCTAGATGAACTAACCATTATGTGTGGCAACAATCAAGCTACTGGAGAATGGACATGTTCAGCAAAAGATCTTAGTGCTAAATATTCGAGGTAAACAAATGTCAGTGATGATAAGTATTAACCTATAATAGAATTCACTAACAATGTGGTGGGAGAAGACTTTTTTGACTTAGCAAAGGCAGTGGAAGAAGATCTACAACTCAACAAGGGAATACCAGTAGCGAAATACCAACATCAAGCAAGCACATCCATAAATCTTCAAAAGCCACCTATATGTCGTCCGAAGAATCCAAGAGGAGTGGAGCTTGTGTGTCACGCCCTCGATATTCAACACAATAAACTATAAATATTATTAACAAAATCCTCACAAGACTCACCAACAATCCCAAGATAACCATTCATGATAAGCTAACAAGATTCAGGTTTCTAAATAGATTATAACAAAAATAGGCACTTCGACCCAATGATCATCAACATCGTTTCAAAAGGATATAGAAGTTACATTACTACAAGTCAAAAAATAAGAATGAAACTTACAATATATCTGCCAAAATACAATTTATAAAGATGCTAAATAACTCCATCATGTAATCTTTTCAAAAAGTATGTCAATCCAAGCATGTCATGCACTCCATGTTAATTATCCTCAATAGTACCTGAAAAAAATGAAGGGTTGAACTACATAACCTAGTAAAAAAATCTACACCAACATCATATGCTCATGAAATGAGGCAATATGGACATTGAAAGACAACACAAATGAGGGTATATGAGAGTAAGAAGGATAAGCATGAAAGCATACCTAACTATTTCACATGAATGGTACCCTTAATACTTCACAACACCATTCACTTACCCAATAAAACTTTAACCATCTCGCAACTCACGTGTCTTGTCAATGTGTCATCATCGAGTGTTGTATCGTCAAATTCATAGCTCTCTCCTGAAGGAGGCTAGAAAATTGATAGTTCTCTCCCAAATGAGACTAGGAATTGATTGCTATCTCCCGAAAGAGGGTAGTAATTCATAGCTCTCTCCTAAAGGAGGCTTGTAATTGTTCTCGCAATGTCAAGTGTCGATGTATATCACATGTCACACACTAATCACCTCATCGTTCAAGTGTCAACGTGCATCATGTGTCTTATATCAATCATCATCCTCCATTCGAACATGCCATCGAGTTCTACTTAACTTAAACAAGCAATGAGAGAACAAGCAATCAATGCATAAGGAATACCCTCCAACACTACATCTCAATCCATACTTACAGCAAAAATCGTCCTGTAGACTAAGTCTCAACATTAGAATAAGAGATAAAGACTTTTTACAAAGAATGTTGCAAGTCAAATCAAGCTCAACTGGATGGTTGACGAGGGCAATCAGATGGATTTCACAATTTAGGGATAGAGCACAAGGTCAACCGATTGGGTGGTTGAGGGAAACCGAATGGATTACCAAAGATCAGAAGCAAAATACAAACTCATTCGGATGGATGGTCTAGGGTATCCGAATTAAATACCACCATTTGGGAACATCATACAAACTTATCTGAATGGATGGTTGGGTCATCCGGATGAAACGCAAAACACTTGAATACACAATACATTCTCACCCGAATGAATGAGTTGGGTCATCCAGATGAACTACATGAATGGATACGCGATTTTGTAGAAATTAGGCAGATTTTTCAAGACATCCAAACATTAAACAAGGTTCAAAATAAGGGCCAAAACAAGTCACACACAATATAGAAGTGAGAAATCTCTACTTCAAGGTTGAAATGAAAGATTTGAGCTTCCAAACACAAAACGCTAGCTCCCAAATGTTGAAAAGCTTCAAACAAATCTCCTCCAAGCGAAATAGCACATCTAAGCTTGAGAGATCAACGGGGTGTAATAACCTAATTTTTTAAAATTAAAATTCAATATTAAAAATGTTTTATTTTATTTAAATAGTTAATGTTGACTTGGACTATTTGCATGTGATTACCAAACGACGAATGAGATGTTGAGGGTGCACGAGTTAGGACGAGATGAGCACCACAGGATAAATTCGTTTCTTTTTTCCTCTTCAATTCTCTTAACCGGTGGGTTTAGTAGAGGTCCATTTTTTTTTTTGTTTTGTATTTTAATGGCATTGAGGAGAGGTGTAATGTAGGGTAATGGAGAATATAATGGCCATTAACCTTGGATTTATATTTAGCTAGCTATCATCTGTTGTTCTCAAGGAATTCCTAACATCATAAGGCTGTCCGAGAAGTTAAGCAACTTCGAGAGGGAGTTTTTTGGGTGGAAGAAAAAGGTGGTGTCCAAATTTCCGGGTCTTGTCGAATCGATTCCATTCTTTCGATTTTTTACGCATTTGAGGTAGAATCGATTACCTTCCAACCCTTAGATTATGGTATTTTGGTAGGATTGTTATCTCCAACCCTTGGTTTAAGTATTGTTTTTTAGTAGGGAATTTTACCTCCAATACTTAGATTATATATTTTTGGTTGCGGTTCTTACTTTCAACCCTTGAATATCATGTTTCCGTGTTGAATCGAATAATTTCAATTCCGTTTTCATGATTACTCGGTCCGTTATGAGTGGAATCTACTACCCACAATCCTCAATTACTGTGTAAAAAATTCATCTCTGATCTAGTTTCAGACATTGTTGTTGTTGGGTTTTTTTTTTTTTTTTTTCATTTCAAGGAGTGAGTGAAATCTATATTAGGAGTTCCCTGTGATTGAAGTATCTGATAGAGTGAATAAGAAAAAAATTGCAGTGTTCCGTATTGTGAATAAGTTGCTAATTGATTTAGAAACTTAAACAATAAAGCTACTGTATGTTAATTAGGAGTTCATTACTATTAGAAGTCTTGGAAGAAGGGTTGTGTTGTGTTATGTCTATCACGTGTTTCTCGATTTAGATGGTGGATGTCGCGTAGAGATTTAAATTGTTTTTATTTTAATTAGGGACAACCCAAGTAGTAGAACTCATGTATAACAGACCCCACTACGGTTCCTTTTGTTATAATTCCTAATAGGATTCTTAATATAATATAAAATTAGATTTTCATTAGTTTTCTTGTAAAGTTAATGTTTAGTTATAAATATTAATTTGTTTATTGCTTATATAAAAAATTAGTTTTATCAAATTTCATATTTGTCTAAGCATACTTATTTTTAAAAGAAGAATAAATGGCCTGAATTTAAATGTTCATCATGTCAGGGGCTAAATACCCAAATGTTTGAAATTGATCCTATTTACATTTGCACAAGCTAGCATTCACCGCACTTATTGTAATTGTGATGTTACGTCATTACACAAATAAGATGTTGATATTGAGAAGCGGGATAATTGGGAGATATTTCATTTATGGCTGCCGTGCTACTCGTTGATTTTCTAAGTTAGATTTCCGAGATAACTGGTGGTTCAATTCCCCTTCATTATTGTTTTGGGTTATATTAACGAGGTGATTGGTGGTTCGATTCTTTTTTACTTTTGTATTCCGCGTTCGATCCCGAGGTGAGTTTGATTCCCACTGGCCGTCGTGCCATGTTGTTTGTGGGTTTGATTCCATGGCCACCGGGTGCTGTCCCAATTTAAAAAAAGAATAATCTTAAAACACTTCAGCTATCCTTTACAGTTTTTGGACATATCAACATTGATTATCTAATTCTGTCGAGTATGCTTAATTTTATGAATTCTGCTATTATGTCATATATCCTGTTGTATATGAATTTATCTTTAGGTTAGGATTTTGGGTAACATTTTCTACTGAGTATCAAAACTCATTGGTGCAACTTTTCTACCTCTGCCCTTTCATGCCAAATGTAGGAGAACAGGCGGAGGTTGCAATGGAGTAGATAGAGTCGGAAACAATTGACGGGGAGACCATCACTTGCTACCATATCCTTAGAATGTCATGTTACACTATTAATTTGGATTTACAATGTAAAACCAATAAAATACTTTTTTTTTTTTGCACGAACATTGCAACTATGATTAATGTTTTATTTCTTGACCACTAATAAATGAAAATCTTTTTAATTAATATTTTTAGTAATAAAATAAGATTAAAAAGCTTAAAATAATATTCCGACTTTCGAGGCATTACACGGGGTTTGAAGGATTTTTTAAGGATGTAGGAGGAAGTTGAGTTTGGAGAAAGAAATTGGTTGGAAGGTGAGAGAGAGAGAGAGAGAGAGAGAGAGAGAGAGAGAGAGCATAATGGGTTTTGGATATTTTGCTTTCAAAAGAAAAGACCAATGTCTATTTTAAAGAAAACAATTCTCAAAATTACACTTACCCCCTTTGCATTATGCACATGTCAATATCAAGTACCAAGACAAACATTCTATTACACATAGACCACAAATCACATTTCTCACATCAATTAACAAATGCCTCAAAGCATTTTGATCAACATTTAAAATTAAACAAAAGAAAAATTGTGTCTCTAGGCTGAAACGATAGTTACTGTTGCAACTAACATGACGAGACTTGTTGATGCACATGAGAAGAGTAAGCCTTGCATAGATTATAACAAGCTTTACAAGGCTGTAATGGATGTTGAAAATATTGACGTCAATGGCCAGATAAATGCTTTTGAGTACTTGATCGTAGATCCTATAAAAGCAAGGGCATTTTTTATTTATCCCCAGTAGATGCGCTATTTGTTTTTAATTCGCCAATTAGCGGAAGTCAATTAGAGTAGGATTTAAGACGTGTGATGGATCAAGTTTTGTATCGTAAGTAGATGCAATAGTTTGTTTTATGCTTTCTATACTGTGAAATTTTGATGTTATTTCATTTTTTATGCTAGCTTATTAGTAGCTAGGTTGGTTTGGTTCGTTATCTATTTAATTTGAATCCCGATTCTAATAGTGGTTGATCATAGTTTATTCATAATTGGAGATGGGCAATTTTGTACATATTATAACTTTCTTGCAACTTTCTCCCGATTCAAACAAGGGTATTATGGGTTTTCTGCTATTTTCTTGCAAATTGTTCCTCCTAACCAAATAGGTGCGAGAAAAAAAAATACAATTTTATTTTTTTATTTTCACTTTCTATTGTTTTTACTTTTTTTTTTTAATCATTATCTTGCTAATCAAATGGAGCCAGGGAATCTCGAACCAAGTCTTATATTTCCATTTTAGAAAACAAACCAATTCCGATTGTCTAGTCTCTGTTTTGCCAAGGAAAATGCTACATACAACACACATTTTTATTTTGGTGTAATCACTTTCAAGTCATAGCATTTTGTATAGAAAATTGAGGTATTTGTAAAAAAAGTCATAATAACATTCTTATTCGACAATTGCTTTCGTCTCTGCAAGTCCGACAAAAATATTGGATTCCTCCATGTATACCCACGTGGAATAATCAAGTCAAAACTTAAAACATACAAATATCATGAATTCAAAGTTGATGTTATAAATTTAGTTACGTCCACATTTTAAGAATTACTATGTAAAAATTATGAATTCAAGTTTGATACTATGAATTTTTATACAAAATATTATGTATTTAAGAAAGTAATTATAGTACATATGCGAGTAGAATTTCGTATCGTAACATTTTTCTTTTAGATACTCAATTATGAATCTCCAAATTTAGTTTCACAAGAGTAGTATTATTGGGATGTTATTAAGAATATCTTCAAAATAAGATTAATATTGTTTTATTGATCTAATGAAAGTTTTTTTAATAATGGGAAGCTATTAAAATATATGTATTTCAAAGCAATTTGGAAAAAAATTGTAGGGAAATGAAAGAATGTGATGACTTGTTTTGCTCGGCAAAAAATGAATTCACTAATATTTATTAATATCATACAATTAAAAAGACAACAAGCAAGAGATATTATAACGGAGAGCACTCGAATCCTAACTAGATCAACACCTAAGACACTGATAATTAATTAGGGTTAACACCCTTCAAACAAGGGCGGAGCCATGTGTGTCTTGGGGTGGGTTGTAGCTGAGGGTGCTTCAAAAAATTTATTATTTTTGGTATGTAAAATTCTAGTTTAATTTATTTTAGCCCCCTTTATTATTTAAAACTCAATTTAATTTTAGCTCGGTTCATTTTTAACCCAGAATAAATTAAATTTCTGGTTCCGTTCTTGCCTTCAAAAGCCCCAGAAGCCTAAACAATGTGATGATACCGACGACAAACCACAAGATTGATAATTTGCAACTGATTTGAATCAAATTCTTTGCATGGTGGGAGATCAGTCATATCTTAAGTATAATTTGCAAGCGACTCTCTCTCTCTGGTGGGAGATCAGTCATATCTTGATTATAATTTGCAAGCGCCTCTCTCTCTCTCTCTCTACATATATATATATATATATATATATATATATATATATATATATATATATAGGGGAGGCTCAAGGGACCAACACTTTTCTAGACCAATATTAGACCAACGCCTAAACTCTTCGTTCCCGATTAAATTTTGATAATCCGAACCGTTCAATGTGTTTAAAACATGTTTTTAAGGGTACCCGCGAGAAATCAGCTCAAAATATTACCGGAAAGGACTTGATTCAAATAATGGTTCAAAATGCTGACAGGAACTGTTTTATGAACCAATGTTTGGATCAAGTCCTTTCCGGTAATATTTTGAGCCGATTTCTCGCGGGTACCCTTAAAAACATGTTTTAAACACATTGAACGGTTCGGATTATCAAAATTTAATCGAAAACGTAGAGTTTAGACGTTGGTCTAATATTGGTCTAAAAAAATGTTGGTTCATATAACCTTTCCCATATACATATATATATATATATATATATATATATATATATATATATATATATATATATATATATATATATATATATATATATATATATTGGTCGGAATTGGAAAGTGATAACTACTGCAAGCCAATGGAGGCTAACGGTGACAAGGCGATGTTGGAAATGCCCAAAAGGCCAAAAGTCTCCAGTGATGACATGGGTAACTTCAACAGAAGGGCAAATACAAAACAATAAAATGGGTAAAATGAACTGATCTCCCTGATGTTTCTAACAATTGTAGGGATCTCTCTTGAAATTTCAGATAATGCAATCACCTCCCTTACTTTTGAACTGTTAGATCATTATCCTTGCCATTAGTTTTCATTAACTTCCATTAGTTTTATCCTTAACTTAACACTCACTCTCTTAGTTTTTTTGAGAAAAATTAATGTTATTTTCTTCAGATAAAAAATTAAAGAATTTTCATGCATATTTTTACCAATCCGAAGAAGTAAGAAAAAAATAAATTGGTGCAAAATTAAAAAAAATAAAATTCTTTTGTGCATAAATTTTTAAAATTTTGACACAAATTTTAAAATCTTGCTTTAAAAAAAAAAATTTGCAAATAATTTTTAAACCTATGTATGAAAATACTTTTAATATTTTGATTCACAAAACTATTATAAATTTTCGTAATTAAAAAAATAAATTATAATATATGGCAAAAAAATAATTAATCCATGCATTAATAAAAAATAGAAATTTATTTATTAATATTAAATTAGGTTATTCGAACACCTTGATTAAAATTTGAAGAAAAATAAAATAAATGTATTTCTAAATTAAAAGTTTTTGTAGTGTTTTACTATTATATCCTTATTGAACAAGCATATAATATTTTGAAACATTTAGTCTTTCAACGTCATAGATTTTTTCACGACATATTTATTATCTTTACGAGGCACTTGTTTTTAGTCGAAAGTGTCAAATCTCACAAAAAAATTCTTTAAAAAAAATTACCGAAAAAAAACATAAAGGAGTGAGTGTGAAGGAAGAGAAAAATGATCAAATTTAAGTACAAAACTGAAGAAAGTTAATGAACACTAACGGCAAGGGGTAGCGATCTAATAATTTAAAAACAGAAGACCAGTGATTCTATTTTTTGAAACCTCAAAAGAGGTACCTGCAATTATTAAAAACCTCAAGGGAGATCAGTGTATTTTACCCTAATAAAATGGAAACAAAAGAAAATGTACATCAATAATTTAATTTAACCAATCTTTTTCCAGAATATTGCCTGAAACGTTATTTAATTTTGTGTACCAATCATATTTTTCCCGAACCTTCAAATTTTGTAGGTTTAGCATGCTACAAATTACTAAAACTGAATGATGATAAAATGCAAACATAGGAGAAAAAGGACCTTAAATAAAACTCATGATCATCTTCTTGCATGTCCATCGAGGCTCGAACAGACTAAATTGTTGGTTAAATCATTATCAGTGACGACTCTAAAAACTTTATCTGCAAATTTGTATGAATTTCTTTTCCCAACAAGCAGAAGTAAAGTTATGAAAACTATTGTTCTTAGTTTATTATTTAGTTTTCCCATCTTACAAAATTTGGTTTGTAACCTGAATTTTTTAGTTTGTAAACAAGATTAACCCCAAGTTAGCTAATAAGATAATTAGTTTCAACATGAAGGATGCCCGAAATATGGGGACTTACACAGTATCCTTCTAAAATATACTTTATTTAATTTAATTGGGTTGATAAAAACTTTCATTCAAATTATGAATAAATGATACAATTGTAATTAGTTTATAAAACGACTAAATCTACTAACACATCGAGTTGTACATCAAATAGTACATCATGTCTACGTGGATGGCAGATCCACATGGAGTCAAGTTTGGGCTCACTTGACCCCCCTCAATTTTCTGAAAATTGTAGTTTTTTAGAGATATGAAAATTAATTAGTAATTTTGACCCCATTTATAAAAAGTATGATATTGTCCCATGTATTTCAATTACAATATAAAAATTGTCCCAAATATTTCACGTATTGTATAAAATTATGCCAACTATTCCATCCAAATAAAAAAAACTATTTTTACCATCCAAATTGTGCAAAAACTATTTCGTATAGAAAAAAATCAACTAATGAATAATACTTTACACGTATATAATTAAAAAATATCTTAAATTTTTACTTAATGAATGACCATTTCCTATATTTTCTTTAAATAGAAAAATTATTGAGTACTATTTTAAATTAATATGTAGGTGAGATTTCATATGTATCTCTTATTAGAAGAATATTTGTTATGTAATTTTAGTTAAAATTTTGACCTCACTGGCCAAAATTTTTGGCTCAGTCCCTTCCAAGTGCCATGTCATTTTAAGTATAAAATATAAAAATAGGTCTCATAAATTTTGATATTCGTTTAAATTAGTGGATATCATGTAAATATAATACATAACTTGATATATAACATGATGTGTTAATAACATTACTCTTCTAAAAATTGATGCATTCAATCGACCCCATAGCATCACCAATGATAAGCTAATTAAGTAGTTTAACGGTTGAGTCACCTATATTTACAATTGGTTCTACATATGTTTCTTGATCACGGAGTAGTTATTCAGTGCTCTTGAGTTTCCGTCAAGTGATTTCAAAACCATCTAACACAACAAAATCAAGTGGAATTCAAATATACAGTCACGAATATCGCGTGAACGTATGGTATTGCAGGGCTCTAAAACAATGTGTGGTGGTACCAAAAAGTAATGAATCACGTGGAATAAAATTCTAATTTATTTTCTTCCTTGTACATTGATATGGTACTTGAATGGCGTGTGACATGAAAATGCTTACGTAAATCCATATAAAATAATTAAATACGAGAGGAAGAGATTAAAAATTTTTTAAAAAAAGGCCAGCAATCCAACACGTGTCGTAAGGTAACTTACGTATCATGTACGCATTATCTAGGCATAAATGTAGAATTGGAGAAATGGGTATTGGATTTGGAAAAATTATTAGGTATTTGTGGCGCATGGAGACGCAGCGTTTCAAAGCTCTAAAACAGGCAATTTTCACAAGAGTGGGTGGTAATAAAAGGATCCAAAGCGGCACATAATCATGTCCGAGGAGTAGCAAATAATTAGAGCCTAGGAATTGTGGGTAAAGTCAACATTTGCCCCCCATGCAGTTTTCTCACCTGTCATTTCCCATGTTACCACAAAAAGGGGGTTGAAAGGTCTCTGCCTCCGACTCCTTCACCCTCTCTCTAGTTGCGGTGGTTGCAAAAGCACAAACACGAGGGGAGAGAGAGAGAGAGAGAGAGGGAGAGGGTGAGTTATAATTAAGGTGGTTTTGGAGGGGCTTTCCCCAAGGATACTTTAAGGTCGAGGGTCGTAGTTTGGATGTGGGCATACCCTCTGCAATTTGATTTTCATACAAACGTCGATGGGTGTGGGGCTCACTCATTTCTGTTGCCAAAACTAAATTGCGATTGACAAAGACCCTTGATTTGTTTTTCTATGTAGGTAGCTGGCCCTTCTCCAACGATAGTGAAACATAACAAGGGCGTCTCTTCATTCTGTACCCTGCGGATTCAATTTCTATATATCTATACATCCACTTCGGCATATATATATATATATATATATATATATATATATATATATATACAGTGGGCTTCTAGTCAGGGAGCCTGGACCCAAGTTAGGTCCGGACTTTTAATCTCAGCCCTTGGATCTCATCTAAGGGTCAGGGTTTCTTCACTTAAAATACCCTTTAAAATCAAATACCTTTTAAGTGAAGAAACCCTGACCCTTGGATGAGATCCAAGGGCTGAGATTAAAAGTCCGGATCTAACTTGGGTCCAGGCTCCCTGACTAGAAGCCTACTAATATATATATATATATGTATAACATATAAATATCTACAAATATTTAACCCACTTAACTACTACAACGTAAAATGAATTCTGTGTTGCTTCATATCTATTACTATTATTTTTTGACATATTTCATTTTTTTTTTTTTGTGATCGTACTCAATTGTGTTAAAATAGATAAAATATGAAATACATCAACACAAAATAAATTTGGTGAGGCCTACCCTAACACTGATATATTTAAATTCGTCACGTTATAAATTTATATACATATGTTTTAACAGGTGCATATATTTCATATATGAGGCGTGCATTATACAATTTCCCGTACGGTATTTGCACACATCACTCTTTAGACCTAGTCGTTGAGATGTACTCCGAATACTAAGACTTTGTTATAAGTAAAAAAGAATCGACCATCTCTGAGAACCCATCAAATATCCATCCACCGTTGTGACAGAAAGACATTCCAATAATTAATTCAGAATAATGATCACAAGATTCTCTCGAAACAAGGAATACAATAACAATTTACTATGTGTTTGCATGTACCTTTCACCATGTGAGTGAACATTTATAATTTATAGACTGTGTGATCTAATCAATCCCAATTCTCTTAGGTTACTAATTCCTCATTAGAAACGAATTAGAAAGTTCTTTTGATTGGCCACTAAAGAAATAATTCTGGTTTAGACTCTCTAATGACTTATTTTCTAGCGTTAGAGCTTCATCTAACTTCAAACTCTTCATTCTCGTCGCATTGGCCTTGGACTTCTCATCCCTATATGAATAGAACCTGTTCTGAGATAATTGGGGTTTCGTTTCAACTACAATTCAAGACTGCTAACTGCCTTCCTCAGGTCTGCAAATGTTTGTGCAATCTTTCTCAAGTCAGGCATTTCTCTTTCAAGCTTGGCAGTATGCACTTGTGGAGAGTATCTCATTGTCGAACCCATTTAATTATTTAAGAAAAAACTCAATTTTTTTTTATTTAAGTTTACCATCTTACAATTGCAACTCCCCCCTTCCTCCTCCTCCTCCTCCTCGATTTGATGGAGTAGGCATAGGTACATGAACTTTTCTAAGCACATATTTCTCATAATTGGTGCGTCTCTCCATGCTTGCAAATGCTAACACCACAAATACTTTTCTTTGTTAAAATGAAAAATTTACGTTCATCCATTAACTTTCACTATTTTTTACCCTTCGCCCTTTTAACTCCCAAACACTGTTCATCTTCTTCTCTATTCTCACTATGCCCGTGTCTTTATAAACCCTCAATTTCTCATCGTTTCGGCTTTGTAAGTCTTCTTTTGTTCCCTTATCTCTTCCATTATGTGCTTTCCACTATAGCAGAGTTTCGCAGGCATTACAACATTCCAAACGATGTTGTAATTGAACTCCATGGACCCAAAACTCTTCGCAAATGGTATTACGATGACACCATCCACATTCTTTTGATGACCATCACAGATAGTGGAGTTCGATTCTCCCTCCATCCTTTACTCCATAGAATCACGTGCCACTACAAACTCAATCCAACGCAAGTTTCTATTAATACCAACAAAATAGTCATATCTATCGTTGAACTAAATAGAATCATATGAACCGACCTAAAAATATGGGACATACAGTACAACCACAACACGATAATGGAATACAGACGTCTATTACCTCAAGAACCGACCTGGGTGTCCTCGAATAGTGACCCGTCTTAGTGATTTCAGCCGCGACAGTGACGATGACTTTGTGATTGTCACGGGCAACTTGAAATTTAGCCTCGAAGAGCCCAAGAATCAAAGATTGATAATCTCCATGAGATTTGGGAAAGCCCATTAGTTCCTCATTTTTCTTTTCATTTTCGTGATTTATTGTACCTTCTTAGCTATTGCTGATATCTTGTTTGGTTTGAATATCTGTTATGTTGCTGTCAACTACAACAAGGCACAAGTACTTGCCGCTATACCAAGCAAGAAGACTTAAAAAAGTATTGAACTACAAAGGCCTACCTAGGAAGATCCTTGTTTGAGCCCCAAATGTACTTCTTCGCTATTCACCGAGCTACAGAGGATATATCAAGGATCACGGCTATATTGCTACTACTGTCGCCTAACAAGCCGTGAGACTTGTTGCTAAAGGTGTGTCTCTACCCTTTTTGAGATAACCAAGCTGAGTGATTCGCACTTAAAAGTGCGTATATTCTTTATTAAAACCCCTTGACTTGTATGTGTTTATTATCCATTGGTCGTATTTTATGCGATTTTATCATTTAACACTTGTTTTGGGTTGTTAGTTGTACAATTGGAGTATTTTGCAAGAAATTATGAGGTTCGAGCCGTTAACAGAAATAAAGTCAAGAAGTTGGAAGCAAAAAGTTAAGAATGAAGGCAAAAGGTCCAATTATCAGTAGTGAATGCAGTATTACAGGTAATAGAAGACATTGACTTTTGGAGATTTTAAGGTAGTATATTGAATTACTAGTAATAGAGTGCACTGCCTAAATTTGTTGAAGAAGAAGAAAAAAGGGACAAAACCTACAATTACCAGTAATTGGGATGCTATTACCTGTAATAGAGTGTACTGTCTGAAATTGGAGAAAAGCTAGAATTACTTCAAATAGGCATGTATTACCGGTAATAGAAGGCAAACGAGATTTTCCTTATTTAGGAGATTAGTATTATTTTAAAATGTCATCCTTATCTTGTTGTTAACTAGAGATCTATTTAATAGGACCTTAGGTCGGATTATAAGAGAGCTTTTTCATTTGAGTTTTTTTCATTAAGTTAAAGAGTTTTTTTATTACAACAGTTGGGAGAAAACAATTGAAAGTATGCTTTGCTGAGCGAGAAGCAACCAGATATAGGAGAAGGGACAGTTGGCTTAGTAAAGATAGTCAGAAGTTCCACTTGGTGAATAGTGCCTCGGCTCGGTTGAGTAATTAATATCGCTCGGCTCGCAGCGGACTTGTTATTTATTTTTCTAGCTCATCGTTTCATCTTGTTCTTCATTCTTTTATTCTTTATTTCTCATGGATTCTATTCAATTTATGAATAGCGAATCCTCTCAAGATTCGATTAGAAGGCAAAGCATTAAATCATGACTTAAGATAATTCGATTATCGCACAAGGTCTTTAATTTATAATATCGTTTTATTAAATTAAGAACCATTTTGAAATCAATTAAAGATTTTTGTCGAATTTTTGCTTGTGTATAGACAATCTCCATTGGCACACACAATTCTGAGATCTACAAGGTTTTGATTTGAAAACTAAATTTTTTTTTTATATTGATCATAGAACAATCATCAATCTTACTTGATTTTTGATAAATCCTAAAATTTTCATCATCCGACGAAGGTTCGATGTTATAGAATCAGAGTTGAGTTATTTTAGAGAATTGAGTTATTATGAGTCACGGTCGATGTGGATTCCGAGAATTGGATCTTATTTTTGTTAATTTGTTTTCTCAGTATTATTTCCCAACATCTTTACACAATCATATTTTTTAAAAATTTTCTTTCTTCCTCTTGATAAACTTCTAAATTACTCGTTCCCTATGGATTCGACTCCGGACTTTTGGATTATTATGCTACGACCGATTAATTGATCCTACACTTGGGATACATGTTTTATTGATACCGACTGACAATAAGCATTTTTGGTGCCGTTGTAGGAGACTTGAGTTTATTTAAAAGTTTATCAATTCTTTTGTTGCATCAAAACAATCAAAGCCATATGACCGGCAGACAAAAGTGCGTCGTTAGGGTGCTGGCCTAGGTCAAGGTTTAATATTCATAAAACAGGACTTCCCATAAATATTTAAAAGAAGTATAGTGGAGAGTCCGGAGTATCGATCCACGAAAAAAAGTAGTTAGATTAAGAGACTTTGCGAATTTAATTTTTTCGACGTTTCGGACGTCAACCTCAAAGTTTGATGGTGATGATTAATGACTATTTTAACTAAGTGAGGGAATATAACGAGATTTAAATAAATAAGTTTAGTCTTCGGAATCCATTTAATATCGAACTCACTTTAAACAATATCTCCTCTTATAACTCAACCTAGATTCCGGCTAAGGTTTCTAGGTTGAAAAATACTCAATGAAAATTAGTCTTTTTGCTCAAAAGATGTGTTTTCAAATCTATTCAAGTTCAAGAAAATATAATCCAAAATAGGGAGGATATAGGTTTAAGTATTAGATATACCAAAAATATGACAATAACTAAGCAAAATCTTAACTCTACCTTTTTGTTTCTGGAAACAAGAACTTGAATATATTTGAGAACAAACTTATAAAATGGTTAAGAAATATTGAATAAGAGTGAGTTTTAGTTAAACTTCATTTTAAGACTTAGCTTATGAAAACTTAGCTACTCATGCTTGTGAAGGAGAAAATGAACATGAAGAGAATATGGAGGAACATGCTAAACTAATAACAAGGATAGATTTACCAACTAACACTAAAAATCTGTGAAAACCAATACACAATAGCAACTTGCCGGAAAACTAAAGTGATAGAATGAACACAAGTAAACTAAACATTGGATTAACTTACTCTTAAATGAGATAATGTCTTATACTTGATGAAAATCTCAGGGGAAAATGAAGAACACCAAGAATTAGAGAAATAAGCTTTCAAGGAAGAATAAAAACTAAGTTGCAAGTTGTATCTCTTGTCTTTCAATACAATAAAATACAAAAGGGAGTGACATCCACTTATCTCTCTCATACACATGCCTAAGGGGACAAAACCATGCTCAAAATACCCCCTACATCCTTTTCTAAAGCAAAAGTCAGGACAAGATCATCCCAAAAGGTGGTGAGGAGAAGAATGCCGAAATATACATTTATTGCGCGTCAAACGGGCTCTATCGATAGAGGTTTGGTCTCAATCGATAGAGCTGTCCATTTGGCCTGACAAAATCTATCTTCTATCGATAGAAAGGGAATTCCCATCGATAGAGAAGTGCTCTGTGTAGTTTTAAAATCTGCCTCTATCGATAGAAAGTGACCCTCTATCGATAGAAAGGTGAACTTTGTCCCTATTGATAGAAACTTCTTTATCGATAGAGAATGCTCCTATCGATAGAGACTATTCTGATAGAGATCTCTTTGTTCCTGAATTGTTTAAGGGGCTCTATCAATAGGAAAGGTTCTCTATCGATAGAGAATGTCTCTGACTTCCATTTTCAGGTTTTTCTTATTTTTTTGGTCTGGCTTCTCTTTTACCCTTCCCGGGCCTTCATTTGGTCATTTAGCATCGTCATCATGGCCCCGGGACTCGTGAGTGATATTGATGCCCTTGGGTATATAATTGACGCCCGAGAATCTGCAATGATACAGAGACCACCATGCGTGCAATATCAACTAGAACAATAAATTTGCCTACGCATAGATACTAAAATTGGTGCAATGAGCCACTTAATGTACAACATAGTGCGCTCATCACCGTACTAGTAAGAGAAGCTACAACTATTATCGGTAATTCCATCAGCACTACCAGTAATACATTGTTTTGTCTTTTTTTGGTTGAGAAGTTGAGGTACATTTCAAACTTAGTTTTCAATTGATATTATGTTGGGTATTTGTAATTGTTGATTAGTGCATGTGGGTGCGTAACCAATATAATCGATTAGAGCATCACGAGAACAATTCCAATATGGATCCTCCGACGGACGAACCAAATAGATTTTTACGACCTCCCAATTCATCTCATCACAATCAGAATAATCTTCCACATGGTCCAAATAGTTTCTGTTTCATGTCAAGTCAGATTCCTCCCCTCCAGGCCAATTATCCCAATTTAGATAATTTGGATATTGACTTAGAGGATGTTAATGTCCAATACGATGCATATCTGGGTCGCACCATGCGCGATTATCTGAATCCTACTCGGATATCTGCAACATCTTGTATACGCCTACCTTTTGAAGCTCATAATTTTGTTATTTGACCCAATCCATTGCCACTCTGCCTCATTTTCATGGAATACACAACGAAAATGCTTATTTGCATGTCCAGGTTTTTCAAGAAGTTCTTAAAATCATGATAGAACGAACTCAACGACAGCACATTGCATATTTAAAATTGTTTCCTTTTTTCTTAAAATATAAAGCAAAAACCTGGTTGAATTCGTTGCGTTCACGCCCAATCCACACTTGGGTTGATATGCAAAGAGAATTTTTAAAGAAATTTTTTTCAACCCATTAAATATGGCCCATAAGAAACAAATTCAGACTTATTATGAAAGACACGGCGAAACATTCTATGGATATTAGAAACATTTTAAGAATTTGTTACAATTAATTCCACATCATGGGTTTGATTCATGACAGCTTGTTTGTTTCTTTTATGAAGGAATTACCACATGTTCTCGACAATTTATTGAATGATCTGCAGTGGGGAGTTTCTGAATAAAGATCCTATTGACGCCATGCAATACCTTGAAAAATTGGCTGAGATTACTCAATCTTGGCACACTTGAGATTACTCACACGTAAACTTAAGAATTTAGAGCTACAAAAGCGAATGAGGCGACCATTATACCTAGAAAAAATGAGACATGCAATATCTGGGACACCCAAGAGCATTGTACGAATGAATGGCCTGCCATTCTGGCCTTTAAGGAAATCGTACACGAGCAAGTGAGTGAATGCGGTCATACCACTGTAATAGCAGAGAAGGCCGTTCAATTTTCCGTTCTTGGATTCTTATAATCCAGGGTGGCGCAACCACCCAAATTTCACCTGGAATAAGGAGAATACGGCAAGTCATGGGCCTCTTCAAGGATTAAATCATCTGGGTCAAACCTCTTATAACTAGCACAATCAAGGATATGGCCAACAAGGCCAAGGTCCTAGTGCTTCTCATTTTTACAAGTCGCCCCGTAAGCATAACTTTGAGAAAACAATGCAACAGTTTATACAAGGTCAAAACATGACCAATGCACAAACCTCACAGGTTATTGGAGACATTAAAACATGGTTGACTAAGATCAACTCCACTTTGAGTGCTCTTCAACAAGAGAAAGAGCAATTGCCTGCCTAACCTCAAGCTAACCTAAAAGATAAAATTCTGTTTAGAGTATCCACTCCGAGTGGTAATTATCTAAGGATGTTAATTCTGTCACTACACTTTCAAGTGGTAAAACAATAGATAATGACATCATCCTTCCTCCTACTAAGACACCTGCCCCTAATTCTTCTAACATTGCTGAGAGATAGGTTGCCCTTGTGATGAGCGCACTATATTGCATAATAACGTGGCTCAATGTACTCATTTTGGCATTTATGCGTAGGCAAATGTATTGTTCTAGTTAATGTTGCACGCGTAGTTGTCTTTGTACCATTTCAGGTTTTCGAGCGCTAAATGAATGCCCAAAGGTTCCACCATGACTTAAGGCCTCGGAACCATTAGCGATATTGATGGAGAACCAAACGAAGGCTCGGGAGGAGTAAAAGTGAGGCCGGATCAAAGAGACAAGGAAGAACTGAAAATAGAAGTCAGAAGCCCTCTCTATCGATAGAGGTTGTTCCCTATCGATAGAGCCCTATCAAAAGAACCAGAAAGAAGAGCCCTCTATCGATAGAGGATGAGTTCTATCGATAGGAGGACTTCTCTATCGATAGAGGTATCGTCCTATCGATAGAAGGCTTGATCAAAGAAGACCAGAGGACTTCCCTATCGATAGAGACTCACTCCTATCGATAGAAGGCTTGATCAAAGAAGACCAGAGGACTTCCCTATCGATAGAGACTCACTCCTATCGATATTGAGAAATGTGAGAAGAGTGAGATAGTCAATTTTGAAAAAGAGAAGAACATGACTGTTGTGAGTGGCACTTGCCCTTTTCATGCTCGATATCTATAACGGTTGAGACTTACACCTAAAATAAATCATCAATCTAAATTTTTTGAACTGTTCAAGCAGGTGAAGGTCAATATAACATTGTTGAATGCTATCCAGCAAGTGTCCTCCTATGTCAAGTTTCTCAAAGACTTGTGCATCATGAAAAGGAAGATAAATATCCAAAAGAGAGCCCTCCTGACCGAACAAGTAAGCTCTATCTTGCAAGCTCGTGCACCCCCAAAACACAAGGACCTTGGTTGTCCAATGATTTCCATCACTGTGGGGGCGAGTAAACATGAAAGAGCTTTACTGGATCTAGGGGCTAGAGTCAATCTATTTCCTTACCATGTCTACTTGTCCCTTGGTCTTGGTGATCTTAAACCAACTTTCATAACCCACCAATTTGTTGATAGGAGTGAGGAGAGACCAAGAGAAATGGTAGAGGATGTCCTAGTGCAAATCAATAAATTCTACTTCCCTTTAGATTTTGTTGTCCGTGACACACAGCCGGTTGCCAATCTCATAGCTCAAATTCTCGTCATTTTAGGTCGCCCATTTCTTCCTACTGCTAATGTTCTTATCAACTGTAGGTCGGGTGTCATGCAATTGACTTTTGATAATATGATGGTGGAATTAAATATTTTCAATGTTTGTAAGCAACCGAGGAATGATGATGAGGTGTTCGAAGTTAATAGCATCAAAACTTCTAGTTCTACCGGAAGTATTACTCATTCAGACCCTCTTAAATCTTGTCTTTTAAATGCTGGGGTTGAGGAACATATTTCTTCCCCCAAAGAAGTAAAGATAATTTACTTGTTAGATCATGCAATTAACTTTTGGTAATATGATGGTGGAATTAAATATTTTCAATGTTGTAAGCAACCGAGGAATGATGACGAGGTGTTCGAAGTTAATAGCATCAAAACTTCTAGTTCTACCGGAAGTATTACTCATTCGGACCTTCTTAAATCTTGTCTTTTGAATGCTGGGGTTGAGGAACATATTTCTTCCCCCGAAGAAGTAAAGATGATTTACTTGATAGATCATGCCGAAGTTCTCCATGTGAATGGCTGGACACCAAGGTTCGAAAAACTCAAACATTCGGATACTCATATTCTTCTCTCGGATGTCCAATCACCAAAACTTGAATTGAAGCCCTTGCTAGCCTCATTGAAGTTTGCTTACTTACGAAAAGAGGAGACTTTCCCCGTTGTTATCTCTTCTAGTCTCAATGAGGAGAAAGAGGCGACACTTTTAAGAGTTTTGAAAGCACACAAAAAGGCAATCGGGCGGACCATTGCTAATTTAAAAGGCATTGATCCCTCAATCTGCACCCGTCGCATATATCTTGAGGATAATGTCAAGCCGATCTGTCAACCTCAGCGCCATCTAAATCCTAACATGAAAGAGGTTATGCAGACTGAAGTTTTAAAGTTGCTTGATGTGGGGATCATTTTACCCCATTGCTGGTCGTTAGTGGGTCAGCCCGGTACAAGTGGTACCGAAGAAATCTAGTTTAACGGTGGTAAAAAATTAAAACAATGAGTTGATCTTCATTCGGACCATCACCGAGTGACGGGGTGTGCATTGACTACTGCAAATTGAACACTTGCATCTAAAAAGACTATTTTTTCCTACCTTTCATAGACCAAGTGTTGGAACGAGTAGCTGACCATCCATTGTACTATTTTCTGGACGATTACTCAAGCTACAATCAAATTGAGATTGCTTTTGAGGATTAGGAAAAAATTACGTTTACTTCTCCTTTCGGTACTTTTGCCCACCGACAAATGCCATTTGGACTGTGAAATGCATCTGACACTTTCCAACGATGCATGATGAGAATATTTAGTTATATGCTGGATAAGATTGTGGAAGTCTTTTTGGTTTACTTTTCGGTTTATGGTACTTCGTTTGACCATTGCCTCCACAATCTTGAGTTGGTTTTAGAGCGATGTGAGGAGAAACATCTTATTCTAAATTGGGAGAAATTTCAATTTATGGTCACCAATGGCATAGTTTTCGGCCACATTGTGTCCGAAAAGGGGATTGAAGTAGACAAAGTCAAAATTGATTTTATCTCTAATCTATCAATCCCCAAAATCATTAAAGACATCCGGTTTTTTCTTGGCTATGCTGGTTTTTATCGGCGATTTATCAAAGGATTTAGTGCCACTTCTCGCCTTCCTTCGAGTGAACTCCAGCATGTGATAACGCATTTACTTCTCTCAAGGAAATGCTAATTTCCCCATCTATTATGCAGTCACCCAATTGGAGCCTTCTTTTCAAATTTATGTGTAACGCAAGTGATTACGCTTTGGGGGTTGTAATTATTTAAGGAAAAACTTATTTAAGGTTGCCAAACATTTGTACCCAAGGGCAGAACCAAAAAATTATTTTACCTTGGGTTAAAAATATATCGGGCTAAAACTTGCACTCGACTGCAAATAACAGGGCAGACTAAAATTACTTTAAATAAAATTTTACATGTAAAAGAAAAATCACTTGGGGCTATAACCCAATATAGTCCATGGGTACTTCTACCCTTGTGTGTACCGTCTTTTTCAAGTCGGTCAGATGAGCATTTACAATTTAATAGAACTCTTTGTGTTAGCTCAGCAATGAAATATTACAAGAATCAGTTGATCAACCGAATAAAAGATCAAAATATAGCATAGAGTGATGATTTAGTCACACACGTTGGAAGGCATTCGCTTCATGGTATCGATGATAAGACAAGTAAGAAACAACTTTTGAACATTAAAAAACTCATCGAGGGCAAGTGTATATTTATGTATTTTTATTTTAAAAAATATTCATAAATTTTGTTCTGTAGGCTTAAAATTTGTTATTGACCCCACTCAAAATAATAATAAAAAAATCTACGTTAGCCCTGAATATTATACACGACTTCACTGCTACTGGACATGAAAACAAGGCTTTGCTCGTGCTCTTTTTGTCCTGTAATGTCGTACGTACACAAACAGATATATATATATATGCACACACCTCTTCTCCATACTCAGGTCCACTACACCAAATTCTCCCCGGCCCTTCTCTCTCTCTCTCTCTCTCTCTCTCTCTCTCTCTCTCTCTCTCTCATATTTGCTATGACTAAAAACATGAGTATATCGGTAAATGGAGAATCACAGATCCCTCCGGGGTTTCGGTTTCACCCAACAGAAGAGGAGCTCTTACAGTACTACTTGAGGAAGAAGATTTCATTTCAGAAGATTGACTTAGATGTTATTCAGGATGTCGATCTCAATAAGCTCGAGCCATGGGATATACAAGGTTACCAACTTATATATATATATATATATATAACAGGATTACCAAGTTATATATATATAATAATATGTACAGATGTATTATCAACTCGGGTTCAAGTTCAACAAGTATTTACTTTTGTTTTTTAATGTAAATGGGCGAAATACTAATGCATGTTTTGATATCTGTGATGGTGCTTATTTTATTTTATTTTTTCTACTTCCATCAACTAGAGAAGTGTAAAACAGGATCGACGCCACAAAATGATTGGTACTTCTTCAGCCACAAAGACAAGAAATACCCTACGGGCACGCGAACGAATCGAGCAACAGCTGCAGGATTTTGGAAGGCCACGGGCCGTGATAAGGTGATATACAGTAACTGTAGACGGATTGGGATGAGGAAAACTCTCGTGTTCTACAAAGGTCGAGCCCCTCACGGCCACAAATCCGATTGGATCATGCACGAGTACAGACTACTCGATGATAGCATCTCTGATACTATTTCTGTAAGCCTATATATTACTACTTCATCCTCTCAATCCACTTAAGAATGCACATTTCCATTTGATGACAGTGACTGTAAAGAGACACATCAAAACAGTCATTCGTAATTTGAAAAATGGTTAAATGGAGTCATAGAACTCATTGATATGGACTTATAACCTTCAATTTTAAGTTAACACTATTTGGTGAAAATAGCATTTTTACTATTACTCTGACATAAAATACTCACAAGTCCCACAATAAGTGCTTTATTATTATGAAAACTCTCTATTTTTAGAAGGGTGACAACACTTTATATTTTTGCTAGACGATGTAGAGTGTTCACTTTGATTTGTATAATGAGACGTATCTTGTTTATATACATCCAATTCATTTGTGAGATTCATATAATCAGATATTATACTAAACTTGATAAGATGATATGATGTTTTGTCATCATTGAGTTAGTAATAGACTTGGACATGTTTGACATGGATATTTAGGTTTCCGATGCTATGGAAGAAGCAACACAAGAAGAAGGATGGGTGGTTTGTCGCATCTTTAAGAAGAAACTCCTCCACAAGACCCTAAACAACAATAATAAAAATGATGATGATTACTCTCTGGATATTTCATCTATGCTGAATGTGGATGCGGAAACGAGTAACCAACAAAGAGTATACGGGTCGAGCAACGAAGGTACCTTAGAACAAATATTTCAGCACGTGGGAAACACATGGAGTATGCAACAACCATCTTGTAATTACCAACAAACTCCATTGCGTATGCTCATGGAAAATAGTGATGCTAATTCCATGACCAACTCCTCAGTTGATCATCAGCAGTCGGAGAATACAGGGGTTAATGACTGGAAAGCTCTTGACAAGCTTGTAGCTTCACACCTCAATGGCCAAATCAATGATCCAAACATACCCTTAAATATTGGAATCCAGACACAGGATGATAATGGCGATTTCGATTTCTGGAGCTTCAGTACTAGATCCTCCTTTTCTTCTTCCAACACAGTATATCATATGTCAAGTGCATCGTATAACACAGATGGACTTTGTTAGATCGCTTATACATCACGATTGTTATTATTACAGCATGATTAATTAATAAGTAGAATAAGGTTTAAGCTTGTCTTACTTCTAAAGATGTGGGTGTCTTTTTTTTTTTTTTTTTTTTATAGGCAAAAGAAATGTATTAATCTTTAAGAAGGTTTTACAAAGATTAAAAGGGAGATATAAATGAGGCATCACATGAAATAATGTACATCTCAATTATATTAGCACCCAGTTAAATGCCGCCTAAAACCCAAACACCCAAGAGGTCAACTAAGAAAGCAACCAAAAAACAATATTGATCGGGACAAGCCCCCAACCATCACCAGGGTCAAAAGATTCATAATAGATTAGTACAACCATCCCAATCTCATAGAAGCCATTGAAATTAAACCTTCTGTTGCACCAATGGAACGGAAGCCCTGATGAAGACATCGAAAATAGCAACAGGATAGCAGCAAAGTACATTCATCATTTTTAATCCTCCCCTCTGAAAGCTTTTCCCCCTAAATCTTCCAATAGCCCTTGAGCAATAAAAAACAGAGATTTCCTTTGATATAAAGAAAACCAGGGACTCACAGTCCAACCTAAGAACTGCCGTTCCCCCGACCCTCCTCTCATTGAGACTACATATTTAATTAATCTCATAAGACCATATGATTCACGGATTAAAATTGACGGAATAGCCCCGGAACCAATAGTCGTGAGATTATTTGTCCTAATACTATTTTAATACCAATCAAACTTAATTCCATGTTTGATTTGAATTGGATTATTTTTAAGATATCCCACTCAGATGGTTTTGAACAAAGATGTTCTGTTGAAATTGTATGAATATACGTATGTGGTGTGGGTGGTGGCGGTAATGATGGGTGGTGGTGATCGGAGGCGGTGGAGTAATGATTGGTAAAAATGAGATTAAATAGTTTTATCCCTTCCCTCAAGATAAAATAATACCCCACATATAAATATTATAATAATCTCAGAATTATTCGTTCTAATTTAATTTTGAGAAACCAAACAAGAAATTGTGCGGAATTAGGCACGAATAATTCAATTTCGCACATCTAATCCGCGAATCAAACAAGGCATATATGTTTTATCAAATTATATATCTTTTCACTATTATTAGTTCTATGAAAAAAAAAAAAAAAGGTAAGCTGTTTGTATTGCTAGATAATTTTATAGCCAGTCTCAAAGTTTTTTACAATTTCCATATCGCAGTCGATGATCCATATAATTCATGATATCCGAAAGTCTAAGTACTATAATTATATCAAGCTCAAACCTTAGCTACTTAAACACGCTTTAGCCTTTTTAGCTAATATGTATGAAAAGTTAGACTCAAAACAGTGTATCCGCGAAACATATGCCAGTTTTGTTTAATGATACCAGCTATATTTCATAATCTATTTCGCCATCCTCCAAATTTTCACTATACTATTTTATTTTATTTTATTCTTATAAATAAATGCAATTTTTTAAATTTATCTTTTTGAAGACAAAATTCAAGAAAATTACTAAATCATACTAGTAAATAATAAAATCTAGAAGCACGAAATGCAAGCAACAGTAGTATATTTCAATCGTCTTCCTAAAAGTCAAATCTCCAATGTATTAGTGTGTCACATCAAGGGAGAGAAAGAGATTAAAGTTTTTCTTTTATGATTCATTAATTTATAAAAGAGATCAATTACTGTCCATTAACACCAATCCAATTAAAGTAACGGGTTGGGACTGATCTCATATGGTAAAGTTTTAAATTTAAGACTTTTTGGATTTAGGTAAAAGTAAACTCATAAATCTCAAATATTAACCGATAGGGGGAGACTCTTTGGATTTAGGAAAGAGAGATAAATGTTGGGCCAAACTTTGGAAGATGACCAAATCGAATATCAAATAAATGGATGAACATATCCTATTCTTGAAGCTCATTTGGGCCCATTCGACCCAATCATCACAAATGGATTTGGGGAGTCTGATGTTGTTCACTAATTTTTCATCCATTCTTTCAGTGAATATTACGTACTTCTTTCTTAATTTTTGGGGAGTGCGATTGTATTCACTTTCTTTCATCCACTTTTTAGGTGAACATTATTTACTGCTTTACTAGTTTTCGGAGATTCCGATTTGATCCACCCACTTTTTTAGGTGAACATTACCCTACCTCTTTACTGATTTTCGAATAAACTTGTAATGCCTCAACTTTCAAAATGTTATTTAAAAATTTTTAAGGATTATTTTATTAGTCAAAACGAACGGTCATTTTATTAAATACCATTGAATAAAGTGCTTAAATCTGATAATGAAAAGATGAAAATACTCTGTTGGGTTTACAATTGAATTTAATTTAGATAATGAAAACACAGTGGGTCTAAGGGTATAGCAGCTAAATGAAAGTCTCTTCATCAATAGCCTTCGGATCCACAGCTCCTCCATCTATACATCTCCATCTGACATGAAACGACAAGGGTAAAGAAAATGCACCGACGAGTTTTGACACTGATTAGTAGAAAAGGTTATCTAAAAAATCAAACCCAAAGATGTAACACATATATATGACATGATAAACAAGTATGGCAACACAATAAATTAGATAAATATCACAAACGTGTTAAAGTTCAATCTTTTCTTTCTTTTAATCAAGACGACATCTAGTTGGAATCTAACCCACATGAAACATAACAAGACGACTAGAGAATCTAACTCACCTTGGGAGTCAAACCCGCAACATAAGTGAAATGGATAATCAAATCACCAATTTTACCTTGGGAATCTAACCTGGCACAGGAACAAATTTGGAGAATCTAACCTACGGGGACCGTCTTGGAAATCTAACGCGGAAAGTCTCGAAAATCTAATCTAGCAAAAAAACGAATTCGAGAAATCTAATCCATAGGGCCGCCTCGGAAATCTAACCCGGAACAGAAATAGACAACACGGCGGCTGAGTTTATCTTATTCGCACTTTTACCATTTATTACCGCGCGATTTCAATCAGATTTCCATAATACCTTAATAATTATGTCAACATGTATCATGAACGCAAAAACATACCAAAGTCAATTCTATGGTATTTCGGATTACACGAGATTCCACGGAGACCCATGAACATAAAATAAACATAGTGGATATTTGTGCAATGTGTTCATATACTTTGGTCGAATTGAACAATTTGATTCAGAGCTTGTGGGCCCAAACAGTGTGTCAAACATTATGGAATTTTTCGCTTGAGCGAGCTACTAAAATTAATTCGCGTATTCCTTCTCATAAAGCAAGAATAAAAGATTGACAATACGTGTTCTAATAATAGATGCTTGAATTGTTCTAATTTGAATTGACCTCGCCCCTAAAGTTGGGTTTCTCATTTAGATTTGCATAGTCATATGTTTTGATGGACAAACTCTCGTGACATTAAAAAAGTTGATTCTTTTTTGAGCAAAACTAGCGTTCTTTGTGGGTTTAACCGTGGGAGTAACAATGGCTTTTTGTTCGTGGGCAGAATACTTTTTCTTCGGGTTTCCGGCCATATATATATATATATATATATATATATTGAGTAAATAACTAATTTTTTTAAAACAAGGTCCACTCAATTTTTATACATCTTTTTGTTAAGTCCTACTAATTTGTTATTCATGAGTGAAATTTGTAGATGGACACGTAGGAGCCAGAAGTAGGATTTTGTTAAACTAATCGGCATGAGTGGGCCGGGAGACTTGCCCTTTTCGTTTTTCAAGTCCATCTTCCATATCCAAAAAGTTTTGTAGCTCTTGAGTACTGAGATATGCTTTTTCCGTTAATTAAAGACAAAAGTTGACTTTATACTTTTATCTACTAGCCCATCGGATTGAATTGATCTCACTTCTAAAGTTGGTTTTTAAAAATCTTTTATCAATTTTTTTTTTTTTTTTTTTTTTTTGCAGCATCTTTGGATTAAGAATGAGTTTTTTTGAATGGACAAGACTCCCATGATAAATCTGATGTTAGCTACATTAATGTTGAAATAGCTTGCTTTAGTGAGTTGTGTAGGACAAGTAAATTGAATTTGAAAAATAAGGTTGGTGCTCACAATGCTTGACGTGTACTGTTAGTTTCACTTTCTTTTAAGATTCACAAGTGTTGGGTTTGGAGTTTTCGTGGTTATTGACTTTTTCCAACTTAATAGCCTTTTTTGGTATTCTTATATCATGTTGTGGTCGATAACAGAATACACTTGTATAGTGCTCTAGGTTTACATCGCCTTATGTTGAAAAGAGCCTTGAAGGATTTTGTAAGATGTAATTGGCAATAGCCAAAAAAGATTTGGATCGATGTCATTAGGCATACATTTTGCGACAATGTAATAAATGTTGTTTCTTGACTTGGGTTGATGAATTTGAGAGTGTAATCGGTTTGATTGGGTCATGATGGTGGTCGGGTTACTGACCGCCGTCGCTCACGACACTGCACTGATGGTTTACTTGCATTACTTCACGAAGAGGTACTGTTTTGAAACTTGTGATATCAATTTTTGAATTTGGCATTTCTGTAGTATGCATCTGGTGGTGAGCTTCTGATTGTGATTTTCTTAAGGGTGATAAGAAGTTAAGATGCGTCCATGGAAAAGCTAATAGAGCAGCTATACCCTAAAAAATTTTATGTGCGCTCTATCGAAGTCAAAACATGTGGAATATTAAAAAACTTACTGACTTCTATATCAATTTAATCTTCAAGCTTCTTCCTTTTATTTGTTTTCATTTTTTCCTTTTATTGAAGTCAAAACATGTGGAATATTACTTACTACGTAGCTTACTCCGATGGATCATGCACGGGAGTTGCTTTTCGCCCCCCAGACCCAGATGACCGCACGCCCCGGGGGTTGCTTCAAATTCCAAAAATGCCCTTCTTTAATGTTCCATGATACGAAAAAGTATAAGTGCTACGTTAATGCAAAAAACATAGTATTTCTTATATTTAAATAAAATAAGATTTGAAAAGTATAGCTCTCCATTTAATGTTTGCATTACATTTAAAAAAATTTAAAAACTCATCAATATTTGTCGTAATTATATTACGTGATGTATTAATCTTTTTATGCTTCACTCCAATAATCAGTACTTCACGCTCTAGTTTTTTTTACCAAAAAGGAAAATTTAAGGATGCATTTTCAAAGACTTGAACCTTGGACCTTGCATTTTTAAGCAATTAAGAAGCTTTACTATTTAAACTACATTACAACTAGATCGAATTGCTTCATATTTATTATTTATTATTATCTCGGTAAATTATTTTATTTAGTGAACTCATTTGATACCTGCAAAATATTTAAATAAATTAAAACACAAAAGCCTAGCAAATGTCTAGCTTAAGAATAAAAGTGCACAATAAACTATGTACGTAAAAAAAAAAAATACACATTAAATTGTGAATTGGTTAAAAAAAATTTGTGAAATTTTAACTATACCTTAATTGATAAATTCTAAGGCTAAATGCGGCTTCCAATTTTATGTGTTCTCACAAAAAAATAAAAAATCAGTGTGAAGATAAAAAGTTTTTTGGTTAAACTAATTCAAATTTTTAACCGTGACCTAATTGATAAATTTTAAAAGTAAATGTGATCTCCAATTTTATGAGTTCTTACAAAAAATAAAGAATTGATGCGAAAATAAAAAAGTTGAATTGGTTAATTTTTTTTAAAAATTACATCTTATTATTTATTATTACTTATTTAAATTTTATTTTAATTATATATTTTGAAAAAAATTAATGTGAAATAGTGAAATGGAAGATAGTGGTATTTTTGTAATTTAAAGAAAAAAGGGGAGTGACATTTTTGTAATTTAGAGGAGAGAGGTGGGAAGTGACACTTTTGCAATTTCAGAAGAGGAGTTGGGCATTTATTCAAGAGGGGTTTGACTTTTGTTTTTGAAGAGGGACGAACTATGAAGCATGGATACGGATACGGGATACGGATACGATACGATACGGATACGGCGATACGGCAAAACTTAAAAAAGTAGGATACGGATACGTCGGGGATACGGCTATAAAAATTAATTTTTTTTATAATTATTAATCATGTACTACCCATAAAAAATGAGCCAAAAAATTAAAAGTGTAGTTGAATTACTAATACCATTATACCAAACATTAAGCACAAGTCAATTGTCATTTATCAAAACTCAAGAAAAAACATCATCAGTCTATGACTCTATCAGTTATCAGTATACAATAAAAAGAAAAAATAGAAAACATTAAGAATGATTGAGCAAAAACGAAAACATCAAGAAACATAAAAAATGCGAGACAGATAGAGCAGTGAAGAGGGAGAGACAGAGTAGCGAAGAGAGAGAGAGAGAGAGAGAGAGTTGAACCTAGTGGAAGATGGCAATGAAGCCTGGATGTCGCTAGAAGTGCACAACGGTAGAGAGTCGAAGTAGAAGTTAGGCTTTTAAAAATTTAATTTTTTTGTCCAACTATATTTACACATATTAAGCTATAATTACCCATTTTTCCTTTATTTTTATTCTGTTTTTTTTTTTAAAATTATTTTTAACCTCTGCCGTATCGGAAACGTATCGGTCGCGTATCGGAGACGTATCGGTCGCGTATCGGAGACGTATCGGTCGCGTATCAGAGACAGTCGCGTATCGGTCACGTATCGGTCGCGTATCGGAGACGTATCGGTCGCGTATCCGAAACGTATCCGAAATTAAAATGATTTAATTTTAATACCCGATACTTTTCAGCCGTATCCGATACGTATCGGGGCGTATCGGGCGCGTATCGGTATCCGGTAAGTATCCGATACGCGTACGCGACTAGTTTTGGAGTATCCGTGCTTCATAGGGGACGAATAACAATTTTCATCATGCACAGACATGAACAGTGCTCGAGCACCCGATAGAATGCTGGGTGAGGTGAGAGGAAGTAACTCAGGTGAGATTTACTAATGGAACCAGTTCAAAATTAACACATTAATTATTTAAATTCTCGCTACCCGTTGACGTTATTTATCTTTGTTTGTGATGTAGGTACATGTATGGCCTCATCGTTAGTACGAATTGAGTTTGTAAGGGGTTCTACCAACCAAGGAAACGGCTGTTAGCAGCACAAGTGTATAAATAACTCACTGGAGGTATAATTTGGACCTTAAATATATGTTTCATTTTCTTTGTACTTTCTTGATCTGAATCATATGAGATAGTGACTGGTTAGCCGGCCTATGATGAATGTGCATGAATTTAAGAGCTCATTTGTATTAAAAGGTGGGATTCAATGAAGACGAGGAAACATTGTGATACTACAGTATCCAAGGACTGTCATGGCAAAAGTTAAATGTTTAATAACAATACCCTTCACCTAGGAAATTCAACTCAGAGCCACATTTTAGATGTTTGTTTTTTATTTTGCTTTGATTCATGGTTTGCCTATGTGAAGACTTTGCTTTGTATGAAGGTGAGTCTACGTCCTTCCCATTTCTTTTTTCCATTTCTAATGATAAATAGGTTACCATTCAACATCTGATGCGCACAACATGTTTGTTTTAATGACTAGGACTTTTTTTCTATAGTAAATGGTCACTCCTTTGTCTTTCATTTCTAATGATAGAGGTTACAGTGTACCCAACTGTTTCTAATGATAAAGGTTACAATGTACCCAACTATTTGTGAAACACAACATGTTTGATTAAATGTCGAATTTGCATTTGTTTCATAATGGCGACGACAAAGGTGCCTTCTTAACCCATAATTTACAATGGCTACAAAATTAAATCTTCATGGTCGAGATTTAAATGTCTATTGCATACATTTCTTTTGTATCCTCCGATTATTGTGTTGTTAATCTTTTGTTTTCTGTTGTTTTACGTTTTTGAATTGTGTAAAAAGTTGGAGCTACATGCAACATAATCTAAACAAAATTCACATAGTTTTGTTAATTTTAGTTGTTGGAAAAAATTAACAACCTAAATTCCGATAATTCCTTAACTTTAGAGGTTAGTTTTTTGGTAAATTGGTTTACCTATCAATTTTTTATCAGAAGCATAGCAATGGTAAAATATGAGCACTCATAGTTGCAGAGATACAGAGATTTGGGATGAACTAATTTATTAATTAGCAGTTCATAGTTTAAAAGAAAAAGAAACATAACGTGGAGTAACCAAAAACTCATCATAAGAAGCTGAGAAAATGGTTTTTAAAATTCGATGGTAGCTAGAGAAAGAAAGTCAAGAAATTCTTTGTCAGTTTTGAGTTTAGCCATGCCATCCTCTTTCAAGTAAAGCAATGGTTATATGTCATCACAAGTGCACAGTGTATTGTACACAGTCCACACATGGTGACCTATTTGGGTCTACCCACTCAAAATCAGCTTCATGGATTGGGAACTTGGAAAGGCTTGAAAAAGTCAAACTACTCATGTTGTTTTTTGTTGAACTCCTCCCGAATTTATCATTTAACTCTTCTTCTTTCCTTTTTTTTTTGGTCTTTGCAGGATAAGCTTTAGAATTTGGCCTAATAGCACTTAGACGTTTTAGAGATTCTGACACCAAAAGTGTGGAAACGAGTTGAGGTTATAAGAGAGTTGCAGGTTTGCTTTCATATGCTATCTCATTGGTGGGCTGTATAAATGTGATACTGCTTATTTGTTCTGAGATATTATTTTTTAATTTTATAGTCAGTAGTTATGCGGGCTTGATTAGTTTTATTAGGGCGCTCAATACACTATTCACTACAAGAAATTACACTTTTAGTGACCACTTTTGGTGACTAAGTTAGATTGTGGTCACAAAAAGTGGCATTATTAGTGACCAAATAAATTTTACTCACTGTAAGTTATTTGTGACTATTTTATTTTTTGGTCACTGAAAGATTTGGCGCGCGGCTAGAATTTGGAGGGAACAAAAGGTAAAATATTAGTGACTAAGTTTTGGTCTCGGATGCCATACTTTTGGAGGCTACTTAATTATTAGTCATGAAAAGTCACTTAATTTGGGCCTCCTTTTGACGCTGAAAAGTAGGCGGGAAATAAAATCTTTTGGTGACTAAATTAATATTCACAAAATGTTTTGAGCCTTTCAAACGCCATAGTGTTATATTTTAAACATAAAAACATATTTATTTATGTTTATATTTTAAGCTAATGCTATTTTATATTCTCAGCCTTCCAAACGAAGAGAAAGAGAGAGAGAGAGAGATTGATTACCGTTCTGATCACGTTCGCCGACGCTGTTGCCGTGCCACCCTAGCTGCCCCTGTTCAGCTGCTCCCCTGGCCACCCCCTCAACCGCTTCGCCGTTCTCACCTCACCCTCTTCGACCGGTGACTGCCGCGACTAGGGTAAGGGGTTTTAACTTCCGTACGTTTTTTTGCGTTGTGGTCTTTATTTGTTGATATTGATTCTTTTGTCCTATGGCTTCGTCCACACAAATTACTGGTTGCTCCTCAAATGCCATGTGACGTAAGAAGAAGCCATTTGATTATGCTCCGAAGATTAATTAAATTGGGCAAAGAATTTTTAATGGTGATTTTTTACTGTTATTAGTGTCACATGGTCATTGATGAGTTCTCTGATTCTTCTATAAAGAATTTCAAACTTCAAATTTCATACCTTCTGGCCCACTTCGGATGAATCTCAAAATCTTCTGAATACAAACATTGACATTATTTTTGACTGTGATGAGTTATGTACACATGGTCATGTATGGATTCTCTAATCATTGCATAAAGAATTTCAAACCCCAAGTATAATTCCATCACACTTACTTTTGATCAATTTGAAAATCTTGCGAACACATTCACATTGATGACCCTTAATTACGAAAAAATCACGCAGAGTTCACAATTAAGTGTATGAACTTGTCATGATTGTAATAGTTAGAAGCCATTTGATTATGCTCTTGGAGTATCCAATAATTACTCTTTTTCTCTAAGTACGTACGTATTTTTCATCGTATGAGAAGCTGCTACAATTTTTCTAAATCAAAATTGACAAGCATCTACTTAACTTCCTCCTTTTTTCAGTTACATACTTAATTTATAGTAGAACAAAATGTGGTAGCTAGAAGCTCACCAAGTAAAAGAATATGAAAAGAAGAGGAAAAAGCTAACAAAAAAGTAAGGCCAACCAATGTATCCTCCACATATATAACACAAGGAGTTTACTGATAGAAACACAATCCAATGGTCACCTTCTGCTGCCTCCTAATTTTACCCTTCTAATTCCATCAAGCCATCTCACAAAATCAGCCACAGAATAGGCATGTAGGTTCAAATCTGCTGTATTTTGTCTTAGTTCAGGGCACATCTGTTGTTTCCAATGGTGTTGCTTCCAAGTGCTGCTGCATTATATGTTGGGGCTTTGAGTTAAAAATGCAGCGTTCCTCCTCTGTTTGTGTCTGTTTTTCTGAGGGACCTTTGCTGCTTCAAATGTTGCTTTTTTAGTATAGTCATTTTTAGTGTTTTCTGCAATGTTGGTTTTGAGTCTGTTTTGGACTGTTAGTGTAGTAATTTGTAAAAGGGCCACTAAGTCCTGAGGTCTTGGGGTCTTGGGAGTTTGGTCATGGCTGGATTCTTACCACCTTTTCCTTTGTACTCATTATAAAGTTAAATCCAATATATTCTTTTGCTTTTCAAAAAAAAAAGAAAAGAAAAGAAAAGAAAAGAATACGCATGTAGGTTGATCATAAGCCCATCTAATCTTGATCAACTCCCCCAATTCCTCCACTTTAGGTATCTCCTTATTAAAAAACAGGTTATTCCTTGCTAACCATATGGACCATAATGTTGCATAGACCATAACAGACCAACAGCCTTCTCTAGTTTCTTTTTAATAGATAGGTGACTTCCTTATAATATCATATTCAGACTTGCTAGGATTACCCACAAGAAGTCCCACCATTTCTAAATCCTGCACCAAACCTTCCAAGCTATTTTGCAGTGTAGTAGAACATGAACTGGTGTCTCCTCTGCCAATAAACTGAACAGTCCAATGATCACCTGCTGCTAGGATTCCCCTTTGAAATAACACTGCTCTATTTTGGCTCACGCACTAGCATAACATGGACCGGTGTCATCAGCAAATTGTTAAACATGTCAGCAAATTAAGGACTCCAAATGAGTAGAGAACTACTTAAAGATGAATACCAAAGCCTTCATATTTTGGCTCACACACTATTGTTTGTTTTTCTTCATTTCCAATTGTAACAATGGTCATGCGGTCATATGCACCAAGTATTTACTGCTCAATGGCTTAATTCATTTGATTTTTTGTTTTAGTTAGTTAATTTGTTCAAAATTCTAATAGCTTGTATGATTAGTTGATCTTAATTACTTGATCATATAGTTATTTAGTTGCTTTCAATTGTTAAATTTTGTTTTAGTTAGTTAATTCACCTTGCCTTGTCTTTTGAGTTTAGGCTATAGGAGACCATGGTGCCTCATTCACTCTTTGTGCGTTGCACCTTAAATAATTAAATAATTATAGTTTAAAGTGGTTATGTCTTGAGTTGTTACATTGTTGTTTTTGTTAACAGACCCTCAAATTCACTCATAAGTTTATAATCTGTACACCACTTATTGTTCTCTCTTCTTTTCTCATTAAGTTTTATTATCTGATTTTTTTTCTAGTAAGCAGTAAAGGAAAAGGATGGCTATGTTATACATCATCTTTATTTATTGTTGCACTTGTAGGCTATGTTACAAACCAAACCAAACCAAATCAAACCAAACTGAGCCTTATGTCCCAAATCAATTGGGGTCGGCTACATGAATCCTTTTCCTCCAAAGAGTTCTGTCAAGTGCTGCTTACTCACTTAGCCCTAGTAGACTTAAATCCTTGCGCACTACCGCATCTAATGTCAATTTGGGTCTTCCCCACCCCGAAGCCTTACTATGCAAAGCTATCCTATCCGCTCTCTTAACTATTGCATCCGTAGGTCTACGATAGACATGCCCAAACCACCTAAGCCTATTTTCCCTCAACTTCTCGTCTATAGGTGCTACGCCTACCATCTCGCGGACTGTTTCATTTCTAATCCGATCTCGTCTAGTCTTACCACACATCCACCTCAACATTCTCATTTCCGCTACACTCATCTTGGTCACCTGTTGTTTCTTCATAGGCCAACATTCTGTCCCGTAAAGCATCGCTGGTCTTATAGCAGTTCTATAGAATTTTCCCTTCAACTTTGTGGGTACCCTCTTGTCGCACAGTACGCCAGTAGCACTTCTCCACTTGAGCCACCCCACTTGGATCCTATGGGTCACATCATCCGTAATCTCTCCATCTTGACTAATAATAGAGCCTAAATATTTAAAACGGTCACTCTTTGGTATCTCCTGGTCTTGAATCATCACTTTTTCTTCGTACGCACTTCTGGTATCACTAAACTTGCAAACCATATACTCAGTTTTACTCCTACTTATCCGAAAGCCCTTAGACTCTAGTGCATCCCGCCAAATTTCTAATTTAGTATTAACACCGCTAGCAGTATCATCGATAAGGACGATATCATCTGCAAACAACATACACCATGGGATATCCTCTTGAATTTGACTAGTCAATTCATCCATAACTAAAGCGAAAAGGTAAGGGCTCAAGGCTGACCCTTGGTGCAATCCTACTGTGATGGGAAATTCACTCGTCTCCCCTGCTGGTGATCTAATGGCAGTGACAGCACCTTCATACATGTCTCGAACAACATGATATACCCTTTGGTTACTCCCTTTCTCTCCAGAACCCCCCATATAATGTCTCTGGGCACCCTATCATAAGCCTTTTCTAGGTCTATGAAGACCATATGAAGATCCTTCTTCAATGACCTGTGTTTCTCTACCACTCTTCTTAGAAGGTAAATAGCTTCCATGGTCGATCTCCCAAGCATGAACCCAAATTGTTTCTCCGACACCATAGTCTCCATCCTCAAACGATGCTCCATAACTCTTTCCCACAGCTTCATCGTATGACTCATCAACTTAATACCTCTATAGTTGTTGCAATTTTGAATGTCCCCTTTGTTCTTGTAGATAGGTACTAAGGTACTCCTCCTCCATTCGTCTGGCATCCTCCTAGATACAATAATTTTGTTGAACAGCTTTGTCAACCAAGTCACCCCCAAATCACCTAGGCTTTTCCACACTTCAATAGGAATGCCATCTGGTCCTAAGGCCCTACCCGGTTTCATCTTCTTCAAAGCCTTGGCCACTTCGGACTTTTGTATCCTCCGATAAAACTCGTATTCCATTTTCTCGCTAGGAACATCAACTTCCTCCTCACCAAAACCTCCTTCATGTTTCTCGTTTAACAACTTCTCGAAATACGTCCTCCACCTATCCTTGATATCCTCATCTTTCACCAACACTAATGAATCGCTACCTTTTATACACTTAACTTGAGAGAAGTCTCTAGCTTTCCTTTCTCTCAGCTTGGCGAGTTTATAGATATTCCTCTCCCCATCTTTACTATCAAGTCTAGCGTAAAAATCTTCATAGGCTTTCAACTTAGCCTCTCTAACGGCTTTCTTAGCTTCCTTGTTAGCCTGCTTGTACTGCTGAAAATTTTCCACCTTCCGGTCCTTTTGCCACTTCTGAAAACATTCCTTCTTGGCTTTTACCATGGTTTGAACCTCGTCCTTCCACCACCATGTCTCCTTAGAAATTGGACCTTTCCCCTTTGACTCTCCGAGAACTTCTTTTGATATCCTTCTAATACCATCGGCCATTGTCCTCCACATACTATCACTATCGCCTTCCATTCCCCACTCCATTTCTTGGGATGTTCGTTCCTTGAACACCTTCAGTTTCTCCCCTCTTAGGAACCACCATTTAGTCCGTAGGCATCTAGTTTCAACAAAGGAAAAAGACTTAACTGTTAACTCACATATGGTTTGAATGCTAATGTGTTGGATTATGGGTAACTTTGTAGTGCTCTTTTATATGTAGCCAAGATTCTACATTTCCTCTATCAAGTTTTGGAATGTTTCTGATTTATATGAAGTTATGAACAAAAATGAGATGCGAGATATGCAATTTCCTTAGGAATTGAGCCTCCCTTAGTGAAATGCAGTTTCCAACCTTATCAGGTGAGATTTACATGTTTCATCAGTATGTTTAGATCATAGATTTGTCAAGGAAAGTGAAGAAGAAAAGAAAACGGTCAAAAGGAAAATAGACCAGCTGGAACTTGTAGAATTTTCTTCTGTTTAGTTAACCTTAAACCTCTAATTGTAAGGAAATTTGTATTTACCTTCCAATTCTTTTGACAAATCCATAATCATAAGAACCCAAAAACGAAGATACAGATATTTGAAAGAGACAAAATCTTGTATTTAGAACTTTGATTGTGACACCTTTGGATGAGCTAGGTTTGGCTTGGGGTGATCAGTTAACGTTTTAGCAATTGTACCCTTTCACACATAAGAATGAATTGCGTTGTCGATATTAGAAAGAATGGTGCAATAATGTTGACCTAAATGTTTCTGAGATGCCATTCCAAATATGTCCCCTGGCCACTGAAAATACATCTTGCAGGTTTAATATACATAGGTTATGCAGTTTCCCAAATGATTTGGGGATTGAGCACTTCAATGGGTTGTAGGAAAGGTCAAGCTTGTTAAGTGATTTGGGTGATGAAATTGTCTCTTGCAATGGGCCTGTGATTGAACAAGAAGGGAAAAAAGAAGTGTTGCAGATATATATATATATGAAAGTTTTCCAATTTAGGCTGGTAGTATGCCGAAAAACTGGTTGATTTCGATGTAAAGGTCAGTGAGATTTCTCAAGTTCCCGATTTCAGGCAGAATGGTGCCGGAAATAGAGTTGTTTGAGACATCCAATACAGTTAAAGATTGAAGCTTTAGAGTGAGGGAGAGAGAACCCGTGGGTAGATTGTTGCTAAGGCCTAGGAAATGAAGATTGGTCAGATGTGCCATTGGAGTACTCATCCAACATGAAGGAATTGGTTTGTTTTTAGTGCAAAAATAATTCATTGTCCTCAGATCAATAGTAAATAACTAATCTCATATCATGAATCTAAAACTTGTCCCACGTGAAGATGCTATAGACAAGAGGGAATAGTACGTACCAAGTTTTTGTGTTTTATGTTTCATCAAATATCTATGTACGATATTTTGTTTATATCTTGGTGTTTTAATTCTTCTACAATTTCATTAAAACTATCTCGTCCTCTAATGTACAATAATTGTACCTTTTTTGTGTGCCTTTTCAGATCATGGAGAACTTGCAGGAATTTGAAGCTTACTTTTTGCCGTAACTCAAGACTTTTGCTCGTATTTTTTGTTAGCAAATGTTGCACGTGGTCTGTAGAACATTTTGTATTTTGTTGGTACTTATTTGAGCATGATATATGAGATGATATGACATTGAATTTTTTGAATAACTATGGAAGCTTGAATTTTGTAATTTGGTTGGAATTCAATATTTGATTATGGATGCAATTGTGTTGAGCGTTTGTGTGTTATCGGTTTAGAATTTAAAGAAAAAAATGTGAATTAATTTGATTATGGAAAAGCATTAAATTGGTCACAGGAAAAAATTTAATTAGTCACAGAGAATTTCAATTGGTCATTGAAAGTCCACTTTTTAGAGACCAATTCTTAATTGGTCACAATTACATGTCTTTTGGCGACAAATTTGTTTGTCAACAATTCATGCCTTCCGAGACCAATCATGATTTGGTCCCTGGAAAGGCGGGCTTTCGGTGACCAATTATAAACTTGTCACCGATACATATACACGTTTAGTCTCCGAAAAGTGGTTGGCGACTACTCAATGGTCATTGAAACACACCTTTGGCGACCAAAGCGGATTCGGTGACTACTCTCGTTAGTCTCTAAAGGTCTTCAATAGTGACCAACCAAAAGTCACCAAAACACAGCTTTCGGTGACCAATTACATATTGGTCACCTTTCTACGACAAGGATTCTATGACTAAGTTTGAATTGGTCACCTTTGGCGACCAAATACAGGCTTTTGGCGACCAAATTTTTAGTCACCAAAAGTGTAATTTCTTGTGGTGATTTTTGGCTCTGTATCTCCATATAAGAGTATCAGAATAGCATGTTTTATTTAAGAAAGTGATTACTATATTTAATCTAACTTCAACCCAATACTTTTGATTTTATTTCTATTTTTTCAAAAACTCGCTTCCACATGAAAGTTTTATTTGGAATATCCAATATTGGACGTATCTTAAAGTTAGCCATATCTTCCTTTCCCTTTTTCATGTTATATTTTGTTTGCATTACATGGCAAAAAAACAAGTTCACATGGTCAATGAGGCATTGCATTCTTGGTACTGATTAACACCCACATAAATGGGGGTGGATGGGTGGGTGATAAAATTTGATATAACATCCACAAAACTCGCTTCCACATGAAAGTTTTATTTGGAATATCCAATATTGGACGTATCTTAAAGTTAGCCATATTTTCCCTTCCCTTTTTTATGTTATATTTTGTTTGCATTACATGGCAAAAAAAACAAGTTCACATGGTCAATGAGGCATTGCATTCTTGGTACTGATTAACTTCATGTACTCTCTCTCTCTCTCTCTCTCTCTCTCTCTCTCTCTCTCTCTCTCTCTCTCTCTCTCTCTCTCTGTGTGTGGGGGTGGATGAGTGGGTGGGTGTGGGGGTGATAAAGTTTGATATAACATCCACATAAATGTGTTTTACTTCTTTTTGGCTTTTTACGTTATGAGCTCAATATAATATGTTCGATAATGTGTTCAACAAACTGATGCTTTTTATGGTTGAGGATGATTTTTAATTTTGTTCTGATTCTAAACTTTCTTCTTTTTGCTGGTATAATTTTTGTGGCGAATTGGTGGTTGATCAAACATCCATGCAGTTTCATTAATATCTTCGAACTCATTTTTTCTTTGCTTCCCATTTTATTTGACATTTGTTTAAGGTTCTAAAGTTTAGGATATCCAGTAGTGCAAAAACTATAAATATTTGTCATTTTTTTGGTTACGTATAAGCACGTTAAAATATTATCAAATTTTTCTCATGGTTGCCGACTGAATTTGAAATACCATGACGGTAGATTGATTTAGTTGACTTTGATTTGGTGTAATCAATAGTCTGTTAAGAGTATTGATATAGCTTGCAATCATGATTTTGACAAGTGTCTTTAGGCACGTATAATTTAGATATGGCGATTGGTTCATGACGAATTGATTTTGGATTAACTTGACATGTGGACTTAGATTTACTCTGTGTCTTTCATAAGGAATCAATTTCGGATTAATTTGATGTGTGTTTAGATTCGTTTCGTGCCTTTAGGCACGGGTAATGGTGTAGCACGAAGCGAATCTAAAGGCACGAAAGATAGAAGTTAAAATGACAAAAAAATTAAGCGTGTCTTCAAACACGGACATACACTAGTTTATATACATACATATATGAGAGGGAAAATATAAGTTAAATATGGAATTAATGTCCTAAACTATTTCCACAATTAAGCCTAATTCACAGCCATATATTAACTGATGATTAACACCCACCTTACTGACCACAAGGTACCTAACACGTACTTGACGTAAATGATTAAAGATGCATACATAAGTTACGTTTCTAAAAAGTCCATGGTTTATCCAGGTGTTCATTTTATCACAGAGAGAGAGAGAGAGCGAACAAAGTGGAGAGAAGATTTAGCAAACAAAACGAATCGGAATGCAACAGAGGGCTCCATGAAGCACAACAAAGTGGTAATAATAATTAATATGACCAATAATCCCATTAGCTGTGTCGAAGGTGAGTGCACACTTTAAGGTGAGTGCACACTTTAAACCACTAACATTTTTCACCATTTCTCTTTCTTTCCAAAATTGTGACAAATGCCTTTGGATTTGGTAACATCTTCTGTGATTTGCACCATCGATCTCCATATAAAAAAATGACAATACAACTTAGTAGAGAGAGATAGTACACGTAACAGTCTCCATAAGTTTCGAATAAATGCAGGAAGGTTGACAAGTGCACGTATCCACTCATGTTAAAGCAATCAAGCCCCACCATTACTTCTACTCAAAAAAGATCAAAATGATCAGGACCCGCGTGGCACAAGATAAAATGGAGTTGGTTCATAGACCAACTTTGTCCTAAACAAACCTAATAATAATAGGTTATGGAGTGCGCTTCTAATAAGGGATCTCTTATTTTGCTACAGTGTGGACCTCCTATTTCTTGATCAAATTATGAATATCCGAACCGTCCAATGTGTTTAAAACATGTTTTTAAGAGTACCCGCGAAAAATCGGCTCAAAATAATATCTGAAAAGGCTTGATCAATTCAATTTTTTATAAAACTGTTCCTGTCAGTATTTATCAAAAACTATTTAGATCAAGTCCTTCTTAATATTATTTTCAGCCGATTTCTTGCGGGTACCCTTAAAAACATGTTTTAAACACATTGAACGGTTCCGATCGTCAAAATTTGGTCAGAAAATAGGAGGTCCACACTGTAGCAAAATAAGGAATCCCTTATTAGAAGGGGACTAATAGGTTATGTACACATATTCCTATACGTATATCAAATAATAATATGTTATTTTCTTTTTTAGAATTTACTATGTAGTTGTAGGAGGGCGTGGCCAAAAATTTATCCACTGACTGTCTCATTCCACTGGTTGTGTCAACAAGATGTTAGTATAAAATTGACTTAATCTTCACTAAATTATTGCACATGGTAGAGGATCCGCATTTCAAATGTTGTCTCATTATGACAAAATCAACCAAAATAACTAATAACAAGCAGATAGTGAAAAGAAGGGATTACAAAATGGAGAGGAAGAGAATATAAATAATAAAGAGATGAGAATTAATTAATTTTATACAAAAAAAATAGATTACATTAATAGGACCCATGAGATCAAATTCGATAAGGAGATGAGAATTAATTTTATTTTTGGATGAGAAGGTAGATAACAAAAGTGACTAATTAAAACCACCCCTCTTTGTGGTAGTAGCTAAAAGGAACAAAGTGAAAAGAATATAAATAATAAAGTTATTACTTTTGTTAATAATTTAAATTTTTAGACGAATTAATGATTAACAAAATGATATGATATCAAAGCACCTGTAATCGAATCTCATGCCTATCTCTTGATTAAAATATTTGTATAGCCTTCTTATAAAATAAAATCTAGATATACATGAGCCGGCGTGTTGAAAATACAGATAATAAAATTCTCTCTTTGTAATAACTTAAAACTTTAAAAAATTAGGAATTAATAATTTAATAAATAGTCTTCCTAGTCTAGTTCAACATTTAATATCGGATAAACACTAGATAATAAAGATTGTGTAACGCTCTGATTTCTCGAAACATTAATTTTAATTCTTTTTAGTTTTATTTTAATTTATAAAAAAAATTAAAAGAAAGTCTTTATCTATTAATTAATCACAAGATATTATAACTGAGTTTTCAAAGTGCATAATTAAAAATAACAGAAATATCCTTATGGGTCTACATTATTTATTGCAAAATAAATTAAACAACAAAGCAGCTTCGGGTATGGCAGCCATGTATTGAATTCATCTTCCGTGACAACTGGCTCCTCTTGCTAAGGTGGAAATTTCGTTCACTCTTCTCCATCTGGCATGAAACACCAAGGGCAAAGAAGTTGCCCTAATTAGTAATGAAACTTAGTGGGAAAGAATATCCAAAATTCAACTCATAAAAAATGTGCGCGCTTAAAGATATATATGAACAGTGTACATGATAACAGAATAATCTATAAACTGAAATACAAAAGATAAACACATTGGTATGTTATGAATGTGTTCTTTTTAAATTTCTAGGAATTCCACTAATGAATTCTATTTCCTACCAAACTATCTAACATAGGGTACTTAGTTGATATTGGCTAGTCTTTACCTTCTCAAGACCTGTAGTTCGAGGTTATATACCCGACTTGAATACTGACCTGGCAAGGTGTGAACCTTCTACCATTTACTCAAGCCAATAATGTGACATCCCGTCACACATCAAAAGTTTATGTGGGTGATTTTGGGTATATAATGAACCATGTATGCTGCTATTAGTAGCTTGGACTTAAATATTTTGGTCCACGTGATTAGGCTCTAAAAAATTATTGGGTTAGTGGTATATATGTGGCGTTACGAAATAGTATAAGTTAGAGCGACCCGTGTACATAATTGAGTGTGGAGTCGGACTTTGTTTGATCATTAGGAAAAAGACTCAGGGTTAAGCCGTGGTGACTCTAGTGTTCAACCTTGTGGGGGTCGAAGGTCTTAAAGGTGGAGAGATTGTGACATCTCGTCCCACATGGAAAGTCTACATAAGTGGTCTTGGGTATATAATAAACCATATATGCTACTACTAGTAACTGAGGCTTAACTATTTTGGGTCACATGGTTAGGCTCTGATAAGTTATTGGACCAGTAGTATATATAAAGCGTAACAAATAACTAACTCACCCTGTCTCATTCCACTGGTTGTGTCAACAAGGTGTTAGTATAAAATTGACTTAATCTTCACTAAATTTGCTCATGGTAGAGGATCCGCATTTAAAATGTTGTCTCATTATGACAAAATCAACCAAAATAACTAATAACAAGCAGGTAGTGAAAAGAAGGGATTACAAAATAGAGAGGGATAGAATATAAATAATAAAGAGATGAGAATTAATTAATTATACAAAAAGAATAGATTACATTAATAGGACCCATAATATTACAGAATGAGATCAAATTTGATAAGGAGATGAGAATTAATTTTATTTTTGGATGAGAAGGTAGATAACAAAAGTGACTAATTAAAACCACCCCTCTTTGTGGTAGTAGCTAATATTTAAGGAATAAAGTGAAAACAATATAAATAACAAAGTTAATACTTTTGTTAATAATTTAAATTTTTAGACGAATTAATGATTAACAAAGTGATATGATATCAATGCACCTGTAATCAAATCTCATGCCTATCTCTTGTTTAAAATATTTGTACATGTATTTAGCCTTCTTATAAAATAAAATCTAGATATAGATGAGCCGGCGTTCATAAAATACAGATAATAAAATTCTCTCTTTGTAATAACTTAAAGCTTTAAAAAATTAGGAATTAATAATTTAATAAATAGTCTTCCTAGTCTAGTTCATCATTTAATACCGGATAAACACTAGATAAAAAGACTTTGTAATGCTCTGATTTCTCGAAACATTAATTTTAATTCTTTTTAATTTTATTTTAATTTATAAAACAAAAATTAAAAGAAAGTCATTTCTGTTATTTTTAATTATGCACTTTGAAAACTCAGTTATAATATCTGGTGATTATTTTTAATTATGCACTTTGAAAACTCAGTTATAATATCTGGTGATTATTAATAAATGAAGACTTTCTTTTAATTTTTGTTTTATAAATTAAAATAAAATTAAAAAGAATTAAAATTAATGTTTTGACAAATCAGAGCATTACACAGTCTTTATTATCTAGTATTTATCCGGTATTAAAATGCTGAACTAGACTAGGAAGACTATTTATTAAATTATTAATTCCTAATTTTTTAAAGTTTTAAGTTATTACAAAGAGAGAATTTTATTATCTGTATTTTCTAAACGCCGGCTCATCTATATCTAGATTTTATTTTATAAGAAGGCTAAATACATGTACAAATGTTTTAAACAAGAGATAAGCGTGAGATTTGATTACAGGTGCATTGATATCATATCACTTTGTTAATCATTAATTCGTATAAAAATTTAAATTATTAACAAAAGTATTAACTTTATTATTTATATTTTTTTTTTTGAAAGGCAAAGAAAATTTTATTAGAAATAGAAAAATTTACAGGGAGTAATACACAAGCTTCGGGAGTATTAGCCACAGGGGGACTTAAACATATAGGGTTGATAAGAAACCAACCCACAAATTAAATCCTACCTACCAAATTGGTTCCTCCCCCCACCCGTGACCTTTAACCCGGCTGGGTTGGCCTGTCTTCTCCACTACAAACCCCTTCCCCCATACTTCTGTCCAAACCCCAAGCTTCTACTTGAGTAACCCTCCACCAAGAACTCCTTTGGTATTGTCCAAACCACTTTATTATTTATATTGTTTTCACTTCCCTAACTATTAGCTACTACCACAAAGAGAGGTGGTTTTAATTAGTCGCTTTTGTTATCTACCTTCTCATCCAAAAAAAAAATTAATTCTCATCTCCTTATCGAATTTGATCTCATTCTGTAATATCATGGGTCCTATTAATGTAATCTATTCTTTTGTATAAAATTAATTAATTCCCATCAAAAGTTTATGTGGGTTATTTTGGGTATATAATGAACTATGTATGCTACTATTAATAGATTGGACTTAAATATTTTGGTCGACGTGATTAGGCTCCGACAAATTATTGGGTCAGTGGTATATATGTGGCGTTACGAAATAGTATAAGAGCGACCCGTGTACACGATCGAGTGTGGAGTCGGACTTTGTTTGATCATTAGGAAACAGACTCAGGGTTAGACCGTGGTGACTCTAGTGTTCAACCTTGTGGGGGCACAAGGTCTTAAAGGTGGGGAAATTGTGACATCTCGTCCCACATGGAAAGTCTACATAAGTGGTCTTGGGTATATAATAAACTATATATGCTACTAATAGTAACTTAGGCTTAACTATTTTGGGCCACAAGTTATTAGACTAGTAGTATATATGGAGCATAACAAATAACTAGCTCACCCTAACTAAATCCGACCGAACGTAGCGTCACCAGGTCAAGTGCCAACGAACCAACTGTTTTCCCTTAATTGGTTTAGGTACGCCCAAGACACTAATTGTCACTCCCTCGGGATCCATAATTGCCTTTGCAGATGTCTCCAAAGTCATCATAACCTTCTTCAACAACTCATAGGTTGGATCCTTTCAACATATCAACAATACGAAACACGAGATGCCTTTCAAAAATAATTTTTTCGCGACAGGCTTCCAAACCGGTTTTACTATTTTTCATTAAGGTTCACTTACTTGTCTCTATAAAATTTCACAGTTTATTATGCACCCTCGACACCCTCCGCTACCTTATTGAAATGTCATTCGAACCGGTGATCATAACGTTCACACCAGATTTTCCTAGAAAATATCACACCTATGTCAATTCTACAGAAATTTGGACAGCGTAATGGTTGCACCCAGCTAATTCATCATTTTCAAATCTTTCAGAATGTCCAAAGACACAACATCAATAGCGAAATGAACATAGCATCGAAACTAAGGTCTCCTATGCTAATATTCTGCTCTCACAGAATCTTGCGAAAATCCATTGACATAAATTAAAGTACGAGTTTGTATGCATGTTTGGGGTTTCACCTTTGAGTCTTATTTACTTTATTTTTGAAATTTTGTCAAAGTAGTAACCTTGGAAATGGGTTTCAACGTGTGGTCTTGATGTGATTATACCTGCATTCCTAACTCACATAAAGTTAGCAACCATGTTACTGTAGTATGATGTGATTAGTATTGACTTTTTAAATGTTTGAAAAATATTATAAAATAACTCGATTTTTACAATACAATATGTGTCTTGTTTCTAACCTCTCTGTCGTTTTCTTCCTAATGTTTCTATAACCCCATTTGGATTGTAGTATATGTTAAATTATTTTTTTATTTTTATGTAAAATTTTTTTGTAATTTGTTCGTCAATTTTTTATGGTTTATTAGTTCATCTCAATGGGAGCCTTTAGAAAATTATAAATAATTGAACAAATTTGAAAAAAATTCAAAAAAGACAAGAATAATACAAAAACAGAATTTTTCTTTTAGCTTATTCATCGTCTTTGGTGAATTTTTTTAAACTTTTGAACACAATCTTATACTTTTTAGATTTCTTTCATCAAGACAGACCAATAATCTACAAAACATGGAAGTCAAAACAACAAATGCAAAAAAAAAAAAAAAAAAGGAATGGAGACAAAAAATAAATCCGAATAAATAATTTAAGCCAAATGAGGCCTAAAGGTACAAACATCTATCAAGAATAAAAAATTAGTTCCCGGTTTGTATGTACCGTGTAAACATAGTGCAGAAATTGAACGCGGTTATAAATACATTGCAAAAATTGAACGCGATTAATCTAAAAATCCATAGATCTAAAGGGTAAAAGGTTTAGATCCCTAAGAAAAAAAATAATCTAAAGATATTGGATGTAAAATTTTCTATTCGTGAAATAGGTGAAGATCAGAAGATGAAATGATAAAACGATGGAAACTCCATACTGAATTCAACGAAGCTTTTTTTTTCTCTCTCTCTCTCTCTCTCTCTCTCTCTACAAGACAATTGGATTTTCTAATGTGGATAGCCAAACTCCCACGTTAAAACTCATAATCATCACAATAATTAAAGTTATAAATCCCTCATTGAAACCATTATCAAAAGCCATGACGATCCAGATTAAAAAAAAACTGATTGCTATTTCAATCTTAGAGATCTAATATTGGAATTTGAGGAGAAAGATAGTAAAAAAAAATTATCCCCAGCATCTTGCCCACTAAAAACCTTGATCTCAACCGTTCATCTAGGAAACTAAAATAATAGCTAAAGTTAACAATTAAACATAAAAGAAGAATTACAGTTTAATTAAACATAAAAGAAGAATTACAGTTTAATTAAACATATTTTTTTTCATTTGAAAATGTCGGGAATAACACTAGGAAAGCGTATGATTATCCATGTTCCTAATAGTTGACCTAATCTCCCATTTAAGTCCTGATATCAAACGTGTGGGTGTGCTGCTTTTGTAGGTGGGATGTAAAATACCAGTAAAACAAACCAGACCAGTAATTATATATTTGTCCAATAATCGGCACCAGAATAACCCAAAAGGGCTGGCAAGGCCATGTTCTTATTCCTAACTCCTAAGTTTCACTTTTGAAACAGGTGTTGTCAACTCTATGAGACGAATTCACTGGGTTTTACCCGGACTTTAAATAAGTTTTGTGTAGTGGACTGCAAGATTGATCTCTGAAGAAGTAGTTGAAACTAGCATAAGCTACTTCGAATACAAAAATAATAAACACCAAAACAATAATGACAAAAAAGTTTCGACATCAAAGCATTTTAAATCTATTCCGTGTGCCCATCACTTGACCTCACCTATATATACTATTCAAGAACCTCACAACTATCTACACATCTTATTACCAATAATCAAAAGCCACTGCAAAATCTCCAATCACCCACCTTATTTTGCTCAGCTACCATACACTGCAATTATAATCCAAAGACACAATGTTTTGGCTATTTTTGTTGTTAAAATTAGCCACCATATTGTTCTCTATGGTGAATTCTAGTCCTCCGGAAGATCCCATCAAGTGCTCATCTAAAACCAAAAATTGCACCATCACAAACTCCTACGGTATCTTCCCCGACCGAAGTGTGTGTCGTGCAGCAGAGGTTGCTTACCCCACAACAAAAGAAGAGCTCATCTCAGTAGTAGCAATGGCAGCAATGGGCAAAAGGAAAATGAAAGTAGCAACTCGTTTCTCCCACAGCATCCCAAAGTTTGTTTGTCCTGATGGGGAAGATGGGCTTCTTATAAGCACCAAGTTTCTGAACCGAATAATAGAGATTGATCAGTTGAGAATGACAATGAGTGTTGAGAGCGGAGTGACACTGAGACAATTGATTCATGAGGCAGCCAAGGTTGGGTTGGCTTTGCCGTATGCACCATATTGGTGGGGCTTGACCGTTGGTGGCATGTTGGGAACTGGTGCACATGGTAGCACCTTGTGGGGTAATGGGAGTTCCGTTCATGACTATGTCATTCAAATTCAAATTGTCACTTCGGCTGGACCTGAGGAAGGCTATGGTAAGGTCCGGACCATTGTTAGTGGTGAACCTGACCTGAATGCAGCAAAAGTCTCCCTGGGAGTCCTTGGTGTTATCTCGCAGGTATCCTCTCATCACTTGATATTAGCATTCTATTCAACCTACTTAATCTGATAGGGAAGTTGATTCGGACTATTGATCATCATGACTTTTAGCATCCTAATAATAACGTTTCAAAAGAGGCAATCACACCACTCAACTGAATATTGCCTAATCTGTACTCATACTCTCCTAAAATTAACATTTCTAAGTATGTTTATGATGTCATTTCCCGCTCAATATGTAAAAAGAGTTAAATTTTACCCACTAAGAACTAGTTATAATCACATCATAGTTGTTGGAAGGAAACAGACAAAGTAAAGGAAACACTAGCCCCATAATGATTATGTTCTGGAGACATAATCACATCAAGTCACTAGCGACAAGTTAAAGTATTTAAAGATTTGGATTGATAGACATCAAACGTAAGTTACACAAGAAATCCAATTTATTTGTGATTGTTTCTAGGCCAGTCTATGGCTTTGTACAACATGACACCTGAGCCTAAGCATAAAAAATACAGGTTACTCTGCAACTGCAACCTCTCTTTAAGCGATCGATCACGTATTCAATGAAGAATGACGTAGACTTGGGAGATCAAGTGGCAAGCTTCGGCTACCAACATGAGTTTGCAGACATGACATGGTATCCAAGTCAGGGAAAGGTGGTGTACCGGATTGATGACCGAGTCTCCTCCAATGTCTCAGGCAATGGTGTCAACAACTTCACAGGATTCCGCTCCGTGCTTTCAACAGTACTGGCAATCTCTAGAACTACAGGTTAGCTTATGCTCACTTTAAATATAAGAAGGATATAGTGTTGGATAGTTTGAAGGTCCTTCTTGGTTGATGAACAGAGGAAATTCAAGAATCGGAAGGAGACGCTAATGGGAAGTGCACCAGTGGAAAACTCGCTGCCTCGACTCTCACCATAAGTGCCTATGGCTTGACAAATGATGGTAATTCATTTCAAACCTGAGCGTCAAACTTTGTCAAGCAGAGGACAAAATAAATAGCATTCTGAATTAAAATTAAAAACACCAGTTGGATGCTTAAAACTCACAATTACATTAACTTGGGTGGTAGCCGATTCCATGTATTGGAATGATGGTTACAATATGCTTTGATATATTTAGATCGTGGATGTCATGTTAGATATTGGAAGTCATGACGGAAGAAAGGAAAAGGAAGAAATCAAAAGCTGAAAAGTCCTTATCCCCCTATTTATTTTAAAATCTGATAACCAAACAAGGGAAAAGACCTTATCATAAATACACATTTTTTCCCAGCCTTTTCCTTTTCAAGATCCCCTGATAAACACAAAAACTATGAGGTAGTTTGGTGCCATTTCATTGTTTCCCATAAAAATCCCAACTGGAAATGAGTATTTCTTAACTTCCATCTGCATGTTGTTTACTTATCCAGATAACAAGTGAAGCATATTTTCCGCGTTTCCATTACCAAGCCTACATTTGGAATAAGTATTAAAACAAAAATATGCTCCAAACATGTTTTTTTTTTGTTAACATCAATCATTCTTTTCAACTAATGTTGTAGAACATCAGTCATTCTTTTCAACTCTTGAATTGATTAACTCCTAATTTATCAGGTATTTTCTTTACTGGCTACCCCGTTGTTGGATATCACAACCAACTCCAAGCCTCGGGAACTTGCCTTGATAGCCTTATGGATCAAAGAATAGCATCCTGCCCATGGGACCCAAGAGTTAAGGGACTCTTCTTTCACCAAACTACTTTCAGCATCAGTTTATCCAACGTCAAAAGCTTCATTCAGGACGTGCAGAAGCTAGTTGAGCTGGAGCCTAAAGCCATGTGTGGTGTAGAGCTCTACAATGGAATACTCATGCGGTATGTTAAGGCTTCAAGTGCTTATTTGGGAAAACAAGAAGATGTTGTGGACTTTGATCTCACTTATTATCGAAGCAAAGACCCCATGACCCCTAGGCTCTATGAAGACATACTGGAGGAGGTGGAACAGATTGGTTTGTTCAAGTATGGAGGACTGCCCCACTGGGGCAAGAATCGGAATGTTGCATTTGAAGGAGTAATCAAGAAGTATAAAAATGTAGAGCAGTTCTTGAAGGTAAAGAAGATGTATGATCCACTGGAGCTATTCTCAAGCGATTGGACTGACAAAGTCCTGGGATTGAGAGATAGTGCGACCATTATGAAGGAGGGGTGTGCTCTGGAAGGGTTGTGTGTGTGCTCACAAGACATCCATTGTGCACCAAACAAGAGCTATTTTTGTCGACCAGGCAGAGTTTACAAAGATGCAAGGGTCTGTACTTATTTAACTTCAAAAACACATAAATAAGTTTTTTAAACACATAAAGGAATTAAATAAGGAAAAAGGTATGTTGGGAGCAAAGTTATATTTGCATAACAACCTTGAGATTCCAATAAGAATAAGGTTAGCACTCTAAGGTTGGAAAATTCAGATCTGTATAATAGCTTGGTGCCTTTAGGCACGGGTAATGGTGTAGCACAAAACGAATCTAAAGGCCCGAAGGATAAAAGTTAAAATGACAAAAAATTTGGGCGTGTCTTCAGACACGAGCATGCACTAGTTTATATGTATGAGAGGGAGGAATACAAGTCAAATATGGAATGTCCTAAACTAATGACACAATTAAGCCTAATTCACGGCCATACATATGCACATTAACACCCACCATATTAACCACAAGGTACCTAACACGTACTTGACGTAAATTGTGAAGATGCTTACATAAGTTATATATGTTTCTAAAAAGTCTATGGTTTATCCAGGTGTTCATTTTGTCACACACAGAGAGAGAGAGAGAGAGAGAGAGAGAGAGAGAGAGAGAACAAAGTGGAGAGAAGATCAGGTAGCAAATAAGACGAATAGGAATGCAACAGAGGGCTCCATGAAGCACAACAAAGTGGCAATAATAATTAATGTGACCAATAATCCCATTAGCTATGTCGAAGGTGAGTGCACACTTTAAACCACTAACATTTTTCACCATTTCTCTTTCTTTCCAAAATTGTGACAAATGCCTTTGGATTTGGTAACGTCTCTCTTTATGTTCATTTTCTATCAGAGATTTGCACCATCTCCATATAAAAAAATGGCAATATAACTTAGTAGAGAGATAGTACACGTAACAGTATCTATAACAAATGTAGAAAAGGTGACTTCTTAGTGAACATATATCCACTTATCATAAAGCAATGAAGACCCATCATTATTACTTCTACTCAAAAAAGATGAAAAATCATAACCCACGTGGCACAAGATAAAAAAGAGTCCGTTCATGGACCAACTATGTCCTAAGAGGAAAGTCGGCGCGTAACATTCCTAGAAAACGCAAGTCAACGATGGAGAGAGCAAGAGAGAGAGAACGAGACTATGCCCACACAGCTTACAATGTCCGACCACCACCACCACCACCACCACCCTGTTCCCCATCATCAGTCCTTCCCAGAGTTGAAATAACCAAACCTTTCACCTACCTGCAAAAGAACATCCCATCAAGAAAACCAAACCAGACCATTGCACAAAACTATAGGCTGCCTCAAGAAGATCATGACTCAGGTGGATGGATGCCTGTTCACCACAGAGGGCGAACATTCAGACCAATGCAGGCCTATGGACGAGGAACCAAATACCCACACACAACCCTTTTCATTGATAACCTTCCCGAACATGCGAATAGCAACTGGATGGCAAAAACTTTCAGCAGATATGGTAGGGTCACCAACTCATACATTCCTCAGAAGAGGAGTAAGAGGTCTGGAAACAGATTTGGTTTTATAAGCTTTGAAAGTCCTACCAGCGCTGACATAGCAATAAAAAAGACCAATGGAATATGGATTGATGACAAAAGTCTCCTAGTGAAGATAGCTGACTTTGATAAGCCTGACCCACCCAAATACCCCCAACAGAAAGCTCCAGAGATGAAAGGGAAGGGTAAACAGATACAGAATCACCCATGGAGCTTAAACAATAGCCATACATCAGCTGGTCCCTCAGTTCCCTTGGACAGAAGCTATGCCCAGGTCCTCACCAATCAACACCAGGAGGAGGTTATGCATCCAGGCAAGTCCAAAACTAAAGTTATTAAACTAAACCCCACCAGTAAAGAATGGCTTATGAGGAGTGTTATTGCCAAGAGGAACATAAGGTTTTCCATAGCAAAGATTAAGGCTGGGTTCATGGAACAAGGATTAGCGGATGTCAGTATCAAGGCTACTGGAGAAAGGCAAGTCATCATCACCTTCCCAACTCTTTTGAGTAGAGATACTTTCCTGGACAACTTCCAGAACTCCATTTGGTTTTCGGAGATGGAAAAGTGGAATGGACACCCTCCATCCACCGAGAGGCTAGTTTGGCTAGAATGCAAGGGATTACCGTTGGATTTTTGGGCTGGGGAAAACTTTCTCAACATTGGTAACCTCTGGGGAGAAGCCTTAATGTTAGGAGACTGTATCTATAGAGAGGAAGATTTTCATTCTGGAAAAGTTCTCATAGCAACTACACAGCAAGGTCCCATTCAAGAAATTGTCACGGCACAAGCTGGTGGACAGGAATACTCCTTATATGTCCATGAACTCACTCAACATGGCCATGCAGAAGCAAGCACTGCAAGGTCTTTCAATGGCTTCCACTCCAAACGGAAGGCTGGGTTTCACCAGGAAGATGAAAATATGGAAGAAGGAGACTGTTTGGCATCCTACGTGGCCAACACGTCAGAGGTTGATAGGATACAAGGGGTAGACGTGGCTACCAGGATGGAAGCCCCTACTGAGGAGGCTATGTTCCCTAAAGTAGGCCCTTCAAATTCAAATCCAAGACAGGCTTTGGGGGTGGAAGCCCCTACTGAGGCGGCTATGTTCCCTAAAATAGGCCCTTCAAATTCAAATCCAAGACAGGCTTTGGGGGATTCCCAACACCTGCCGAAATCTTCTACAGTGATACACTCCAAAGGTCAACCTCTGGAAAGACATATGCCGAAAGCTGCTCAAGACAGGTGCATGGAGGTTGACAACGGACATGGGCCTGGGAATTCATCAAATGGGCCTCATTGCCAAGCGGATCAAGACAGGCGCTCGGTAATGGGCAATGGACTTGGACCTGGGATTTCATCTAATGGGCCTCCTCACCAAGCGGTTCAAGATGGGTGCATGAATATTGACAATGGACTAGGGTTTGGGATTTCATCTAATGGGCCTGTTTCACCAGGCCCTCAAATTTCACACGATCAGTTTGGATATATGGAAGCAAATCAGACCAGACCAAGGCCGGAATGCCTCTCTGGGAGTGAACTCCAGTCTTTGCCTGGCATCTCCATTATGATTGATTTAAACAACGCAGCCCACAGGAAAACAAGGAGAAAAATCCTATCCCAAATCAGTGAAGACCCAGATACAATCAACTCCCCAAACACAAGAAATGAAGCAATGCCATCTATGGAAGAGGAAGAGGAAATTTCTAATCATAATGTCTCTGATTCTAGCATAGAAGAAGAGATATCCAATTCGATAAGAACGGCCAAAATGTTGGGAATTAGCTTAAATGATGCGGATAATGAAAGGTGGAGAGGGATGATAGAGGAGGAGGCAAGGGACTTTGCCCAGACCAAGCATTAGCAGGATCGTTGATCAGGTGACCTCTAATCACAGCCAGTTTCATGAAAATTCTAACCTGGAATATAAGGGGTATGGGAAACAATAGGAAGAAGAAGGCCTTGGGGAAGTTAATCAAAAATAAGTGCCCAGATATTCTTTTCATTCAGGAAACTAAGCTCCAAGATTTTGAATTGTGGAGGGCTAAACGGCTATGGAAACTCTCAGATTTTGGGTTACTAGTCAAGGAGTCAGAAGGGGCTTCGGGTGGGCTTATTTCAATATGGAATTCCAGTTTCTTCAAGCTTAATTCTCACATCTCCAACAAGCATTTCATCCTCGCTCAAGGTTCAATTCAGGGCAATTTTGAATGCTGTCTAGTAAACGTTTATGCTCCTAATGGCATCTCGGATCGAAAACTACTCTGGGAGGAACTTGTTCTCCTCAGACGGTCTTCACCCCTCCCCTGGCTTTTGGGGGGGGATTTTAACGATGTAATTTCAGTGGAGGAAAGAAAAGGGGGGTCCGGGGGTGTTTCAAGAGGAAGCAAGGATTTTATGGACTTTATTAACCAGATGGGTTGCTTTAACATTCCTATGCACGGTAGGATGTTCACTTGGTCCAATTTTCAGACTAACCCTACTCTCTCAAGACTAGACCGATTCTTATTCACTCAGGAGTTCGTGGACAAGTTTAACTTCACTCAATGGGGACTGCCTAGAGTCACATCGGATCATGCCCCAGTCTTTCTCACGGAGGAGAATAAAAATTGGGGGCCAAAACCATTCAGAGCGTGGGATTTCTGGCTTGACATTCCCAGGTGCTTAAAACTGGCAGAGGAAGCCTGGTCCTCTGAAATGGTGCAAGGTGGGGCAGGGTACAAAATTACAAGGAAATTCCAGAACATGAAACTGAAATTAAAAGATTGGGACAAGAATGAAGTGGGGATTCTCTCAGCCAGAATTAAGGAGGCAGAGGAGAGATTACATCAGCTGGATTTATTGGGGGAAACAAAGGAATTAAATGAACAGGAACTTCTTTCAAGATCAGAGGCGAAGTCAGAACTCTATAATCTGACCTTATGGGAAGAATCTTATTGGAGGCAAAGGTCCAGGGTCTTATGGCTCAAGGAGGGGGATAAAAATACGAAATTGTTTCAGCTTACAGCCTCCAATAGGTTTTGCAGGAACTCAATGGCATCTATCCTATATGAAGGGGTTGTTTTAACAGAGCCAATCTCAATCAAGGAGGCTGCCTCGGCTTTTTTCAAAGCCAGGTTCCAGGAAGAGATTGCTCATAGGCCCCATTTGAATGGGCCTTTCCCGAATATGCTTACACCAGTTGAGGCCTCATCCCTAGAAAAGGTTTTCTCTTTGGAAGAAATCAGAGCTGCATTGAAGGATTGTACCAGTGCTAAAGCACCTGGCCCGGACGGTTTTAACTTCACTTTCCTCAAGAAAGCCTGGTTTTTCATGGAACAGGATTTTATGGCTTTTTTTTAAGGAATTTCACTCTAATGGGAAGCTGGTTACTAGTCTTAACTCAACTTTTATCACCTTGATTCCTAAATTACAGGGGGCTAACAATTTCAGAGAATTCAGACCTATCAGCCTTATAGGAAGCTCCTACAAATTGCTTGCCAAAACTCTGGCTACCCGGCTCAAACCTGTTATGCCAAGAATCATAGGACCCTCACAAGCGGGGTTTATCGGTGGAAGACATATTCTTGATGCAATTCTTATTGCTAATGAAGTTATACACTGGTGGAAGGCAGCGCATCAACCAGGTATTATACTCAAGCTTGATTTCGAGAAAGCTTTTGACAATGTTAACTGGAATTTCCTAATTCAAATGTGTGAGAACTTGGGTTTTGGTGCTAAATGGGTATCTTGGATTAAATCATGTATATCTACCACATCTATATCCGTTCTGGTTAACGGATCCCCCTCCCCTTTCTTCATACCCTCCAAAGGTTTGCGGCAGGGGGATCCCCTGTCGCCTTTCCTCTTCAACATTACTGTCGAAGCTCTGAACATCCTGTTCCAGAGAGCTAGAGAAGTGGGGATAATCAGAGGAGTGCAGGTGGGAGATCAAGGGGAGATATTGTCCCATTTGCAATTTGCGGACGATACACTGATTTTCGCAAATGTGAACTTAGAAGAGCTGAAATCCATCAAAAGGGTTCTACGGTGTTTTAACTTCCTCTCAGGACTAAAAGTTAATTTCCATAAGTCAGCTATGTGTGGGGTGGGTATATCTGAGGAAGAAGGTAAGGCTATGGCTTCAAAATTAGGTTGCAAATGGGACAAACTCCCTATTGCATACCTAGGGATGCCACTAGGATCTAACCCGGGAAGGATCAGTACTTGGAATCCAATTCTAGATAAGACCAAAGCCATTCTTACTGGTTGGAAGAAAGGTCTTCTTTCTCAAGCGGGTAGGCTTACTCTCATTAAAGCCAATCTTTCTAATTTGCCCCTATATTACATGTCTCTCTACCGTATACCAATAACAGTGGTCCACAGCCTAGAGAAGTTACAGAGAGATTTCTTTTGGGGGGATACAGAAGATAAAAGGAGGATTCACTACTTAAAATGGGACACCCTGAGAAGAAACAAGAGATATGGGGGGCTGGGCATTAAGTACTTTACCATCCAAAACAGGGCATTGCTCGCAAAATGGTGGTGGCGCTTTAGCAAAGAAGAAAATGCCTTATGGGTTAAAGTGATAAGAAAGAAATATTTGATTCCCAACTATACCTGGTTACCAATTTTACCAAACCACAATAGGGTCTCTTTGATGTGGAGGCATATCTGTTCATTGGGAGTGCAAAGTAGTTTGGGGGAATTCTCAGAGATTTTACAGCAGGGCTTCAAGATAAAGATTAATTCAGGCAATAAGACTCTATTCTGGAAGCACCTATGGGTCGGGGATCTCAGCCTTCAAGAGCAATATCCCAGGCTCTACTCAATTTCTACCCAGCAAGATGATTGTGTATCTACACTATGCATCAGAGGTCAATGGGATCTTCAGTTCAGAAGGAGCCTATTTGAGTGGGAGAAACAACTCTATGAGGAACTCTTGACAGTGATTCAAGAAAGAATGCCTCAAAGTCCTTCTCAAGATGAAATGACATGGATCTGGGCAAAGGACCTAACCTATACAGTGGCCTCCGCTTATCAAAATTGGGAACAAGTCAAGTACAATTCAATGGAGGTTGGGACTCATATTTGGAAAGGGATTAACCCCCCCAAAGTGGAGCTGTTTGTTTGGTTCGCGGCCCAAAATGCAATAGGGTCTAAATGTGTATTGTACAACAGAGGAATTAGAGGAGAAGAGGAAGACTACCTCCTATGCAAAGCATGCAATTCTGTTGAAGAATCAACCAGCCACATTCTGATATCCTGCGAGTTCTCCTGGAGAGTTTGGGGTCTAGTACTGGAATGGTGGAGATTGTCCTGGGTCTTCCCCTCTTCGCTGGAATTGATCCTCGTCAGCAAACCCGGACTCCATCTGAACCATTTTGGCTCCACCCTTTGGGTGACGACGATCTTTGCAACGCTCTGGTCCCTCTGGATTGCACGTAACTATCTTCTCTTCCAAAATCAGAAAATTAGGGTGGAGGAGGTGGCTCATTTCATCAAAATTAGGGCTTTCTCTTGGGCGAAATCCAGGCATCCAGGCGTTCAATACTCAGCTCAGGATTCTATTCGATGTCTGGAAGGAGTAATCTTTGACGTATTGATGTAGTGGAATTTCGTTTTGTGTATCTCAGTTTCGGTTTGTTGGAATCTCTCCAACAAACTGGGTAGGTTATGCCCAGTGTTGTTTCGTCTGGTTGTTTAGAATACACCGGCTTGGTCCGGTTTAAGTCCGGATCTCGACTACACCGGCTTGGTCCGGTCTGGGGGGCTGCCGGTCTGCATGTACTTTATGTAATGTTCCCTCTGGCTTTGCCTTTTGTTTTAATATAAATTCTTGTGTTTAGCAAAAAAAAAACTATGTCCTAAGAGCATGTCCAAGAGTTCCTAACTAAAACATCTAGCCAATTATCTATTTTTTTTAATTTTAGCTAGTCACATGTCCTCAATATTCATCATTCCAACAATTCTATCTAATATAACTGTCGTCACTTTTAAATATTATTTTTTTCTAAAAACAAGAGAAAGAGAGAATTGAAGAGTTGGGATTAAAAAATATAGAAGTATTTTAATGAGTGAATAGTGACTAAGGAAATTAAACTAGGTATTGTTCACAAAACTATTATGACTAGTCTTAATTGAGCCTCTTGGAGAAGTTTTTTTTGTTTTTTTTTTTTGTTGGGCTATGCAAAATAGCTAAATGGATCATTTAGCTTTGCTAAACAAAACCACCTATCGAGTCAGAACTCGTACTTGTTGGTAATCGGGTTTTTCACAAAAAAAAAAAAGTTTTAACATTTTTAAGACTCGTTAAGTTTTTAAATTAAACTCGAACAAGTAATTACTTGACTTATAATGTATAAAAAATTCAAACTACTCGAGATTGACTTGTGATCGGCTCGATTAAAGATCGTTGAAGATCGGTTTGCCTCATACACAAGCAAAGTTTAAACTTGTTTTTAAAACTTTGTTAAATTTTTAAATCAAACTTAAATAATTAACTGTACTTCTATACGAATTGTTATCCGCCCTCTGTGTAAAGAGGGGCACGGCATGCATACAACAACACAAACCTTTTTATCAATTGGTAATGTGAGTAGAGCTTCTTAATTAACTTATATTGTGGAATTGTTAATAAGTTAAAAATAAGTGTAAAGAAATAATTTGGCTTCGAACAACAAGGAAAGAATGCCTCTCGGGGAGAATGAGAATAATTTGAGCTGTAGGAAAAGAAACTCTCACATTCAATTTATAGACAAGGTCCTCCACTAACTTGGCCTGGACATAAATGGTAGCCGAACAAGCCTAAGAGAGAGTAAGAGTATAGGGATGCTGGTTCCTTCATTAGCTTAGCAAAAGCTTTTGCGATTTCAGCCAAGTTTGCGCTTTGACCTGAATGACATTTAATGTCATGTACACATATTTCTATACGTATATCAAATAATAATATGTTATTTCTTATTTTTGAATTTAAATCAAGTATCTCACACCTAGTTGTAGGAGGGCGTGGCTAGAAATCTATCTAGGACGGCATGGCCAAAAATCTATCTGCTGACTGCCTCATTCCACTGGCTGTGTCAACAAGGGGTTAGTATAAAATTGACATGTTCTTCGCTATTATTGCAGATGGAAGAGGATTCACATTTAGAATGTTGTCTCATGATAACAAAATCAACCAAAATAACTAATAACAAGCAAATAGTGAAAAGAAGGGCTTACAAAATGGAGAGAATATAAATAATAAGGAGATGAGAATTAATTAATTTTATACAAAAAAAGGGGATTACATTAATAAGATCCACTACATTACAGAATGAGATAAAATTCCATAAGGAGATGAGAATTAATTTTATTTTTGGATGAGAAGGTAGACAACAAAAGCAACTCATTAAGTAGCTAATATGTAAGGAACAAAGTGAAGAGAATATAAATAATATAGTTAATATTTTTTTTAGTAATTTAAGATTTTAGACGAGTTAATGATTAACAAAATGATAGGATATCAAAGCACCTGCAATCCAATCTCACCGCCTATCTCTTGATTAAAATATTTCTACATGTATTTAGCCTGCTAATTGTAAAATAAAATCTAACTATACATGAGTGGGCGCGTTGAAAATACAAATAATAAAATTCTCTCTCCGTAACAACTTAAATTCAAAAAAAATTCAGAATTAATAATAAATAGTCTCCCTAGTCTAGTTCAACATTTAATCCTGGATAAACATTGGATAATAAAAACTAGGTGTAACACCTCGATTTCTAGGAACATTAATTTTAATCCTTTTAAATCTTATTTTAATTTATAAAAATAAGAATTAAAAGAAAGTCTTCATTTATTAATAATCACCAGATGTTGTAACTGAGTTTTCAAAGTGCATAATTAAAAACGACAGAAATATCCTTATGCTTTTATATTATTTATTGCAAAATATATTAAACAACAGAGTAGCTAAAGGTATGGCAGTCGTGTATTGAATTCTTCTTCCGTGAAAATTGGCTCCTCTTGCTCAGGCGGGAACTTCGTCTGCTCGTCTCCATTTGGCATGAAACGCCAAGGGTAGAGAAATTGTTCCAATGAGTAATGAAATTCAGTAGGAAAAAATACCCAAAAATCAACCCATAGAAAATGTGCGTGCCTAACAAGATATAATGAACATTATAAATGATAATAGAATAATCTATAAACTGAAATACAGAAGATAAACACATTAGTATGTTATGAATTTGTTCTTTTTAAGTTTCTAGGAATTCCACTATGAACTCTATTTCCTTCCAAACTATCAAATATAGAATACTCAGTTGATATTGACTATTTCTTACTTACTCAGGGCCCGTAGTCTGAGATTAGTACTTGACTTGAATACTAACCCGGCAAGAAATGAACCTTTTATCATTTACTTAGATCAATAATGTGACATCCTATTCCATATCGAAAGTTTATATGGGTGATTTTGGGTATATAATGAACCATGTATGCTACTACTAGTAACCTGGGCTTAAGTATTTTGAATTAGTTTGATTAGGCTCTAACAAGTTATTAGGTTAGTGGTATTTATGGGCGTTACAAATGGTATAAGAGCGACCCTTGTACACTATCGAGTGTGGACTTTGTTTGATCACTCGAGAACAAACCCGGAGTTAGGCCGTGGTGACTCTAGTGTTCAACCTTGCGAGGGTACAAGATCTTAAAGGGGGAGAAATTGTGACATTTTGTCCGACATCGACAATCTACATGGGTGATCTTGGGTATATAATAAGTTATATATGCTACTACTAGTAACTTGGGCTTAAGTATTTTGAGCCACGTAGTTAGGCTCCGACAAGTTATTAGACCAATGGTATGCATGGGGTGTTACAAATAATTAACTCACCCTAGCTAGATATATCCAACCGAACGTAACGTCACCAGATCAAGTACCAACAAACATTAACTACTTTACCTTAATTGGTTCAAATACGCCCAAGACACTAGTTGTCACTCCCTCGAGGTCTAGAATTGCCCTCGCAGATGTCTCCAAAGTCACCATAACCTTCTTCAACAACTCCTAGGTTGGGTCCTTTCAACATATCAACAATACGAAACATGGGACGCTGCTCAAAAATAATCTTGCCGCGACAGACTTCCAAACCGGTTTTACTATTTTTCATTAATGTTCGCTTACTTGGCTCTACACAATTTCACTGTTTATAATGCACCCTAGCTCGACACCCTCCGCTACCTTATTCAAATGTCATTAGAACCGGTGATCCTAACGTTCATACTAGGTTTTCCCAAAAAATATCACACTTATGTCAATTCTACAGAAAGTTAGATAGCGTAATGGTTTTACCCCGCGAATTCATCATTTTTCCAATCTTTCAAAATTTCCAAAGACACAACATCAATAGCGAAATAAACACAGCATTGAAACTAAGGTCTCGTATGCTAATATTTAATTGCATCTGGGAGAAAGTTAATAACCAAACAACCAAGGTTCTGCATAAGACTATGCATGATTGTGCAATTATATGTTGTGAACTGTATATTTGGGGTTTCACCTTTGAGTCTTATGTACTTGATTTTTGAAATTTTGTCAAAGTAGTAACCTTGGAAATGGGTTTCAACTTGTGGTCTTGATATTAGCACCTGCACTGTTGACTCATAAAGCTAGCAACCATGTTACTGTAGTATGATGTGGTTTGTGTTGCCTTTTTAAATCTTTGAAAAATATTATAAAATAACTCTATCCTAAAAAATTATATTATATACACACAATACAATATGTGTCTTGTTTCTAACCTCTCTATTGTTTTCATCCTAATGTTACCAAGGCCCCATTTGGATTGTGGTATATATTGAGTTATTTTTTCGTCTTTATGTGCAATTTTTTTGTAATTTTTAATTTTTCGTTAATTTTTTGTGGTTTATTAGTTCATCTCGACAAGAGCCTTTAGAAAAATTATAAATAATTGACCAAATTTAAAAAACGTTCAAAAAAATAAGAATAATTCAAAAACAAAATTTTTTTTTAGCTTATTCGTCGTATTTAATTAGTGATATTTTTTTAACTTTTGAACATAATTTTATACTATTTAGATTTCTTTCATCAAGACGGACCAATAATGAACAAAATATTACGGTCAAAACAACAAATGCAAAAAAAAAAATAGAGAAAAAATAAATCTGAATAAATAATTTAAGCCAAATGAGGCCTAAAGGTACAAACATCTATCAAGAATAGAAAATATATTGGTTGTCGGTTTGCATGTACCGTATAAACACAATGCAGAAACTGAACACAATTATAAATACATTGCAGAAATTGGAAGTGATTAATCTAAAAATCCATAGATCTAAGGGTAAAAGACTTAGATCCCTAAGAAAAATACATAATCTAAAGATATTGGATGTAAAATTTCCTAACTCGAATGCGTGGAACAGGTGAAGATTAGAAGATGAAATGTTGGAAACTCCATACTGATTTCAACAAAGCTTTTTTTTCTCTCTCTCTCTCCCTTTCTGATACAAATTTTTTCTTTTTGTGCGTGTGAAATGCAAGAAGACAATTGGGTTTTCTAGCGTGGGAAAAAAAACTCCACGTTAAAACTTATAATTATCACAATAAAAGTCATAAAAATCCCTCATTAAAACTATTATGAAAAGCCATGAAGATCCAAATTAAAAAAAAAAATGTGATTTTTATTTCAATCCCAGAGATTCTAACGCTGGAATTTGAGGAGAAAGATAGCAAAAAAATTATCCCCTGCATCTCGCGCACTAAAAACCTTGATCTCAACCGTTCATCAAGGAAAATAAAATAATAGCTAGAGTTAACAATTAAACATAAAAGAAGAATTATAGTTTAATTAAACATTTTTTTCCATTTAAAAATGTCAGCTGGTATTACACTAGGAAAGCGTATGGGTTATCCATGTTCCTAATAGTTGATCTAATCTCCCATTTAAGTCCCGGTATCAAACATGTGGGTGTGCTACTGTTGTAGGTGGGATGTAAAATCCCAGCAAAACAAACCAAACCAGTAATTATGTTATCCAATAATCGGCACCAAAATAACCCAAAAGGGCTGGCAAGGCCATGTTTTTATTCCTAAGTTTCACGTTTGAAACCGGTGTTGTCAACTCTATAAGACGAATTCATTGGGCTTCACCCAGACTTTAAATAAGTTTTGTGTAGCGGATGGTAAAATTGATCTCTCAAGAAGTAGTTGAAATTAGCATAAGCTACTTCGAATACAAAAATAATAAACACCAGAACAAGAATGTCAAAAAAGTTTTAACATCAAAGCACTTTAAATCTACTCCGTGTGCCCATCACTTGACCTCACCTATATATACTATTCAAGAACCTCACAACTATATAGACATCTTATCACCAAATAATCACAAGCCACTGCAAAATCTCCAATCACCCACCTTATTTTGCTCAGCTACCATATGCTGTAGTTATAATCCAAAGACACAATGTTTCGGCTATTTATTGTTCTCTATGGTGAATTGTAGTCCCCCGGAAGATCCCATCAAGTGCTCATCTAAAACCAGAAATTGCACCATCACAAACTCCTACGGCACCTTCCCCGACCGTAGTGTGTGCCGTGCAATCGAGGTTGCTTACCCCACAATAGAAGAAGAGCTCATCTCAATAGTAGCAACGGCAGCAATGGGCAAAAGAAAAATGAAAGTAGCAACTCGTTTCTCCCACAGCATCCCAAAGTTTGTTTGTCCCGATGGGGAAGATGGGCTTCTTATAAGCACCATGTTTCTGAATCGAATAATAGAGATTGATCAGTTGAGAATGACAATGAGTGTTGAGAGCGGAGTGACATTGAGACAATTGATACATGAGGCAGCCAAGATTGGGTTGGCTTTGCCGCATGCACCATATTGGTGGGGCTTGACTATTGGTGGCATATTGGGAATTGGTGCATATGGTAGCACCTTGTGGGGTAATGGGTGTTCCGTTCATGACTTTCATTCAAATTTGAATTGTCACTCCGGCTAGTTGGACTTGAGGAAGGCTATGGTATGGTTTGAACCATTGTTAATGGTGAACCCGACTTGAATGCAGCAAAAGTCTCCCTGGGAGTCCTTGGTGTTATCACGCAAGTATCCTCTCGGATTCTGTTCAACCTACTTAATTTGATAGGAAAATTGATTCGGACTACTTGTCATGACTTTTAGTGTGAGGACCCAAGATTCGACATATTTTTTTATTATTTTTAGAATGCGTAACTTTGAGTTTAATATTTAATGATGGTTTAATCGTAATGGATTGGAACGTTGGGACTCGATGCAATAGTTGTAGTAGTTGGAGGGAAGTTAATGTACTTAACCTAATTAGAAGTATAACAGGATTAGGAAACCTTAAAATTAGTTTATATTAAAAATACGCTGCTTGTTTTTTTAAAAGAGATCTCTAAAGCCTAATAACTTGAGAAGGTAGAACCGGTGCCTAGACGAAAGATTCGTACGACGCGATCAATTAGAGAGTTGTAGAAGATGTCAACAGCTTCGCATAGAGTTCGAGAACAGCCTTATACACGAAATATTATTCGTGGGCCTTTTGACAACTTTACCGTTTCTACATGTTTATCGTTTAAGGTAAGATTTTATATTAATTTACATTGAGATATTGCGTAGATCATGTTTTATTCGATAATATATATATATTATTTTTGATATGTGATCGAGTCGGATATATTTTGTATGAATTTTTTTGAGATGATTTGGACAGTTAGGTTGTAGAAACGAAGGCCAAAACGAAGTTATTTTGTAAAGAACAGAATCTGAAAAAAATAAAGCATTGCGATAATCTGATTTTGAAAAATTTCGTTAGGGTGGTTCTAAAACTCTTACTGAGTGTTAATTTATGTGTCTACTATGTTGGGTTAAAATGTTAAAGCCTAATTCAAAGTACATAATTCTATAAAAATCCGTGATCGAGCTGCAGTAGATTCGCGTCTGTGTAGGCTATATACAGTGACACACTTTGATAAAACGAACATAACTTTTCGTACGAGTATCAAAATTATGCACTATTTATTTTGTTGGAAACTAAGATACATAGAGATTCAAAAAATATATATTTTGTATCTTATTTTTACCCGAGCAAAATTAATTTTCCGAAATTATAATGTTTTAGAATTTTTAAGGGTAAACTTGACTGTATAGTTTTATCTACTCAAGTAACCTACTAAAAAACAGAATTTAGATTTGTATACACTCGATCTGTTTCTTACATTTTCTTCCACATAGAGTTACTGTTTGAGTCTGATTTTGACAGGTAATGATGCATATGAACATGCATGGATATTGAACTTCGGGTAAGGGATGACACCTTGGTATGAAAGCCTGTAAACTCGACATGGGAGTCTTTGCGATTCCTACGGTTAAAGACCGTGAAACAACCGGGTAAAGAGGTGGCCCAACGGTCGGAGCAGCCCGTGAACTTTACGATAAGGTCCCCGATGGGGGCTGCTCGTGGTGCAAGACAGTTAAAATTATGCATGAGTCGCATGAGAGCATGATAATGTTGTGAATATTTAGTCGATGGTTTATATTGTCCTTATGCATATTATATTGTTGATACGAGCATGCTTTACTCAATATGTCGACGTTTTCAATATAACTTCCTACTCAAACTTCGATTTATGTTTTTTCTATAAACTAACAATTTACAGGTGATGATATGGAATCAAAGACTTAAAGTTTACTTATGAAAATGGTTCAACATGTTTAGTTGGATTTTCTATTTTAGAGATATTTTCATGTTTAGCTGTTCAGTTCGAAGTATTCACGTTTTGATTGTTCATTTGTTCAGGCATTGTGGGCCCATTTTTGGTTAGTTCAAATTTGATTTAGACATGATGGATTACTTGTTATTTGATAACTAGATATTATTTATTGGGATTAAATTCAGTTTCTTGATTATAGTTATGTTAAGTTTTGGTTTGAATTATTCCATTGTCTATTTCATATCCTAGAAGTTTGGGGTGTGACATTTGGCATGCTAATAATAATGTTTCAAAAGAGGCAATCACACCACTCAACTGAATATTGCCTAATCTGTAGCTCATACTCTCCCAAAATTGACATTTCTAAGTATGTTTATGATTTCATTTCACGCTTAATATGTAAAAAGAGTTAAATCTTACCCACTAAGAACTAGCTATAAACACATCTAGCCCCATAATGATTATGTTTAGTAGACATAATCACATCAAGTCGCCAGCAACAAGTTAAAGTATTTAAAGATTGGACTGATAGACATCAAACGTGAGTTAAACAAGCGATCCAATTTCTTTGGGATTGTTCCCAGGCTAGTCTATGGCTTTGTACAACATGATAGCTGAACCTAAGCATAAAAAATATAGGTTACTCTGCGACTGCAACCTCTCTTTAAACTATCAATCACATGCTCAATGAAGAATGACGTAGACTTGGGAGATCAAGTGGCAAGCTTCGGCTACCAACACGAGTTTGCAGACATGACATGGCATCCAAGTCAGGGAAAGGTGGCGTATCGGATTGATGATCGAGTCTCCTCCAATGTCTCAGGCAATGGTGTCAATAACTTCACAGGATTCCGCTTCGTGCTTTCAATAGTACTGGCAATCTTTAGAACTACAGGTTAACTTATGCTCACTTTAAATACAAAAATGCTAAAGACACACCACTTTTACACATCGCTTTCACACATCACTTAAAATTATGTAGTTTTGTGTTGAAAAAAAACCATATTTTTTTTTGACCCATATCGCTGAAAACATATTTGGGTCTTCCTTAACATAAAACGACGTAGTTTTAAGTGATGTGTAAAAGTGATGTGTTAAAATGATGTGTATGTAGCACTCTTGCTTTAAATATAAGAAGGATATAGTGTTGGATAGTTTGATGGTCCTTCTTGGTTGATGAATGGAGGAAATTCAAGAATCGGAAGGAGACGCTAATGGGAAATGCACTAGTTGAAAACTCGCTGCCTCGACTCTCACCATAAGTGCCTATGGCTTGACAAATGAACGTAATTCATTTCAAACCTGAGTGTCAAACTTTGTCAAGCAGGGGACAAAATAAATAGCATTCTAAACTCAAACTAAAAACACCAGTTGGATGCTTAAAACTCCCACAATTACATTAACTTGGGGTGGTAATTGATTCCATGTATTAGAATGATAGTTACACTATGCTTTGATATATTTGTTGAAAAAACTATTGGAAAACCTCAATTTTGAAGCTACAAATTAAGTGGGACCAGGTCTTCAGACGGGGTGGTCCCACCTACCGTTGTGTTCGTCTCCGAGTATAGAAAGACTTCGTGTGGTTGGTTTTCATATATAATTTTTGGATGAATTGAAAATTATCCTTAAAGTGAGCTATATGCTCATCCATGAATGTTGGTAGAAGGAGGGATGTGGGTTTGTCCCACATTGGTTGGAGAAAGGAAAATCATTGACTTTATTACTATGATTTTTGCACAAGGGCTTGGCGCTTAGGGTCATAGAAAATTTGTGAGCGGACGAGCGCACACACAATTCCACACAAGCGTGCGTGCTCCCGCCGTCCGTTCGACTAACTGGTGGGTTGGGTCTTGGGCTTGGACTAATGAATATATTCATTTTAGAGAAAAATAATTCGGACTGGACTAGGCCCAACTAGATTTAATTTTTTTTAACTCATGACTCGACCCGCGGAAGTCCATCTTCTAAAATTAGATCCAGACGCACTTTTTTAAGGGACACATTCTTCTCCGATCAGTTGTAACTTTTCGGTCACTTTTTGGTCAGTTGCAAGGCCTCCGAACGAACACCTTTGTGCCTATAAAAACAAAAGGCTGTTTTCATTTTTTCGGTACCCAAAAAAAATCTTTGTACACATGCTTTGCATACATATCATTCATTTCTAAGATTACGCCATAGTTTCTTAGTTCGCTTGTCAAAATGATCGAAGCGCGGTCTCCTTTTGGTCGATAGTCGTTGTATCCTGGGAGGCAAACGTCTGATTGTCCCATTAGCACCAGTGTGGAGGACATAATTTATTTTAAGGATAGAGTATTTTACTCGCCTCGATTCATCAATTTTTGAAACCCTAAGATTGACTTCAGTAAGTTTTTGTACTTATCTGTTCTATATTCTTGTGTTTACAGATTTTGTCTAATTTATACACAAAGGAATTCGGTTTTCAGTACACTAGAATCAACAATCTTAAAGCAAATTATTCTGCATTTGTACATTTGAATTCTTTTTACTGTTTCCAAAGCCAACACAAGTTTTCCCAGTGTTGTTCACAAGTTGTTGGAGGCAGGAGCCTTATCTTAATATTAAAAACAGTGCTATTACTGTTCTGTTTTCCATAAGGTGTGTAGAATTTTTGAAATACCAATTAGGTCTTTCAAATCTATACGACAATTAGTGTTGTATTTAAGGTAGTACCTTCTTATGCTATTACATTATTGTTTGTTCCCTGTGTTGTTTCTATTTAAATTTCTGAACTGAACACGGTTGTAAGCTTGTTCCGCAATTGCTTTATACGGTGGCTGTATCGAAACAATGCCACATTATTAGTGTTACTTTTGTGCCTAACAGTTGGACAAGGCACCCCTTTGCTCATCCCCTTGGTAAGTAAATTAAGTTTTTAAAGGGTAAACTCTCCTGTTGTCTACATTGTTCTTTGAGTTGGTCTTAAGGAACCAAACACATGTTTACTGTTATATACAAGTTTCTGAATTTGGTTAGAGGAAATCAATTTGAAATTAAAATAAAAAAGTTGCTCTTTACTATATTATTTATTTTTTAACAAGAAAGTAAAGAATTATCACAAGTTGATAGTTTTGTGTTAATCTTTTTTTAATAGAAAAATGGCATCTGTTATTGAGAAAGGAAATGAAACTCCGGTTCCAAACCCAGGTCAAACCCCTCCAGTTCTGCCTCCTGTAGTTGTGGCTGCACTGGTTGCCACCAATATGCCCATCGGCCATGCTGAAAAATTAGAGAAGTTCAATGGAACTGAGTTCAAAAGATGGCAGTAGAAAATGTTGTTATATCTTACGACGCTTCAGTTGGCTAGGTTCCTCAAGGAGGATGGTCCAGAAGTTCCAGAGAACTAGGTCGACTTCCAGGCTGTTGCTGCTATTGAGGCTTGGACAAATTCTAATTTTTTGTGCAGGAATTATATTATCAATGGACTGAAAAACACGTTGTATAATGTGTACTGCTTGGTCAAGACTGTCAAAGAACTCTGGATTTCTTTGGACAAAAAGTACAAGACCGAGGATGCTGGCATGAAAACATTTGTCGTCGGTAGGTACTTGGACTACAAAATGGTGGACTCTAAATCCGTCGTGCCACAAGTTCAAGAACTCCAGGTTATTCTGCATAAGATTTATGCAGAAGGGATGACCCTTAGTGAGTCATTCCAAGTGGCTTCCATCATTTGGAAACTACCGCCGCTTTGGAAGGATTTCAAGAACTATCTAAAGTACAAGAGTAAAGAAATGAATCTGGAGGATCTTATTGTACGGCTAAGGATTGAGGAGGATAATATGAATGTCGATAAGAAGGGGACACATGCGTTTCAGTTCACAGCCAAGGCTAACGTGGTGGAACATGCTAAAAGACAAAACAACAAAACCAAGAAAAAGAAGCAACCAGACAAAGGCCAAAATTTTACTCCAAAAAATGAGAAAAATAAGAAGGCTCGATTTGACGGGAAGTGCTTTGTTTGTGACAAGCCTGGACATCAGGCTGCTGACTGTTACAGCAAGAAAGAGAATTTCAAGAAGCATCCAGCGCAACCAAATGTGACTGAGGTGCATAATGTCACATATGGTGTTTAAGAACTAAACCTCTCAGCAGTGGTTTCAGAAGTCAACATGATGGATTCGAATCTCAAATAGTGGTGGATAGATACCAGAGCCACTCGCCATGTATGCTCAGACAGAAAGATGTTCACCAGCTATCAACCGGTGGATTCAGGCGAACAACTTTTTATGGGTAACTCTTCAAGCTCTAAGGTCAATGAGCGAGGAAAAGTAATTTTGAAAATGACTTATGGGCGAGAGTTGACCTTGAATGAAGTGCTGCATGTGCTCAAAATTCATAAGAATTTAGTGTGTGGCTTGCTGCTTAGCAAGAATGGTTTTCGACTTGTATTTGAATCAGATAAGGTTGTCTTATCTAAGAGTGGTGTGTATGTAGGAAGGGGATACATGTCTAACGGCATGTTCAAAATGAATGTAATGACTAAGGTTCTGGCCTCTCCAAGTTCTAATGAAATAGACACAGCTTCTGCGTATATCATTGATTTTTCTAATTTATGGCATACTAGATTAGGACGTGTGAATTTTGGTTCTCTACGTCGTTTAATTAATTTGGACTGTTTGCCTAAATTTAACATAAACTCAGAACACAGATGTGAAGTTTGCGTTGAGGCCAAAATGACAAGAAATTCTTTCCACAAAGTAGAAAGAAGCACAAAACCTCTGGCCTTAATTCATATGGATCTGTGTGATTTGAAATTTGTGCAGACTCGAGGTGGGAAAAAATATTTTATTACCATTATTGACGATTGCACACGATATTGCTATGTGTATTTATTCAGAGTAAGGATGAAGCCTTAGAGAAATTCGTTCACTATAAGAATAAAGTTGAAAATCAACTTGGCAAAAAGATTAAGGTAGTTCGTAATGATAGAGGTGGTGAGTATGAAGCACTTTTTGGTGAATTCTGTGCTCAACATGGAATAATTCACCAAACTACAGCTTCTTATTCACCTTAACAAAATGGAGTTGCTAAACGAAAAAATAGAACTCTAAAGAACATGATGAATGCCATGTTGATCAGTTCAGGTCTGTCTCATAATTTATGGGGAGAAGCAATTCTTTCTGCAAACTATATACTGAACAAAATATCATACAAGAAAACGAATGCAATATCGTATGAATTGTGGAAAGGTTGCAAATCTTCCTACAAATACTTGAAAGTGTAGGAGTGTTTGGCTAAGATGGCGGTCCCTCTACCTAAAAAGGTTAAGATAAGACCAAAAATCGTTGATAGTATATTCATCGGTTATGCGAATAACAGCAATGCATATCGATTTCTTATCATTAAGTCAGAAATTTCAGGGATTCGCGTTAATACGATTATGGAATTGAGGATTGCTACTTTTTTTGAATAGATATTTCCATACAATAGCACACATGTAATTAGTTTCGCCAAGAAAACTGATGATATAGAAATTGATGTTGTACCAACCCAAAAAGTTATGGAAAAGGATGAGGATGAGCCTAGACAGAGTAAACGGGTAAGAACAGTAAAAAAATTTTGTTCAGATTTTCTAACTTATATGTTGAAAACTGAACCACAAAACTTTAAAGAAGCTATGTCCTCTTCTGGGGTTCCTTTATGGAAAGAAGTCATCAATAGTGAAATTGAATCCATTCTGCAAAATTATACCTGGGAACTTGTGGATCTCTCACCAACTTGCAAACCTTTGGGATACAAGTGGATATTCAAAAGGAAGATGCGGACGGATGGATCAATAGATAAATATAAGGCAAGACTAGTTGTTAAAGGATACAGACAGAAGGAAGGTTTGGATTACTTTGACACTTACCATTTGTTACTAAGATAACATCCGTTTGGATGTTGATTGCATTTGCAGCATTGAACAATCTCGAGATACATCAAATGGATGTAAAAACAGCTTTCCTAAATGGTGACCTTAAGGAGGATATCTACATGGAACAACCAGAAGGTTTTAAGGTTGCTGGGAAAGATAACAAAGTGTGCAAACTTGTTAAATCATTGTATAGTTCAAAGTAAGCACCAAAATAATGGCATGAAAAGTTTGATAATGTCATGATCTTGAATGGTTTCAACATCAATGAATGTGACAAATGTGTGTATGTCAAAAAGTCTGACAAAGGTTATGTCATTGTATGTTTATATGTGGATGATATACTGATAATTGGTAGTAATGATCAAGCAATCAAGGCCACAAAAAAATTGTTGAGCTCAAAGTTTGATGTGAAAGACCTAAGTTTGATGGTATTATCTTGTCTCAAAAATTTATATAGAGAAGATACTCGAAAGGTTTAACAAGATGACAAGAGCATAGCAAAAACACCGGTTGACTTAACGTTGCACCTATATAAGTATATAAGTACATAAGTACAAGAGTTTCTCAATTAGAATATGCTCGTGTTATAGGTAGTCTAATGTACTTGATGAATTGTACAAGGCCAGATATAGCGTATTCAATCAGTAAGCTTAGTCGCTATACCAGTAATCCCAAAAAGAATCACTGGACACCTATAATCAGGGTACTTAGGTGTTTAAGATACACCACTGATTATGGATCGCACTATACACCTTATCTAGCGGTACTAGAAGGATATAGTGACGCAAACTGGATATCGGATACCGATGATTCAAAATCTACAAGCGGATTTGTATCTACTCTAGGTGGAGCTACCGTGTCTTGGAAGTCTACCAAACAAACTTGTATAGGAAAATCCACCATGGAGTCAGAGTTTATCGCTTTAAGGCTGGTGAACAAGCTGAATAGTTACATCACTTCTTAGAAGATATTCCAAACTGACCAAAGCCTGTGTCTGCAATTTACGTACATTGTGATAGTCAATCAGCTATAGGCAGAGTACAAAGTAATTTGTGTAACGGAAAGTCTTGATATATACGTCGACGACATAATACCGTTAGACAACTAATTTCTAATGGAGTTATTACTATTGATTATGTCATATCAAAGAATAACATCACGGATCCACTAATCAAATGGTTAACTATGGATTATTTGTCAATACATCGAGGGGAATGGGGCTAAAGCTCATGTCATAAAACTTACTATAACGACAACCGTACCTAACTGATCGACTGGAGATCCCAAGATCTAGGTTCAAAGGGACAACTGAGTTGTATGTGACTTAAGAATATCACTGTGGAGACTATGTCCTCTACCCATTCTTATGATAAAATAGTGATGCCTGCAGCGTTTTAGGTTAAACAATGTTTTTAATGATTCTTGTATTTTGGTAAATCAAATGGACTATAGCAGTATACTCTTAATAAGAATCACCTATATGAATGCTATATGAATGTGAAGGGTCTGCTTTTACGAGATTGTCAAGGGCTGAAATCTCTATAAACATTCATAAACACCAGGAGCGTCCCAGGGCTATAATGGGCACAACCGTAAGAACCAAATTGCGTCAAGAAGTATTTTTAATTTTATAGTAAATAGTTACTAGCAAAAATCCCGTGTCCATAGAAGCATATTTTATTCATACAAATACAAAACTAAACGTAAGTTTAGTATGTTGAACAATAAAAATATGTATATTTTTCACACCATCAACAAAATACAGTAGTAAACTAAATCTAACAAATTGTCTGAAAGTTATGATAAGAAATTTAAGCCTCGTAATTTGACGTCAATTATTGGGCCACATTGCATTGCATTCTTGCACATATAAGATGAAATAATAAATAAAATTATCTTTTATAATATATCAATAAATAATAAAAATTATATGAAAGTATACAATAAAGGACTATTATTTGTTTTGAATTTTGTTACCTTGTAAAAGGTACATACATTCTTCCGAAAGAAAGTAAGAAAAAAATAAACTCAATCATTTTTAATTAGACATATAAGTATGATTAAAAGTAACACTTAAGCTTATGTAAAAAAAATTAAATAAAAGTACGTAAAAAAATATATTTATTTTTAATAATTTTTCTCTTCAATTAATGAATTTTTTGGGAGTTTGGGTAATTTTTATTTTTTTACTTTTGATTGCGTTCGTCAGAATGATGCCTTCATCTTTTGTTTCAAACCCTTACCCCAAAATTCATGTTTAGGATGGAATCTAGTTTTCCCAAAATTTGTTTCACTGAATTTTGTACAACCAAACAAAGGACGGTGAGGATTGAGGAGAATACATTACGTAAAAAAGATAGCCGTATAAAAGATTCTCACACCAAATTCCACAAATTACATGGAAAGTGAGAGACCAGATAAACTCAAGACATAACCAATATACCACCAAATGAGCACCGGTTAAGCAAATCTTTGGTTCAAGCGCTATGTAGGCATTTTGAGTGTTGAAAAGTAGGCAGATTTGTAGAAAAATTGTAGCCTTTCTTATTGACCTTATAACTAATGTTCTGACTTGTATTTATATTTCAGCACTTTAAACTATTGAAGTAAGAAAGAACAATCATATGAAAAAAGGGGGTAGGTTTAATGTCATCTCAATGGCAACTCACAAGCACGCAATAGTTGTTAAAAATTAGAAAATCACTTCCAAGAATCATTAAAAAAAAAGAAGGGTTACTTTCAATCGATGATGTGATTAATCCAAAATTGGATGAAAGGTTCTTAAAATATGTTGAACCAAATTACCTGCAAAAATGTGTTTGGCGTGAGAACAAATTCATTGAATAATATTAAAAATGTAAAAACATTAAAATAAAGGTAGGGTTCACCTAGCAGATTATAAAGATAGCGTGCACTGATAAGAAAAATATGTACTGATTGATCTTAAAAACTCTGTTAATTGAAGGAGTGAAAATAGATAGTTAGTCTAATGTATAAACAGATTTTATGTTTTAAAACCGAATCACTAACACATTCTCTGTTCATTCTTGAACCTCTGGGCCGACCTGTCGGAGCATGAAAATATGATGCAAAATCAACAACTTATGTAATCGGAGAAATTTGATTCTTTGAATTAAGCGAGGTCAGTATATACCTAACATTCAATATATTATCCAATACATTGTAATCCAAAATAGAAATTTCATCAACATATGCGCATTTGGTTATGTGATAAAGAAACCTTTTTGACTATATGCTCAATCTACGGTTACAAATTTGGCTATGTGATGAAAAAAATGTTCTATGTGCTAAAAATAAATTTGCGCTATGAAATTATGAAATGAATATTCACCCTAATTTAATTGAATCAATAGTTTTTCCTTAATTTATTTTCTTTATTAAATTAAGGAGAAAATATTGATTTAATTTATTTAAATTGAAAATATTGACGTAAAGAAAAATATTGATATAGATGCGCAAATCAGTATTTTCTCCTTACTGAAAATAGTCCGGGTTTAATTCCTTTACGAAATAGCCCGGGTTTAATTCCTTTACGTCAAGTTCACTTATTCACTTTCTCTCTTGGAAGTTCATTTAATTTCTAATTTATTCAATTTTCTCCTCAATTTAGTATATATAGAAAAGAAGTTATATAGGAACAAAAGAATACCAAATCCCCGCATTAGATTTTACTTTGATTATAAGTTTCTTTACACCACTTTTATTTTAAATCCCTAATTTTCTCCCCAAAAAGATACTAAATCCCTCCAAGAAAGGAAAGGATATCTTGATCGTGTATATTTTTTTATTTTAGAAATAATACCATAACAATTACATTTACTTCCAATTACAAATTTAATTTGATTTGATATTAATTTTTTATTAATACATTTTTGTTGTGGTGACACATGTCGCGCTCAGGGTGACTCTCACGAAAAGTCGCTCTGCAATAATCTATAGTATAGAAGTATAGATGTGGGCTTGATTAGTTTTATTAGGGCATTTCAATACACTATTTTTGGCTATGTATCTCCATGTAAGAATATCAGAATAGCGTGTTTTATTTAAAAAAAGTGATTACTATATTTAATCTAACTTCAACCCAATACTTTTGATTTTATTTCTATTTTTTCAAAAGCTCGCTTCCACATGAAATTTTTATTTAGAATATCCAATATTGGATGTATTTTAGAGGTAGCCATATCATCCCATTTTTATGTTATATTTTGTTTGCATTACATGGCAAAAAAACAAGTTCACATGGTCAATGAGGCGTTGCATTCTTGGTACTGATTAACTTCATGCTCTCTCTCTCTCTCTCTCTCTCTCTCTCTCTCTCTGGTGGGATAAAGTTTGATGTAACATCCTCATAAATGTGTTTTACTTCTTTTGACTTTTTACGCAATGAGCTTGATATAATATGTTCGATAATGCATTCAACCAAAATGATGCTTTTTATGCTTTGATTATTTAAGGATGATTTTCAATTTTGTTCTGATTCTAAATTTTGCTTCTTTTTGCTGGTATGAGTTTTGTGGCGAAGTGGTGGTTGATCAAACATCCATGGAGTTTCATTATCTTCTAACTAATTTTTTCTTTGCTTCCCATTTTATTTGACATTTGTTTAAGGTTCTAAAGTTTAGAATATCCAGTAGTGGGAAAACTATAAATATTCATCATTTTTTTGGTTGCGTATAAGCAAGTTAAAATATTATCAGATGTTTCTTATGGTCACTGACTGAATTTGAAATACCATGAAGGTAGATTGATTTTAGTTGACTTTGATTTGGTGTAACCAACAGTTTATTAAGAGTATTGATATAGCTGGCAATCATGATTTTGAAGATATGGCGGTTGGTTCATGACGAATCAGTTTTGGATTAACTTGATATGTGCACTTAGATTTACTTTGTGTCTTTCATAAGGAATCAATTTTGGATTAATTTGGTGTGTGTTTAGATTCGCTTCATGCCTTTAGGCACAAGTAATGGTGTAGCACGAAGTGAATCTAAAGGCACGAAAGATAGAAGTTAAAATGATAAAAAAAAAAATAAGCGTGTCTCCAGACACGGACATACACTAGTTTATATATATGAGAGGGAGAATACAAGTTAAATATGGAATTAATGTCCCAAACTAATGCCACAATTAAGCCTAATTCACAGCCATATATTAACTGGTTAACACCCATGATTGACCACAAGGTACCTAACACGTACTTGACGTAAATGAAAGATGCAACATAAGTTATGTTTCTAAAAAGTCCATGGTTTATCCAGGTGTTCATTTTGTCAGAGGGAGAGAGAGAGAGAGAGAGAACAAAGTGGAGAGAAGAAGTAGCAAACAAGACGAACAGGAATGCAACAGAGGGCTCCATGAAGCACAACAAAGTGGTAATAATAATTAATGTTACCAATAATCCCATTAGCTGTGTCGAAGGTGAGTGCACACTTTAAACCACTAACATTTTTCACCATTTCTCTTTCTTTCCAAAATTGTGACAAATGCCTTTGGATTTGGTAACATCTTCTGTTTGTGACCCAGACGTCCAGTGGTCGAAACTCGGCAACTACAACTTTGGGGCCACTGGAGGGAACTCTGAAAAGGGGGATCTACCCGGTCGTTTACTTCCAGGGCCTCGAGGATTAGTCGGCAGTTGGTGGGGGGACCCCCCTGGCATACCTGCCTTGGCCCCAGTGCCGTCGGATACCTCAGTTAGCAAAAAAAACATCTTCTGTTTGTGCTTATTTTCTATCAGAGATTTGCACCATCTCCATCAAAAAAAAATTATATACGGCATATAACTTAGTAGAGAGATGGTACATACGTAACAGTCTCTATACGTGCTGTAGGAAAGTTGACAAGTGCATGTATCCACTTATGTTAAAGCAATCAAGGCCCACCATTACTTCTACTCAAAAAAGATAAAAATGATCATGACCCGCGTGGCACAAGATAAAAAAGAACCGACTCTGTCCTAAAACAAACCAAATAATAATAGGTTATGCACACATATTCCTATACGTATATCAAATAATAATGTGTTATTTCCTATTTTAGAATTTACTATATAGTTGTATGAGGGTGCGGTCAAAATTTTATCTACTAACTGTCTCATTCCACTGGTTGTGTCAACAAAGTGTTAGCATAAAATTGACATATTCTTCGCTAAATTATTGCACATGGAAGAGGATCCACATTTAAAATGTTGTCTCATGATAACAAAATCAACTAAAATCACTAATAACAAGCAGATAGTTAAAAGAAGGGATTACAAAATGGAGAGAATATAAATAATTAGGAGATGAGAATTAATTAATTCTATAAAAAAGAAGAGATTACATTAATAGGACCAGTGACATTACAGAATGAGATCAAATTCGATAAGGCGATAAGAATTAATTTTATTTTTGGATGAGAAGGTAGATAACAAAAGCGACTAATTAAAACCACCTCTTTTTGTGGTAGTAGCTAATATGTAGGGAACAAGTGAAGAGAATATAAATAATAAAGTTAATATTTTTTTAAATATTTGAATTTTTAGACGAGTTAATGATTAACAAAATGATATGATATCAAAGCACCTATAATCGAATCTCACTGCCTATCTCTTGCTTAAAATATTTGTACATGTATTTAGCCTGCTTATAAAATAAAATCTAGCTATATATGAGCAGGCATGTTGAAAACACGAATAATAAAATTATCTCTATGTAACAACTTAAAATTTAAAAAAAATGGAAATTAATAATTTAATAAATAGTCTCCTTAGTCTAGTTCAACATTTAATGCCAGATAAACACTAGATAATAAAGATTATGTGTAACGCTTCGATTTCTCGGAACATTAATTTTAATTTTTTAAATTTTATTTTAGTTTATAAAATAAAAATCAAAAGAAAGTCTTCATTTATTAATAATCACCAAATATTATAACTGAGTTTTCAAAGTGCATAATTAAAAATGATAGCCATGTATTGAATTCTTCTTCCTTGACAACTAGCTCCTCTTGCTCAGGCGGGAACTTCGTTCACTTGTCTCCATCTAGCAAGAAACGCTAGGAGCAAAGAATTTGCTCCAATGAATAATGAAACTCAGTAGGAAAGAATACCCAAAAATCAACTCAGAAAATGTGTGTACTTAACAAGATATATATAAACAGTGTAAATGATAACAGAATAATCTATAAACTCAAAAAAAAAAAAAGATAAAAACATTGGTATGTTATGAATTTGTTCTTTTTAAGTTTCTAGAAATTCCACTGATGAACTCTGTTTCCTACCAAACTATCTAACATAGGGTACTCAGTTGATATTGACTAGTCCTTATCTACTCAGAGCTCGTAGTCTGAGGTTTTGTACCCGATTTGAATACTGACCCGGCAAGGAATGAAACTTCTACCGTTTAATTAAGTCAATAATGTGACATCCCGTCCCACATCAAAAGTTTATGTGGGTGATTTTAGATATATAATAAATTATGTATGCTACTATTAGTAGCTTAGACTTGAGTATTTTGGGTCACGTGATTAGGTTCCGACATGTTGTTGGGCTAGTGGTATATATGGAACGCTACAAATAGTATCGAAGCGACCTAACTACACGATCGAGTGTAGAGTCAGGACTTTATTTGATCATTAGGGAACAGACCCGGGGTTATGCTATGGTGACTCTAGTGTTCGATTTTGCAAAGGCACAAGGTCTTAAAGGTGGAGAGATTGTGACATTCCGTTCCACATGGAAAGTCTACATAGGTAGTTTTGGGTATATAATAAGCCATGTATACTACTGCTAGTAACTTAGGCTTAACTATTTTGGGCTACATGGTTAGACTCTGACAAGTTATTGGGTTAGTAATATATATGGGGCGTTACAAATAACTAGCTCGCCCTAGCTAAATCCGACCGAATGTGGTGTCACTAGGTCAAGTGCCAACGAACCTTAACTACTTCCCCTTAATCAGTTTAAGGACGCCCGAGACATTGGTCGTCACTCCCTCGAGATCCAGAATTGCCCTGTAGATGTCTCCGAATTCAACCTCAACTTTCTTCAACAACTCCTAGTTGGGTTTCTTTCAAAATATCAACAATACGAAACACGGGACAGAGCTCAAAAATAATCTTGCCGCTACATGCCTTCTAAATGGGTTTTATTTTTCTATTAATGTTTACTTACTTGTCTCTACATGATTTCACTATTTATAACGCACCCTCGACATCCTCCGATGCCTTATTCAAATGTCATTTAAATCAGTGATCCTAACGCTCATACTAAGTTTCCCCAAAAAATATCACACGTGTGTCAATTCTACAGAAATTTGAACAACGTAATGGTTGTACCCATCTAATTCATCATTTTCAAATCTTTCAGAATTTCCGAAGACACAACATGAACAATCCAACGGCATAATTGTTAGAAAAACTTGTGTGTACTTTTTGTGTTACCATGACATAAACAACGAAATCAAAGATAACGAAATCATAGAAAAATAAAACCTAAAAATCGCATGGAAATGATCAAGTCTAGTGTTAAAACACTATGTCCTTAAGACAAATTTCGCCCTCGCTACGGTACTCACGATTTGAATAGGCGCTTGTCTCCCAGGATAAAATGATCGAATCCCACCGAAGTAGCACTCCAATCGATGGGGCCTAGCGAACCAAATAATGAACTTATACTCTCTCATATGAAGACTCAAAACTCAAAATAATAAATAGAAAAATCAATCCAAAAATACTCTAACATGTGTCTCCCCAAAAGTCCTTATTTAACAAATGGAGAGGGCACTCTTATATAGAAAGATTCGTGACTATTCCCAATAGTCACGAAAGGAAGTGACATAACTATTCATCCGAATAGATGTCAACAACAAGACACGACTCTAAGCTAATAATTAACCCATTAAGATTATATAAAATTCAATAGAAATAAATTCTAATTGAATTTCTTCAACCAATATTAATTGAGAATTAATAGGAGTCAATTTTCTATTCACTCTTTAATGATTTTGAACAAACCGATATATGTTCTAAAATTATTTTTTTCCAACAATCCCCCACATGAATAAAAATTGGCTGGATAAACAATGCAAAAAATAATGCAGACGACAGAGAGAATACAAATGAAAATCTCCTGCATAGGATAGGTAGCTTTTGGCTTTGAACCTTCCCTTGTGAAGACTATCGGATTTACTCGCTAATCAGTGGACGTGATGCCTTGAACTGTTCAGTTTTTTGTATAAACCAAGACAATAAAATTCACACAGGATCTTTTCGAACACATTTGGCACTTACGATTGTGCCCATTTTGGCCCTGGACAATTCCTGGTTTCATGAGTGCTTTATAGAACTAAGCTTTATTGTTCTCATAGAAGCGGCCCCTTCTCACTCATATAGGTGACTTCCCATTAAGAGTATCCTGTTATACCCCACTTGAATTTTCAAGATATGAGAATCATTAAAAGTGTAGCTTACCCTAGATAACGCTGTAGGCATTACTTTTGTATCTTAGGAATGAGTAGGAGAAGTTATCTCCGCAGTGATATTACTGAGTCACGCACAACTTCGTTATCCCTTTGAACATAGACCTTGGGATCTCCAATCAGTTAGGTAGAGTTCCATTGAGGCAACTCTTAAATGATAAGCTTAAACCTCATTCCCCTCGATATGTCACTTGTTCTCTGGTCAACACCCTTGGGTAACGGATCCGTATTTTATTTTTGACCTTATGTATTATATATACCAACTTCAAATGAGAACAAGTGTTGTATGGAATTATGTCTGCAATTATCAATTCGAGACTTACCATACTACTCAATGCTTGTTCAATTAATATGAATTCTGACACAGAATTCATAATACAATATGTGAGTAATTACAAAAAGCACCTATTCCCCCACAATTATGTGACATTCTAGAATTTCGTCACATAATCATTAATACACATGACTTTGTTTCTTCAAATCATCTAGACAACTAGCATAGTCACAATTAATTACCCATACTTGTATTTACTAAAAAATAGTTGTGATAACCCATTGTGCCACTCTATCTCTTTTTTAAGAAGAGTCGAAAATAAGAAATTCTCTCCAATAGATAAATTTCGCATAAAGTAATTCATTACTGATATGCTTAACACTTCAAGCCTTGGATAACAAGTGTTAATATGACCTGTAAGGTCTTTTTTAAATGTTTTCAAGCATTGCACCTTGCAATAGGCAATTAATAGGTCTCTCATGGTTAGTATCCAACAACGTGAGGCACCAAACCAACTAGGATATTCGGCTCTCACCGAAAGACCCAATAACCCAACAATGAAGGAAAGTATTGAATTTTTCCAACGGGTGTCTCATTTCTCAATGGACAATTACAAACTAAGCACTGTATCACTTGTTAATCGACACATTTTGTCTAACCATTATCACCGAAATCAAACATTCCAAAGTGATGACAAAGGAACATTAAAGCACTGACGTAAAATTTTACAATTTCAAACAGTCTATGCGGCAATGTTAAACAAGATCGTTTTTCCAAAAAAATGTGGAATTAACAAACCTCTAGTAAATTACAGTACATGCCTTCTCACTATGAAGCACCGTTAGAAGCATGTGCTCGGGATTTACAGTTTCAAATACAAAGGTTTCATGAGTTTTTATAAATTTTCCACATATCAAGGCACTGTTTTAGTGTTTAATGTTACTGGGTGCGTTTGTTATTTCCTAATTGACATTTATTTATCAAATATTGTGTCGTTTCTAATAAAATAAAAGTCACACAAGAAATTAAGAACTTAATAGATTTTCTTTTTCCAGAGGGATATGACTCTCATCAAATAATGCCGTGTAAAACTCAAACACTGCCCTTTTCAAATTATACTTGTTTGGGGAGCAAATGAAGTTACTGCCCTTAAAGATCACATGAGTTTTTGTGCCCCCACAAAAATCCCATTATACTTAAGTCACCGTAAGTTATAACAAGGCTATACAAAAAAAAACTGATTACCGACCAACGTATCCACAGAATGCCAATCTAAGTGATGTTTGGAAAAATCGGATACACCGTTTGAAGCAAAAATTATTTTTTATAAAATTCCATGTGCCTTTTCACAAAAAGCCATGTCTTTTGAAATTATCTTTAAATTTAAATTCCTTATGATGAAAAGGTATGACTACTCATTTAAAACCTTGTAAAATTAAAAGGTCATGTCCTTAAAAGATGTGCAACTTAATAAAAAGGTATGACTCTTCGAAAGAACCCTTCAATTTAATTTAAAATTTCTAACATATTTTTCCAAGACATGAAAAATGTCTCTCATGCAAAATGCTACATGATGGTGATATGAAGTACCATTCAGAAATAATGCATTGTCGCTTTGTCATAAAGCACCGTTTCGCACAAATTGCCTATCCCGACATCCCACTCTCTACGGTGGATTTAATTCCATGTTGGTACACATAAACCAAATTATCATGTAATACGTGACACTGTGTTGGCCATAAACCAAAAAAAAAAAAAAGTAACCTATGAATATTTATGGCACATAATGATAAGGATTTTGATTATGGAAAAACGTTCACTGTTTTTTCCGGAAATAATTTTCTGTTTTCCTTGTCCAACAAATGTCAATGCACTATGGAAATTTAAACGGTGCTTTAGACCAAAGCAAGTATTAAATATCCTGGCCGTTAGACCAAAACGGCCATTCAATCATGACCCATTGAACATTCCCATCCTATCGCTCTGGGGGGTGCAATGTGAACATTCCCGATGCTTAAATGTGTACTAAACCTTATTCTATGCAAGACTACGCTGGATTGTGCAATTATATATGTTGTGTACTGTATATTTGGGGTTTCACCTCTGAGTCTTATGTACTTGATTTTTGAAATTTTGTCAAAGTAGTAATCTTGGAAATGGTTTCAACTTGCGGTCTTGATATTAGTACCTGCATTGCTAACTTATAAAGCTAGCAACCATGTTACTGTAGTATGATGTGGTTTGTGTTGACTTTTTAAATTTTTGAAAAATATTATAAAATAACTCTATTCCAAAAAATTATATTATATATACACAATACAATATGTGTCTTGTTTCTAACCTCTCTGTTGTTTTCATCCTAATGTTTACCAAGGCCCCATTTGGATTGTGGTATATATTGAGTTATTTTTTCGTTTTTATGTGAAATTTTTTTGTAATTTTTTATTTGTCGTCAATTTTTTATGGTTTATTAGTTCATCTCGACGAGAGCTTTTAGAAAAATTATAAATAATTAACCAAATTTGAAAAACGTTCAGAAAAAATAAGAATAATTCAAAAACAGAATTTTTTTTAGCTTATTCGTCGTTTTTAGTGATTTTTTTTAACTTCTGAAAATAATTTTATAATTTTTAGATTTTTTCATCAAAACGAATCAATAATCCACAGAACACTGACATTAAAAACAACAAATGCAAAAAAATAAATAAATAGAGATAAAAAATAAACCCGAATAAATAATTTAGGCCAACTTGGGCCTAAAGGTACAATCATCTATCAAGAATAGAAAATTGGTTCTCGGTTTGTATGTACCGTATAAACACAGTGTAGAAATTGAACACAATTATAAACACATTGCAGAAATTGAACGCAATTAATCTAAAAATCCATAGATCTAAGGGTAAAAAGTTTATATCCCTATGAAAAATACATAATCTAAAGATATCGGAATGTAAAATTTCCTATCTCGAATGCGTGAAATAGGTGAAGATCAGAAGATAAAATGATGGAAACCCATACTGAATTCAACAAAGCTTTTTCTCTCTTAAGACCTCTCTCTCTCTCTGCTCCTCTCTCTATACAACTACTCTCTTGTACGAATCTTTATCTTTTTTTTGTGTGTTTTTGCAAGAAGACAATTGGGTTTTCTAGTGTGGAAAAAAGAAAAACTCCACGTTAAAACTCATAATTATCACAATAAAAGTCATAAATCCCTCATTGAAACAATCATCAAAAGCCATGAAGATCCAAATAAAAAAAAAAGTTTTTTTTATTTCAATCCCAGAGATTCTAATGCTGGAATTTGAGGAGAAAGATAGTAAAAAAATTAGCCCTTGCATCTCGCCCACTAAAAACCTTGATCTCAACCGTTCATCTAGGAAAATAAAATAATAGCTAAAGTTAACAATTAAACATAAAAGAAGAATTATAATTTAATTAAACATATTTTTTTTTTCATTTAAAAATGACGGGTATTATACTAGGAAAGCGTATGGGTTATCCATGTTCCTAACAGTTGATCTAATCTCTCATTTCAGTATCAAACGTGTGGGTGTGCTGCTGTTGTAGGTGCTGCTGTTGTAGGTGGGATGTAAAATCCCAGCAAAACAAACCAGACTAGTAATTATTTGTCCAATAATCGGCACAAGAATAACCCAAAAGGGCTGGCAAGGCCATGTTCTTATTCCTAAGTTTCACATTTGAAACTGGTGTTGTTAACTCTACGAGACAAAATCATTTGGCTTTACCCGGAATTTAAATAAGTTTTGTGTAGTGGACGGTAAGATTAATTTCTCAAGAAGTAGTTGAAATTAGCTTATAGCATAAGCTACTCCGAATACAAAAATAATAAACATCAGAACAAGAATATCAAAGAAGTTTTGACATCAAAGCACTTTAAATCTACTCCATGTGCCCATCACTTGACCTCACCTATATATACTATTCAAGAACCTCACAACTATCTACACATCTTATTACCAATAATCACGAGCCACTGCAAAATCTCCAATCAACCACCTTATTTTGCTCAGCTACTATACACTGCAATTATAATCCAAAGACACAATGTTTCGGCTATTTTTGTTGTTAAAATTAGCCACCATATTGTTCTCTATGGTGAATTCTAGTTCTCCGGAAGATCCCATCAATTGCTCAACTAAAACCAAAAATTGCACCATCACAAACTCCTACGGTACCTTCCCCGACCGTAGTGTGTGCCGTGCAGCCGAGGTTGCTTACCCCATAACAGAAGAAGAGCTCATCTCAGTAGTAGCAACGGCAGCAATGGGCAAAAGGAAAATGAAAGTAGCAACTCGTTTCTCCCACAGTATCCCAAAGTTTGTTTGTCTTGATGGGGAAGATGGGCTTCTTATAAGCACCAAGTTTCTGAACCGAATAATAGAGATTGATCGGTTGAGAATGACGATGAGTGTTGAGAGCGGAGTGACACTAAGACAATTGATACGTGAGGCAGCCAAGGTTGGGTTGGCTTTGCCATATGCACCATATTGGTGGGGCTTGACCGTTGGTGGCATGTTGGGAACTGGTGCACATGGTAGCACCTTGTGGGGTAATGGGAGTTCCGTTCATGACTATGTCATTCAAATTCGAATTGTCACTCCGGCTGGACCTGAGGAAGGCTATGGTAAGGTCCGGACCATTGTTAGTGGTGAACCTGACCTAAATGCAGCAAAAGTCTCCCTGGGAGTCCTTGGTGTTATCTCGCAGGTATCCTCTCATCACTTGATATTAGGATTCTGACCTACTTAATCTAATAGTGAAATTGATTCGGATCATGACTTTTAGCATCCTAATAATAATGTTTCAAAAGAGGCAATCACACCACTCAACTAAATATTGCCTAATCTGTAGCTCATACTCTCCTAAAATTGACATTTCTAAGTATGTTTATGATGTCATTTCACGCTCAACATGTAAAAAGAGTTAAATCTTACCTTCTAAGAATTAGCTATAACACATCATAGTTGTTGGAAGGAAATAGACAAAATAAAGAAAACTCTAGCCCCATAATGATTATGTTCAGAGACATAATCACATCAAGTCGCTAACGACAAGTTAAAGTATTTAAAGATTTGGACTGACTGACATCAAACGTGAGTTAAACAAGCGATCCATTTTCTTTGTGATTGTTCCCAGGCCACGATCACGCTCGCACCCGAGCCTACAAGAATTTTGGTCTTCGGTGACAAATTAAATTCGTCTCAAAGTGCATGTTTTTCCTCTCCAATAGTATATGTGACGAAAACAGTGACGAAATTGTTTTCTCATCTAAAGATCGTCACAAAAAAGCACGTAGTGATGAAAGTTTTATTTCCTCACCTATAGTTATTGTTTTACGACGAAATATTTCGTCACCGTTTTAACATACTTTTTGTCACCAGTTGTCTGTTTCATCACAAATAATTGTTGAAAATTGATCATGTAAACAAGATAGGTGAGAAAAAAGCTTTCTTCACTTATAATTTTATATTTAAAAATTACCAAAAATAGTAAATGTGAGAACAAAATTTGTCACCTATAACTTCAAATTAAATTCAATCTGTGACAAAGCATTTCATCACCGAATTTTTTTCCAAAGAAATCTCTGCACCAAATAGCACACTTGTCATCTTTTGATAGTATTATGTTGTTCAATAAAATTTACGAAACAATAAAAATTTAATCTGAAATTAACATTAAGTATCCAAAAAACTATCATTGCACCGACAAACTTTCAAGTCAATATCATGAAATGACAATGTTAACGCAATTCATTAACATAAGAAATTCGCTTAACAAAAACAGACAAAAAAATCTTTCAAAACTAAGTATTCTGAAAATAACTCTACACGTGATGAAAAACCGCTATGTTCATGTTGTCATAGTGAAAAAAAAAACGTCTACGGATAAACAATTTGTGCCTGAGAATGATCACCACTGAACTCACAACCCTTCAACTCTTAGACCTACAACAAAAAAAGTGCAATAGACATTAGTAAAGAAAATTGATCATGTGTATTTATAGATACACAACAGACAAAGAAAACATAGAATGAAATTAAGAATTCATAGTGATGAAAGCAGTACCAAGCGATGTCCATATTTATACGCAAAATACCAAAACCTATAAAGATCATATAGGAACTTTGGAGGTATCAACTACTCCTACTAGATTGGAACCCATCATATGTTATTCAGGAACAAATAGCGGATGATGTTCAATTGTATGGATTGACCAACTTTTACTTACCATATTATGTTCGCCTCAGGTTTTCTTCCCTCGTATCTCAATTCCGACATCACTGCATCCCCTGCCATCAATAGTAAGATCAGACAACAAAAAAAAAAAAAATAGAATTGTTAATAGCTAACTCTAGGAAACAAAAATCTGGAGGCCAATCCAGAAACATATGCCAAGCATCCATAAGATAGGCAAAAATTTCCAAATAAGAACTTAAATAGATAACTTACCATATTAGTAACTGATAAAAAAAGGGTTTATGATTCATAAACCTTAGAAACCAAAAAGCAAAAGAAAAAATCATTTAAAAACATAATATCATTATACTATCTGCTATGCCTATCATTTTCTAATAAGTTTTGGTTGGTTATTGCACGAATAGTAACATTTATTAGTAGTATACACGCCGAGACAACGTGTCACGTATATTATTCAAAACTAAGAAACCCATCGGTCACAGAAAAAATGTAAGATGAGCAACAAAATGGAAGTTCTAGATCTTGAAATTGCATAGTTTAGAACCCCACTAAAAAATGACTCCAATTTCCTGAGTCACTTAGATTAGTAGAAGACAAATAAGATAAGTTTCCTCAAATTGAACAGAGCGACAAAAAAAATTGATACAAGGGAGAGTGGAAATCCAACTAGGTACAAAAAGAACCGGGTCTATTATGTATCATTCACTACTAAGAGTTGAGAGTCTTCATAAACATTACAGGCTAACAATACATGTGTATAATATGTACAAGCACATATTGGCCACCAAAGACATTTACACTTTCTCACTGGCCACTGCCACCATTACAGCCTGTTTTCGTATGACTATATATGGTAGCTTTATCAAAACACATTACAACCCCATTTTCTTTGCCTTTTTCTTCTTTCAAGTTTTGGCCTTCCAAATGAAATCAAGCATAAGAGAAGTAATCCTCCACTACAGTATGATCTAAGCGTTTAAGTTGGATTGATGACTAATGAATAAAGAGCATCAACCAATATAATGCTATAGCAAGTAATATGAAAATACTTACTGTAGTTGTATTTGCTAACCACTGATACCCCATATTTTTGTTATTATAAGGAACAAGTAACAACGAACAGACTTAGCCAAAAAAAAAAAGTAACAACGAACAGTAGGTTCTAGTTTATAAGCAATGGCTAAAACCAAAAGAAAGTTCATAACCATTAGTTTAAAGATCAGAAAAAGATTCCAGAAAAAGATTCCATCTACACAAGTAAATATATATTAGGTGTCATTTAATTGCTTAAAAACATTAAACTCAGGAGAACTGGATGAAGGTGCCGCTTATTAGTTATTTTCAAGAGCTTGTAAACAAATAAATCCCCTGTTATGCTTTATCCAATACCATGACAAGACGGATGCTAACATGGTCTCTATACCAAAAATGGAGACAAGGTATATATGTATTAGCTCCATACGAGTGCTTCAGCCATGGGTACTAAAATTATGCATAACGCAGTCACAAAATGCAAGACATTCTAACCGTTAATTAGGGCAAGTATCGAATTTGACAAAGAAGCTGCAAGAATGATGAAGCTTCGAACAATAAAGCAGCGAATCAAACTATAGAAATTTGAAACAAAAAACCCCATCACAACAAACCTGAGAGAGAGAGGCCCAGCCGGAATCGAAGAATGCAGATCGAACAATCGAACAGTCGAAGAAAGAATCATGAAGATTGTACAATCGAACATGATAAGGACTGAAGGTTTATAGGGGTCAATGTGTTAGCTTAAGTTTGAAAAGGACTTATGTGTAATTTTTGTTTCTTTTAAAATTCTGTTGCGTTGGTTAAAAGGGGGAGGGAAGAGCTGAGACGGTGTGCTTTGGTTATTCAAATTCTGTTTCCCTCTCTTTCTGTTATCGTCTTTCCCTCTCTATCTCTCTCTCAATTTCTCTGTAACCCTTGGTTTGGAATCAATAAGAGCACAATACCGAATTTGTTTTCCAAATTACTGGAAGAACATTTGTGTTCTTATCAATTGGTATCAGAGCTCTCGGTTCTTGGCTGTAGAACGAATTGAATCATGGCGGATGGAACACGATCGCAAGATTGGAGACGAATGGAGGAAGCTGTTCGTCAAAATGTTGAGAACACGAGTCAACACGCAGAAGTCTTGAGTGGAATTAAGCAATCAATTGATGGATTGACGCAACTGATTACAACCTTAAACTCGAAGTATGACGGATTGGCAGAGAAGGTAGCTTCTACACCTTCTTCTCCTTCGAATGCACCTCCACTGTTGCCTAATCCTCATCTAGTACCAAGAGGTTTCCAACCTAAACTAGATTTTCCTAAATTCTCTGGAGATGAACCGGAATCTTGGATCTATAGATGTGAGAAATTTTTCCAGTTGAACGGCATAGATGAGACACAGAAATTGCACTTAGCAACATTACATCTCCAAGATAAGGCAATTAACTGGTATAGATGGTTCGAAAAGTCTCATACCTTACGCACTTGGCAAGAATTTGCTAGAGTTCTGCTATTACGGTTTGGTGATGCAGCATATGAAGATTCTGTAGGATTACTGACCAAACTAAAACAGTGGAGTACGGTTAAGGCTTATCAGGAAAAGTTTGAGGAACTAGCTAATAAGACCAGTGGTTTGACAGAAGACTTCTTTATAAGTTGTTTTGTGAGTGGATTGAAAGACGAAATTCTTGCTGGAGTTAAGATGTTTCAACCTCGGACTATCACACAAGCTATGAGCCTAGCACGATTGCAAGAGGAAACTATTGAGGCCTTATCGAGGAAGAATAGGCCACTGTCCAAACTCCCAACCAATCAAATGCCTCACAGAAATGTTGAAACCAGTAACAAGGCAGTAGAAGCAGCACCTGTTATCCGAAGGTTGACACAACGAGAGATAGATGAAAAGAAGGCCAAAGGATTGTGTTTCGGGTGTAATGAGAGGTACTTTAAGGGACATGTTTGTAAAGGAAAACAACTATTCATGCTGGAAGCTGAGGAGGAAGAGGAAGTATATGAGGAAACACAACAAGAGTTACCTGCTGAACTGTCACTTGAGGATATTCAAATTTCAGTACATGCCTTATTAGGGGCCCAATCGTATAGAACCATGAGGATTAAGGGGTATGCCAAGAAACAAGCAGTGGAGATCTTAATTGACACTGGTAATACGCATAACTTCCTTGATTCCACGTTTGCTAAGAAGGCAGGAGTCTCTATGCAAGCCACAAGTCCATTGACAGTTATGGTAGCTGATGGAACTCAAGTTTTGAGTAAAGCAGTGGTGCAGAAGTTTCAATGGACTATGCAAGGCACTCTCTTTGAGACTGAGATGAGGATTCTACCTTTGGGAGGCTGTGACATGGTGTTGGGAGTACAATGGTTAACAACACTAGGCCCTGTACTGTGGGACTTCCAGAACTTACGGATGGAGTTCAATGCTTTTGGCCAAAAGCATATTCTCGTGGGGGGACAATCAGCTGAAGTACAGCTTGTTAATGCAAGACAAATGCAGGGAATGCTCAGTAAGAAACCGTGTGGGGTGGTAGCTCACATATGCAGCCTCCAAGCTGCTACAACCAGTAAGGTACATCCCCAATTAGAGCAGGTTTTAAGGCTATTTGCTGATGTTTTTGATACTGTAATTGGTTTACCCCCAACAAGATCACATGATCATAGAATTCCCCTCAAAATTGGTACCCAACCCCCCAGTATTAGGCCTTATAGATGCCCCTACATCCAAAAGAATGAAATTGAAAAAATAGTCAGAGAAATGCTTGAAAGTGGAATCATCAGGCCTAGTGTATCTCCTTATTCTTCACCTGTGTTGTTGGTTAAAAAGAAGGACAATTCTTGGCGGATGTGTATTGACTACAGGGCTTTAAACAAGGATACCATTAAAGATAAATACCCTATCCCACTTATTGATGAACTATTGGATGAGCTACATGGAGCCAAGCACTTTACCAAGTTAGATTTAAGGTCCGGCTATCATCAGATCAGAATGTACCCAGGAGATGTGGAAAAAACTGCCTTCAGGACACATGAAGGGCATTATGAGTTCTTAGTTATGCCATTTGGCTTGACCAATGCCCCTTCTACCTTCCAAAGCTTGATGAATGATGTGTTTAGACCATTTTTGAGGAGATTTGTATTGGTATTTTTTGATGATATTCTGATATATAGTAAAGAGTGGACTGACCACTTGCACCATGTTAGTCTAACCTTGATGAAGTTAAGGGAGCATAAGTTGTATGCCAAGATGTCAAAATGTGCCTTTGGCCAACCACAAGTGGAGTACCTTGGGCATGTGATTACTGCCCAAGGAGTGGAGGCTGATCCTGCCAAGATCTCTCACATGGCCAACTGGCCCAGACCACAATCTATTAAAGCACTACGGGGTTTTTTGGGATTAACTGGTTATTATCGAAGATTTATACAAGGGTATGGCAAGATTTCTCAACCATTGACTATGCTACTAAGGAAGGATGCTTTTGTATGGGGAGTAGCAGCTGAACACGCCTTCTGTGAATTGAAGCATGCCATGACAACAGCCCCAGTTCTAGCCTTACCAGACTATTCTAAGATGTTTGTCCTTGAGTGTGATGCCTCTGGTAGAGGGGTTGGAGCTGTTCTAATGCAAGAAGGAAGACCAGTAGCCTTCTATAGTAAGGCTTTGTCACTAAAATGGTTAGGACTGTCCACTTATGAGAAGGAACTTCTGGCAGTTGTTCTGGCTGTTACTAAGTGGAGACATTACCTACTGGGGAGACATTTTTGTATTCATACAGACCATCAAAGCCTTAAGTTTCTGTTGGAGCAAAGGGTTACCACTCCTATGCAGCAAAAGTGGTTATCTAAGCTGATGGGATTCGATTATGAAATAACATACAGGTCAGGCAAAACCAATGCAGCAGCAGATGCCCTATCAAGATTGATGGAGGATAAAGGCCTTGACCAGACTCAGGAGGGTGGCTTAACTGCTATCACCGTGGTTTTGTGTAATTGGGTCAATGCTCTCCAAACCAGCTGGACTCAGGACCCGATTTTGCAGGGGATCATTGAGGATTTACAGCGAGATCCACTCACTCATCCTCACTTTTTGTGGCAACATCAGATGCTCTACTACAAGAACAAGCTGATGGTGGGGGCTGATGCACAGCTACGTCACAAACTCATCCATGAGCACCATGCCAGTCCCATGGGAGGGCATTCTGGAAGGGAACGTACTTATTACAGACTCAAGCAGGCCTTTTATTGGCAAGGGATGAAACGAGATGTCCTACGGTTTGTAGCTGAATGTGACATTTGCCAAAGGAATAAAAGTGAGACAGTAGCCTCTCCAGGGTTGCTTCAACCTCTGCCCATTCCTGATAGGCTGTGGAGTGACATCTCTCTTGACTTCATTGAAGGGTTACCCATATCAGCTCACAAGTCTGTTATTCTGGTGGTCGTGGACAGATTAAGTAAGTATGCACATTTCATTGCCCTATCTCACCCTTACACAGCTTTGTCAGTGGCACAAACCTTCCTGGATAACATTTTTAGGCTACACGGTATGCCCAGTTCTATAGTTTCAGACAGGGACCCTATTTTTATCAGCAATTTTTGGAAGGAGTTCTTTAAATTGCAGGGTACCACATTGTGCCTCAGTACTTCCTATCACCCACAAACGGATGGGCAAACGGAGGTGGTCAATAGGTGCTTGGAAAACTACCTCAGGTGTCTTACAGGGGACAGACCAGCAGCTTGGGTACAGTATCTACCATTAGCTGAATGGTGGTACAACACTACCTTTCATATCACTACTGGCCTAACTCCATATGAAGCTCTTTATGGACAAACCCCTCCAAACCTCAAGCATTATGCACCTGGAGGAACTTCTGTGGCAGCTGCAGAAAAATTGCTCCAAGATCGGACCACCATTATTAAACTCCTCAAGGAACAATTGGCTACTTCTCAGCACAGGATGAAACAATTGGCTGATGGCCATCGGACTGACAGGGAATTTACTGTGGGAGATTGGGTTGTTCTCAAGCTCCAACCTTTCCGGCAGACCACTGTGGCTTTTCGAAGAAATGCTAAGCTAGCACCTAAGTATTTTGGTCCCTACTAGGTGCTCCAACGCGTGGGTTCAGTGGCCTACAAATTGGATCTTCCTGCTACCTCTAAAATCCATCCCGTATTCCATGTTTCCTTGCTTAAGAAAAAGCTTGGTCTAGGTGCTGTGGTACAGACTACTTTGCCTCTCACGGATGATGTTGGTCATATTCAATTGGAACCATTGGCTATTTTGGATCGCAGGATTGTTAAGCACAATAATCGACCTCGTTCCATGGTGCTTGTACAATGGACCAATTCCATACCAGAAGATGCTACTTGGGAGCCATGGCAAGACTTCCATCAGAGGTTTCCCCAATTTCAACCTTGAGGACAAGGTTGGTTTGAAGAGACGGGTATTGATAAGGACTGAAGGTTTATAGGGGTCAATGTGTTAGCTTAAGTTTGAAAAGGACTTATGTGTAATTTTCGTTTCTTTTAAAATTCTGTTGCGTTGGTTAAAAGGGGGAGGGAAGAGCTGAGACGGTGTGCTTTGGTTATTCAAATTCTGTTTCCCTCTCTTTCTGTTATCGTCTTTCCCTCTCTATCTCTCTCTCAATTTCTCTGTAACCCTTGGTTTGGAATCAATAAGAGCACAATACCGAATTTGTTTTCCAAATTACTGGAAGAACATTTGTGTTCTTATCAGAACACCTCTTTCAGAACAATCGAACACCTGAGAGAGAATCCCTGTTACCTTCGAACAACTGATGCCCGGTTCCCAGAATCCGTAATTTGCAATTTTGAATATGGGTTTCCCTTTTGTCCTCTAGGCTTTGTGAAGCACAATGGAGACACACGGACGACTGAATTTTTTAATATAAATGTGATTTTATATAGATGGAGATTTAATATATATTCTTATGTAATGTAATATTCTTATATATTCTTAACAAAATTCTAATCTGTAATATAGATGTAATTTTATGTATTCTTACATATATTTTTATGTAACTAAATTGCAATATATTATATGTTCTTACATATCGTATATACATATATTTAATTTTTCATTGTAATTTTAATATTTTAATTGGGTGACCAAGATATGTTTGGAATTTTAGATTTTGAATTTTAGGGTTTGACATTCAGGATTCAGGGTTAGGATTTTTGATTTTGGGATTATGAGTTTTGAGATTTAGGATTCGAGTTTAGTAATTCGGATTTCAACTATTGGGTCAGGATTTGATTTTCAGGTTTAGAATTTTGCGTTTATGATCCGGAGTTTAGGGTTTAGAATTTAGTGTATCTTCATCTATTATACAAATAAATTAGAGAGTCACATGCGATTCATGTGTAAGTTATTTTTTGTTAAAATTTAAATATCTTATAACATCTTTATATATTTTTTGTAATATTGTATTATTATTTTTAACAAATAAATAAAAGAAAAAATGTAGGAAAAAAATATTTACTAATTTAATTAATTATTGATATGCTCATAACACTTTATATGGATTAAAAAATTTTAAAGGTCAAATATTTAATTGTAAAAGGATATTTTTGGTAGTAAAAAAGTTGACACAAAAACAAATACCAAAATTTATACTCCCTTTGTGTGTGTGTGTGTGTGTGTGTATGTGTGTAGAGAGAGAGAGAGAGAGAGAGAGAGAGAGTGGGTGACGAAATAAATTTTCTCATGCAAAAATTTTCATTTAATAAATTGAGTGACAAAATTTCGTCACGCAAAAATTTTCTTTCTAATGGAATGAGTGACGAAACAAATTTTCTCACGCAAAAACTTTCTTTTTGTGAGGAACTTTTTTGGTCACCTATTAGGTTTAAATAAACTAGATGGCTAATGCATGCGATGCATGTGCAAGTTCATTTTTGTTAAAATTTATATAGCTTATAACATATTTTTATATATCTTGTAACATTGTATTATTATTTTCAAAAAATAAAAAAATGTAGAAAAAAGAAAAATAAAGTAATTACTAGTTTAATTATTTATTGATTTGATCATAACACTTAATATGAATTAAAAGATTTGCAAGATCAAATGTTTAATTATAGGAGATAATTTTAGGAGTAGAAAAATTGACACAATGACAAACACCAAATTGATACTCTCACTTTAAATAGAATAATAGATTGGGTGACGAAATAAGTGTCCTCACGTAAAATATTTCTTTTAATAAATTGGGTCATGAAATAAATGTCCTCACACAAAAACTCTTTTTTTGTGAGAATTTTTTGTCGTCACCTATTAGTTTTAAATAAATTGGGTGACGAAATCAATTTTCTCATGCAAATGTTTTTATTTTGAGACGAAATTGCGAAATGGAGGGAACATATTAGTGAGGAAACAAAATATTTCATCACCTAAACGTTTGTTTGTCCACTTGTTTTGCACGACAATATTTATATTTTAGCCACTAATCGACAATATATTGTGACAAAATATAATTTTCTCACCTTAAATGTTTATTCCCTTCTAATTGGTGGTGAAATAAATGTTTTGTCACAAAATAAGCATATTTAGAGACGAATTTTACGTTCGTCACGAGTATTTCGTCACAGTATCATATTTTTCTTGTAGTTCTATGACTTTGTACAACATGACAGTTGAGCCTAAGCATAAAAAATACAGGTTACTCTGCAATTGCAACCTCTCTTTAAGCGATCGATCACGTATTCAATGAAGAATGACGTAGACTTGGGAGATCAAGTGGCAAGCTTTGGCTACCAACACGAGTTTGCAGACATGACATGGTATCCAAGTCAGGGAAAGGTGGCGTATCGGATTGATGACCGAGTCTCCTCCAATGTCTCAGGCAATGGTGTCAATAACTTCACAGGATTTCGCTCCATGCTTTCAACAGTACTGGCAATCTTTAGAACTACAGGTTAGCTTATGCTCACTTTAAATATAAGAAGGATATAGTGTTGGATAGTTTGATGGTCCTTCTTGGTTGATGAATAGAGGAAATTCAAGAATCGGAAGGAGACGCTAATGGGAAGTGTACCAGTGGAAAACTCGCTGCCTCGACTCTCACCATAAGTGCCTATGGCTTGACAAATGATGGTAATTCATTTCAAACCTGAGTGTCAATTTTGCCAAGCAGAGGACAAAATAAATAGCATTCTGAACTCAAATTAAAAACACCAGTTGGATGCTTAAAACTCCTACAATTACATTAACTTGGGGTGGTAGTTGATTCCATGTATTAGAATGATGGTTACAATATGCTTTGATATATTTAGATCGTGGATGTCATATTTAGATATTGGAAGTCATAACTGAAGAAAGAAAAAGGAGAAAATCAAAAGCTGAGAAGTCCTCATCCCCTATTCATTTTAGAACCTGATAACCAAATAAGGGAAAAGGCTTTATTAGAAATACACATTTTTTGCAACCTTTTCCTTTTCAAGATCCCCTGATAAACACAAAAACTATGAGGTAGTTTTGTGCCACTTCATTGTTTCCCATAAAAAATCCAACTGGAAACGAGCCTTTCTTAGCTTTCGTATGCACATTTTTTACTTATCCATATAACAAGTGAAGCATATTTTTTGCGTTTCCGTTACGAAGCCTACATTTGGAATTAGTATTCAAGACACTGAAAACAAAAATATGCTCCAAACATGTTTTTTTTTTTAACATCAATCATTCTTTTCAACTGATGTTGTAGAACATCAGTCATTCTTTTCAACTCTTGAATTGATTAACTCCTAATTTATCAGGTATTTTCTTTACTGGCTACCCCGTTGTTGGATATCACAACCAACTCCAAGCCTCGGGAACTTGCCTTGATAGCCTTATAGATCAAAGAATAGCAACCTGCCCATGGGACCCAAGAGTTAAGGGACTCTTCTTTCACCAAACTGCGTTCAGCATCAGTTTATCCAACGTCAAAAGCTTCATTCAGGACGTGCAGAAGCTAGTTGAGCTGGAGCCTAAAGCTATGTGTGGTGTAGAGCTCTACAATGGAATACTCATACGGTACGTTAAGGCTTCAAGTGCTTATTTGGGAAAACAGGAAGATGTTGTGGACTTTGACCTCACTTATTATCGAAGCAAAGACCCCATGACCCCTAGGCTCTATGAAGACATACTGGAGGAGGTGGAACAAATTGGTTTGTTCAAGTATGGAGGACTACCCCACTGGGGCAAGAATCGGAATGTTGCATTTGAAGGAGTAATCAAGAAGTATAAAAATGCAGAGCAGTTCTTGAAGGTAAAGAAGATGTATGATCCACTGGAACTATTCTCAAGCGATTGGACTGACAAAGTCCTGGGATTGAGAGATGGTGTGACCATTATGAAGGAGGGGTGTGCTCTGGAAGGGTTGTGTGTGTGCTCACAAGACATCCACTGTGCACCAAACAAGGGATATTTTTGTCGACCAGGCAGAGTTTACAAAGATGCAAGGGTCTGTACTTATTTAACTTCAAAAACACATAAATAAGTTCTTTAAATACATAAAGGAATTAAACAAGGGAAAAGGTATGTTGGGAGCAAAGTTATATTTGCATAACAACATTGAGATTCCAACAAGAATAAGATTAGCACTTTAAGGTTGGAAATTTAGATCAGTATAATAGCTAGTAGTGCATTTTCATTTTTTTCATGCGCCAACCTTGTCCGTGCGATCTTTTGAACTTAAATTTAGATAACAATCACATCTTTTGCACACTTTATCCCATTTCAACAAAATGCTTATAAGTTCTCATGTACGCATTTTATTTATTGTCATGAATAGTGAATATTCTTTGACATATATTGAATATGTTTAATAAAATATTAAAGAAAAATTAATTGGATAGTGCATAAAATCTAATTATTTTGACAAGAAATTAGTTAATGTCTTGATTTCGAAGGGAGGTGTATAATTATTGGAGAAAAATTTGGGAAATATTCAATTTAAAATATAGGTGCATGTCGGAGTTTGTAACAATCCAGAATTTTTAAATTTAATAATTAATTTTTGAATGAGGTAAAACTTAAATAAATATTAATGAGTTTTTTCTTAAATCGTTTATTCAATTCGGCAATAAGATGCTCTCACGCACATGCATATTACGAATCTCGGGCAAATATAATAGAGTTTCATTTGTTTCACGATAAGGTTCTAATCAGATGAGAATGAGGAATCTTAAGACGATTCAAGTTAGAATGGGAAGTTTGAGCTAGGTTTAATGAAACTCTAGCAGTAGAAGATAATTCTCTGAAAAATACAAGTCAATTTTGTCTTGTTAGTGGCCAATCAAAAGGTAGGTCCACTTCGATTCTAATGATGAATTAGAATCTCAAAAGAATTGAAAAGATTAAGTCATAAAATCTATAAATAAATGTGCAGATCCATAGTGAAAGGTACAAATAAACTCATAGCTAGAGTCATTTAATTAGAGAGATTCTTGTAATCCTTATTCTGAATTAATTATTAGAGTGCTTTCTTGCCACATCGATGGAGAGTTCTTTGACGACTTTCTGCCTTGCAGATCATAGGATTCGATAGAAAGAGAGATAATTCTTGTTGGCTATTGAGGTATTAGTTTTCCATTAGATTGAGAAAATCACCCACTACAGTTGTCACCGTCTGTGAGAAAACTAAGGTCTCGCGGCAGGATTAACCCCAAGGAAATAACCAACACAAAGAACTAAAGGCATGAAGAAGTCAAAATCTCCGTCTCCGATTCTGCCCAAAGCGAAGGGTACAAGGAAGGACCCAACACTAAGACTACCGCTTTTAGACCTCACAGGGATCTTGTCTCGAGAAGAGAACCAAGATCTACCAAGTGAGGATCTACCTTCGCCATCACCAGCACTTCAAATGCAGCCGCGATAGAGGAACTGCAAAAATTGCCAGTGGACGAAATTCGAACACGGGGGGTTCTTGTTCCAGAACCCGAGATGAGGATGATATTGATTGAGAAAGGGTATGCAGGCGGGATCGAGAGATTAATAGCCTCGCATGTTATCTACGATGGGCCAAAAGAGAAATTATGGAGTTCAAAGGGCCCGAGACATGAAACGTTCCATTCACACAAAACGAGACGGGCGTTGCAGGCTAGAATTCCCATCTCTAGGGCTGCAAACGAGCCAAACTAAGTTTTGGAGTGCTTGAGCTCAACACGTTAACTAAATGAGCCTAAAATTTAAGCTCAAGCTTAGCTCGTTTGTAAACAAACCGAGTCGAGCCAAACTAAGCTCATTTACTTAACGATCCTCTTTAAATGAGTTGAGTCTCTAAAATGAGTCGAGTTTTCATGAGTCGAGTTGAGCTTTCGAGACTGAAGCTTGGCTCGTTTACGAAACGAGCCTAAAACTTAAATTCGAGCTCAGCTCATTTACGAAACAAGCCTTTAAGCTTGAGCTCGAGCTCGACTTGTTAACTAAACGAATAAGCTTAACCGAAACTTTATCGAGCCAAGCTAAGCTCACGAATGGCTCAGTTCATTGTAGCCGTAATTTCAGGACTGTTGGAAGCCGTTAGAACATTGAGGGCGCTCAAGAGCCCAAGTGAGAAGAACAATCACCAGTGTGAGGCACCTACCGTGGTACTTGAGAAGGTCAAGCTTCAATAGGAGCATCCAGAGCTCGACCTGACCTCCTAGATATGAAGGAATGACTTAATGAGTAGCTCGCAGCGTGCCAACTAAACCAAGATGCTACCAAGAAGGGCTACAACAATTGACAACTTCTCCTTTATCGAAGGAGATTGAGGCTGAGGCAATACTTAGAAAGTTTGCCCCATCGAAATTCTATCTCTATAATGGGAAGATTGATCCCATGAGCCATATCAACTGATTTGTCCAAGCCATGTTCGATTACGTCGATTGTGAAAACCTTTTTTGTTGAGTATTTCTCTTGAGCCTAGGCAAAACTACCCTGAATTAGTTCCATAATCTCCCCCATGTTCTATCAACAGTTGGGGCAGTTGGCCGATCAATTTGTTTCTTGATTTATAGCCAATTGGGCCCAAACGAAAGTATTAGATGCTCTGATGGCTATGAAAAAGCAATATGGCAAAATGATTGAGGGAGTTCGCAAGAAGGTACTGGCCCACGTATAACAAAATAGAAGACTGCAGTGAGAAGTATGCAGTCATGACCTTTCAACTCAGCTTTCCTGCATGCGAGAAGCTGCGAATCCCTCGTGATTCCGTGGAGACAATTTTTGACTTGGTGGCTAAAGTGGAGCAGTAGGCTAAACTAGACAATTAGCTACATAGAGAATCCAATAAAACGACCACCCGACACCATAAAAGCAACATGATAAAAGAGGCCAAACATCAGAGAAATAAGCTAAGGAAAGAGACAGACAAGGTCTCTTTGCTCAAAGAGAGTACAAGCCACCTTGCCCGGAAGCTTACAAGGCTGTAAAGACGGTATTCAACAGCCCAATTTATAAATTAATCTGGCCACTCAAGGGTAAGCCATACTGGAAATGGCTACAAAAGACGGGGATACAGCTGGTGATGAGTCTACATAATTTCATGAGTATATAGCTCAATATGTCTAAAATAGCATACGTGCATGAATAAATCCATATTTATACTTGATATTACATGAAATTTTATATTTGTCCCATTGTAGGTTTTCAAGTGTTAAAAGCGTCTCCAAATGCTACATTGCAATTCCAAGGTCCTAAAGCAAGTTTAAAAATTGATAAAGGCCAAAAATAAAGTGAATAGAATATCGGGAAGGAAAAACAAAAATCTAAAAAAGAAACTAAAATTCTAAACACAAAATAAGAAGCTTGGCAAATTTTTCAAAATTTACCTTAGGATGTTATGATCATTTATTATGAAAAACACAAAGATTGGAATGACCTTTAAGTGAGTTAACAATGTAATAAAACATAACTAATTCAAATTTGACACAACTCACAAAAATTTGTATTTTTCCCAATTTAATTGTTGAAATTGAGTGCTTCAAATTGGAGATGTAAACAATGCATTGATGAAGGTGGATGCAAAATATCAGGGTCTAATTATATTCCTAGAGAGCTATGGAAGTTATCCAAGTTAGTCAAGAAAATAGCTAATACCTTCTATTAATAGCAATCTATTTTGTGGACTTTTGTAATATCTTTTTATTTATTTGGACATTGTAATTTCATTTGCTAAATTTTTTAGGCCTTTTGGAGTGTTTTCTCTTGCTTATATAACAGAGTGTTTGTGTTAGGGGAGAAGAAAATAGATAGAAAATAACAAACAGTTCTCTAAATTTTAAAGCAAGTGTTGTTTTTATTTGTCCATTTGTTCTTCATTTGTTCTTAGTGTTTTTCAATATTTTTAAATTTTGATCTACATTTTCCAAAAGAATTTATTTACTTTTAGTTTCTTTTAATAGCATAGATAGTTGATCATTTTTGGGGTTGCATTTCTGGGATTCGGTAACCAAAAGACTGTTTATCAGCACGTTTTCAAGGTAAGTTCATAATTAAAGATGTTTTCCCAAAATCTATTTTTTTATATTTTTTGTTAGTTTTCAAATCTTTTTTTGGATTTAGAAGGAGTAAAAGTAGTCAAAATATATATGAGTCTTTTATTTCATAAATATGTATAGCTAAACCATTTTAGGCTAGTTCTAAAGATAAAACTTATCAAATGACTTAAGTTAGAAAATATATTCTCTAAACTGATCTTCAAGTTTGTTAAAGGATTGATTCGAAATTCTTATTTTAGAAATAAAATAGGAGTGTTAAGTTTTCAATTAGGTGTCGCCATCTTCAAAGTTATTATATCTAATACTTAAATCGATATCTTCCTGATTTTTTACCTTTTGCCATTAAATTTAAATCAATCTGAAAATATATTTTTTTGATTCAAAAATAGCTTTTCAAGAACCATTTTCTAATCTAGAATCTCTTATGAGAAACTAGAATAAGTTGTAAAAAAAATGAAGATATTAGCTAATGAAAGTTTAGAATAATCCGATTCTAAAAATCAAGCTTATTTTTCTTTCAAGTTTAAATCGATCGTTAGTTATTTTTATTTTTCAATCCTTAACATACCAAAAAAAAAAAAAAATCATCTCCCAAGTCAAGAGTTGGCGTCCGAACGCTATCTTAAGTTTTGCAAGTTCATAATTTAATTCTTATGTTCCCCGTGGATCGATACTCCGGACTCTCTGCTATACTCTATTTTTTCTCTCAAGAGAAAGTTTAGTTTTCACAAATTATTAAACGTTGACTGAGACCAGTGCTTTAGCAATGCTCTTTTGCCGGTCGGTCAAGTTTTTGGCACCATTGCCAATAAATTTACTAGTAAGCCAAAAGAAAGTGTAGAATTTTCTTTTCTTTTCTTTTCTTTTCATCTATATTCTCGTATGAAAATATAGTGAAAAGCAATTATGGGTATTCACAAACTGTTCGGTTGTTTTCCATATCGTCTTTTGAACTATGTCTTCACACCTTAATATAGATATGCGTTGATTTTTTTACTTGGAACTTGAAACAAAATTCGCACAAGGGTAATTACCATATGTGAGTACTTTATTTTGAGAAATAAAGAAATAATCAATAAGAGAAAATCAATTGCAGCTCTTTCAAGTGGAAACCATTAACCTACCCATCTAGGTAAACTAATGGTGTAACGAAAGAAAAAAAAAACGGCCATTAGGTGTTTATAAATAGATGGTTCAATCCCCTATTTCTATTTATTTTTTTACCTTTTAGTATTATTATTGTTATTTGTTCTTTAACTGAGGTGGTGGTATAATCCCTCAAATTTCTTTTTCTTTTTGTAATTTATCCAAGGTGGTGTTACAACCCTTAGGGCTATTGTTTTTACCGTTATTGGGCAACTGAGACGCTGCTATTATTGTGATTGACGTTTATTTATTGTAGCGCTTGTTGTAAAAAACAAAAAAAAAAAATATATATATATATATATATATATAACCTAATTACTAATTATGGGAGGTACTTATTTTGCAATCTATAAAAAAGGATAGTCTTTCCTCAACTACGTACGTATATGAGACGGTACTTATTTTGCAATCTAACCATTTTTTGTAACCCATGGTCATTATCAGCTAAATACAAAGTCCTCTGTTGATCCCATGTTAGTTTTAAATTCAATTCAATTTTGTTTCGCATATTTACATGGTTGATAACTTAGCATATTTCATCCCTTGTTGATTGTATTGATTGTATATACTTCATAGTTGAGAATGCACTGAATTCCTTCAAATGTTGTCTTTTTGTCACTATTGTATTATTGTTGCACATGTTATGAGATATGACTTGAATTCTTGGAGTAAAGTTCATTTAGAGATATTATTCGGTAAGATTTGGAATCGAGGCTCATATTGATTTTCGGTAACTTGCATGCCATGATAGTTTAGAATATTCAGTTGAATTCATGACATGGTTGCACATTAAGGAAGAGCAACATGTATTTCATATGCATTGGTTGGGTGAGCAAAAGATCGGGCATATGCCATATGATGTCAATATACAAGGGAGACTTTGTCAAAAAACATTCTTTCTAATGATCTTAAATTTTTGATTGCTAGGGAGTAGGAACTCTCAAGTTGAGGGATGTGATCAGCACACATATTTGCATATCCTATAGTTTGGCGAAATAGTTTTAGACTTGCATTCATAATTAATTCTAAGTTTTTGATTGATATTGCACGTAAGATATGTTTCTCCTTGTTATAGGAAAAATATGTTAAAAGGATATTCTGAAAAGTTTTTGTGACTCCCAGATGATCTATGATGTCATCCCGAGATTAAAGCAAAGTGTTGTCACGATTGAAGCTCGGGAAGGAAGCAAGAAAGTGTCCAAAAAGCCAAAGATAGCTGGTGTTGAAACTAATGCCCAGAAAGCAAGAACATCCAGATGAAGATTTCAAATATTCGAATGATGTGTCTGACCAAGGATGAACCAAGAAGTCAGAGAGCAAAAATATCTAGATGATCCCTAAAAATATCCGGATGATTGGAAGATACCAAGTCAAGGTCAGAAGAAACAGAGAAGGAAAACATCCGGATGAAAGTCCCAAACCATCAGGATATTCTATATTGACAAGCCAAAGTCAGGGTTCCAGAGAACAAAAACATCTAGATGAAAGTCCTAAACATCTGGATGTTGACTAAGTGTAGCAAAACAAGGCAGAAAACCAAAGGCACTAAAGATCCGAATGTTTCCCAAAAAATCTGGATGTTTTGTTAAGCAGACCAACATCCTGAAGAAAATCTGGATATAGAAGAATGCAGAAAAAAGAAACATCCAGATATTTACCAGTAACATCCGGATGTTTAAAAGACAGACTGAAGACTAAAAAAGACAGATGAGGGTAACATCCAGATGTTTGGCAGTAACATCCGGATGTTCTGTTCACGAATCAACCACTTTTTTAATTTTTCTTGGATCTTTCAGCCACTATTTTGGACCATTTTTCAAGGAGAATACCTCGACCACCATGAGGGCCAATCAAACAAGGTTACGTCAACCAAAAAAAGAGTCAAATGATGATTGAAATTGTCTCTTCAGCAAAACTTAAAAGCTAAGCAAAAATTTGTCAAAATATTTTGCTTCAAAAGAAGAAAGTTTTTTTCTATAAATAGGACCTTTTGGTCTAATGAAAATGACAACTTTTTTATATACAATTTTAGATAAGGAGAGATAGCTAGAGATAGAATTAGAGAATTATCTTCAATATATTTTAGTTGTTCAAGTTTTGTACTTTAAAAGTTAAATTTTATTTTGTTGTTATCTTGCACTCTTACTTTTCAGTAAGCGAGTAGAAAGTTGTCTTCATATTGTACTTCATTATTAAGTGTACTTGTTCAATTCAAGTGAAAGTTTCAAATCCAATTCTAGTTTTCAATCATGTTTCCTAAGCTTTCTCTTTTGATTTCAATTTTCTATTTAAGTATGCTAGGCTAAACTTAGAAGGCCTAGTCATGAGATGACCTTCATCTCATGGCTTCAGCATGGATATCTCTTCAAATAATCTTCATAGCATGTAGAAGGTGAGTGGAGTTCGAATATCAGAACCTAGAGTGGAGTGTTATAGCTTTAATTGGTTATGCCCGAAATCAATTCTGGTATATCAAGGGAGTTGGGTAAAGCAAACTCCCTCCTTATCAATACTTGGTTCCATATCCTTCATATTTAGGCCTATTGTCTAGAGGACAAAACTAGAGCTTCAAAGATTGATTTTTCAACCAAGATCATAAAGCTTTAATTATTGATTGAGTAGTGAGAAGGAGACATCCTATGTTCAAGTCAGGAAAAAAGTAACCCCCATGACTATACCTATTTTCTTTCATTAACAAGTTATGTGTTAAGTATTCTATTTTTTGTTCTAATCCCCAAATTCAAATTAAAAGGAGTGGCGTACTCAATGCTAAAGCTCAGTACGAAAGCGTTACTAGCTCAGTAACCACCTTCACGGTGGGTCAATACTTGGACTTCACTGTAATACAATCCATAAGAAAAAGAGCAAAGTTTAAATTTTATAAACTCTGACCGTGCCTAGCGCCGAAATGATGTACTAAATTGGGACAGGTCAAGAGGCACCAAGTTGAACACTGGCATCACATTCAGAAGCTTGGGCAAAAGAGAAAGGAGTCGAAAAATCACGAAAATAAAATAACTTTCATAGAAAATGATTTTTAGAGGGGGTACAATTTCCCCACAATGTTGCATTAGTGGTGACTTTCATGCTAGGGATGTTGGACACGGAGAGAATCATCGTCGACCAACGAAGCTTAACAGAAATTCCTTCTTTTAGAGCATTCAAGAAATTATAAGGACTCATTCAGGCTAATCTGAAGAGAGTAGACATCCCTCTTATCGGCTTCAACGCAAAACTAGTTTGCCCATTGTGGCTTCAGCGCAAAACCAGTTTGCCTATTGTGGCTTCAATGCAAAACCAGTTTGTCCGTTGTGACAAGTTCCCATCTTAGTTTGGGAAAGAAAGGTAACACTAGAAACAACTTTTTGGTGGTAGATTTACCATCAGCCTATAATGCTATTGTGGGGAGAACATGGTTGCATGGGATGGGGGTCATACCATCCACTTACATCAAGTCATCAAGTTTTTTTTGGGAAAGAAGAGAATTGAATGTGTTCGGAAAAGTCAGACTATGACTAGAAGTTGTTTCGTGACCTTTGTAAAGAAGAACCCAAATGCCAAACACGTGAAGTCAATTGAGGATTCCAGATCATCCGGTTTGGAGGACGTTGGAAGGATCCCAATGATATGGTGGTTGAAAAGTTTAAAAAGGTACCAACACACGAGACAGATTCTGAGAGGTTCTTTCTTATTGGAGAGGAACTTCCTATGTTTGACAAGTCTTATTCAGGTCCTCATGGATCATATAAACGTGTTTGCCTAGACACCACAAGAGATGCTTGGGGTGGACCCAAAAATCATCTGTCACTATCTGAACGTCAACCCCGTGCACAAGTCTGTTTGCAAAAGAGGAGAAGGTCGGCAGTTCAGCACATAGAAGTTGTGATTGAAGAAGTTGATCGGCTACTGGAAACTGGGGCTATACAAGAAGTATATTACTCACAGCGGCTGTCAAACACCGTTGTTGTGAAAAAAAAAATAAGGGAAAACGAAAGGTCTATGTGGACTTCACTAATCTGAACAAATCATGTCCCAAAGAAAGCTTTTCACTCTCGAAAAATCGATCAGTTAGTGGATGCCACGATAAGTATAAGTGTTACCACCCAAAACTAGGGCTAACACTAATGACCGGTCAGTAAGTCTATCTCACCACAGACCTTCCATATTGCCCGTTATGAGACTAACTTCTTTAATAAGAAATGAAATAATGTTGAAACATTATTGAAAATATATGCCGGAGCTTCTATAAAAATTGATCAATAAATAATACAATTACATAGATATTCTAGGACCATAATAAAAAGAAAGTAAGCAATAAATATAATTGCAACGGTAATCCTAAAATCATGACGTAATAACTTTATCACATATTTAGAATGAAAATTACATAAAGGTAATCAGTTCGAGATTTGCAGCATTAATCCTTCTTAAATGAGATTTCTTGAAATGGTTAAAACACTTCAGGTGAGAATTTCGAATATCAAAGTTACAGATTTTTGCCATGAAGAATTTACACTTCATAGATACCTTTCAAAATCAGAGTAACAACATAGTATCAATTTTATTATAAGATTCGACTACAAACTCGAAATGTCTAAACTTGTAGATCAATATCATAATTTATAAAAAAAAACTTACTAGGATAGCATTCAATGGTTTCTGACCGGTACATTAGGGAGTGACCCCACATAAATGGAAATGATATCAAGTCTGTGACACACCTAGCCGTGCGTTCTAATCCACCTTATTCCAAAACTCATTAGTTCGTTGACATCCCCTAGGGGCCGGGATACCATTCGAATATTTCAAATACTGTCATGATACTTAGTTGTCGCTTAAAATTAATTGCTCAAAATAAATAATCCTATGTTTGATGCCTACCATAGTCGTTATACTTACTAACATATCAACACATGACTTGAAAGACAAAACACATGATAAAACGTAGGGCTGCTCAAAAAAACCGGTGAACCGTGAATCCGGTCCGGACCGAACCGATCCGTACCTTTTGGATTTTAACCGTGGATTAATGGTCCGGACACGAACATACAGATATGCCTTGGCTTGCTTGGCCTCGACAGTTTCCAAGGATTGAAACCGAATTATATATGTAAATTAAATTGATTGACAAGCATTAAAGTTCCACTCCATGAGAAGGCCATGAAACTTAATCTTAGACTTAGTTGGATGGACCTAATTTGTCTTATCTCAAATATGGGATATTATCCGATGAGAAAAAAGAAGCACATAGGATCGAAGTCAAGGCTGCTCAGTTTTGACCATCACCAAGCAATGAGCTGTACAAGAAGTAGGAATGGCAACGGGGCGGTTCGGGGCGGTTATCCGGATAACCGCCCCGATACCCGAATGGAATATCCGAACCGAACCCGCCCCGATACCCGAATGGAGGAAGATGGGGTACTCCATAACCGAACCAAACGGGATTCGGGTATTCTCCGAACCGAACGGGTACCCGAATGGGGTTATAAAATAATTAATATAATATTATATATATATATATATATATATATATATATATTAAAACGACGTCGTTTAATTTCGGTTCGGTTCAGGTTCGGTTCGGTTCGGGTAACAGTTTGGTTATTCTTCTAACCATAACCGAACCGAACCTGAACGGGTATTTGTTTGTTCCTACCATATCCATACCCACGGGGAAAAAAACGGTTACGGTTCGAGAAAAATTAAGCGGTTCGGTTCGGATAACCATCGGTTCGGTCCAAATTGCCATCCCTAACAAGAAGTCCTTTACAGGACCCTCAAGAGCGTGGAAAAGTATCATCATCAGATAAATGATAAACTTACTTGGCCGCACTTTTTAATTTATTATTCTTATTTTGGAATCAAGATATCTTATCACTAAATTCTATTAGAACTGTGTTAATTATTAAATTATTCTCCAATTATTTTTTATTTTTATTTGCAATTTTGTATAATTTTTTATTTTGTGTCAATTTTTTTTATCCTTATTGGTTCGTCTCGACAATAAATCTCAGAAAAGACAAAAAATAAACCCAAAATAACGTATTTTTAGGTTTATTTTTCAGCTTTAGTGAATTGTTTTGACTTTTGAATATAATTTTACACTTTTTAAATTTTTTTCGTTGAGACGAACTAAATAAATTATTAAAAATAAAAAATAGAGAAAATTTAAATAAAAAAAATTGATGTACATAAGTTAAGCCAAATAGAGTAATTTGTTTAGAGCAAAAGAAATAGGAAAAATAAATAATAGTAAAATAAAGTAAAAGAAAATTTATTGCATAAACTTTAATTTTTCTTCTTCTTTTCTTTCATTTCTTTCCTTCCTTTCCAAACAAATCCTTTGTGCCCTTCGAATAGCTCACGCGCGCACGCACATCAAGTTATCAAGAGCAGCAGGGAGAGAGAGAGAGAGAGAGAAACGCAAGGGTTAGATAGAAAGACCCAACACAAAATCGGTCTCAGGCCTAAAACGGTGAAAAAGGAAAACGAAAAAGGGGAGAAATTGGTATGCAAAAGTCTCACTCACCCCCATTCTCTATATCCATTCGTCCCTGTATATGTACATATGACTTTTCCTTGTAAGTTGGCCCTAATTCTCGTATCATTTTTGGACCTTCTAAGCGCAAGATTGATATCAACAGTATCAGTATGTGGATCTGTGCCAACTGTTCATATTATCTGTACGCCCAATAACTTTACCGGCTAGGGTTTTGTTTCCGTCCCCCCTCTGATTCGATAGCGATCTCTTGAGATGGTGTGATTGTTACACTTCAGTTTGCAACACCTATATCGTTCGTTTTCCGTTGTGCAGTTCATCAAAGCGTTCGGAATTTTGGGGGGTTTCTTGATTCCTCGTTGTTCTTTCGATGGTAGGGCTTTAGTTAGGGTTGGATTAGTCTTCGGTTACGTAATTAGGCGTTGAAAGATTTAGCAGTTTGCCCTATTTCGTAGTAATTCACGATATTAATGTTCGTAGTTATCAGTTTATACTGGCGTACTACTTTATTTTCTCGATGTTAGTTGATTCTTTGGATCTGGACGTGGAACTTACGCGTATTATTTTCGTGCTGTCTTCATGTCTCTATTGTCTCATAGTTTGTAGGTAACAAGGTTTCTTTATGAATGTTTTTGTTTGCAAAAATTTTGCTTTTAGGGCAGTTTCAGGTTCCAGCGGCGCTAGTACAATTGTAAGGGCCTGTTTTGTTCTCAATTTTCTTTCCATTCTTCGTTTTTTTGGCTGGTTTTGGTTTTGAAAATACAAACAATGCTATGCTGTTTGTTTTGAGGAAGTTTTTCGAATTCCTTTTTTCTAACATTATACCAAACCTGTATTCTGTGTCATTTTTTTATTTGGGGTTTTCGAATTCCCTATTTTCTGCCATGCTTTCACTCGGCCACCCCTTGGGAATTCTTGTAGAGTGGTTAACATACTCTTGATGCGCGCCTCGTGAAACTTAGAAGGCTCTTCTTGTCTTACAGTTCTCTTTACTTTGAACATTTTCAGCTTAACTTAGTTGGAGCTCAAGTTTCATCATTGGAAGTGAAGCAGTCATGGACGATGGGCCAGAAATTGAGGACCGGGTGGATCTTGATGATGACAATTACACTGAAGAGATGGACGACGATGTTGAAGAACAAATAGAGGATGACGGAGCAGGGGGGGTTGGTGATGAGGTTGGTGAAGACCTACATGAGGACTTGAGAAGTGAGGATAGTGGAAGAGACCGTTCGCCCGAATTGGATGTAGTTGAAGAAGATAGAAATATCATTACTGATGAACTGGTGGGAGATAAAGAAAAGCCTACCTCATTTGATAAAGATGACAATCAGAAGCGTGCTGAACTTCTTGCCCTTCCTCCTCATGGGTCTGAAATTTTTATCGGTGGGCTTCCTCGTGATGTTTCAGAAGAAGATTTGAGGGATCTATGCGGACCATTAGGCGATATTTTTGAGGTCGGTTATAATGCATTGGGAAGAAAAAGGCTGATGTGGATGTTGTATTTTTTGGTGATTGTAGGCTGTAGCATTTATGAATGTGTTTGTTTTGTTTCCTTTGTGGTTTTAATTTCACAATCGTTTGGCAGGTAAGGTTGGTGAAGAATAGGGATACTGGTGAAAATAAGGGTTTTGCTTTCGTAGCATTTAAAATCAAGCAGGTTGCACAACAGGCCATTGAAGAATTGCACAACAAAGAGTTCAAGGTATTGACTACGCTGACAACAATACCACTGTTTTTATTTTTTGAAACACTGGTGTTTTCTTCCATGCATTCCTGATGCTATTTTGGTTCGTCTTTTCCTCTCTGTCATTATTGCAGGGGAGAACATTAAGGTGTTCACTGGCTGAAGCTAAACGCAGATTGTTTATTGGTAATCTTCCAAAAAGCTGGACAGATGAACAGTTTACAAAAGTCATTGAAGAGACTGGTCCTGGAGCAGAAAACATTGAGCTTATAAAGGTTTGTTTTGTTTTTTTATAGTTTTGAAGTGTATGGGGTAGTAAATAGTTTTATAAACTTCGCAATATGATACTAGTATCATTCCTTCGTGTGACAATAGGATCCTCAAAATCCGAGCCGGAATCGAGGTTTTGCTTTCATCGAGTATTACAACAATGCTTGTGCTGATTTTTCTAGACAGAAAATGTCAAATGCCAGTTTTAAATTAGACGGCAATGCCCCAACTGTCAGCTGGGCTGATCCGAAGAGTACTCCTGATAATTCTGCTGCTGCTTCTCAGGTAATTCCCAAACACAGGATAAAAACAGTCTACTTCTTAGTTTATAGTTTGACAACTCCGTTAAGGGATTCGGTATTTGGTAAGCTGTTAGAACTTAAGCTAGTCTTCTCCTTCATTACCTTATCTTTGACTCCCATCTGCTCATCTTAGTCTTTACATTGCTGCCTCCATCTGTTCAATTGTCAAATAATTTAACTCCTGAGTAAGACTAAGATAGACAAGAACACTAATAGGAATTAAGGAAATTGAACATTGGGAAAAGGTACTTGCTTAGATACCTTGACAGCAAGTAACACTAACAAAAAAAAGCTTCCTTTTGTGCCTGAAATGACACTACTGTAATAAAAATTGCAAGTCCACTTTTGGTTTTCTGTCTTTATCTACCGCTTTTATACTTTGCTATTGGTTGTCGGTCCAGCTCCATTAAATAATGTAGGTTCCAATCAACAAAGCTTCCTTTTCCTGCACAATCAATTAGCGGCAACAGCCTGTGTACTACCATTGTGTCTTGGTCTACCTTTTCCATTTTAGGTTGCGGTCAGTGTTTTGCCCTATCACAATTGTTAACCAAGTATTACTCATCCTTGCTACTAAGTGTTAAATGGGGAGCCCGGAAGGAAATAAAAAAATAGTGAAATACAGGTTCATAGCCCGCTACAGAAGATGTGTGCCAATTAATGAATGAACTGCATGTCACGGGAAACTGCAAACTATTTGGTAGCATCACGAACTCACTTTACCAACATCTCTATGTTGTGGTACATGCAAGTGAAGATACATGTCTTTTCAACATAATGAGTCTGCTTTCTTTTCTTCCAAATAGATAGTTGACGTTCAAAAGATTGGTAGGCTAGGGTTTTGAGTCTTCGATAATGAAGAAAGGAAAATAAAAGAAGGGAACAGGAAAATAAAAATGAATGGAGAAGCATCCAAGTTTTAATTCTTTTGGTTGGGTGTCAAAATGAATAGAAGCGATATGTATGTTGCCCTAAATCTTTTTTTATGGGGATGAAGTGGGAGCGCCTTGCGCATATTATATAAGAGGAAGTGTTAACAGTCCAGAGTTTAGATTTGTTCAGGAAATTTAAGTTATTTACAGTTCTAGTTCTGTTATCTTATTTCAGTTTAATTGAACAAAGCCTGGATATATCAGGCATGGTGTAGAAGCTTATCAGATGTCTGATATAATTGCATTACGGATAATTTTTCCATACCTCTATCCAGGCAGGCCTTCCAACCTGTCTCTGTTCTTCTTCTTTCGTGTCCTCCTTTTCCCATTCAATTCTTGTTTTTATCTCCACTATGTGCTGCTCCAGTTTTGGTATCCCTCGCTGCTGACCATAGTTTGACACTGCAATTTGCTTGTGATTTCGACCGATCACCACATTTGCTTTTGCACAGCCATTGCACTATCCTACCACGAGCAATTTGAATCCCTATCACAAAATGCAAAAAACTGCAACAAACACTTTGAATCCTACAGTTGCTCATCCATTGTCAGAGCTCTTGCACCACCATCACTGAATTCCTTAAGCAAACTTCTTGTTGTCAATGCTTGGGCCTCCTGCCTACAGCCAAATCTTTTGTTGTCAGCCAAATCTTTTGTTGTTGGCAAGTGAAAACCAGTTGCCAAATCCTTGTTACCCTTTACTGGGCTCAGGCCTCCCAGAGAGTGTTCACCAGTTGTGAGCCAACGACTTCACCTTCACTGAAACTCTGTCTATGGCTTGAACAGAAAGACTAAGGAAGACGGTTGAAGAGCTCAAAGGGATTTAATGGCTATGAGCCGACCTATCAAGTTAAAGTCATCCTAACCCATTTCCTACACAGATTGGCCTATCACACAACTCAAGAAATTCAAGGCAAATCCATGACCAACCCAGCATACTTAATCTATAACCCTGGAAGATTGAACAAAAATTCAAAGATGTCTGATGGCATTGAGCCAATCAATCATCCAGATCCATTTCCTGCACACAGATTGACTCCGCCACACAAATCATCAGATTTCTAACCTCAAGGACAGACCCAGCATACTTAATCCCGTGACCCAGCTTTACCCAAACCAGATATAGTCAGCCTAATCCAACTTACAAAAAAATCCAACCAAACAGTTTGTGGGGAACTGCCAAAAATTGGAGAACTTGGTTTCTGCATTTTAGAGTTACTGTGTTCACTTCGGAGCGTCAATACGCACTTGGAAACTCGAATATGAACTTGGAAAAGGTGTGTCCTCTCTTGGAAGCTCAGTTTATATTCTGTCTGTTTTGAGTTAGTAAATTGTGTTAATGCCAATTGGATTTCGCCTTGAAATTTGCTTGCTCCTAGCACCCCAGAAAAATTTAATTTAAAACTGCTTGTTCGTAGTTTTATTCTGCCTTGCACTTTGTTGCATGTATATTTATGTAAGTGCATTATGTACTATTTTTTCTGCGGGCATGCCAATCTGATAACTTTGAAACTTTGCTCACCTGTCTTGATTTACCCCTAAACTTTCCAGTTATATCTGCATACCTTTGTCAGAAGATGAAGCTGACCCCCTAAAAGTTGATATGAAACATTAAAGGGAGTCGACTGACGAAATGCTTGTGGATTTCCGTGAGGACACTAAGAGCTAAGAGCTATATAGACCTTTATCCCAATTACCTAAGCCCTTATAAAAACCTCCCTTTGTGGAGGATCACCCACATGCCTTACCTAGTCAGAGGGTAGTTGTTGTCAACCTCGGTGGTCCTACAAGATTCTTAAACCGAGATTCTCTTCCCATTCCCGAGAGAGGTGAGGCTCTTGATGTGTCTATGAGACTATTGATATAGAAGTGTCCAAGCATTGGGAACGAGTACCTTCAGTTATCCATCCATCCTACAGGTAGAAATGACTTTGCGTTAGACAAGGATAACCATGAGGAGTTATGCACACACCACTTCAACCTCCAGGTAGGCACCAAAAGAGTTATCTGTGTTACATGTGGTGGGAAAAATTGATACTCTGTTATGGGTATGTGATATGTGTCCCACATGTATGGTAGCATTTATCTGAATATTGTCTTGGAATTTTTTCTGTAACTATGAAATGCTCTCCTTACCTTGTAAACACCATTTAACTTAGAAAATTATGGAGGACAAAAGTGGATTTGTATCTTTTTGGGAAACATTAATTATAAGTATTTGATTCTCAGACCCCAGATATTTTTTGAGTATAATATTTAAATTCCTTATTTTGAGATATCATGCTTATCTTGTTGGTTTTCCAGGTTAAGGCTCTGTATGTGAAGAACATACCGGAAAATACTCCCACTGAACAAGTAAAGCAACTATTTGAACGCCATGGTGAAGTTACGAAAGTTGTTATGCCGCCTGCCAAATCTGGCGGCAAACGAGATTTTGGTTTTATCCATTATGCAGAAAGGTCAAGTGCATTGAAGGCTGTCAAAGAGACAGAGAAATATGAAATTTCTGGTAGTGATTTGCAAATTCTTTATGTCAATCTTTACTTCAGCAAATGCAGGGACATGGACTTTTGACATTGAAATGATGACCAAGAAATATCACTTGTCCCCAAAAATATTGGAGCATTGGATTTAAGGACAATGCATTGTCATAGAAAGTGTAGCAACCATTTTAAAATTTCAATTGCAATAATTCACCTATGGTACGTGCATATGATTTAAAATGCTCTGTGGTGACTAGTCTGAGCTCCACCAATGTTGTTTGGCTATGAAGATTAAAAACTTTTGGAGCTCCTTTGCCTAAATTGTACAAAAGCTAAGAGGCAACATAACCTATTATCTGTGGCCGTATCTTTGTGTGTGTTGTATTTTTTGACTTGTGAAAGCAAAAGCTTTAGTCTAATGCTCTTTTTTGTCTGGAATTCATTCATGTGAGGGGCTGAGATATTAAATGGATATAAACTGCAGGTCAGGTGTTGGAAGTTTGTCTTGCTAAGCCTCAGAATGATAAGAAGTTTGATGGTGCTAATCCCCACAATTCAGGGCCTCGTCCAAATTATATTCCACATCCCGGTTATGGTGCTTTTCCCGGAAATCCATATGGCCCTCTAGGGGGTGGATATGGTGTCGCCACTGGTTTTCAGCAGCAGGTATTTTGATGAATGAGCATAGCTTTCATGTTTTTGGAGTTTCTTAGGTCAACTTTCATCTCATGACTCTGCTTGCACACTTGAACAGCCTATGATATATGGTAGGGGGCCGATGCCAGCGGGGATGCATATGGTACCAATGGTTCTACCTGATGGTCAAATTGGCTATGTTCTGTAAGTGTTTTTTCAAGAAGAATTTTTCTCCTATGAGATACTAGTGGTGAAGAAACACTTCTGGTTTTACTGATCTTGGAATTGTGCAGACAGCAGCCTGGAGTGCAGATGCCGCTCCCACGGCCTCGTAGAAATGACCGGAGCAATGGATCAGGTGGAGCCCACGGAAGGGGAGGAACTAGTGGTGGCAGTGATGATGCCAACCGGAACAGGCGTTATAGACCTTACTAGGATTAGAGCACAAGCGACTGTAGTTGAGAGTAAGTTATGCCTGAAAACTTCACCAATTCCATCTGCCCCCACGTCCAAAACCTTTCTGTGCAAAAGGAAAAGGAAACTAGAATTTTATTAACTCAAAACCATGGTAATCATGTATTTTTTTTTTTAATTTAATGTAGCTATTTCAGTTTTCAGTACGGTCCGGATATGATTGCGGTTACCGATTGTATTTCGATGTAGAACAAGCAGATTTTCAAATGAAAGAATTGGTTGGATTCATGTTTCATTCTTGTTACGACAACTATGTGTCACGTCAACTTAGTATGGGCTGGCTTGTGTATGTAACCTTTCTGAGAACTTCCTGTTTGCAAGTTGGTTTTCAAGGGTAAGTTATATCAAGAGGTCTTTATCATTTGGTATTAAAGTTAGCTGCTCGCTGCCTTTTGATTTGAGCCGTAAAGGGAGAAAGCTATAAGCTGAATTCAAATACTTGGAAAAAAAAAAGCATAAAAAGAAAAAGGGTTATTGGTTAGGTGTTGATAAAGTGGATCGTCGTGAAGTTCGGCTGCAAAATAAATGTGATGATATGGTACGACTCTAATGTAGCGTATCTATTAAGTTGTTAAGTATGGTCTTGATTTGTGTATATGAGCTGCTGAATACTATTTTTTTTTAAGGATGAGTTTTGTGCTAATTCTTTGTACTCAAGAAGTGGATCTCGCCAAGATGGAAGTCGGATCTCGCATGCAAATTTTGCTCTCAATTTTCCTGGAAACCGAAAAGGGATTTTATACGGACTCTTCTCCCCCACTTCTTGCACTGAGAAGTTGCGTCTTCTTCTGAAACCAGGAGGTTAGCTGGCTATCTTTTTATAAATCTCAATCATTTGTTCTATAGGTTTAAAAAAATATGTTTTATCACATCTAATATTTGAATGATATTTTTATTATTACTTATTATATTTTTTTTTTACAAATTTTAATATTTTATTCTGGACATCGAACAAACTAAAAAAATACTTTTACAAACTCACTTTTGAATGATTTTTTAATAAGTCTAATGTTAAACAATGCACCTAAGCGTTGGTTAAAGTACATTTAATGCATCAAACTTACTAAAATAATTGTTGATTAAATAGTAACCCTAAGCGTTGGTTAAAACACATTTGATACATAAAATTTACCAAAATAACTGTTAATTAGCTAATATTAAATAGTGTCCCTGAGCGTTTGTTAAGGCTCATTTAATGTATCAAACTTACTAAAATAATGGTTGATTACTGATACTAGTAAATGACCTACTGAATGAGAGACTTTATCAAGTTCCCAAAATGTCTTTATGTATTAAAAATAATTGTCATTAATTTTACGGTAATCAACACAATCATATTAAATACAGGTAAATAATATTGATCGTGAATAAAAATTGCCTAGCTAGACCCTTTTAATAAGAGCAATGCTACTAACACATTACGTTGTACATCAAGTTATACATTATGTTTACGTGACATTCACTAATTTAAACACATATCAAATAATCTGCTTTTGCAATTTGTCTTATAATAATATGTCACGTAAACATGATGTACACTTTGATGTATAATTTGATGTATACTTTCTTACAAGTCTCAACCTTGTAACGAGCTAACTTTGGAATATTATTTTGGTAATTACTTAATATATTTAATAACATACAACTTTATCTATATATCTATATAACACGATAAGAAATTCATTCTACACATTTAACAGTCTAAAAATGTCAATCCCACAAATTAATTTTTGCATGTCATTTTTTTTCATCTTACACATCAAACGATCTAAAAAATATGTTTCTCACATATTAACTCTTAATTGCATTTTTATAAGCACTTATTGTATTTTTTAAAAATCTCAATCTTTTATTCTGAAAAGCTAGCGGTTTAAAAAAATAACTTACTTTTAATAAATATTTTTTTTGTACAAATTTCAATCACGCATCTACAAAATCATGACATACATAGTATATTTAATGACATCTATATATAACAATATAGGAAAGTATTTTTACAAAGATTTTTTTTTATAAATATCAACTCTTTATTTTACTCATTTAACGGTCTAAAAATATTTCTCTAACAAAAGTAACTTTTGCATGACATTCTAGTAAAAAACTAATATTTTCATGACAAAAACTATATAACACAATTGAAAAATATCCTCAAGGAATATTTTTCTTTTTATAATTCTAAAAAGAAATGAAGTTTATAACAAATAAATATAATACATTTACATTTAAATGAAGTTTATAACGAATAAATATATTCTACTTTTCTTACAATGTTGTAAACTTTTGAGGCACTACGTGACAATGCATAAATACCACTAAGTAATCACTTGCTTGGTAGATACAAAAATTTAATGCTTTAAAAAATGAACGGTTGAAATTATTAATGAAGTCAAAGCAAGATTGGCAATTTTTCTTTCAAATCTAATCCGATCCATTAACTGTTAATTTCTGTTTATGCACTTTGAATGGTCAAAAATGTAATCTATTTATGAAATAAGATTGATAAGTAATTTAGTTAATATATAAGAAACATATTTTTAGACCGTTATATATGTAGAATTAAGGATTGATATTTTATGAAAAGTAGAATATTTATTGAAGATACTTTTCAATTCTGTTATTTAGATTTTTATTATGAAAAATATTAAGTATTTATCAAAATGTCATGTAAAGGTTAATTTGTAAAAATTATATTTTTAGTTCATTAAATGTGTAAAGTAAATAATTGATATTTGTAAAAATAAAAATATTTTTGCTAAATATACTTTCCTATCTGGTTATATAAATAGCAAAAAATTTAACTAAATCAGCACAATATACAACGGCATAGTGCAATTCCCACTTTTCAGCTCTAGTTCCTCCGTTGCAAATTAGTAAATAGTTTTTCCATCCCATAATTTTGATTTTTTTTTTTTTTCGCTGGAACCCATAATTTTGATTCATTTTGAATTTATTTTATTTTTAGAAACAAAATAATATCATATCGACATATTATTTAAAAGTATGCAAGATAGATAATACTTTATTTATTTTAATTGAAAAATAAACTATTCCTCGTAATAAATTACAGGAAATTAAGGAATAAAAAATAAAACTATTCTCGTAATACATTAGAGGAAATTAAGGAAAATAGAAGTAAATATTGCTTGCAAATGCAAATAGTATAAAATAAATCAGCAGTTTTCTCCATAATTAGGTTATTACACCGCAAATCATACAAATGGATATCAAAATTTGGAAGTGCTCTACAATCCAGTGATGGGTAAGGCTGCAATTCACAAATTGGAAATGAAATAAATTACACACAGTAGTTGATATAAACGTATATCGAATGTAAAAGTAACGGGCAAAATCCTCAATGAATTTCATCCGTAAGCTCCTGAAGACGCTTTTCCAATTCATCCAGACGAGTTTTCCACTCGCTTTTTATGCAAATAGGTCTAACATCTCCGTAATCTAAATCTTCTACTTCATCATCTACTTTCTCTTTACCTCTGGTTTTAATCGTGGACGAAGAAGAGGTGAATACTTCTCTTCGTTTCTTCTTTATTTTCTTCTGAGCGCTGGCTCTTTGTAATGCCAATAACACATCTGAACCACTTAACTCTCTCTCTTCTTTTTCAGCTGATTTTTGCTGCTGTTTTGGAGTTGGGATTTTGATTGATGAGGAGGCGTTATTCTGGTCTTGTGGATTGGATTTGGGAGCGGTAAGGACGCTGTGACCTAAAGACCCGATTCGTTTGCCGGTGGTTGTGTCGTGGTCGCGGTCATCGTTAGGAGGCGGTTGTCGGCGTTGAAACTTGATTGAGATGGCAAAGGTAAGGTTTCTCTGAACCAGAGTGGTGTTAGAGGAGGGGATGCCGATTGTGGGAACACATGGCGGTGAAGTTCTGGAGAGCATAGGGGAGGAGGCCCACATGGTTTTTGTGGTTTGGCTCTCTCTGCGAGGCTTTGTTCTTATGTTTGGAGTCCAACACTCATAGAATTAACTGTTATGAGATCAATTCTACTATGAAGCTAGGTTTTCAATTGCCTTTAGCAGCCCTTGAATTTTTTTAATTGATAAAGGTTAGGTTCTACTATTAACAGCACAAATTATTCAAGCTCGATACACAAACAGTTGTTTAATTGACATTCAAGTAGGGATAGTTAGAAGGTGAAGAGTCACTCTACGCATACTCAAAAATCATCTAATCCCACATCGATTTGTTCAGGAACAATCGGTGTGGATGTAAATTTCAAGTTTTGCACAAAAGGTTGGCCCTTTAGGTCATCTAAATTTTGTGAGCAAACGAGCGCCTACTTAATGGCTGATTTAATAATCACACACATGCACGCCGCCACCCACCTAGGTCGGGGCTCTTGGACCCGGGGTCCAGGTTTGGCTTTGAGATTGGAATTGGACTTGAGCTCTTGAGCTCTTTCTTTTTACAAGAAAGACGTTTGGGCTTGTTGGACCGAATTAAATGATTGGACTGACCCAGAACATGTATATGTATGGGCCTTCTATTTCTTCTTCAAACATAAAAAAAAAAACTCACAACATTTTCTTGCTCCAGTTTATATTCATCCAGAGAGAGAGAGACTTATCAAGTTCTGCGCGCAGCAACCAAATAGTTTATGCTACAAGTAAAGTTCACCAATCGTTGCATCTTGAAAGATAGACGCCGACATTACCTCAAACACATTTTGTTGGGGCGGTGAATTTTGTCTTAAGGACACTGTGTGTAATACAAACCCCAACTACAACTCCAGAGATTAAAGTTATACAATCTATTCTTCTTGTTTATGTTTTTTTTAATACCAGTGGTTTATTTTTTCTATGTTCTTATCTCAGTTCTTACTTTTTTAATACAAATTTATTTTTTGTTTTTCAATTTATTTGTTTATTCCTGCACTATTACTAATAATCTTAAGAAAAAATTCATTTGTTTCCTACAGCTTGCAAATTGGAAAAAAAAAAAAACCAAGAAAAAAAAAACAGTCTTATTATTGAACAATTTTTGAGGAATTAATTGAATATATTATTTTTTATTGAACCTACTTTTTTAAAAAATAATAATAATTTTGTGTTATTCTATATTCTGTGTTTTTTACCCAAAAAAAATTGATTAAGTTTCTAATAGATTTTTTTTATTTATAAGATTCTAACATATTTTAATTTTCTGTTTTGGATCTTAACTATTTTTACGTTGATTCTAACTTGTGTTGGTTATTTTCAGAGAAATGGCCACTCAATATGAAACCGAGAACATAGTCAGTAACACCACTGTTGATGGTGTTCTGAATCCCGTAACGATGGTGGCAGCTCCCATCCCAATGGCTCTCCCTCAAGTACCCTCCGGTCATGCAGTAAAATCAAAAAAATTCGCCGGTGTGGATTTCAAAAGGTGAAAGCAAGAGATGTCGTTTTACCTTACCACATTGTGCCTTGTGATGTACATCCAAGAGTCCACTCCTGTCGTTAGTGAAAACGAACAAAATGTTCAAAAGCTAGCTGCACATGCAGCCTGGAACAATGTGATTTCATTGCGAGGGTTTACATCCTAAATTGCTTGGAGGATGCATTGTATTATATGTATAGTGCCAAATAGACTGCCAAGGAACTACATGCATTCTTGGACATGAAATACAAGACCGAGGATGCCAAGCCAAAAATAAATTCTCATCGACCAGTTCTTGAATTTTGTGATGGTGGACTCTAGGGCTGTGGTTGCTCAAGTCCAAGAACTTCAGGTTATGATTCTGGAGATTTTGGTTAAGGAATATTCCTAAGCAAATCATTCCAGGTTGCCATTATGATTGAGAAGTTACCTTCCGGATGGAAGGATTTCGATAGCTACCTCAAGCATAAGTGAAAGGAGATGTCCGTTAATGATCTTATCCTAAAGCTACACATTAAGGAAGATAACAAGCGAGTGGATAAGAAGATGGGAAGCCCTTTTTTCGTAAAGGCAAATATTATGGAGCATGGTCAGAGCTCGGAAGGTTCTACTTACAAGAAGAAGCATGCCGATAAACAAACCGATAAGCAAAATGGAAAGCAAGGGTCCAAGATTGGACCTAGAAGAGGCATTAGCAAGAAGCCGAAGTTGCAATCTGATGGCAAGTGCTTCAATTGCGACAAAATGGGGCACAGAGCTTCGGAGTGCCGTCAACCAAAAAGGAAGCTTGCATGAGCTAATCTGACCAAGCTGGAGCATATTTCTAGAGATGTCTCTGATATGAGTCTTTGTGCAATGGTGTCAGAAGTGAACCTGGTGGGGTCAAATCCCAGGGAGTGTGGGTGGACATTTGTGCTGCTCGCCATGTCTGCTCAGATAAGAAGATATTCTCTACCTTTCAGGTAGTGACTGATAGTGAAAAGCTGTTTATGGAAAACTCATCAACTTCTATGGTTGAGGGGCATGGCATGGTCATTCTGAAGATAACCTTTGGGAAGGAGCTAACACAACAATGTGTTATATGTGCTGGACATCTGCAAAAATCTGGTGGTACCAGGCTCTCTGTTGAGCAAACATGACATCCACATGGTTTTCGAGGCCAATAAATTTGTGCTTACTAAAGCTGGAGTATACGTAGGGAAAGGCTATGTGTCTGACGGGTTGTTTAAGCTTAATTTTATGGTTGTAACCCCGACTATTGAAATGAATAAATGAAAGGCTCTAATTTTTTTATTTGCTTGTGTCTTCTGTTTTGTGGCATAGTAGGTTAGGGCACGTTAATTATGATGCGTTGCGTAGATTAATTAACTTAGACCACATATCAGCGTTTTATATTGATAAAAGTTACAAGTGTGAAACTTGTGTTGAGGCAAAATTGTCAAGGTCTTCTTTTCAATCCATTGAAAGAAGCACTGAGCCGTTGGGCTTAATACACAATGATGTATGAGGTCTGAAATTCGTACAAATACAAGGAGGCAATAAATATTTTATTATTTTTGTTGTTGATAGCATGAAATATTGCTATGTTTACTTGCTAAAAAGTAAAGACAAAGCTTTGTACAAGTTTGTTCTTTACAAAAAGAAGGTTGAGAATCAACTTAGGATTAAGGTGTTAAGGAGTGATCGTGCTAGTGAGTACGAAACACCTATTAGAGAATTATGTGCACAACATAGAATCATCTACCAGACTATGCACCTTACTCGCCTTAGCAAAACGGAATTGCTGAGCACAAGAATATCACTTTGAAAAAGATGATGAATGTTACGTTAATTAGTTCTGAATTGCCACAGAACATATAGGGTGAAGCAATTCTCTCCGTAAATTGCATTTTGAGCAAGGTGCTACGCAAGAAAGTAAACAAGACTCATATGTACTTTGAAAAGGACACAAACCTTCGTACAAATTCTTGTGATGTGGGGGTATCTATCCAAAGTTGTGGTCCCTCCTCCTAAGAAAGTGCTTGTCGTCAACCAGTGTTAATAAAACATGTATACCAAGCGTAGGATTAGTTGATCGGTTGTAGCATAATAATTCGGAAGTCTGAAGTCGAATCCACAGAAAACGAGTAATTTGAAAGTTTATCGAGAGAAAAAAAAATAAGTTTGAAAAATATGATTTGTGTAAAGATGTTGAGAAAATACTAAATAAAGCTGAATATTAAAAATAAGATTCAATTCTCGGGATTCGCATCGATCGTGACTTGACATAATCTAATCCATTGATATAACTCAACTCCGGTTTTATAACGTCGAATCTTCGTCGGATGATGAAGAATATAAAGTTTATAGAAATCAAGAAATATCGATGATCGTTTTATAAACAAGATAAGAAAATTAGATTTTCAAATCAAAATCTTGTAGATCTAAGAATTGTGTGTGCCAATGGAGGTTGTCTACACACAAGCAAAAATCTTACAAAAAGTCTTGTACAGATCTAAGAATTGTGTGTGCCAAAATTAAATTTGTCTACACACAAGCAAAAATCTTACAAGAACTTTTGATCGATTTCAAAATAATTTTTTGATTAATAAAACGGCATCATAAATTGAAGGCTTTTGTGCGATGATCGAATTACCTTAAATCATGATCCGGTATTTTACCTTCAAATCGAATCTTAAGAGGATTAGCTATTCATAGATTGAATAGAATCTATAAAAAAAAAAAAAATAAAGAATAAGAAGAAGAACAAGATGAACTTGAAAATAAAATAAGAATCTTTGAATTAATCTCCAAATACTTAATGAATATATATCTCTCTCCACAAAAAGCTCACGATAATCCTAGCTAAGATCCTCTTAAATAGATCTCTTGCTAACAAAAAGATAAAGATAACACTTAAAAGAATCCTTATCCCATAAAATAAGAAAAATCTCGTTTTTTCCCTATTACCGATAATACTACCGGTAATACACGTCCATTTGTGGTAATTCTAATTTTGCTCTAATTTTGGGCAGTGCACTCTATTACCGGTAATTGCATCCTATTACCGATAATTGCAGGTTCTGTCCATTTTTCTCTTCTTCAGCAAATTCAGGTAGTGCACTATATTACCGGTAATTCAGTACCTATTACTGGTAATTCAATATACAGTCTTAAAATCTCCAAAAGTCAGTGTCTTCTACTACTGGTAATACTACATCAACTGCCGGTAATTGAACCTTCTGCCTTCATTCTTGACTTTTTACTTTTAATTTCTTGACTTGATTTTCTTTAACGTCCTGAACCTCATAAATCTCTGCAAAATACCATATTTGCACACTAACAACCAAAACACGCGTTAAATGATAAAATCACATAAAATGACAATAAACGCATGCAAGTCAAGGAGTTTTGACGAGAAATAGATACACTTTTGAGTATGAATCAGAAAGCTAGGATAGGGCTAAAGACCATTGACTGTGTGTTCATTGGTTATGCACATAATAGTAGTGCACATTATTTTCTTGTGTATGAATTTGAGATAACAGATATACACAGAAACACGATCATGGAATCAAGGAATGCAGAGTTCTTTGAACACGTATTTTTATATATATCTGTTAAGAAGTAAAGTTCGATGAAACGAGCTTCTGAGACCGTCGATGGAAACAATCAATACCAAGAAGAAGTTAATATCCTAGACGTAGCAAGAGGGCTGTAATATCTACTACTTTTGGTCCCGATTTTCTAACGTATCTTTTAAAAAGTGAACCTAGAAGCTATCAGGAAGTTGTGAGCTCTTTGGACGGTCCTTTGTGGACCATAAAAAGTTAGATAGATTCTATCTTACAAAATCACACCTAGGAGTTAGTAGATTTACCTCAGGATTATAAGCCATTAGGATACAAGTGGATCTTCAAGAAGAAGAGGAAAGCTAATGGGTCTATTGATAAATACAAGGCTAGGCTTATAATAAAAATATATAGACAAAAGGAAGGTCTAGATTACTTTAATACCTATTCACTTGTCACTAGGATAACATTCATTCAGATGATAATAGCGATCGCAGTTTTGCAAAATCTTGAGATACATCAGATGGATGTCAAGACAGCTTTCCTTAATGGAGATTTAAATGAAGAAATCTACATAGAGCAACCCGAGAGTTTCTCAGCCAAGGGCAAGAGCAGAAAGTCTGTAAGCTTGTGAGATCATTATATGGTCAGAAGTAAGTGCCTAAGTAATGGCATGAGAAATTTGACCATGCGATGATGTTAAATGGGTTCAAGGTCAACGAGTGTGACAAATGTGTATATGTCAAAAACACAAGTGATGGCTATGTCATCCTGTGTTTACACGTTAATGACATGCTCATTATGGATAGCAATGATATGATTATTAGCTCTACCAAGAAAATGTTAAACTTGAGATTTGACATGAAGGATACAAGCCTTGCAAATGTTATACTGAGAGTGAAGATCTTCAAAACATCTAATAGACTTGTGCTCACTTAGTCTCATTACATTGAAAAGATACTCGAAAAGTTCAACGAGGCAGATACAAATGCGGCCAAAACCCCAGTGGATTCAAACGTCCATCTGTCAAAGAACACCGGTGAGGGTGTATCTCAGTTGGAGTACTCCATAATTATAAGGAGTCTCGTGTACTTAATCCTATTTGGGCTGTGGTTTTTATGTGTTTATTTATTGAAATTTTTTTCGTCCTTATTTGAAATTTTTTTGCAATTTTTTGTTTTTCATCAATTTTTTTTGATTTATTGGTTCATCTCGACAAGAGCTTTCAGAAAAGTTATCAATCATCGGCTACATTTGAAAAAAGTTCAGAAAAGACAAAAATAAATCAAAAAACAGAGTTTTTTGTACTTATTCGTCGTCTTTAGTGACTTTTTTTTAACTTTTGGACACAATTTTATACTCATTAGATTCTTTTCATCAAGACGGACCAATAAACTACAAAATATTGAGATTTAAACAACAAATGCAAAAAAAAAATGAATAAAGACAAAAATTTTGAATAAATATAAACCACAGCCCAAATAGAGCCAATGACATGTACAAGACGCGATATAGCCTATGCATGATAGATTGAGTAGGTATACTAGTAATCCAAGAACTGGCCACTAGAAGGCAATAGTCAAGGTGTTACGGTATTTGATGTATACTCGTGACTTAGGACTGCACTACACCAGCTATCCAGCGGTACTAGAAGGGTACGCTGGCAAATTGAATATTAGATATTAAAGACTCAAAATCTACGAGTGGATATGTCTTTACTCTTGGTGGTGCAGCAATTTCTTGGAAATTATCCAAACAGACTTGCATTGTAAGATATACAATAGAATCTGAGTTCATTGCTCTAGATAAAGCAACTGAAGAAGTAGAATGACTTTGACAATTCTTTGAGGATATTCCAAGATGGCCTAAACCTGTGCCAGCAATTTGTATCCATTGAGATAGTCAATCATCAATAGGTAGAGCACCGTCAGCACGTTGTGCAAATATCAAATTGCATGACTTGGACTTTCACATTGCACTTCATGTATGCAATTTGAATATGCGTTTTGTTCGTCTATCTATATTTATATCCATATTACAAATCAAGACGGTGTGGGATCTCAAAAGATATTTTCATAGTAACGGTTGAGATTGTTTTCATCTAACGCTTGAGATTCATTATAAAAAATAGTACACAATAATCTTAATTAACATTTTTAGCCCAACAACTTTTAAAAAATAATAAAAAAGATACATTAATGTTCATTATTTCTCCCTCTTTCTATATTAATTAATTTCTATGACTATTTACTTTCAAATATATCTACATACGTATTTTCTCCTAAAAATATTGTGTGGTACCAATCTATATTGTAATACACAATGGCAAACATATTTTCACAACAACTAAGATTGTTTTGATCTAATGGCTGAAGTTCGCTACAGAAAAAATTACACAATCAATATGATAATAGCTTGAATAATAATTGAATTAGAATCCTAACATTAATTTAATGTTATTGATAGTGCCGTAGACATGAGTAATATGCTAGTGTGTGTGTGTAGAGAGAGAGAGAGAGAGAGAGAGAGAAGTAGATTGCAACATATATTGTAGGGAAAAAGGGAGATATCTACGTCTCCAAATAAAGGGTATAGACCTAAGCTAATCTGTAAATATAATCTCTATTAATCAATAGTTTGAGTCTTTCTACACCTCTTAGATATAATCTGTAAATATAATCCCAATTGACTTAGAATTAGACACGGAAGAAGAGTTGATTGGTACTAAATCCACGCACCCAACATCAGTTAGCTTTTAGTAGAGTTAAATTTTGATCACTGAAGGAAAATTGATGTAGTTTTGTTCATTGATGCATTGGGTTGAAAGGATAATTGAATTGTAAACCTTTAGGGCTTTCGAAATTTGTTCTTCTCATCAAAAAACGTAAACCCACCAAATTAAAATCGAAAAATTCTATAATTTTTGCAGTAGATAAGACGCTGGAGTTGGACTCGCCAGAGAAAAGTTACCGTTGTCAGAATTGAGTTCGCCCAAGATGAGAAGGAAAAAAGTTGTCATGGTTAGTGTAAGGACCCGAAAAATTTTGAGTTTTTAAAATATGTTATTTGAAAAAAATTTTGCGGGTTCAACATCGGATTTATTATTACATGTTTTTTAGTTTAGTTGCGGAACCCGAGCCTAGGGATTTCTTTTTTATTTTGTGCGCATCAAAATATGTGGTGTTTTACGTGAGAGCCCTTGGGGGCCTTAAAAATCAAAATTTTGGCTAATAGGGTGAAGCTTACACTCATTTTCTCTCATCTCACTCTCTCTAATCTAGAGCTTCAACTTCTCTCTATCACCACCACCAATTCACATCATCATTTTCGAATTCCTTTGAGATATGGAAAGTTTGGAACGTACTTGACGTGGAAGCGAAGACGGATCGTGATTTGGAGCTTAGAAAGTTAAAGATCAAGCTGGAGGTCCACAAAAGCTAGGGTTTTCACCTCTTCATCAAATTCATCTTTTAAAAGCTTGAGGTAGGAATTTCTATCTCGCATTATGTGTATATAACATGTTTTGGTTCATATTTCGTGTATATATTGAGGTTTTGGTATGATTTGGAGAGATGGAGAAAAATAAACTCGCGCAGAATTTTCTACAGATCACACAGTGGCGTTCGAGCGGGAGGATTGGGCATCCAGATGGCTGGCCCAGGAATTTGGGCATAGAGGTAACAATTTGGGCGTCCGAACGGGACTGCTTTGCATCTAGACGAGACTACCTAGCGTCCGGACAAGGCCGGGGCATGTCCGAACAAAAATGTGAATTTTTCCTCTAACAGTTTGGTTGTTTTATATTTTGCCTTAGGTCCTCTTTTAGTTGGTCTATTGTCATGGTTAAAGGTTACTCGTTCGTTCGCTTTGATCTAGATTGAATGGAACTTAGTTGATATAACGTGAGTTTAGTATCGATATACATAACATAAGCTGTTGGTAATTGATCGATGCAAGTATAACGCTAGCCTCTATTGGGAGTGGTGCTAGGGGACTATGGGTCTAGCTTCCTTCGGGACATGTTCTAGGAATTTTGACTTTGTCTAGACTCCGTTGGGAGAAGTGCTAGGATATGACATCACTTGATTGTATTTGATTAGTTTTTCCTTTGGGCGATGAGTTAGTAGTAAGATGTGATGGCTGTAACATTTGTATTGGCACATTTCGGATTTTGTGGAGAGTTTATCGTTGACACATGCATGTCATGTATCATCATACAATGTTCATAGTGCATATCATTTCATCTCATATGTACATAGCCTTGCAATAGATTTTCCTACTAGGCTTGTAGCTCAACCTTTCTGTTTGGTTTATTACATTGAGAAATCAGAGCGTGATAGTTGGGCTTGAATTAGGAGATGAAGTCTTGAGGGAGTTAATATATATAGAGATTGACGGAGGAGAGAGATTTTTTTTAATCTCAGTCGTTGTTTTTAACGGCTGAGATGGTATATTTTTTTATGTGTCCCCCAGATCCAGCCCGTGTATATAGTGTGAAAAAGTGCTCACAGCTAAGCTGACTCCATAGTCAAACTCTCTTCCCGCGAGATTGGACTAAAAGTTATTCTCATAGCCTCTCTTCGCTCTATCTCACCTCGTTGTGGTGTGCCATTGTTATTAAATATATACGTGTATAAAGAGGATCATGTCAAGTTAAAATCAAAACATAATTATCAAATCAACAAAACTCAAGTACTTGTATAAGCATATACGTAAATACGAAAATAAACAGAAAATCTGGCCTGCGATTATGAGAGGCACGTAGTCGCTATCCTAAAACTATTATTGTCTTCCCAAGCGCAGGTTCTGACGGACAATGAACAACTCCAAGATACAAGTCAAATCACAATGCCAGACCTCTTAATGTTCGCGTCCACCAAGAAGTTAATGAAGCCGTCTATGATCGAAGTTTCCCGTAGAACATATAAAAATAATAAGGAGAAACAGACTATAGAAATAGCGGAAAAATAATGAAAAAGATAACAAACCTTCACTCTTAACATCCATAGGTATTTATAATCATAATAGTGACTATTCTCAAAAGTCACAACTCTTAGTTTAATTACCTTTTTATAAAAAGACATGACTTTTTGAAGACACTTAAATTTTGAAACTTATAAAATTCCAACAGACATTGCGTGGAGCAAGTTCACCCCAGTGTTTTATTCAATGATTATGTCATTCTAGGCGATGATGTAATCATCACTGATGAGAAGGCGGCACACATCTATTCTGACGTTGGTCCAGGGACTTAGATCAATGTCCACATCCATACTAAGATCTGCGGATGAACCAGTAATTGATCTTTACTGAACTAATAAGGCTCTTTCTTCCTTTGCTTATCTAGGCTTCCAGGAGAAGGAACTTGAACTAAGAATAAGTACTTTTTCAGTGGTTTGAATTTTTCTATGAGTAGAAGGTTTGAAGCATCTGATTGAGGTCTAAACATGCAGAACACTTCCAGGTGCAAACGATTCCAATGTTCTGGTCTTACTAAACAGTTCCACGGCTTTCACTCTTTCCACAGATATCCCCATTTCCTAAAAATCAATCCTTTTCCCTCTTCGATTCGATGAAATCCCCATATAGCATTGCTTCCAAAGGGTGAACGTTCTCTCTCGCAATGAATTTCCTCATCACCAATATAGAAGAAACCAAAATCACCATCCCCGAGTGAGATGTCACCATTGGGTGGCTCTATTTTGCTATTAAGATATTTATGACAATCAAAAACTGAATTGGAATCAAACCAATATGCCAAAGCGACTCTTGATGAAATACCTACAAGTTCATTCTCTATCCTCTCATAACGCAACCACGCCGATAGCACAACCTTCGAGTGTACTGCTGCATTTCACACTATTTTTATAAATTTGTTTGAATTCTACCGTACCTCGCTCAATAGTTTCAGAAAATTGCTTATTTTGGTTTAAAAAATTCAAAATTTTCTATTAAAAAAACTCACTTGGTCTATTACAACATTTTAATAGGGTATGATCAACTGAGACAGTCAAGCCAAAAGTGATTTGTCTTTGTTCTTCCAACGAATCCTATGCTTTTGAGTCAACTGCGGAACATCAAAATAAGACACTTGTGTTGGGTCCTTAAATACCTTTGACCTATGAAATATTTCAGATTTCTTGGCAGCCTTAAGAAATAAGCTAAACATAGCAATAACAAGTGCAATTTTTTGTTCACATTACCTTAGAGGCTGAACATTACCTTCACTCTCATTGGTTGAGATGGCATAAATCCCGCCTCTACAATACACTTTTGGTAAAGATGTGACCACCTCAACCAGTGAAAATGAGAGTAATGTTCATCCTACGTTGAACAAAATCCATTTCCACAATAGCTGTCACCCCTGCGAAAAGATCAGCCTTCCAAATAAAAACATTCATTTAGTTCCATCTGCACAATACCTATGACTGCTTTCGACTGATCAATCATCATATCATACCCCTCTAGGACCTATTTAGACCACAATTGATGCCGGAAATGTGTAAAATGTGTGCGATCACCTCTCCGCAACACCCCACATCTGGAAGCTATTTTACATAAAGACAAGGTGGCAACTTCCAAGTTCCAATCCTTCATCTGCTTCTAAGGACTTCGAAAACAACCAACAAACCTACCTGCTCTATGAAACTAAGGAGAAACAAGAAGTCCATTTCTTGTTCAAGGTAAGAAAGTTCAACAGACATACAACTCTAATGTAAGAGACACCTACAAATACAATCAATAGTCACACATATTCATGTGGACCTAGTCAAGGGGCCTCGTCACTTAGCCTCCTCTGCACCCTTTGTGTGGGATAAGTCTCCATCACCACCACCATGCCCAGCGCCCGAGCTCCCTGGGCCACGAGTGCCAGGTGTCCTTGCCTCAGAGGCATCTTGCTTGCTTCCTCCAGATGCATCGCGCGGAGGGGGGGCTCCAATGCTGCCAGCCCCTAGAGTGGCCTCGGTGTGTGGTGGGTGCATGCCATTGTTAGCTCCTCCAGGTCTCATACCCATTTGCCCTTGCATGGCTTGGTGGTGGTGTTGGTGTAGCTGATGCTGCTGTTGCTGCTGCTGTTGCTGCTGCTGCAGATGTTCTTGCAATTGGTGTGGGTTATTGAACTGTAAGGGCGGCCTCTGGGAGAATAAACCTGGTTGCTGACCCATAGCAGCTGCAGCTGCTGCTGCTGCTGCTTGAGGGTGCTGCACATAAAACCCTCCTGCTGCTTGCATTGCAGGATGTGGAGCCATCTGGAAAGTACCAATATACATATGAGGAAGAAGTGTTACAAGTATATGGAACATGAAACAGTTTAGAGCTTAATAGTCATATGAACACCCTCGAAACAAATAAAAATTAACGAACACCATAATGGCTATGATTGTGCATTTTGAACATTGGGATCTTAAGTGCCTACACTACTTTAATCTCAACACCCGTCCCACAACATAATTAATTTGCAGCACAAATACCCTCATTATGAGGTCAACAGTTTAAAGATCTCCTTTGTCATGAATCAGAAGTTTAATTTAATTGTTCTAATTATTGAAAATAGAGGTTAATTATTTTATAAGCCTAATCTTCTTTGAACTAAAGATTTTCACAATTAAATTCTTTTTGAGTCCAAAATGAACCTGGGCAGGAACTTGGGCAGGCATTGTTGGTGCCTGCGGCTGGGAATCAGCAATTGCAGCTAAATACATCAAATTCTTTTGAAGTTGAGCCTGGTACCTGTACCACCACAATGTCTCTCATGAATGTCAAGCTCATGTACAGAAAGAAGACTCATCTAGAATCATCTTAATTCATTTATCCTCCCACAAATGCATAATTAGCTAACTATGCAAGAGCGCCCAAACCTTGTCACCAATGAATGGGATGCTTAACTACACTAGAAGACATGATCTGCATCCATTTCATACCCGGTGAACTATGTTGTTTCTTTACTCTTGGAGCTCTAGTCACTAGAAGATTAACTTAACCCGTCAACATTTGTAAGGATGGCATGTCAGCAACAAGAACAATATGCATACCCAAAAAAAAAAAAAGGATTATATGAAACACTGGACTTGGAATTAGCAAGAGCCCAATTTTAACATTCATCCTCTCAAATCCTACATGATCAAAGGGATTCTTAACACCCAATGTGAACACGAAAAAACCTTGAAATCAGACATTATTTTGTAGCAGCCACTATCTTCATGACAAGATTACAGCAACTGGATATATGGCGCAATAGAAGTGAACAGGTAATCTCAAATTGAACAGGTGACTGGTGAGTGCAGCACTCCATAAATTGTACCTTTCTTTATTCACAGAATAAAATCTTAAACGTTTACTAGTAGCAGATTAAACAATTTCAGTCTCCTGTGCTGGCTGTGCATATGACTTGTGCAACAAAAAATTGCTTATCACTGCAAAGAAAAAAAATTTGAAGAAAGTTCCTCTAAGGAAAGTATGTTATACAACTGAAACAAAGTTGAATGCATAAGACCACGCGCACACCATCTACCCTCCCACAGCCACCCAATCTCTCTGTCACAGACAAAAACACATGCACACGCCCAGAGAGAGAGAGAGAGAGAGAGAGAGAGAATTACTGGGCGCATTCAGCAAGCTTTCCAAGGTTTTGATTCTCCAAAATTGCCAATATCAATTTCTTGTTCTCTTCGAGATACTGCAACATACAAATATTTAAGACACGTGTTATCAGCACACAAATCACTCCACAATATGTGATGTATAGTGGCAATAAAAGCACTTTAAGT